>CP050233.2:3440000-4640000 GCA_012066045.3 Morus alba | reverse complement strand
CCTAAGAAAATATACATTTTTAGGCTCATTCATTTCACCGATTTAAATTTAAAATTTGAGTTTTGTTACAGTTAAAATTTCTCAAAAATAGTTATATCTTTTTTTTACTACAGTAAAAAGCTCTCACATAAACTCATATTTCAACTTGAATTAAGTGAACTAAACGGACCCTTCCTTGGAATATTTTGTGATTTGATTACTTTTCTTGGGCGTTGTAGAGTTTTCGTAGTTGTGGAAGTTGGAATATTTTGTGATTTGATTACTTTTCTTACTTGAGCGTTATAGAGACAAAATATATATAATATTTAATACATACTAAAAAAACAAACAAGTAACAATATACATATATATAAACATACTAATATAAAATATAAAATAAAACATGAACCGTACTTAATATATTATCAATTTAACAATATATATAATATTTAAAAGATAAAAATATATTAACATAATAGTTAATAATATATCAATAGTATTTTCAAAGTATATATATATATATATATCAATAATATCAATGTATATCAAGTCAATTAATAGTAAAGTATGAGGTGTGTGAGAATGATCATGTTGATAAAACTTGAACCATTAGATTGAAAAAAATAGTAAATTTGAACCCTTCGATTGGTTCAATTAATGGTTGAAGTACAAAAGTTATCCTCACTTCTATAGAAGTTGTAGAATAGATTATAGATATTATATATATTCCCATTTTCCAATTCAAAAAAAAAAAAAAAAAAAAACGGGTTCAGATATTTCAAGATCAAGCAAATAATAATTGTCGGAACGAATAATAACTTTCCACCCAACAGTTTTTTGCTGATCAATTTTCCTCCCAACAGTTAAAACGATACAAATTATGTCGGCTGATTAATAGATTAGTCCTAAAAATTATCCACGGTACAAAATTAATGTACACTTAGATATATTGAGATATTCAATGTATTTAAAACCGTTTTTTAAAACAGTTTTCACGTATTTAAAAAAAATAAATAAAAATAAAAATAAAAAATGACGTTTAATAAATGTTTTAAAAATAAAAATAATGAGAATAATTTTTATAAATAAATTAAAAAACAATTAAAAATTATTTTTTTTATTTTTATTTTTTTAGTACTTATTAATAATATTATAATATATTAATTAATAAACACGATTTCATTTTTTATTATACTCAAAACAATCTTATTTTTATTTTTTATTAAAAATAAAATAATTTAAAAATTAATTTTAAATGTACTCATTAATTTTTTTTTTTTTTTTTTGCTTGAACACGTACGTGAACGTTTAATTCATAAATTCAAAATTATAATTTAAAAATATTTTTAATTTACGTATATTTTTTTTTAAAATACTATAACAAATTATAAACTATAATTTAAATTATAATATAAATTCTCGTGCCAATCAACTAATAGATATCATTGAATTGTAGTCTGTTTGAAATCCAAAGAAACCATTTATGGTGGGCCCTGCGTTTTGGGGTCCAACCGTCCAAGCGCTGTGATTTGTTCAGATTTTTTCGTGAGAGGAAGAGGAGGTTGTTACTGTAATTTCACATGAAGGAGAGCACTAATTTCGTATCCCAGTTAAAAAGAGAAAGCGGGAAGAGTGCTCAACTTGCTAGCCAGAAAGCCTGCCCTTCTGGAACGGCACATGCATGTTCGGGACCGTCTAATTCCCCCATTCCCAAAATACCCTCCATTCCAATTATAATTATCAAACAAAATTTTTCTTAAAAAATAATTATTATCATAATAATTTGTTTTACGATGTTCTTCCCATAACTTTTCAACTCAAAATAATTAAAAAAAAAAAAAAAGAACTTTAACCATGCACGGCGAAAAATTTTCCACCATAAAAAAAAGGCATGCATGGTGAACCTAATTCAAATTGAGCTTTGTCCATGAAAATCCAAATCAAATCAAATTAAAGACCAGTTTAGTTCGTTGATTCGAGTTTTTAATTCGAGTTGATATGTGATTTTATGTGAAAATTTTTTACTGTAATAAAAAAATTAGATGTGACTGTTTTTTAGAATTTTTTACTGTAACAAAACTCAAATTTTAAATTTAAATCGGTGAAATAAACGAGATCTATACTCAAATAAATTGCATTAACTAGGATAATCTTTATCCATAGCACAGCAAATGTAATCCGACAAGCAGAGGGGACAGAACCGAGTACAAGCAAAACAAGTCGATTAAAAAATTAAGAAAAAACACCCCCACATAATCCAAAAAAGGGAAAGAACAAGGCATAAACAAAGAAAAAAAATGCTTTAGGATGATCCCACTAATGGCTAGACAAAGCCAATTCTTTAATGGAAACAAATCGGATGATGCATGTCTACCTAGTCCGAAATTCAAATTTAAGAAGGGCAAAATGGTCAAACGGTGAAAAAAGAAGAAAAAAAAGGAAGAGTTGGGACTTGGGAGAACTGCATGTATTGGGAGTGTGGCTTCCTTGGAGGGTCCATGTGAAGATGATATGGGCCAGCAAAGCCCCATTAGAAGGGAAGAGAAAGGGAAAGAGAGAAAGAGAGAGAGAGAAAGCACATGGGAAGCACATGCAGATGAAGCATTTTGGAGCGTAGCGATTGAGAGACAGTGAGGCAGCATGAAATGTACAGCATGTTCTGCACATTCCCTGCATGCAGCTGATCATTTGGCTGCACTTTTTTTTTCTTTTTCTTTTTTTTTTTCCCCCCAAAAGCCTCCTAAACAAACAATCCACTTTTTTTTTTTCGCCCTTTTTTGAATAGACAAATAAATCTTTGTTTAATTGATAACACATAGTTAATTGGATTTAGTTGATTTTATAACACATGTGGGAGAGGCTTGGTTTTGAAGCTAAGCCATTTCAATCCGGCATGTGTGACATGTGTATGTATCAAGCGCACATGACCTTCTTTAAGCATATAAAGTAGTATACTAGTAGTATCTTATTCAATTTGGGAGGCCCCAAAACTCGGCTACTTTTTCCGTGCAAAAATATTGACCAGATTTAACCTTTGCAGGAAAGTGGTCCCTTTTTTTTTTTCTCGTCTTTTTTTCCTTTTTGAGGATCTTTTAATTCGTTATAGTTGTTATTATTGTTTTCTAATTCTATCTCGAATCCAGTGAAGAATATGAACATAATGCTCTCATAATTGTAAAAGGTAAAATAAATGGGTCGAAATGGAGACTGCTGTTGGATTGATTAGTTGTATTGTTGGAGACATTTTGGTAAGCGAAAATGACATTCATTTCGTTGATTTGAATTTATAATTTGAGTTGAGATGTGATTTTATGTGAGAATATTTTACTGTAGTAAAAAAGTTAGATGTGACTGTTTTTGAGAATTTTTTACTTAATAAAATTCAAATTTTAAACTCGAATCGGTGAAGTGAACGGATAAAAATAACCCTTTCTGTTTTTTACTTGAGGGACTAAGCTTAAAAGCTCTCAGCTCTCTTTATACAAGAATCTTCTCACGGCAATCATTTTATTGCTTAGGGAAGTCGTGGTATTTATTTCCACCACATGCTTTGAGTGTTCTTTAGTGGAGGATTTTCTGTGCACGACATTTTAACATGTTGTGAAGACAATTCTTCAAAATTTATAATTTTTAATCCATTAAAAAGAGGGCGTACCTTTCGCAGACTTTGTAACTTTCTCCATCTCTTATGTTCACATTTTCTGCCCAAAGTCAAACAAAGGAAACAAATACGAATGTGAAAGACAAGATGATGAGAGCCCTTCTTACAAACTCACACATGGCTGTGATGTAACATCTTTTTTTTTTTTCTTCTTCTTTTTTTCCTTTTTAGTTTTAATTTTTTTACATTTTTGTTGAGTTAAGTCGACACTCTCTTTCACTTAAACTCTCTCTTGTTAACCATTAAATGTGGTGGCCTAACGTTAAATGTGAAGACTTGTTTCTGTTAATGTAATACTTAATTTTCAGTGCGTGAGACCACACTCCCACACATCATTATCATTATTAACACATTCAGTAGGTTGGAGTGACGTGCTCCTCATCTATAAGAGTAGGCCCCACCTATAAGACCTCGAACGAGCATTCTTATCATCTTTTGAAAGGTCCTTTTAATAACGATCGAGAAGTATGTTAGTGTTGCGCTTTATTTAAATTTTTACAGAGCAAAAAAAAAAAATAAAAAAAAACCTTGTTGGGGAGGTTTTCGGTTGCTGCAAGTCATGTGAAGTTTTTCGCTTTATTCCTCGTGTTTTTGGGTCGGCAGAGGGTGGCATTATCAAGATGGGTCACTTAACACTCACTAAGCCCCCTTTTTGGTTGTAAGCACCATCCCCCACCCCCTTGACCCACTTGTTTTGTCTAACGTGAACAACTTTGGCCAATCACTTTTCTCTTTTTTTTCTATCTCCTTCGGATTATACATTAATTACACAGTTTTTGCGATTGTGATTTATTTTTTTCCATTTTGTTAAGCCTTTATGGTTTTGGAATAAGCTAAGCACTCTGTTTTCAAAACCACGATTCTATGTGCAACCGACACATTCAAGCATTTGTGACAATGGGATTAACTATCTCATCAAAAGGAGACAGACCTCTTTGAATTGATGTTCCTTCGGTGATTGATTATGTTGTTGGTAATTAACACGGCATTTTCACGCTCATGGCTGTCACGACATAAAATGTCACTTTCTCTAATTTTTAGGGGAGAGGTTGGCCATGGTCAACACGAATGAAAATTGCAATCGAACTATAGTACAATAAATAATTTTGATTGTACAATGCAATGTATAATAGATTTTGAACCATCTAAAATTTTTTGTTATTCAAATTTTAATTGGCTAGATCGACTTTAATCGTTATTTAATGTTTCAAACTTTGATTCTATTCGACGACCGAAACATAATTGATTATAAGTACTTCTATTGTAAAAATTGTGTAGACTAAAACCAAAAATCATTCACTAACCCAAATATCAACCCTGTATTCAAAAGCCCTAAACTTCTAACAAAGCACATAAACAAACAAAAACACAAGTAGAAAAAATGAATAATTTACTATTAAAAGTTCACGAGTCTAGGCCTTTATTTTTTATTAGTATAATTATTTAATTAAAATGATTATAAATTAATAATAAAAGCTAAAAATTTTAAACCGTGTATTTTAATGAATATTTGTAAATATTACGTAAACACTAGATTACAAAAGAAAATCGCCAGGGGCTGTGCTAAGAGGACCTGATTCTACCAGGTGGCCCACAAAGAGCTAGACGATAGCCCAATTACGGAAGAAATGCTACTGAACCATAGTACGGTGGGCTCAAGCCCACAATGAATATGGAAACTCTGAAAGGCTACCACGTAAAGAAAGTTGAAGGAACCGATTTATTTCACAATTTTAAATTTAAAATTTAAATTTTATTATAGTAAAAAATTTTAAAAAATAATTATATTTAATTTTTTACAACAATAAAAAAATTTTATGTAAAAAAATATTTTAATTTAAATTAAAAATTCTAATTAATGAATTAAATAAGTCTTAAAATAAAACATGCCCGTTTAATTTTAAAACTTAAATCCATTATTTTATTTAAATAAAAAAAATTTACATTAATGCGTTCTCTCATAAAATTTAAATTCATAATTAAAATTACTAATTTAAATACGTGAATTAAATACGCCAAACACTTTCAAAGGATAAAAAACAAAAGTTGACCCCGAATCAGATATAGTTAATCATTGGTAAACTCAAGTTAATAAGAAGATAGTAAAATAAACAATCTATATTTTTTCTTTTTTCTATTAATGATAATAAGAAAAAAAATATTATTATCTGCATCAGATCGCCGCCATGCACCTCTCTGTTGTTGTCTACGTGTCTCCATCGTTGCCTAATAACAAGCACGCCTGACAGTACCTCTCCCTCAAATTTACTCATCATTTATCGATCTACAAAATATGTGGAACTTTGGCATCAAATCTAGGCCTTAATCGCCTAAGGTCCTCATCTTTGACCAATAGCTTTCTCTCCTCCCTCCACCAACGGTGATGGTTGGCTTTCTCTCCAAACGACAACGCTTTTACAAGATTTACGCTAACAGTGACGACTTTCTCTCCATAGATGATGAAGCCAATGTTCAGAGCTCACGATGTATCTCCTATGGATCGAGTAGATTGATCTCTCGACGAAGGAGATCGCAACGTACTTCCCATGGATCGAGATTGGCAATTGACGAAATCATTTGTCACTGTTTTTAATTTCCATCATAGTTGTGAGTTCGCCGGAAAGAACGGCTTGGTGATGGACCAACAAAAGAGAGGATAAAAGAAAGATGTATAACTATTTAAAGTAAATAACAATAAGTGTAAAATTTATATTTACTAGTAAAAAATATATAATTTACCAAGTAAATTTGTGATTTACTACTATTTATTTTAAATATATTTAAAATCTGTTATTTATTTCAATTATTTATTATAAGAGTGCTATTTACTTATTTTTACCTTTGGATTATTTCTTAATTTTAATCATGTGCATTTGTCTCATTTAGACATCCTCTAGAGGTCTACCTATCTTAACATTTATAAATATACATTATTGGTTTAATCTATAGATTCGAACAAAAATTCAAATATTGATTTGAATTATGATTGTGAAGAAGCATTGATTAATAATAAAAAGTTGCATCCACCAATAAGATTATAACACTTCATGAGTTGCATATAAATTGGAATTATAACTTGTGTCTCTAGCATTATTATTTTTTTTAAAATTTATCTTATTTATTATTAAGTACAGAAACACTACCGATTAAGCGCATAAAAATTTATATTTATTTTTAGACGATATCTTGTATTTAGGGGGTGTAAATTTAAGGCTTCCGAATTGTGAAATCACCAACAACAAAAAAAAAAGCACGTGGGCGGACCCAATATGTTTGAGCATATTTACAACACTACTTGACATGTAGTTAGCCTCCATAATTTTACCTTTAATCTTACTTTGGTCATGACTTTTTAAAAGTCTATGAAATTTTTAAAAAGTCAGAGACTAAAATAGAATTAAAAGTAAATCTCAGAAATCATTTGTCAGATTAAACTATTATTTTTATTAATTTGAGGGAGAGATTATGTTATTTTTTCTATTTTTAAAATTGTTTTTCAGAAAATACAGGCCTAAGATTGATTGGTTTTTTTTTTTTTGTTTTTTTCAAAATGGCAGTTCTACTCACACATCCCTTTTTATTCTCCACAATTTCCTTTTAAATACACACCCCATATAATTTTAAAATGGTTAAATTTACTTTTTACACACCCTTATTATTCCAAAACTACCACAATTATTTTCATAGAATTATTAATTTTTGATCATCTCATTTTTTTCACATCCATCATTTTATTTAATTTATTATTTAAATATTAACATTTTAAAGTAAAATAAAAATCGATAAATAAACCAATACATAACGGCAACAAAATTTATCATCGTTCATTTCACCGATTTGAGTTTTTAGTTTTAGGTTTATACAGTAAAAAGCTCTCAGAAAATGTCTAATCTAACTTTTTTTTTTTTGCTACAGTAAAAACTATCAGAAAATGTCACATCTCAGTTTGAATTAAAAATTTGAATTCGCAAAGTAAACTAGACCTAAGTATATTAAGTATGATAAAAAAGACGAAATGGAAAAAGAATAAAAAAACAAGTAAGTGAAGTAGGCCTTAATATATCAAGTATGATAAAAAAGACAAAATGGAAAAAGAATAAAAAAACAAGTAAACGGGAATAAACATAAAAAAGAATAAATGAGAAAAAAATCAATTCAACTTTACAAGAAACAAAAAATGATTTGCCTTTTTAAAAATGAAATGATTAGAAAAAAAAAAGATAAACATAAACAAAAAGCAAAAGAAAGAGAAATGAAATGATTAGAAAAAAAAAAAAGATAAACATAAACAAAAAGCAAAAGAAAGAGAAGGCAAATCACCATATAATAAATAGTAAAAAAAAAAAAATTAACATGCCTCTGTAAATTTTTAGAATAGTTATTGAATGGTAAAAACTAAAGTTTTATTATAGATTTTAAAAAAATAGTTATCTGTAATTTAAAAATATAAAATGTGAGGCGTGTAAAGAGAAAAAAATATTATTAGTTTATTTTTATGATAAAATTAATTTATGTGATTAAGTCTATCATAATTGTTTTTTTTTTTTATCATTTTATGTAAGCATCTTTGTAATAAAAAAAATAATAAAAAAAACTATATAAATAGTAAAAATGAGTGTACGAATAGGATGACCGTTTCTAAAAACTTTACCTTTCTCTCTCCATGGACTCTACGATAATATCTCTCCGGTCTCTCAATTGCAATCAAGTCTAGGGTTTTACTTATTCCGTCGAGAATTAAGGTACTCAAACCTTGAACCTCCGTCGTTTTGCTTTAATTCCGACCTCCCTTCTTTATCAATAACTTGATCATCTTCTTCGGCAGCATCTAGGGTTCGTCCTCTTCATCTCTCTCTCTCTCTCTCTCTCTCTCTCTATATATATATATATATATATATATTGTGTTCTCCGTGTATAGTGGATCATGCACGGACTCTTTCATCGTTTTCTCGTTTTACCTGAATCAATTATATTTAGTTGTTATAATTTTGATGTCTGATCATTTGCCTATATAACTTGGTCGCTGAAATTGGCTTTAGAAATTGAAATGCATTTTTTTTTTCCTCTGCTTTCTAAGAATAACATTTTTTCTTTTCAACTTTCAGTGATAAAATTTTGGAACAAAATGAGAATATATCTTTGGCTGTCATTTATTTTAATGGGAAACTGATTTGTTCGCTGTTGTGGTGTTGACTTTTCAACTGATAATATTGATTGCTCTACGCCACCCCAACTTTTGATTTGATGTCTTTGTTCTCCACTAAATTTGGTTTGCTTTCTTTGAATCCTTATTAGACGATTAAGTAGGAATTGTTATGCATATCAAGTGTTGAGGTATTCTTCTGACTATGAAATGTGGGGTTGTGATCTTGGTTTGTTCTATCATTTGGAGTAATGAATTCTTAATCTTTATTTATGGGTCTAGTAAATAAACTTGTAAGATCAAACAGATTTCAAATGATAATTGATGCCTAATAATGTTACACTGTATCTTTGTTTTTGGGTGTACAATCACGCACATAGTGTATGAATTATTGGTCTTGTTGCCTAATTTGTCAATGATTTTCGTTTTTTTACTAGATGACGGTAGCGAACTGATCTCCATAAGGATGAATAGCCATCAAGAATCCAACTTTTTTCCCGAACAAACTTTACAACAGGCATTCATTAAGACAAATAATTATTTGAACTCTGCTGCAAAGTTTAGATTTCTAGTTCTGCGTTTGATTTTGGTGGAGTGTGCATCTCCATACTTCTTATAATAATGGTCTATGCATTTTTATCTTGGTTGGAGTAATTTTTAAGAGGTCACTATTGTTTAGAGGTTACTTTTTTGTGTTTTGAATATTTCTCAATGTTTTTTATTCAACAGGTTCTTCCTCCAAATTTTTTTTGCCGCTCAATGTCATGCTAGCTGCTTTATCAGATTCTCTTTTTCTGAGTTCTTGCTTTTGAGCTCGAAATGTCAAATGAAGAAGTTTTAAAGGCTGTTTTCCCTTTATTGGAAGGCGTGGACCTCGCTTCATGCATGGCAGTGTGTAAGCAGTGGAGGGATGTAGCCTCGGACGATTACTTTTGGAAATGTCTGTGTGCCAAGAGGTGGCCGTCAATCTGTAAGAAACCTAAGCCTCCCACAGTGACCTACTACAAGCTGTATCAAACTTTTTATAAGCGCCAGCAGAGTCGAATCCTTCCCCCTCCAAGGATTTCTTTTGATGATTTGGACTTTTATATAGACATTTGGACTGAAGATCGATTGCTCTTCTCTGAAGTGGTTCCAGGCCCTATCCTACAGGCTGGTTTTAAGATCCCACCATCAGGGATTTGCGACAAGCTTAGATTTCATATTGATGGCCCTGAGTACAAGATGACTCTACCCATTGAGCCGAGATTCACTGTTCCAGTCAGCCAGACTGTGAGCGTTTCTGTGCTTGTTGAGCGCAAGGATTCCAATATGGTTGCTTGTGTAATCAATAAATCTGTATTTGATTATGTTGATCGGTCAGCATATAGGGCCATGGCATTTGACTTCCTTGACTTCTCACCTGTCTATCCTTTTGTTTCCGGCATCCGGGCATGGATTTCTTTGCTTTTCATGGACGACGGAAGCGAAGGTGTTTTTGATGTTTTTGGGATTCAAATGGATTTCTGTGATGCTGCGAACTCCAAGGAAGAGGTTTTGTGGCTATTGGACATGCTTGATTGGAAGTAAAGAACTGAATTGTATAGACCATGAAGAGAAGGGAAGAGTCACCACCAACATTGGTCGCACCATTAATGTCTTTCTTTTCTCTTGCTCCTGCATGTGGCGGCTGCTAAAGGAGAATTGTGCCAACTCTATTATTTATGAATGTTTCATGTCTGTACATTCTATTTTACTTTTTCTTTTCCAATTAAATATGAACATCTTTGTTGTTGTATCGAAGTGTGTTGCATATTCTGTAAGCATTCCTATCATCTACCTGAAAACGGAGCAATCTATTAACTGTTTATGTATCGAAATTTAAGCTCTGTAACAGTATATTGTCTTTGCATAAATTTGATGTCACTGTTTCTACTTCTCTTAGAGCGTTGCGCCGAAGAATGTCTCTGATTCTCTTCAGTCCAACGTGACAAGGTTTCAAAGGTTTTAAATACAGTACAATGACTGCCTGTCCTGCATTTGATATGTCGGATATAAGTATAAAGAAAACGTATTTTATTTGGAGAAGGGGTTGATTATGAAGCCAAATACAATCATTTGTTTGATTATGAAGCCAAATACAATCATTTGTTTTTCTTCTAATTCTCATGCACCTCATATGGTACAAGTAGGAAATTATTTTTTTTCAAATCGTTTCCTTAAATCAGAAGCACTAGCCTTAAAAATTGCTAAGAATAAGTATTCAAAAGTTTTTCATTCTGTCGTAGGTTCGGCCAAACTGCCAATTTCCCGGTGCAACATTGTCAAACTGGAGAACTTTACCATCACTGGTAGTAACTTGGAATGACAGACTTTGCCCTACTAAGTTCACTGATGTCTGCCAATTTTGGCCCCAATTGCGAGACATCGGCGGCCAGCTAGTATTAGAACCCTAGATATTGACGCTACAAACATCACCAGCACCTCCGACATGGTACACCAACACAAGTACCCAATAAGGATTTCCTTTCACCTCAAACTTTAATCCTCCTTATTTGTTGCAAGGGACTCGGCAGTAGCTAACTGGTACGATCCCTGTAGCGCGCCATCTTCGTGAACATTGGCATGGAGAGGTCAAAGTGTTTCAGCAGCTGGTTGCTCCAGTTACCATCCGGTTTCTGGTAATTCGGAGGGCAGAAGTTGGTCGCGGTCACTCTTATGGTGCCAGCATTTGGTATGCATCATTGTGGATCGTCGACACACATCATTTTGAAGCAAGCACTGCAAGCTAGGCCGCCGTGGAAGAGTGCGGTGCTTAGGGCTGTGGTCTGAAGACCATACCCTTGTTTGAAGAGGTCACCATAGCCACAAGCTCCCTCTGTCGAATGAAATAACTCAACATGAACAATAGGAAATAAATTTCTATAATCCTCAGTGGTTACACATAAGAAAAATGGTTTATAAGTATTGTAATGAGACAAGAATTTTTCACTTACGCATGGTCTCTCCACCGCTCATGTCACCATAAAACGTTGCATGCGCGTTGTGCCAACCATTCATCTCAAGAGCAGTAGTGATTTCCTTGCATGTTTTTTGATTAATCAAGAGAGTAATGAACAATGACAAAGCAATCAAAATGTAAGACCGAGCCATGAATTTTTAATTATAATGAGAGAACAATATTTAATATTGTATATATATGTGAAATGAGAATTTTATTTATAATCAGAGAGTCATAAAAGGAAAAGAGAATGTCACCGTGATTTTCTTTAATTGCAGATACCATATAGCCATTAAACCAAACAGATAAGGAAAAATGAAGCATATCACAAGTAAGTAATTAAGAGCCAGCATTAATTTCAGCTAGTGAATAATCTTCCATCCAGGGAAAGTTATTACTTACCGTATTACAATAGATATTTGGCTAGTACAGCAAATATTTTGGTTACTCAGTACTATTTTAGTCAAGTTGGTCAGGCGTTATGCAAGAAATGGACTAGCAAAACAAAATTTTAATTGCACAAAACAATGATAGACAGGTCAAAAACTATGGTATTATGGTTGAGTTTCCTCATAATGATGTTCTCTAATTTATGAACCTTGTGAATAACTTGTAAATGGATAGAATTGATCACTATAGAATATAGATGAGTGTTTGTTTGGCATTGTTGCCCTCTTCTTCAATTGGTAAATCTTCAACTGCAATACGGGAATAGAGAAAGAAAGCTTTTCTTTAGTGAGATTTTGATTCTAACCTTTTGTAGTGTTTCTGGGACTTCAGAGAGTAAGAAAACGGACTCAGAACAATTAGGTTTTATGGACTCTGGAAGGTACAAAATGTAACGCATGAAATATTAATCTCTCAATGAATATCAGTATCTGACTTCTTGTGTTTAATATAAGATCCATGCAAATGACCATTTTTTTTTTTTTTTCCAAGTATGTGTGCTCCAGCAATACATACATATATATATATATATATATATTTTGGAATATTTACTTTTTTATACTATGTATTTTGAGTTTATTTAAAAATTATACCGGGACCTCCCCTAGTGAAACTCGGCCAGAGAAAGACAAAATTCTGACCCAAGCACACAAGGCATCAGCCGCCGAGTTACATACTCTAGGAATATAAAAGAACTTTAAACAAACCAACGAACTAGACAAACTCAAAACGTCACTGAACAATCCATGCACCGACCAGTGAGGAGGATTCTCCTTGTTCACAAGCGCGTCAACAGCCATCTTGCCGTCGCTTTGAATTATCACTGCAGACCAACATTTCTCAGAGGCTAGACGGACACCCATTAAAATTCAATGAAGCTCTGCTTCGAGCACCAAGTCAACATGGCTTTGGTCAACCACGATGTCAATAACCTCTCCTTGATGGTCCCTAGCCAGAGCTGACAGTCCGACCTTGCACTCAACAACCGAGGCATCAACGGAAATAGCAATGGTTCCAATAGGAGGTGGAGGCCACTTTACAGGGTTGCCTTCACAATGACTACCTTAAGAAGAAGCAGAATCCTTACCAGCCCCGGTCAAATTCTTGCTGAAAACATTGGGACGACTCTGCAAACACCTCGTGGATTTGGGAGATCATGGTTGAGACGTCACAGCGACCGCCAGAGAAGAGCAGTTCAATTCGCCAACGCCAAATGCAGTCCAAAGTGCAGCCCACGAACAACAGAAAGTCTTCAAATCCTGGTTCCTCAGATTTGGAAAGAAGCCAAGAAATAAAATCTCTGATATCAGCACTTTAGATGTTGTCCACTTTGAGAGCCCATCTGCTAGAGAACCAAATACTTCTAGCTATGAGGCATTCTTTAAAGAGATGGACTGCGTCTTCTTCCTCGCCACCGCACGGCAGGCAGTACCAGTCAACCACATAAAACAATCTACCCAAGGGAGCTCGGGTAGGTAAGCAATCCATAAAAGTTCTCCAAATCATCAGTTTGTGCCGCTCCTGGCATATCTCCTTCCAGACTATTCTCTAAACAACCTCTCTGGGGCCAAATCTAGCGCCCTGATCCACCCAATAAGCCCCTTTAATAGAGAATTGCCCCGATTCGCTTCCCTTCCACATTAGCTTATCAACTTGAGGCTGTGGCAGTGGCCTAATCCTAAGGATAGCCGCCGCAGAGAGTGGTTCAAAAGCCGCCTCAATAAGCGGTTTGTTCCAAATTCTGGCGCCCTCGTATAAAAGCTCACCAACCTTACTGTTCAAAGTTAACAAGTTGCATCTTGGATCGAAGGTAGCTCTAGGCAGCCCAAACTTCAACGATAGAATCCAAGGCGCTCCACTCCAAATCTGCTGACTCATGCCATCTCCAATCGCTACACACGCCCCCGACAGAATAACATGCCTAGCCCTCAAATTGCCTTGCCAAACATAGGAATCTCCATGCTTAACCGGACGAGACCAGAAATCCTCACTCCTACAATATTTCTACTTTAAGCGTTGTGTTGAAGCCTTGGAACCTCCAGAAGCTTAACCCCCATTACCTTTAGGCTTACATAACTCATACCACGCCTTGAGAGCCATGAAGTGACCCCTTTCCACGTTACCCTTCCACCAAAATCTCGTGACCGTGGCACCCACTCTTGACAAAGCGACAGACGAATGCGGAATGCGGACATGGAATAAGACGGGATGTTGAGGGCGACCGCATTAACAAGAGTGGTGCGACCCGCACGAGAGATAAATTTCGCCTTCCAACCCTCCAGCCTCTTCCATAGTTTTTCCTTCAAAAAGCTGAAATCCTTGAATTTATTTCTTGAAACGAACAAAGGATTCCCAAGATAGCGCTCATCTCCTTTTGCTTCACCCACCCCTAACGCCGAAAGAATTTCTTCTTTGACTGAAGTAGTCGTGTTAGTGGAAAAGAAAGCACGGGATTTGTCCAAATTTACTTTCTGACCCGACCAAGATTCATATCGCTTTAACACACTGCATTAGGGCCTCCACATTGTTCTTCGACGCTCAAGTAAATAGGATAGTATCATCCACAAACATGGCATGAGAAATATGAGGCTCATTTCTTCCAATTTGGATGCCTTGAAAGGCTCCCTGATATTGCCCCCTCGGAAGTAACTGGGACAGAACTTCACTACAAAGAATAAATAAATAAGGAGACAATGGGTCACGTTGTCGATTATACACCCGATTTTTAATCTCATGAAACGTATATTGTCAAAATATGAACTTCCCTATATATTTTTTGTTTCTTACTTTCATTCTTTGCAAAAAATTTTGAATGTCTCGTGCGTTCTCTCTCTCTAATGCATTGTTTAATATCGACTTTACTTTTGTTTGTAAAACTTAATTGTCTCTTATAATCGAAATCGTGGAAAGGTCATTAGCACAGATTCAATAGTGTCTCTGAACTTTCATGTTTCTATAGATTAATCAACAATACCGTGATACAAATTTGCAAGGGCTGAGCCACTCGTCTAAAGTCCGTTTAGTTTGTTGATTTAAGTTAATATGTAATTTTATATGAGATTTTTTTACTGTAATTAAAAAATTAAATGACTATTTTTAAAAGTTTTTTATTATAACAAAACTTAAATCGGTGAAATAAACGGTTTTAATATGTTTTTCTATAATTATGTAAATTAATACTATTAATTACAACGACATGAGTAGTTTTTTTTTTTAACATATTAGCCGACTCTTATAATTTAAACTCTAGTAAAAAAATTATACTTGAATTTTTGTCAAATAAAATATTATAATAAAAAAATTTCAATTGTAATTTGAATTGTGAAAAGAATTAGTTGGACGGAGTGAAATGGCTTTTGCATTTCTTATTTTCATGGAGATTTTTTAGAATGATGAAAGGATTAATTTGGGATGATTTTATAAATGGGTACTCGTATTAGAATGTTTCAAAATTTATAAACCAAAATATCTAGCCTATAATTCGCAGACCAAAAATGGGATTAACTTTTTCTGTATCCCTTAGTTCATAAATTATAAACCTTGAGGGCCTGATGTGAAAATAGTTAAAATTTATGGTACAAATATTATTCTCATTTAATTATTAAAATTTGAAAAAATGGCAAAGAGTGATTCTGAAAAGAAAAAAAAAAAAAAAAAAACCCCCCCGCAAAAAATAGCTAAACTTCCCCAATGTACACGTGTAATCTGTATTTTACCGCTCAGATCTGAGTCTTTCCAAGCAAGCTATCTACCACGTAGCAAAACAATCTTCATCCAAGGGCGTTTCCGTAATTTGGATTTCCATTTTATTTTTTCCCATCCCAGCCCCCAAATCCCCTTTCATCTTCCCCCGAAAATTCGCACAAATTTTTATTTTTTTTTTCTTTTTCCATTTTTCCATTTGCTAACTTTCCCCGCCATTTGCTTCCCACAATTTTTCTGTTCCCAAATCTGTCACTCTAGGGCTTCCAAACCGTTATCTCTCTCCACTCTGCGAGGGAGAAAAAACCCTAATTTTCCGATAAATCTCCTTAGATTTCCTCCAATTTACGCGAGAAGCGACTCCTCCATGGTCCATGCCCTCGCCGGCGCCGATTGGGGACTCACCGGTTAACTAGATAATAGATGAGTTTTCATCAGGACCCGACCGGTTCGAGCTCCGGTTCCGGTCCGGCGTTCTGGAACCACCGCGGAATTGGTCTCTCCAATACGATACACTCGGAGGTCGCGCCTTGCTTGCCTCTGCCGTCGCTTCCGGTCTTCTGCGGCGCTTCCGACCCGGAGCTACGGTTGTTCGACGATTCGAGCCGGAATTACTTGTGGTCGTTGAATCGCAATGAGATTCTCAATCAGTCTGGTAGGATTGCTGATCTGCTTCGACAAACCGATGTCTCGTACTTGTAAGTGTTCGCTATTTGATTCTGTTAGTCTTAATTCTAACATTTAAGTTCTACTTTGAAATTTGAGTACATGTTTAGGTGCATTTATGGGAAATGTAATTTTGATTCGCAGGTAAATTTGTTCCTATATGTAGTTAAGTATTTGGAATTAAACTTTGTTCGCTTACGCGTAATTTGAAATCTGAATATACCTGATTGCCTTTGCGTGCGATTGCATGTGAATTTGGTAATTTTTGTCGCAAAGTAAATCATAGCTTTTATTTTCAAAAAAGTTATCGAAAAATCGATTGCTTACAGTAGCTAAAATCGAGATATTGAATTAATAAACTAAGGAAAACAACTTAAATATGAATTACTGCTTTCGGAATGACGTGAAGATAAATTCTTTTCAATTATTCTTTTCTTTTGTTCAGTAACTTAATTTATGTGGTTTGAAGTGTAATATTTATTTATTTATTTTTTCATATTTTAGCTAGTGTATTGAAGCGTATTTAGTCAGCATTATTGATAGAGTTGCGTGGTGATTGAGTTGGGGATTTTAGAATCTTCTTAGTCAACTGCTATTCAGGATCTTAGTGTAGACTAACTGACAGTAAATTTAAGACGGATGCTAAAAGGGCTTTGTAATTTGATTCAGTCCCTCTAGATCTTTTTCGTTTTTAACAAAATGACCAGGTGCCATGTCAGGTGTTTTGTGTTTTTCTCATATCTTGTGTCGCGTGCAGGAACCTTAGAGAGGCTCCCCAGGAAGTTTCGTATGGTTATCTGGAGCCCTTAGATCTTCACGATGAAGTTCTTAGATTCAATTCAGAAGCGTTCAATGTCAACGGTCCAGGTAAAGAAAGTATTTGGTTGTATTTTGGCTGCATTTAGCTGTTTATTCGATATTTGTATTTTAACTTGTTTCAGGCTTACAGCCTCTACTTTGAATTGAGCTCTGGTGATGTGTCAGGGTGGTGCAATTTTAATTTTGGAAATTTACGTTCCAGTTTGAATTCTTAAAACTCTGAAGAAACATTGCCCTCCCTCCTTTTTCGTGAAATGTTTATGTTGAGAGCACTATTTTGGTGTTTTAATAATCTTTCAGTCATAGGTGACATTTTTTCCCCAACAATTTTCCCTCTTTCAAATTCGTGTCTGAAAGAGATGGAAGCTTAAAATTGAATGGTTGATTCATTTGGCATTTCATATTTGGATTATTCTCTGTCAAGTAGAGATGGTTAGGCTTATGTTCTGGGAGTGAAATCGATTGATAAAAGTGAGATTGAACTTGTTCTTCTGAAATATATTAGTAGATTTTATTGATGTTAATTGCTAAAGCCACTTATGGCACATTTGAATGAGTTTGTTTTGGTTCCACACCTGAGTCAGGTCTGCAAACATGTATTGACTCATTTGCATGTAACTTGTCTTTTCCTAGCCTTTTTTTTTTTTTTGAATATTTCATCTCATTAAGTTTTCTATTTTGCTTTTGTTCAAGCATTCTTTAAAACGAAATGGATCTCATAAAATTAAGCATCAGGGCTTGGCCAAACCAAAATGTGCACATCCAGATTCCATTATATATCAATAATCAGCATTCTGAACATTACTCTATTGTTTCTTTTTCCCTCCACTTTCTGGTATCATGATTAGTTTTTTAAGCATATATGGCATTCTGTGCTTATTGTTTCTTGCACTGTTCAAGTTTCTCAGGTCATATCAAGGAGCAAATCTCTGTTGGTACAGTTCCTGAAAAGAGGCCTTTCGAGCCAAGTATACCTATTACAAGTCATTCTCATAAGGATTATGGTGCAACTCATAATCATCACTTTAACAGTGTACCTGCTAATGTACGAGTACAATTTTTTAAGGACACACATTCATATATGTCTACTTTTAGCAATTTATATTTGGTTTAGTTCTTCATTGCTAATCTGGATGACATGATTACAGGACACATCTACGTCATCTTCCAGAAAGTCAAGAGCCAAGAAGAAAGTTTCTGATAACATTTCAACAGCAGTTTTACCTGATCCCACCGAGCTTCAAGGTTGATCTAGCTGGTCTTGGTTTTTAAAATTCCAATTTCGATCAACTTTTTAATTCCCCAATTTTTTTAATAAAAACAATTTACTTTTGGGAATTCTCTTCTAGATGCCGCTATTGAGAGCTTTTGTGAGTTGGTAGAGAACTTTTGTAGCCGAGCTGAAATAGATAATGATGATCGGGATGAAGCAGAGTGGTTATCAATACCTCTTTCTGATCTGAGAATCCTTGTAAATGAGATAATTTCTATTCGTGCAAAGAGACTTCTACATTTGCTCCCTGTAGATATTCTTGTTAGACTTTTAAGGGTTTTGGACCATCAGATACATCGAGCTGAAGGCTTGTCCATTAACGATTGTGAACATGTAAGTTTTTTGTATTATCTTTCAAAGCTGCAGTATGAAGCTTATAGTGCACGTTTGTTATCAACCATTTTAAAATTTCTTTAGCTTGTTGGATTGCCTTGAAGTTTTGAAGTGTAACGTGAGCTTCAAGAATTTCATAGATGTGTGTTTTGTGTATGGTTTTATTCTTTCCCTTTATTTTTGAAGTATGAAAGCTAGCACATGTTCGTGTAATTTGTTATCTTTCACCTTTTTATGGTTTCGTCAGCATATCGCTTTGATGTATTATGTTCTACAAGTTTTTTGACATTTTATACGAAGTTAAGGATGTTGATTTTTGCTTTACCTTTACCATCTCTGTGTTTCAGTCAGATTCAGATATCATTTCGTCCATCTTTTGTGGACTTGAGTCCATTCATGCAGCTTTAGCAGTGATGGCCCATAATGAGATGCCAAAGCAGCTTTATAAAGAAGAGGTAAATGCTTATATGCGTAAACTTCCCGTGTTAGTTAGGATCTGTCATTTTCCAGTCTTTATTCTTCCAAGTGCCTTTATCAGTCTTGTCATTGTTATTACTTCTGAGCTTAGAAGATGATTAAGTACGGACTTTCTTGGCCAGATCATTGAAAGGGTTCTGGAGTTCTCCAAGCATCAAATTATGGATATCATGTGCGCTTATGACCCTTCGTTTCGTGCTTTGCATAGACCAAGTGATAATGGAGCACTTGAAGGTTGGTATTTTGATTTCTCGTAGAACATATTGGATTCTGTTTAGCTACTCTATTTTCAAAGTGGCAGTAGCTTGTTCGTATACTTTATATTTTTTGAAAATGATAAGCTGTTGCCCTTATCTCTTCATCTGATTTTCTTTATCCATATGTTGCTTAATTTGTTTTCATGATTAATCTGTTTTTTCCAACTTTATTTAATTGATATTGAGCTACGCTTTTGACATTTTCCCCCTGCAGTTGAGGATGATGAAGAGCATGATGCTGAGTTTGGTTCAGCAACCAAGAAAAGACGTACTATCAAGACTGTGAAAGCGAAGAAATCAGCAATGAACAAGTGTGCTTATCTATTATTTGCCTGTATCATTGAATATTTTTGAGAGGTTAATGTGTTAAAGGAGGTATTTTCTTATGCTCGTCTTTATTTGCAGGGTCTCTTCTTCTGTTAATACCATTCTCCAGAAGATGTGCGCTATTCTTGGATTGCTCAAGGATTTGTTGTTGATAGAGAGGTTGTCCGATAGTTGTATCTTACAACTGGTAAAAACAAGTTTTACAACATTCTTGGTGGACAATATCCAGCTCTTGCAACTGAAGGCAATTGGTTTACTTAGTGGGGTAGACATCTATGCTATTCTTTTTTCTTTGGTAGCCTGTGCTTCTTAGGAACTTAGGACACACACTTTTGCACTCTTGTTTATAGATATATTACTACTACTACTTGGTCTGAAGTTACTGATATCTTAATCGATGGTGTCACAGATATTCTATTCTTATACACAACACCGGACTTATGTAATAGATGAATTACTTCAGCTGCTTTATAAGTTGCCATTCTCCAAGCGAGCTTTGAGAGCCTATCATCTACCTGATGAGGAGCAGAGACAGATTCAAATGATAACTGCTTTACTCATTCAGTTAGTTCACTGTAGTACGAACCTTCCTGAAACTTTAAGGCAGGCATCAACCAGTAATATGATGTTGGAAGTTTCAGTCGATGCTAATTATCCAACCAAATGCTATGAAGCAGCTACTGAGGCATGTTGTCTCTTTTGGACCCGTGTACTTCAGCGCTTTGCTACCGTGAAATCACAGGAGGCATCTGAATTGAAAGTAATGATGGAGAATCTTGTTACTGATTTGCTGACAACACTGAATCTACCAGAATATCCTGCTTCATCTACAATTCTGCAGGTTAGATATTATAGCATATGGTTTTGTATTCCTTTTAATTCGATTTTCTTGTGCTGAGGCAAAGTTCATTTGCAGGTTCTCTGTGTCTTGCTTCTCCAGAATGCTGGGCTGAAGTGTAAGGACATTGCTGTACGTTCTATGGCCATTGATATTCTAGGTACAATTGCGGCAAGGTTGAAGCGTGATGCTGTAGATTGCAGCAGAGATAAATTCTGGATATTACAGGACTTGGGTAGCAAAGATGGGACTGAGCAGAGCTATCCAAAAGATACATGCTCTATTTGTTTGGAAGGGAGGATCGAAAGATTGTTTTTTGTATGCCAAGGCTGTCAGAGAATATTTCATGCTGATTGCATGGGGGTAAGAGAAGAAGAAGTTCCTAACCGGGGCTGGTATTGTCAGATTTGCCTTTGTAGAAAACAACTTCTTGTTTTGCAATCCTTCTGCAAGTCGCAAGGTGAAGAAGAAGGGACAAAGGACAAGAAAGGCAAAAGCCCTGAATCTTCTTTCCCAATTACAGAAGTAGAGATTGTTCAGCAATTGCTTTTGAACCACCTTCAAGATGCTAGTTCGGCTGATGATGTTCATCTTTTTGTTCGCTGGTGCGTCATCGTTGAATTTCCTGATTGATATTTGGTTTCATCTTTTATACTGTACTTATGCATGTAAATGTAGGTTTTATCTCTGCGTGTGGTTCAAAGATGAACCAAAATCACAGCAGAAGATGACGTACTACCTTGCTAGACTGAAATCAAAAGCAATAGTGCGGGATTCTGGCATCGTATCTTCATTATTGACAAGGGAGACGGTCAAGAAGGTTACTTTAGTGCTGGGGCAAAATAACTCTTTCTCCAGAGGGCTTGATAAGATTCTTTACACACTTCTGGTTAGTTAACTACTTAACGGCCTTCTTTTGTATTGCCTTATTTTAAGGTAGCAAAAGTTTTATTCTCACAAAATTTTCAATTGCAGGGAAGTTTAAGGGAGAATTCTCCTGTAATAAGGGCCAAGGCTTTACGTGCGGTGAGTGGAAATTTCACTTGTGAACTTCTGAGCCTTTAAATGTTAAATAGAAGAATTATTTCTGCTTGTTCATTGACACGTTTTTACTCCCTCTTCTTGCTTAATATAATGAGCAGGTCAGTATCATTGTAGAAGCTGATCCAGAGGTACTTTGTGACAATCGTGTGCAGTCGGCAGTGGAAGGAAGATTTTGTGATTCTGCAATATCTGCAAGAGAAGCAGCATTGGAACTGGTTGGCAGACACATTGCCTCGCATCCTGATGTTGGTTTGAAGGTTTGGCTAAATTTCCCTTTTCCATCTCGTTTTAGTTATATGCACTATTTTATAGTTAATTCAGATCTCTTTGAAATTTGAATTTCAACGTTTTGCAGTATTTTGAGAAGGTTACAGAGAGAATCAAAGATACTGGAGTGAGTGTTCGAAAACGAGCTATCAAAATTATTCGTGATATGTGCACTTCGAATGCAAACTTCTCTGAGTTCACAAGGGCTTGCATTGAAATCATCTCACGTGTGGGTGATGAGGAATCAAGTATACAGGTAGTTAAATTAGCTTTTGTTTCAAGGCAGGAGTGGTTCAGTTCTGTTTCTAATGACAATAAGTGTTCAAAAGACTCCCTGATAATAGAAAAGATACTATTTTCTCAGAAAGTATTGGAAGAATGATAATCTAATGAGTGCCAGCCAGGCATCTACAAAGAAATATGAATATCTGGTCTGTTCTTTTATTCTCAGGATCTTGTTTGCAAGACGTTTTATGAGTTCTGGTTTGAGGAACCTTCAGGTTCACAAATTCAATACTATGGAGATGGTAGTTCTGTTCCGTTGGAAGTGGCGAAAAAAACTGAGCAGATTGTTGAGATGTCGAGAATGATGCCAAACCATCAATATCTTGTCACAATCATTAGGCGCAACTTAGCACTTGATTTTTTCCCACAATCAACTAAAGCTGTTGGGATCAACCCCCTATCACTAGCGTCAGTTCGCAAGCGCTGCGAGCTAATGTGCAAGTGCTTATTGGAAAGGATATTGCAGGTCTTCTTGCCTTTTTCCTTGTTAAACACCCCAACCTTTGGAGGTTTTGGATAAAAAAATTTACATTTATAAATTCTCTTGTCAGGTAGAGGAAATGAGTAGCCAGGAAGTAGAGGAGCGTGCACTCCCATACGTGCTGGTTTTGCATTCTTTTTGCGTTGTGGACCCAACTCTATGTGCACCGTCTTCCGACCCGTCCCAGTTTGTGGTCACTCTTCAGCCGTATCTTAAGAGTCAGGTGAGATCTATTTTAGTTCATGTCTAATTTGGGAGCATGTTATGGAGTAAAAATACGCATTTTCATTTCAGTAAAGATGGTTGGCGAGCTTGATCTGTGACACACTTTTTCCTCTACAGTCTGACAATAGAGTGGTGGCAAAATTATTGGAGAGCGTAATCTATATAATTGATTCTGTTCTTCCCTTGCTTCGAAAGTTACCTCAAAGTGTTGTTGAAGAAGTAGAACAAGACTTGAAGCACATGATTGTTCGGCATTCCTTCTTGACCGTTGTCCATGCATGCATCAAGTAACTTCAGTTTCTCTTTTCTCTGCTTCTCTTCTTCTTTTGCTGTTTTGCCTGTCTTTTTTGCTACCTCCAATATTATGAGGTTTTATGATGCTCACTTGAAACTTGATACATAACTGTAAGTGCTCTCGTGCAGGTGAGTACATCTTTCAAGTGTTATACGAATATTTTATGAGCATGTCTATATATGTTTATATGTAGTTTGGTTCTAAGTTTCTTCATTATGATCATACCTGCACATAGGGATATGCAACAGCTACACACAGGGCAGTTAGAGCTCAGCCTCTTTGTTAAATTTTACTTTTATGTTACGTCTTTGAATTGATTGTATAACGCTTTCATTCAAAATTGTCATTACTTTTATGATGATATCATCTATATATACATTCCCAAACAGTTTACATTGCAATCCACACAGGCATGTTAGTATGAAGTTTTAAAATTTGATGTTTAGCAGATATCATCTTGGTTTGAGAATGGAGAATAATAATAATAATAATAATAATAATAATAATAATAATAATAATAATAATAACAATGATGATGATGATGATGATGATGATGATGATGATGATAATAATAAATAATGAATTAATAAGTAAGTAAATAAATAAAAGATATCATTTAGCTGTAATTTTACATTTAACGTGGTTGGTTTTATGGGGTGTGGGTGTGTGTTTCTAGAAATCCTTGCAGTCAGGAAGTATCATTGTTGATTTGATGATGTTCAAATGTCTTACCTTTAATTTTCCCCCTTCTAACAGATGCCTTTGTGCTGTGAGCAAAGTTGCCGGAAAAGGTGCTACTGTAGTTGAGCATCTTATTCAGGTTTTCTTCAAACTTTTGGATGCTCAGGCTGTTGATAACAAGCAGGTTGGTTTCTAGCTAAGAGAATAAAGAAAAGTTCTAACCATTTTGGTTGCTTTGCAATGTCTATGCTTAAATTTAGGCTTGGCAACTATATATTTTGTTTTCGTGCACACGTGGACTTTATTATTAGATAACTTAAATATATTTTACTATTGTGGTAGCATTGCAATGTCTGACTGAATTACGGATTCACCACTCTGATATGGCATTTACTGTACACAAAATCAGGCTGTTCCTTTTTATCTTATGAACTAAAATTGACAGAGTTTTGTTGTTGGGCCTGCTTACTATCTCACTTAACTTTTGATTGTGGGTGGGGGTAGCTGCTACAGGTTATAGCTGATTGGTTTAGTATTTTGCATTTCTGCGGATTGGCGTAGAATTCATCTACTTCTTTCACAGTTGACTTGCACAGGACTTTGATATGTTAGGAGCTTCTTATTGCTGGCATAAAGATGTCTCAGTAGTAGAAAGGATGGAACGTTGAATATACTCTGGCAATGTCTGTTTTGAATTCATATCTTTGATTTGCACACACATATACATATATAACAATAAGGCATGGATTGTGACCAAAATTGGAACTATTCTTGTCTCAGCAAGTCAGTATTGGTCGGTCTCTTTTTTGTCTTGGATCGCTTATCCGGTACGGCAACTCTTTGCTTAATAACTCCAGTGAGAGAAAAATTGACATTGTGAGCAGTATCAACTTATTTAAAAAGTATCTTCAGATGGATGATTTTGCAATAAAGGCCAGATCATTGCAGGTAAGCTGCCTTTCCCCTTTCTCATTATTATTGTTTTTTTCTCTGCTTCTCTCTCATATTATTACCTGGTTTTTTTTTTGGACTATGCTTATTTTACCTCTTCTTTGTGTAGGCATTAGGCTTTGTTCTAATTGCTAGGCCTGAATATATGTTGGAAAAAGATATTGGAAAATTGATAGAGGTGACGCTGTCATCTGGTTCCGATGACCGTATTAAGGTAATATTTTATTCTTTTCTTAGTTTATAATAAAGTGTTTATTTCTTTTCTAAGTCATTGTATGGATCAGATGCAAGCATTGCAAAACATGTACGAGTATCTTCTTGATGCGGAAAGTCAAATGGGAACAGATGAAGCAAGTAACAGTGAGATTCATTATGCTGTAGAAGGGGGTCAGGCTGTACCTGTTGCTGCTGGTGCAGGAGATACTAATATCTGTGGTGGTATAATTCAGTTGTATTGGGATAACATTCTGGGAAGATGTTTGGATGTCAATGGACAAATTCGCCAATCCGCCCTTAAGGTAATGACCTGAACTCTGTATTTGTTCCTGGTTATGCTCTTTTCAGTGAGACAATGTGCAGCTGTTGCTCGAGGGCAGTATTTTGTTTTTCTGAAAACTTGGAAATAACTATTTTTGATTTTGGTATACCTGTGAAAGAAATTTAATTAAGAGTTTGTGCCGTGATCCTGTTAATTCCGCTTGCAACTGATTTCACATTATTATATTTTGAATGGAAAATAGATTATTTTCTAATTTAATGCACTTTTTGCTGAAGAATCTGATAAAGTTTACATGAATTCGAATGCAGATTGTTGAGGTTGTGCTGCGCCAAGGTCTTGTTCATCCAATTACCTGTGTTCCGTACTTGATAGCACTAGAGACAGATCCACTGGAGGTTAACTCGAAGTTGGCTCACCATTTGCTCATCAATATGAATGAAAAGTACTCCACTCTCAAAGTTTTGTTTTTGTTTTTGTTTTGTCTTTCCCTTGTGTTATCGCTTTTTTCCTTGTGATGGCTAACTACAGCAATTTTATAGGTACCCTGCATTTTTTGAAAGCCGCTTAGGAGATGGTCTTCAGATGTCTTTTATATTCATACAATCTATTAGCTCTAGTGCTGAACACGTGAATGCAAAAATCCAATCCAAACCTCCTGGTAGCATGAAGGGAAAATCTGATGTTGTCTCTTTGACTCAAGCAAGGCTAGGAGTTTCTCGAATCTACAAGCTAATTCGTGGAAACCGAGTTTCAAGGAACAAATTTATATCCTCTATTGTGCGCAAATTTGACACTCCCAGTTGGAACACTTCCGTAGTACCTTTTTTGATGTGAGTTCAATAGTTGGTTCAAGCCCTAGAGTTCCTTTGTGCTTGGATGAACTGACTTAAAAACATGGTTTCTTTCTACAGGTACTGCACCGAAATTCTAGCTTTGCTACCATTCACATCTCCTGATGAGCCCCTTTATTTGATCTACACTATTAATCGAGTAATACAAGTCAGGGCTGGTGTTCTTGAAGCAAAACTTAAAGCTCTGTGTTCACATCTGTCACAAAGAGTGGTATCTCGTGCGAATGGAAGAATTAAAGAAGAATCTACTTATCACATTCCAAGTGAGATTACTTCAACGGGCATGAGCATTCAACAGGAGCTTACATCTCATAATTATATGTTATCAGTGGATTTAAATGGGACAGTCCAACCAGAACCACCTCACCAGTTTGTCTCAGATCTAAGTGATGTGCATTCTACAGGCTCGGGTGATTCTTCTTGCATCACAAAAGATGATGAGCAGATGATCCAGGTAGATTTGAAACCCTAGTTTATTCCTTTATTTATGGTTAGTAGTTCGTTATCTTCACGAAAAATGTTTACCTGGGTGTGTCTGAGTAATTTGCCTGCCTGAGGAAAAAAGAAAGTAAGGCATCTTCTCTTACTGCCGGCTTATTTATGAGCTCGGAATCCAGATTATATTTATTTGTTGTCGCCAGGTGACCCTTTGCCATTTCTAAATTCCTCTCTTTGTTGCTTTACAGGGGGACTGTGTATCAGCTATTTCTTTGCAGCTTCTTTTGAAGTTAAAGAGGCACCTGAAGATTGTGTATGGCCTAAACGATACTCGATGCCAGGTAGGCCATAACTTCACAGTGAGAGTTAATTCAATCTGGATATGAGCTAAGTTTGTTTTACCTGTTGTTATACACAACCAGGCTTTTTCTCCAAACGAAGCCCTTAAAGCGGGAGAGACTCTCTCCAGGCAGAGTATTCCCTTCAACATCAGTGAAACACGCATGAACTTGCCAACAACTTATCAAGAATTGGTACAAGTGTATCAGGTAGTGTAAGCCATTACTGAACCACCCTGATTATATGCTTTCGTAAGTCATGTTGCTAATGGCCTTTGCTGCCATACAGGAATTCAAGTATGCATTGAACGAAGATGCGGTTGATTACTCGACGTACACGGCAAACATTAAGAGGAAACGTCCTACTCCCAGAAAAGTGCGGAAAGCTGGACAAATGGCAGGAAGAGACGATGATGACGATGATGATGATGAAGACTATGCGGGTGGGGTTCGTGGACTAAGTAATAGTGGGAGGAAAAGTGTTAACACCAGAAGTAGGGTACGATTATAGATGTACATATATGATAGCTAGGCTAACCTTGTACAGCTTTTAGGTGGAAAGGAAAAGGATACCGGGTGGGTTGGGGTGGGAGGGGGAAAGAGGATAAGAAGATTAGAAATTTCGGAAACAGGAGAGGAACTTATTAGAGCAATGTTCTCTCTTGATGTTTCCGTCATGGTAATTCATTTTGGTATTATAGTAATTGCATTATTTTTTGGTTAACAAAGAAATCCCTTTTGTATATTGATTGCCCCTCGAATGAAAATTTTGGTCCTTTCTCATTGCTTTCCTTTTTGGAAGCGATACTCAACTGCCCGTGCTTCTTGGAGATCACTTTGGAAAACAACTCATCCTTTGATCTCAGCGTTATGCACTGTTCAAAATTGTACTTGTATTATTGTTACTCTTATGCATTCGATTCCTATACATACATCCACACGCGCGACTTGAGGGCCTGTGTTTTGTTAACTTCAATGTGCATAGATTGCTATTGACGAAGTAATGCTGTGGATGTATTGATACTAGCCGTTTCGAAGGGGATTTTGAACAATTTGGTTTCAAGCTTTTCGGGTCGAAAGTCATACAGCCAAACCGTACACTTTTATACTTTCATTTAATGGAAACACACTTTGCGGTTACGCCTTGAGCCATTTTGCTCCAAGTAGTTTGATTCATTGATTAGATTTTACATTTGCTTTTCAAATGGAGTCCAACTCTTACGAAAATATTGGATTTAACTCTCTGTCAGGACGCTCAAATTAGACGGTGAATTTAGTGACATTTCTTACGCAGGTTCAACGAGGCATGAAAAACAAAACAAAACAAGAGGCTTCATAAGACTTTTCAAAACTGTGAAATGCACCATTACCTCTTGTCTCAACTGTTCAACATTACTCAATCCCTTATAACCTCAGCATTATATGCCAACCTCTAAAGCTTAAAAATGAAAAGTTTTATGAAAAAATGAGGAAAACCTGAGCCAATACAAGATAATCTTAAAATAGAGATTGCAACACGGTAAGTTTTGGTAGAACTCTTGTAGACTAAAGCCATTAAACTCGAGAAGCGGTGTTTTCACCTGCAAGCTTGGAAAGTTTCTTGCCATGTTACTCACGGCACAATGACAAAAAGAGGCTGCACGGGACAACAATATTTGTTTAGATACAGCAATTGATAGTACACAAAGATTGTGCACGCATGAGGAAGAGAGAGAGGATTTACCGTGTCAACACTAACTGGTTTCCCATCGTCCACCAGTATCTCGGCTATGGTTCCAGTTTGATCAGCCTGAAGGAGAGAATGAAAATCGATTACTTGCCAGTGTAATACATTTCAAAACTTCTAAAAGTTCTCAAGAGTACATTTGCTTATTCCAGTTTAAAATAATAAAAAAAAAAGCCAAATGAACAAAGAGTCCATTTACTCCATTATTATGTAAAATATGGTGTTTCCTGCACCACATCAATGAATGTGATCTTCCATTTCCAAAAAGTGAAAAATTGCATGGGATTTTTCATCCTTCTCTTTTTCTGTCGTTGAATTATGGGGTCAGGATCTAAGCGAAACCGAAGAAGCTAACTCATCTAAGACAAATAAAACTTCAACTTACAAGATCAGATTACGTAAAGAGGAGATACCTCAATTTCATTCATCAGTTTCATGGCTTCAATGATGCAAATAGCCTGACCTTTCTGTACTTTATCTCCTACCTGAAAAATGATTTTAGAGGGGGGAAAAAAGCATGGGAATATATGTCAGCATGTTTTGTTTAAAGATGAAATTGTGCACACACAGAGGGAGGGAGGAGGGAGAGAGAGAGAGAGAGAGAGAGAGAGAGAGAGAGAGAGGCGCTTATCAATTTGTGCTTAAGTTCTATCTTGATCTCACCCAGCATTTTCTGTGTTGCCTTAGACACGAGCTTAAACTATAGTCTGGCTAACATTGACAATTACCTTAACAAATGGTGGCTCTCCAGGTGCAGGAGACCTATAAAAGGTTCCGGCCATGGGACATTTCAAAGGCGGGTGAGATGATTGGTTAGTCTTTGGAGGGGTAGGTGACGCCGGCGTTGGTGATGAAGGAGGAGGGCTTGCAGGAGCTGGAGTAGCTGGTGGTGGTGGAGATTGGTACACGGCATGAGGAAGAGGAGCCGGCGTTGGGACAATCGGCACTTGTGGTGCTGGCTGTTCTAAGGCTTCCTTTTTCCTTAATGTAAGCTCACAATCCAATTGTTTCAATTGCAGCTCCACAATATCTCTTGAATCAACCAGTCTGCTCATCAAATTGAGACCAAACCGAATGAGTATGAGATTCCGATACCTGATTGTTTATTGAGAAAACAAGTGCATAAAAGTAAAAGTTACTGTAATTTACTTGATAAGGTCCGATACTTGAGCCATGAATGCCGAGATTGATGATGGATCTGGAACATTGTTACGTGGCGTACTTTCTTTTGGAGACTCATCTTTCCCGTTTGGAGACTCATCTTTCCCGTCCGGTGATCCAACCTGAGACTTAGTGGCGGGTATAGGTACAGAATTTGAATTTGAAGCAGTAACCTTGAATTAAAACATAGTTCCATTAATACAGATGATATTATCTCAGTCCCACTAATACTTTTACTCATTTTTTAAAATTTTTATTCATGTCTTGTACACATATTTAACCCGATAGAAAACACTCTACCTTACTTATCTGCGCCGACACCTTCCCGACAGCAGAAAACCTACTGTTGCGGCCCTGCAGAAAATAACCATGACACAACAAAGTTAGAAATTGAAAATTCTTAACAGTATTAGTTATAATAAGATGGTATGCCTTCAGCCTTAACACACAGCCGGATTGTGCGATACAAAATCAACTTTGACCCTGCTCCTTCCATAGATTCATCAGTACCACTTCATTGAAATTATATAACACTTAAATAACCATTCTTCTCTTATTGTCTTTTATTAACTATGATTATAACTTGACTTGGTCAATCAACATAAAAGCCTCCATTTTTCACATTTTCTCCTAAAGGCAAATGATGCCGAATCAATTTCAATCCCAGCTCTTTTAGCATACAACATCATCCAAGCAATATACTGATATCCATATTCCATACACCACTTTTGTTTTTCCAATTTTTGTACTACGCTCAAAAGCTAGACAAACAAAACAAAAGAGCCATATCAACAATACAGAGAGTAAACACAAACAAACAAAAATCAGAGTTAAAAAAGCAAATCATAACTCATAAGCTGCGAAACGTTTAAAGAAAAACATGGGATTCTTAGAGAGGCCATAGATTTGATGTTACATAAAAACAATATTTTGCTTACCCGAAGAAACCCAAGTGAGAGAGAAGAGCTGGGACTCGCATTCTGCCGCTGAAATCGACGGGAATTATGAGCCGCCGGAGCAACAGATGGAGACCCCACTTTTGGGCACGGCACGGCAAAGGTCACCATTTTATTATCGGGAGAAAAAATGGAGACCAACCCAGATCCGAAACTGATGAGGAGAAACTGAATGGGAAAGAAAAAAGGGCAGTTTGGTTTGGAGTTTATGGGGGGTTCGGGAATGTGGAAGGAACAAGAAAATGTGGGCGATGGGATCGAAGAACCCAAAGAAGGAATGAGAGAGAGAGAGAGACTTTGGAAAAGTAGTTTTAAGTAGAAAGAGTATGGAAGTTTGTAGGGAGTGATTTGATTGTTTTTGGGCTCTGAATTCCTCCTTCCGATGCTTACAATGCGACCATCAATATCACCCTTTTAACTAACCGCAACAACAAACAACTACTTGCACACTCTTCCTCCGTGCGTGTCAGAGACAGCAGAGAGAGAGAGAGAGAGAGAGAGAGAGAGAGAGAGAGAGAGAGATGGGTTCAACAAGAGAGGTAGAGATTTTCTTAGAATTAAGGGAAATTGCAAAATATTATCAAAAAATTTAATCACACAAATATTATATTCGTGTTCCGCATATATTCCGAAATCCAAATATATATGCAATCACAAAATTACTCATGTTCCAATTTATATGAATAATTTTGTTATTGTATATACGTTTAGATTTCAAAATATAACGTACAATGGAACACGAATATAATATTGTACTTCGCAATTTTATAGGTTTATTATTACAGTAGTAAGATGTAGATTTCAATACATAATGTACAATGGAACACGAATATAATATTATACTTTGCAATTTTATTGGTTTATTATTACAATAGTAAGAAGGTATTCATGCAATTACATCAAGCATTACCAATTTTATTGGTTTATTATTACAATAGTATAAATTTGATGTCTCAATTTTACACATGCAAGCCTTACCAATTTTTCCCACCCCACGAATTCTCTCTTCTGTATTTTGTATGAACGAGTAGAGTGGGTCCAAGAAGTTACACCATTGACGATTTCAACAAAAAGATCCTTGACGCCAATTTAGATAAAAGGCTTCTATTATTGAATAGTTATTACCGATATGTTTGGCCATTGCATGTCGCATTACAAGTTCAGTGCTCAACTAGACAGAAACTTATGTTTCAAACATTTATTTCGGTGAATTTAATATATCAGGTTAAAAAGTTGTACTAGATAAGACAAAGAAGTCATCAAGGACGTCTCATTCATAGCTAAACTGAGCCCATGTGGAAATCGGACTCGGGGCAGTTAGGGGGCATCAAACACGGTCTTTACAGCATCAACGACTTAAAATACTTGTAGAAGAAACTTGGGGGCTGAAATTTAAATATCAACGAAAATTTACACCTTGTAGTTGGCGGAGCATATAGAGCATTCTGGAAAAACTCGGTTGTAAATCACAGTCGTAGCTCTTAAAACAAGCTTATTTCTGATTATGAAATGTTGGGAAAGGAAAGATATAAAAAAAAAATTATTGGAAAAAAAAAAACCAGCCTTTGAAAGCTTTGATGAACAACAATTGCCAAAAAAGGAACAGAATGTCTGAAGCCAGACCGCTGGACAATGGTTGGGAGGAGATAAATTATATGAAAGAAACTAGTATCTGTTCCAGTAGGTCCTGCGTCTGAACCAGTTGTAGTCGGGCAAACTCTGGATGGGACCCATAGCTGCGATTGCGATATCCTGTAAAGAACATGCGAAACAGATGTAGTTTAATATCCCAGGTTTTCATGTTATAATGGAGGATCATCATAATATCCTTAAATTAAGTCTGGGTAAAAGGGTCGAGGTAGATTGTAGTCTCACCCTGTCATAAATAAATTGGTTTGCAACACGTTTGATGGTGCTTGCGTCAACGGCATCAATCCTAGCAAACAGCTCGGCAAATGGAATTCTTCGCCCGTATGTTAGTAGCTGCAAGCAAATGCGCACAATGGGTATGAGGAAATTCAGAAGAGCCAAGTGTAGCAAAAACCAAATCCCAATAAACCACTAAAATGTCAGTATAAAAAAAAAAAAAAAAAAAAAAAAACCCACTAAAATGTAAAATGTGGACATTCTAAAACTTTGAACTGATAAACTTTCAAATGGTTTTCTGTAGTAGTGTCTCCAGAGAGTGGCAGCATGTCTCAAGATGCCCTCTACTAGGAAGCACTAAAGGGTGATAACTGATAACAAAAAAAGGACTTGTAAGGCTAGTCAAAACCACCACCCATCCACATGTTACAACAGCGACAGCTAAAAGGTGTAAATTTCTTCCTTTTACCTACTACTTCCAGTTTATTTGATACCATTGTTTTTTTGTTATCTTGAACAGATTGTACAGGTAATAAAATAACCATAAAGCGAGTACATCCACTGAATAAAAGAGCAAAATAGTTCGTAATGAATCCAATTTGGAGTACTACTGTCCCATAATATTTACTAAGAGAGAAAAATGTACCTGACGACCAATATCTTCTGCTATAGGACTTGTCCCATCAATATGAAGCAGCAGAGAAGATTTCAACTGGAAAAAAAGAGATTAAAATGTTTTAGTAATTATGAGTAGGGTGACCGTGTCACATGTTACTCAAAAAGGAATCATAATGCACCATCAGAGTAGCATAATGTTTATCTAAAAACTAAAAGATTAGACAATTGCTAGAGATATCAATATATAACTGCAATAACATCTGTTTGGGGCAAGTGCGACAACCGCTTCAGGTAATAGTTCAGTGTACCAGTTTACAATGCACACTTTATACCATATAAAAAAATTGCAGGGTTCAAGAAAAAAATTAGCCCAGATGCAAGTTTAGGACATAGAAAACGCATGGTGCCACTATAGACTGAGAGATGGCTATACCTGATTACGAGCACGGATAACATCCTCTTCTGAAACTCTATAAGCTAACTTGGTTGTCTCATGCATTATTGCCCACGCCAGGTCATCTAAGCAATCCGCCTGAAAAAGACAATAAAAGCAGTAAATATAATTTCCATTTTGAAAAATCAAATAAGTGATATACCATAGATGAGAACAGCATAAAGCATTTTTTGCTGATCTTTAACTGAGTTTTTGCCAAAAATGGATATCCAAATGAAATAGACAAAATCTTCACTAAAGCATATTTGTTGAAATTTGTGACGAGTCAGAATTGGAAAGAGGAACAAGATAGATTAGTCAAAAATTCTAACGGTTACAGAACAAGATTTGAAGCAGTCTAGAAAAGAATCAACATGGTTATGTATTCTACTTATCATTCAAAAGAGAGCAAGTAAACATGATGTGAGTTAAAGAAGGAAGAGAACCTTAGCAACAGCATAAACACCAAAAAGTCCGGTGTCTTTGTAATTAGTGTTGAAAGCCATGAAGCTTTCTGCAATTTCACTGATACCAACCCTCTGTGCCAGCTCGGAACTGTTTGCAAATTAGCCAAAACTTAGAAATGCTAGTTCTTCAAAGAGAAAAGATGTTAAAGGCTACTGAAGCAAAAGAGACAGAAAAACGCTCACCCCATGTGCTTTCCACCACCAGCGCCCTTATTCCATGAACCCAACATAGCTTGCATGACCATCAACGCAATGGAATCTGGATCTGTCCAAGATGCTCCACTAAAAGCAACCGCGAATTGTGCAAGAGGAATATCGTCATCAATGATTCTAACCTGAAATTTACAACAATGAACAGAAGGATAGCTCAGTGAGTGAAAAATCACAACACTAGATGAGAACAAATAGGATCATTTCCAACCTCAGAGCCAGTAAAAATTGCAGGTTCCTTAGCAACTAACTGAGAAGCTGTTGTTGAATCAGATGACAACTTTGTAAAAGAACTCTTTACTGCCCCAACAATATCTTCATGCTTAACAGCTCCGGAAGCAACAATGACCTGAAACAGAAGTTGCAACAAGCACAAACGATAAGTACTTCAAAAAGGAAGTAGAAAAATATCTACATTTAGAAGAACAAAAGATGGGAAAAAAAATCTCCAACACTTACATAACATAAAAAGGCACTTAGAAAGGTCAAAATTCTACAATACCGTTCTGGGAGCCGTGTAGTGCGTCTGTATATAGTTCTGGAGATGCTCCTTGGTGATAGTCTTAATGTTCTTGGCAGGTCCAAGAATTGTTCTACCAAGAGGAGTGTACTGGAATGCAGTCGCGTGCAGATGATCAAAAATAACTTCCTCAGTTTGCCCCTCAACCTGCATGACCAACAAGACAGACATTTCAGCGCCAAAAAAAAAAGGGGGAACCAAAACACTTAAGACATATACATCAATTTGGGAGCACGTAAAACCAAAAAAAAGTTCTAAATCAAGTGCAGTATAATGCCCTCATAAGAACACGCACAGAAAAAAGGGTCTCATTTTTCAAATTAACCTTTCATTTAAAAGTATACTTCACAAAACCGCTAACGTTAATTAGCAACCAAGTTCCACGGGCTTACGGCGGACTAACACTACAGTTATTCTTCTTTGCTTCTCGTGCCTTTGCTAAAAGGTTTAAAAAAAAAAAGTTATAAGTGAGGAAAACAATACGGGCTACATTTATTCCATCGATGTAAAGGAGAATTACGCTAAAGTTATTCAGGTAAACATATTATGAATCCAAGTTCACGGGCAAGCAATCAGACTCCACAAGTTCATGCATTGTATTCTCAAGCAAGTACCACTTATATGTGAAGCAATACCAATTTGTAAATCAAAAAATTGAAACTTTACAACATCGATTACCAAAGTTTAAGAGCCTTTCCATCATATTGGCTAAAAATGAATAAAATTACCAAAGTAACATTCCAAGTGGAAATCATTACAAAATCCAAATCCAATGCAAAATCTCCAATCATTTACCTCTTCCATTTCCCTCAGAATCACACCACGCTCAAGACTGATCCTGTGCTCATCAAACTTGGAGTTCTGCAAGATATCAGAGAGAATATCGAGCGCCTTAGGGACGTCCTTGGCCAAGACCTTGGCGTAATACGTCGTCTGCTCCCTCGAAGTGTAGGCGTTCAAATGGCCTCCCATATTCTCAATCTCCTCCTCCAGCTCGCGCGCCGTCCTCCTCTCAGTCCCCTTGAAGATCATGTGCTCCAAGAAATGCGCTGTCCCGTTAGTCTCCTCATTCTCGAACCTCGAGCCGGCGTCGATCCATACCCCCACCGTCGCGGTCTGCGCAGCGAGGTTCGACTCCGTCGCGACTCGCAGGCCGTTCTCCAGCGTCGTGACCTTGGTCTCCGGCGCCGACAGGATCCGAGTGTGGTCGGCCACGGTCGGGTGGGGCGACCCGTACTTGAGGAACCTCGGGTCGGGGTTCTCGAGCTGCTGGAGCTTGGATTTGACGGCCTCGGCGAGGCGATCGTAGATCATGGCGTCCGGAGGCGGAGGCGACGGCGCCGGTGACTGCGACGTTGCGATCGCCGGCGAGGTCGATGCGCCTCGAACCGCTTGGGACAGGAAGGGGTGGACGGGGACGGCGGCCCGTCTGCTGGACCGCCGGGCTATGGTGGTAAGGAGATGCTTGATCGGCATGGCTCCGATGGCGCTAGGGACGAGACCAAGCTCTGGTGGATTTCTAGGGTTTACAGTTGGGCGATTCGAAAAATGGTGATTGCGGAGAAGATCGTAGAGAGAGAGAGAGAGTGCTCTTGCCTCTTACAGATTTCACTTGCGGTGGTTTTCTATCTATCCGAAGATTGTTGAGAGGGTTAAACGCCAAAACGACGGCGTATTATCTTCCTGCTACTGGGATAGAAAAGTTCATTAACAATGGCCTTACGAAAAACGGTACCGTTCGGCCTGCTTTTACTGGGCTAGTTTTGATAAAGCCCAATTGGACAGTTATTATGGGCCAAGGGCTCATAAGAAAGTGGGGTCGAAGTCCGCACAAATGAACCCTAGGGGAGCCCCTATATATGGAAACGAGATAGCGAAAAGAAAAACCCTAGTGTGAGAAGAGAGAGCAATTGGAACGCATCAGCCTCCTCGGAAGCTCCCCCTGTACCCTTTGAGGCGGAAATCTCAGCTGCTCTCCGACTCCGACAAGAATGGCGACTGCAAGGACAGTCAAGGATGTCTCGCCTCACGAGTTCGTGAAGGCTTACGCTGCCCATCTCAAGCGATCCGGCAAGGTCTTTCTTCTGATTCACTTTTTTCTGTTTGATTCTCGAGAAAACAAAGGAAAATCAGTAGAATGCGATGAGAACAACCCTAACTTTTGCCTTTCCTCTTTACTTGCTTTTCTTCCCCCTTTTCCTGGCTTCTGTGATAAATAAAAATTAAAAGCATAAGACTTTGGTCTTTTTTGTTGTTGCAAAATGATGGCTGATCTTTTTATCTAATTTGTGAATTTGAGTGTAATATTAAGTTACTGATGCAATATATTTTTGTTTTTCGTGCTGTATACGCTCTGGATTCTTTGTTATTTGTTTTTAGTGTTGAGATTTGCAATAATGTATAAACGAACCTGATTTACCTAATAATTTGTTTATGTCCTTCAGTTGATTTTTGCAGAAAGATAGTAGAAATGTTTGGGATTAGTACTGTAGCATGGACTAGAGGGAAGCTTTGATTGTTGTTAGAAATAATTCGCCCATTAAGTGTTGAGTAAACATCTATTTAGCAATATTGTTTTTGACAAGTATTAGAGGTTGAACCAGAATTTTGGGAGTCAAATCTGTTTAGCTTTTTGGGTAAGTTTGAAATCATTATTTTATCGATTGTTATGACAGATTGAGCTTCCTGAATGGACGGATATCGTCAAGACTGCACAATTCAAGGAGTTGGCTCCTTATGACCCTGACTGGTACTACGTCAGAGCTGGTATATATCTTCACACCCAGACTCTCATTATTTACGCTATTAATCTTAATTGGATAAGAGTGGTATGTTTTATGCTTTGATGCTTTTATTTCCATAACGTTGATTCATTTTTCTATTGCAGCCTCCATGGCTAGGAAGATTTACTTGAGAGGAGGTCTTGGCGTTGGTGCCTTCCGTAGGATCTATGGTGGAAGCAAGAGGAATGGAAGTCGTCCACCTCATTTCTGCAAGAGCAGCGGCGCCATTGCTCGTCACATTCTACAACAGTTGCAGAACAACAACATCATTGAAATTGACCTGAAAGGGTAAGCTATGATTTACTGGTCTTCACCTTATTAATCTTCTCATCCTTAGTTGTCACTTGCGAGGGTTGTTTCTCTCTATGTATTTGTACGTTAGAGTTCGTTGGAAATGCTTCTTTAGATTATGGTGTAGATAATGTTAATAATCTTACAAACATCAAACACTTCTGCTGTGTAAACTGTTATCAAGATTCAGAGAGAAGTTTTAGCATATATCTTAATTTGATTTGAAATCTTACATGGTTAGTCTTTCCCTTCCTGATATAGTACCATTGACCTCTCTTCCACACATTAATTCTGGTGAAACCATTCAGGGAAACACTGTGTTTACCATGTCATGTGTTATCCTAATATGTATTTTACTTAATAATTCTTTTTGCTCTTCTGCTTTGTAACAGAGGAAGGAAAATCACTTCCGGTGGTCAACGGGACCTTGATCAAGTTGCCGGGCGTATTGTGGTTGCTCCATGAACAATGGACTTTTGAGCACTTGAAGACCGCTAGCCTATTTGAATGCCTTAGGTTTTTATATTTTTATTTAGTTCTTGAGAGATGTGGCTACAGCATATTGTTTTAGACAATTTTGGTTCAACTGCCGAGTACCTTCTGATATAAACGTGGTTGCTATTTTGTTTACTTGAGGTAGTTTTGAAATATTTTCTTTATTTTCAAGTTTTTGTCTTCTCGAGTGTTTTCTATTCTCATGTGTATGAACCAAAGCTTTAGAGTGACATGATTCCTACCTAGGACTTCTCAAGTGCTTCTCTTTGCATGTATGGACTCAGTTTTTTATGATTTCTCCGCCATTTCTTAAGAAAAAAGAATATTGGGATTTGAAAATGGCAAAAGAATATTGCGTTTTTCTAATTCCAGCATGATCTTAGATCGAAAAGACGCTGATAAATCGTGATTCCATTAGCATTTCTCAGCGTTGTTTTTCTTTTCTTTTTTCAGAGAGCTAACGGAAAACTGTTCTTAACATAAAATTTCCAACACAACTCAGTTATTAATTTCTTTCAACCATACTAATTCATCAACAAAAGAGCTATTAATTTGTAAACTCATTACAAAAAACTTGCTCATTCTGAACCGCTTGCATCATTCATGATGCATCAACGCCACTGAATATTTAAGCCCACATCCTATTCCTACAACAGAGAACTTTCTTTGGAGAGAAGGCCGTGACTCATATCCGAAGCTGCCACAGTAAAAGTTTCTAACCTGATGAGTTTTTGTTCTTTGTTTCAAGAATTTGTCTCTAATTTTGAATTATAGTTGTTAATTCTCTACAATATTTTTTTCTCATAAAAAATTTAAATTTCAAAAATTAAAATTATAAATCTAAATCCATAAATCAAACATTCCATAATATTAATCCCAACACCAATCTTTTGAGGCGTTTGAGATTTTTCACTTGCATCTATATTAGAGTATGGGAACCTCCAAAAAGTACACAACTAGACCACCTTAAGGGAGTCTTTACAAGCTATTTTGTTCCATTGGTGAGAATAATGTTTTTACCATTTTGGATTAATTTTTTAATCATAAATCTGCTGTCACGGTTCCAAAAGAGTGACCGTGATTATTAAAAAATTTATATTTAATTAAACGAGATTAATTAGTAAAATCCACAAATAATAATATATAATATTCAAAATATATTGCTCCGGAGTCTCTTTTACAAATAATATTATAACAGTCCACAAAATTTAAAATAATACAACTCTGAGACAATGTCGATCAATACAGTTTATATACAGAAATACAGTACAACTCGTAATTAAAAAAACTACAAATTCAAAATAAAACGAACCACTTCGAATCTCAAGCCTTCAATCCATTGGTATTAACTTGCCACGCTTCAAATCACATGCTCTCTGGAAGGGGTAAACATTTAAAACAGGGGTGAACCAAATGCCCAGTAGGGGAAAAAGGGACAACTACAATAAAACAAAGAAGGTGAAATAATCATAAAGACTCTTAACATTATCAAAAATAAAATGCATAACTCAAATGCAAGAAATGATAATGTGTGAAAAACACATAATCAAGACTGATGCAGTCAAATGTAAAGTCAAGCGGATAATCAAGTATTTGTAAGCTCTTTCAAAATACTATATCATTTTCAAATCCATTTCAAAAGTGATAAGGTACCTGGCGTCTAAGCAGTACAAATACTGGGTATTTGTAATTCTATTAGACACTAAAATATCCAAACAATTTTCAAAATAAGTAAAGATAAAATTCATACGCCGGTAGTTTGAAATACTAGTTCAAAATACCGATGTGTAGTTTAGTGCAAAGCCAAATCACCACTTACACTGTGGAGTAGCCCGTACGGGTTTCGGAACCTGCCCCTAAGGATACGATCTCCATATCCTGATCTCTGTGGCCATCATGTTGAAGTCAACTATCTAAAATGCTCATTAAATAGCGTTTGAAAACTCATATATATCATGCTCGGATTATTTCAATTCGAGACTTAATCTGTTTTTTAAAATTCACTTCCGAAAATCATGATTCGTGAAAGTCGGGTTTTCGGGAAGGTTTTCCTTATATATACAATCGCTATATATATATATATATATGTATATACAAATATACTTTTTAGAATCATTTTTAAAGTCTTAACATCGGTGAAAACTGACTTTTACACAGATAAGTGAAAATCTATGAAGTATGTCCAAAAGGGGAGAGAAATGCAATCTCATGCTCAAACAAGATCAAAACACAAGAAATGAACATGCTAAGATCAACAATCTGTAAAATATCCACGAATGCATAAACAACAATGCAAAAGTGTCGTACTCTAATAAAATCTATTATGTTTCTACCACATATGTCAAGTGTTAATTTATCCTCTTTAAACACTTTTTCCGTATTCCATTTAAGAGTCTCATATGTAGTGTTAAAATAACCTCAAAGACTCTAAACCATCAATTGTTACACCATAAATCACTTTCTAACTCAAACCCGTATTTTCCTTAAAAAGTAAATTCGCAGATTCGTCGACTTAGACAGAAAAATTCATAAGATATTACTTAAGTCTCCAAAAATTTTAAAATAAACTCCATAAGAAAGTAGACACATAGATATTTCTAACGAGCTATCATATGCTCAAATCCAAGCTCTTAAAATGCCTCAAAAACAGTTTTAAAAAAATCAAAATTCTGTTTTTCCTGGTTTTGACAGCTTTTGAAAAGTTTTTACATGAAACTTTTAATGTGCACAACTCGGGTTACAAAACTCCAAATGACGTGATTCTAATTCCTACGTGTCACTAATGACATATTCTAAATGGTAGTAATTATAGTTTAGGTACAGCAATTTTATTTCAAAAAGTAAGGGTCTCAGTTCTTGTTTTATCAATTTCTAAAAAAGATAATTTTAGCAACTGCTACAGGAATAGTCATAAAATATTCTACACAACCATAAAAATTACAAAATCAGTACCTCTAAATACCTATTACAAGCTTCATTTTGGGTCTGTTAAGGTCTCTAAAAACACATTATACAAGATCAAAACGTGGCTGTTTTTCTGTAAAGTTTTTAAAAATCATGTTTAACTTTAAAAATGTATAACTTTAGCTATACTTGTCCGTTTGAGGTGATTCTTACAGCTATACGAAACTTAGGATGTCTAGTTTCCAAATATGTAAACCATTTATTGCAATTCATCACCAAGGACTCTCAGAATCCGAAAGAACCAATCCAGTCCAGCAAGTACATTTGACAGTTTTTCCATTATGTTCAAAAATTCACAATACTAGAAACTATAATCAAGGTAAAAGCTCAATTTAGTAAATAAATATAAAAATCAAGAGAAGGATAAATGAACCCTACCTCAAACTTCTTCAAATCTTGAAATCAACTTTAAGGCTGAATTACCCATAAAAATAGAGCTAAGGCCCTCTATTTGGAAGCTTGGACAGCACCTCCCATGGAGGGAAAGAGAGAACACCGAGAGGGAGGGAGAGAAAACGTGACGGAGAGAGGGAGTCAGCGTGAGGGAGAGAAGGAAAGGAAGAGAGAGAGAATAAATATCAGGAAAGGAAAGGAAAAAGAGAAAAGAAGGAAAAAGAATAGGAAAAATGAGTTTAGACTTTTTGCGTAAAATTTGATGATTAAGCTTCAAAGCTCAATCTACTAAAATATGCAATAGTCCACTATTCATGTTTTGGATAATTAGTTATCGACACTTAAATTGATTGAAGGATAGAAGCGTTAATTTTAAAAATAATTATTTTTTTTAAAGGAGAAAAATTTTTTATGTGATAATTATAACTGAAAATCTTTCACTAATATCAGATTAATTAACACTAACAACTAAATTAAATTAATTAATCTCAATTAATTTAATCAGATGTTACATCTACATAAGAGTAGTTTTATGTAGCGCTCTGTAAATTTTTAATATAGACTCATACATATCTAATTGTTAAAAAACTAATTTAACTAGTTAAAAATAATTGTTTTCACAAGTATAGTAAAATGGCTTGCTCCGCCATAAAAATTCCATAGTGCTATCTCATTGATGGCTCGGGCCTCCTTCCGATTCCGATGAGACCTTCGCCTTCCACCTAAAATGCACAAGAAAAGTCCAAAGCCAATCCCAAGGAATAGTGAAGTTTCATAGGGTCTTTTTATTCATGTGCAGGTAGTCTGCATCACAAACATATCAATTTCACTGAGTCTCTCTTTAAGACAGTGCCTAGATCGTTACGTAAGTAGGTCAGAATTACTTGACAATGAATTTCACTATCTTAAGACCATTATAGTTATGGCCACCATTTACTAGGGATTCGGTCATCGGCTTCAGGTTACTAACTTTATTGGCAAGTATAGTCTTAATAAATAGTCATGGTTTTGTTAAATTAAAAATGCCGATTTCTTAAAAATTTGAGACTTAATGGGTGCGTTTGGAACTCTTTTCAAAATGATTTTATTTTTTATTTGAAAATAGAAATAAAAACGTTTTCAATCTCAAAGAGAAATCATTTTTGAAAATGTGTTTGGTAAGTTTATCAAGAGATTATTTTCAGTATAAAAAAATCCATTAATGTCTCTCTCTTTCTCTTTTTAATTGAGAGAGGAAAAAACAGAAATAAAAAATGAAAAATGATTAAAAGTCGGTTTTCATTTCTCTCTCATTTTACACTAAACCAAAAAATCATTTTCATTTATGTTTTTGGTCTTTAATTGTGTCAAACGTCGTTTCTCTCCCGTTTTCATTTTTTCTTTCTCTAAAAACATAAAAAATAAAAACAAAAACAACTCTAAACACAGCCAATAATTTACTTGAAAGTAGGCTTTAAAAAATCATGAAATAGCTAATAGACCCTAAATGCACCAAGCTCAACAAAGAAACTGTTCCAACTGCTGCTATGTAAAGCTCCAAGCCAACAGATGGAGCTTATTAAATTGTTGCGGATGGCCATAGATTGTTTCTAGCCTTCATTGCAAATCTTTTGATGCGTGAGCCACTGTATAAGAATATAATTTCTTTCCTTAAAATACATAACTTAGGAAAACAAATTTGTGAGTGAAGGCTAGAACCAGAACGATATTTTGACAATAAAAAAACACACAATATAGTTGGTGTATAACGTGCCCCTTCACTTTATATTATGCACATATAACCCCAGAGTCTTTTTGGTCTTGATTTTAGAAAAAGGGCATTTGTATCAATTATATGATATGTAGCCCAAAAAGACTTTATTAGGATGGAGAACATCATATGAGAACAATTGATTACAGAAGGAGCCAGACGAATACTCAAAGACGATTTTTTTTTTTTTTTTTTTTCTCATCTTCAAAATCAATAGTGTTGGCTAGTGTAGGAGCCGAAGTCGCTCGACGACAGGCAGCTTTTGATCTTTTTATGTTGAGGTACATGGAACTTTGGTTCTCTTGGTATGGTTGGATGCTTCATTGACCTTTATACAAACAAAACAAAACACAAGAACTCAATGGTCAATGCAATTAGAGTTTAAAAAGTATATTTTCTTTTACCTTCTTGGAATGAATGGCCTGTCAAAATAAGGCATAGGCTGTGCTTTTGGGACAAGCTCCTTTCTTAGCCTTCTGATTTCTTCCTCTTCTGCCATCTGCAAGAGGAAACAATCAATTCAGCATTATAGTACATGTAATTTAGTTATGGATATGATAAAACTGTCATTCTTCTCATAATATTTACCTTCTGCCGCCTCTCTTTTTCCATCTTATACATCTCTATCAAGTTCATCTTCTCTGCCACCTGATTGTGCACAGAAAACAGTAGAACATAGCAATGAAGATTCAGCTTTCTAGAAGAGACAGTAATAGACCAAACACAATCTATATTTATGATGACATTATACATTGGTGAACTCTAATGGATCAAAATGTGTGGTTGAGTCAGCTCCATAAATATGACTTCCGATGGGATGCAAAATGAACTATCATGTTTCCATCAAAAAGGTAAGGCAAATAATTTATCTATCTCCTTTCAGATTTGGTATAGTACTTGAACCCGTTATATAAACCAAATTTCATTGCCTTCCTTTACATTCAGAACACTACAACACAATACATTGATAGGCCCCCAATTCGTCTGTCATATGTGAGGCGCAGGAAGAAGGTAGGGTAGGATGGTCTTTTCAGATGGGAACAGGGTAGGGGACAAAGGTAGGGTAGGATGGTCTTTTCAGATGGGAACGGGGTAGGGAGGTCTTCTTGAGGGATGGGAGTTTGTTATGCTGTTAGCTTGTCTCAATTGCTGCAAAGAATTAGTTTTGAGTCTGTGAGTCATGATTGTGAATAAAAGGGGAAGGAGAGGCTTGAGGGGGGTTAGGGAAATTTCTGGTAATCTATAGAGCTTTAGCTCAGGGGAGAGAAAGCAGATCTCTCAAATTTTCTGCTACTATCTGTACTTGTGTCCTTGTTTATCAATACAAATTTCCCTCTCTCGGTCATTCATACCAGAGAATTTTGATATCAATTCTAATCAACATTACATTATATTTCCGGACGTTTGACTATTAGACTACCAAAATATTAAGATGGAAACTTCTTGGCGAAATTAGAAAAGCACCTGATGGTCAAAATCAGCACGCTCTACAGCTCGCACATCACTGTGAAGCTTCAGGTCGAGGGGCCTTGTGCTCTCTTTAATAGAAGGCTTTAGAAGACACTGAGATAACAAATACCAAGGAAAATGCATTGGCTCACAACATTAGTATTGACTTTCGACCTTAGAATTGATTCAAAACATTAGATTAGCAAACAAAAGATAACTTAAAAAGAGCCTAAACCTCGGGCTCATCTGTAGTCCATGGAAGGCCTTGTGCAATTGGTATCCGCAGCCTCTCTTCCTCGCCCATCATGTCTTGTAACTTCTTCAAGAACTCTTCCTCCTTTAATTTTCCCCTTTGCTGCGATGAGATAACAATTCAAGATGTTATAAGCTATTTTAATGCAAGCAAAGCTGGTTTGTCCAGAAACGAATATGAATTTAGCTTAAATATACCTCTGTTCTTAGCTTGAATGGTTTCGAGGATGTGGCTTTGAGCTTCTTCTTCTTCCATCTGCTTCCGCCAATTGTGCTCACTGTTTCTGAGCTCTGCAATCAGGCCAAAAGTAGAAAATCCCATCAATTTGTGAAACATCTACACTATGCTTAACTATATAATATAGTGGAAAATTCTTACATTTCTTCGGCTCCTTTGACCTCCACTAGAATTCCTGCTTGAAATACTATAATGGGCAGAACATAACAAAGGAAACAAGTAAGAACATGAAATAACAGATCTAAAAATGCATCAAAAGCTGTATTAAACAAAACAAAGTGGGAAAAATCTCAAACCTTCCTAGGCTGCTATCCCAAGAAGACGAAACCGAAGCCCGCGGATCCAGACCGAGGTTCTCTGACGTCAAGAACAAGTCTGATGGACAAAATGAAGATGATGAAACCTGTGTTTCAAGAACACTTGGAGGTTGCAATCCGGGTAACGCCCACTTCATTGCCTTCTTGTGATTCTCTTGTACTTGTTCATCCTCATTATCATTTTTCGGATCATCAGATTCCTTCGAGCTTGGTATCGAAAGAAGCTTCTCAAAGGCCTTGACCAGGTGCATAACTTTCCCGCACTCAGGCACACTGTTCCGCGCCTCTTCCAACAGCTTAGCCCGCCTTCTCTTGACCGTTGAAGAACCTATTCGATTCAATGGATCAACCTCGCCTGGTCCCCCATTTTCAGACTCACTTAACACAGAAACTTCATCTTCCCCGACCTTCGCCCGATATCCATCTTCAATTTGACAGTCCTGAATCATCAAACTCTTTTCAATTTCCTCTTCCAATTCGATCTCAGCTTGATCCACGACCTTCGGACAAGTTGAATTCGAGAGCTCTCCGACATCTCCGGATCTGCGATTCTTGAAGAACTCCTCCTGAGACGCCCGGAGACTCTCATAAGCCACGCACGGGCACTTCTTCGAATTACCACCACCGGCCTTCTCTTTGCACTTACAAGCAACGTTCCTTCCCAAATCTTCTTTCTTTGAGTTCTTCCTCTTAGCGATCACGAACTTCCTCTCCCGGATCTTATTCCGCGGCGAGAAAACCACCGGGTTAGGGTTAGGGTTCTGGTTCTGGTTCTTCGAAGCAGATTTCTGAGACTTGGCGGATTTGATCGCAGGAGAATTGGATGATTTCGGACCAGGCGAAACATTAGGGTTCAGATTCTCCGAGCACCGCAAAACTTCTCGGCTCTTGGACCGAGACCCGTGCGAATCCTTCACAGGCGTCGTTACTCCGGCGGTCTTGCCGATCAAATCCATCGGAATCTGAACCAGACGGATTGTGCAGAGAACGATGAGAGAGAGAGAGAGAGAGAGAGAGAGAGAGAGAAAGAGAGAGAGGATTTTTGGATATTTCGGAGACGATGAAAAAGAAAAACAAATGATTCTTCAAATGGCCAGAATGATATGAGGAAGAGAAAAACGTTGAGCAATGAACGCTCTCTGTGTGTAACGGCTAGTTTTGTGGGGTTTGTTTCTGGGACGTTCGATGGGAGATTTTAAATTTTCGTTTGGGTTTTGACCGTCTGATGGTGATTGTGGGGGATAATTGCCATTTTTGGATTTGGATTTAGAACCGTTATGGTCGGGGTTAGCACTGCTTAATGATATATAGTCGGAATTACGAAAAGACCCCCCTACTCTGATTCTCCAACAAAATAAAAAAGGACCCTGCTTTGTGATGAAAATTCCACGTGACCCCTAAGAGAGCGTTTAGTATGGTATAATCTTTTGAGTGGTAATGAAAATCTTCTAACATTCTCATATTTGGTATAAGAATTGTTATTTTTAAATTCACATGAATATCTAAGATTCATTTTACCCCAAAATTAAGTAATATGAATAACCCAATTAACACCCAATAAAGTGTTATTCACATTCCTAAAAAAATTAACATCATGTGAATCTCACCCACACACCTAGCACAAGCCATATTCCGCCCAATCACCACACCAGATGTCATTGTCGCCAACCCACCACCCCAGTCGGCTGCCACTGCCCAGCAGCCCATGATTAGAGTCGTGCAACACGATCCATCCTTACCCCTGTAGTGCTGCCCTCAACCCATGACCACAAAACGTCAACGGAAGTCTGTCGCCACTCCCAACAACGGTGAAGCAACCTCTCCCTTTCCCATCACAACTTAGCCGTCCTGACCCCACACCACCATAACAGACCCGCCGTCGTAAACCCTGGTCGTCCTCACAGCCCATTGATGTCGCAACTCGTAATATACTAGATCCTCTCCGCCAGCAAGTCACTCGTCGCTGTCTCACCGTCAGCAATTCTTTTAGTGGAAATTTTTTGTTTTTAGGGAAATTATTATGCGGTTTTATTTTCTTCTTTGAGAGTTTCTCCGATAGGATCAAAAAAATAAACTACAGGTAATTTTTTTACTTTTTAATTATTAAATTTATATTAAAAATTATCTATTATGTATGTTTTTTTAATATGATGTTATTTTGACTAAATTCATCAGTCATGCTATTAGCAGAGAGGCCCAGTGGAGGAAGTCCCTTTTTTCTGCTTGAAGAATATATATCAAGCTTTGTCATGATATAATTTCCTATCTTTTCTTGGTACAACATGTTGCTTGTGAAGATAAACGACAGTTTTGTATCCAAAACCAAAGCGACATACTGATTCTACTTAAATAAGTGACATGCTGCATTATGGGAACAGTACATGGGAAAACGGGGAAAATGACAAATCTCATACTTAAGTTACGTGGTTATCCTCAAAAGTGCATGGTGTGTATCCTCTTAAAAAAAAATGATGGCTCTTACATACGTCTGGCAAGAACATCACCTTTACCAGTTTTTGGACATTAAAATGGGTTATGTCCTTGAGATTTTAGTTATTTTTAGTTTAATTTTGTGTTTAGTTTATTTTGGTTTACTTTTATTTATTTTATTTTATTTTAGTGTAATTTCACTTTATTTTAATTAGTTTACTATTAGTTTTATTTTGTTGTTATTTAGTTTTCCTTCCAAAATATTTATTTTTCTCATTTACCCTTAGAAGGAAATAACTTGTCGTTTTTTGCCAAAGGTCGCATGCGTACATGGTTTACCCTTATGTAAAACTGGATGTCGTTTATTCTCATTGGGGAAAACGATACATCTCATACACACGTGGTTTACCTTATAAGAGATTTTTTAGTACGTTTGGCGTATTGATAGGTCAGATTTTTTTAACTATTAAATTTATGTATTTTTTAACTTTTACGTGATTTTATATAAATTCAATGGATATAAATTTTGGCCAAATAAAATGTTAGCGTATAAGAGATTGTCTCTTACTTTATATGGTTTTCACTTGAGCTCTGACAGTATTATTGAGACATGTCTCGTTTCCTGTTGAAAGAAAACGGTAGGATTCTTAGCATAAAAGTACATCTCGTTTTCTATTCCTTCAAAAAAAACGACATGTCAGTGTACTTGTGTGGCCGTTTTCCGTCATGGGAAAAGATTAGAATGCCGTTTTCATAATCCTTGCCTGTCGTTTTCAGAGACATAAGACGTTTAGTTGAATAATTCAAATTATGATTTGAATCATGATTTATGGTTCGTTATAATATTTTCTCTCACAAAAAATACACATAAATCAAAAATAATTTTAATCTCATGATTCTAATCTATGAATCAAACACCTCATTAGTGATTAACAATTTGGACCCAAGCATCTAACTATTATTTTATGTCTGACTATTATTTGACTTGGGAACTACATATCGTCTACATTATGCTGTTTGTTAACCGAAGCGAACGACTAGTCGAATCGACAATATATTATATATGTCGTTTGTTTTAATGAAAGCGTCTATCCTTATATATGATGTCGTTGTGTCTTTAAAAACCAAAAAAAAAAAAAAAATGAAAAGAACCTGGCGTCGTTTTCGCTCATCAAGTTTTTATGTTAACAAAGGAGAACGACTTGTCGTATTTTGCAAGCAGGAAACATAATGACATTATCTTCATACCTATTTCCCACCCCAACCAAAAAAAAAGAAAAAAAAAAAAAAAAAAAAAAACACCTTAACTTTTGCTCTAATGAAAGCGTATATCCTTCCACATGGCGTCGTTTATCTCTAATAAACAAAAGTATATTTTGTTGACCTGGCGTCGTTTTTACTAATCAAGTACTTTTTGTCCATTATGAATTTTGTTTTTGCTTTTATTATTTTTGAGTATTTTGTAAAAAAAAAAAAAAAAGAAATCGATTAAAATCTACATGTAATTAACTTAAGGGAGAAAGAGGAAAATAGGCTAAAATTTGACATCAATTAAAATTAATAGGCCATAAGTTTTCAAAAGTTAATAAATAGGCCAAAAAACATATATTCGGATTTATTTATACATAAAATCTCAAAAATACACTTTTCAATAAAAAAACCCTAAAAATAATATATTCAGCCTATCTTCAGATTTTCAATCAAACAAACCCTAAAAAACACCTCTCTCTCTCTCTCTCCTCTCTCTCTCACCGACCTCCGCTCTCGCTCTCTCTCTCACTGACCTCTAATCTCCGGTCCTCTCCGGCGAACTGTTCTTCCCTCCTCCTCTCTCCCACGATCACTCTCTCTTCCCTCACAGCTCTCCCGGTGGTGTTTCTTCTCTCTTTCTCACCGACCTCCGCTCTCGCTCTCTCTCTCTCTCTCTGACCTCCAATCTCCGGTCCTCTCCGTGAACTGTTCTTCCCTCTTCCTCTCTCCCACGATCCTCTCTCTTCCCTCCGGCGCTCTCCCACGATCACTCTCTTCCCACTGCTAAAAGCCTTGATCATCTCTCTTCCCTCTGCATCTCTCTCTCTCATCCCTCCACCAATCTCAGTTCTCATCCGCCACCGTTCCTCTCTCTTCCGTCGGCCACTCTCGGAAAAACCTCGCCGGTGTCGTTGGGCGATAAATCGAAGACGGACTACAAACAACGCAAAAATAGCAAAAGAACAAAAGGTAAATCCGTTCATCACTAACCGGAAAACCACTAATTCAAAGTTATGTTTTAGGGTTTATTTTAGGTTCACACTTGAATGAATGAAGCTCGTTTAAAGAAAATTATTTTTTTGTTTCACTTTGTCAAGTTATGGTGGTCATTTTGAGAGAAATAAATAATGATGAAGTTGAAAGAGAAATGCCACCAAAGAAATCAACAAAAAGCTGGACAAGATGGAAATTCATCTAAGTAACTGTTTAACAAAATAAAAGATTTGGAAGCCAACCGTAGCCATGAAACAGGATCTAAAAGATATAAAGACAATGGTTGTCAATTCTATGGACATTATGAGAACCATTCAACAAAATGTGCTTCATTTCTCTCAAAGATACAAAACAATCCAGTTTAAAGAGGTAATGAAAACAACACAAATTGATGTTGAATTTGTTTTTGCAATGTTTCCTTCAAGATATTTTAATTTGCACCTCCATGAACAGGGAGGACAGAAAAAGAAGTATCTATTGGCTCTACGAGAACGTGAGGAAGAATTCGGTTATACTCCACTCCACGGACTCATTTGATATCGGTCAACAAACAATGGATGAAACATTTGAAGAAGTCGAAAAGATAATAGCAATGAGAAAAGTCTGCTGCTCAAGGAATCAAAAAGGTATAAAACGTTCTTAATACTACTTGGAAAAAGGAAAAAAAAAAAAAAACCCACCCATCAATACTAGTTGAGAAAAAAAAAAAAGAGTTTCTTACAACTAATCAAAAAACTTATTATTGTAGGAGGAAGATTATGAAGAAATAGACAATGATGAAGAAGAAAAATCAACGAAGAAATACAAAAGAAAAAGTGCAGAGGAACAGAGGGAAAAAATGGAAGAGCTTGGCATTCCTTCATTCATCCTCTTCACCGAAAGTCCTAACGACCCAGACTCGTCAAAATCAGAAGATATTAGAATACAACCTTTTGGATGATATGACTATTGTTTCTAAAAACTAGTCTTATATTTTAAAAGATGACTTGAGATTTACACTACTTACAATCTTTTTGAATGTTAATATCCATTGACAATACTTTTAGCTTATGTTTGAGATTTGACACTTGAATGAAGAAAAGAATGTAAACTCAGGATTTATCAAATTCATGCTATTGTTATGTTATCTTTGGACACTATATGGTAGTAATCAGTATGGTAATAATCGCAAGTTATCTTTGCATAATCGACAAGTTATTCTCCATAACAAAGATAACTTGACAGTTATTACCATAATCGACACGTTATGCGGATAACAGACGGGTTATGATGCATAATCGCACAAGTTATCTTTGCATAATCTGGGCAGGTTATGTAAAAACATGTCAAATGTGAACCATAACTTGACAAAGTTATGGAGCGTAACATGACAAAGTTATGAACAAAAATCGCAAAAAAGCTCGACAAGTTATCTTTGCATAACAAAGATAACTTGACAAAGTTATTATCATAAATGGACAGGTTATGTTGCATAATCGACAAAGTTATGTTGCATAATCGACAAGTCACGTTATGCAAAGATAACAGACAAAGTTATGATGCATAATCGCACAAGTTATCTTTGCGCAAATCGGGCAGGTTATGTAAAAACATGTCAAATGTGAACCATAACTTGACAAAGTTATGGAGCGTAACATGACAAAAAGTTATGAACAAAATCGCAAAAACTCGACAAGTTATCTTTGCAACAAAGATAACTTGACAAAGTTATTATCATAAATGGACAGGTTATGTTGCATAATCGGGCGGGTTATGTTGCATAATCGACAAAAGTTATGTTGCATAATCGACAAGTTATGTAAAAACATGCCAACTATGTACCATAATCGACAAAGTTATGCAAAGATAACTTGACAGATTATGGATCATAACTTGACATAACTGGACATGTTATGTTGCATAACTGGACATGTTATGTTGCATAACTGGACAGGTTATGGATCATAACTTGTCAAGTTATGCACGAAAACTATGAGTTATAGACAAAAACCATGAATTATGGACGAGTAGTACATGTAAAAATATGGAAAATAACTTGAAACTTGTTTACTTACAAAAATTAAAAACCAAAAAATAATATAATCTGTGTACCAAAACTAGAAATATACAATCTAAAAACCAACAAAGTTAATCCATATAATCATCCAAGTCACACTCAATGGCATCTGTTGGCGTCATAAAATGTATTTTTGGGGCATCTTCACCCCTGTTATCGTCACTCTCATACCCCAATTCCTGCTTCCGCAAGGCATGATTGAACAACTCAATTGCTATCTTTTTGCGGAAAAATGTTCCACCCAGCGCTTTCTCAAACAATCATCGTCCGGCTTCCCATCAAAATCTCACCATCTTAAGCATAAATATTCCACAATCACCACTACAAAAACAACAACCAAAAATCAAAGAATTAGAAACAACAAAAATATAAAATGCAAAAATAAATCAAATAAAGGGAAAAACAAAAAAAAAAATTAAAGAGAGAAACAAAAACTAACCTGTTTTTTTGTCTTGGACAATCGTCCATTATGATCTCAAAAGGCTCAAGACGATCAAATTGACTTGTGAAATACTCATGTGGATGAGAATCAAAGTAACCGATGATTCAAGCAAGTGGGGTAGAATGACCGCCAAAGATTGCACACACTCAAGAACACCTTCTCTACCCTCTTTGAAGAAAGGGAATCATATATCCTAATACAATGATCTTTAAGCTCTACATAACCCAACACCCAATGCTCCCCTACGCGGGATAAAAATAGGTACAAGAAGAATGTCCACTTCAAAAAAAGGCAAGCTACAAAATAAGTAATCTCCCAACACATAATCTTGAAGAGCGTAATGTGAAGAGAAATCAAACGTAGACCAATCACAATTCTTTTTTTTTTTTTTTTTCGAGCACCATAAGCAATAAATTCTCGTGAAAAAATGTGAATCCAAAACCAAGCACTTAATGTAAGGTCTGTTTTGTGTAGCACGCCATCTTTTTCCATAAGTAATATGTGACTACATCAACATGCTATCAAAAACAAAAACAAAAATAATTATCGATTTCATCCAAAAAAAAAAAAAAACCTTGCATAAAATTTAAAAAGAAAAAAAAAAAAGATGGCAGAGCTTCTTGAGTCACTTAGCCAAAACGCTGGGGGTCCATAATGTTTGAAACCAATTTTTGGAATCAACAATCTCAACTTTAAAATCAAAAGCAGGCTTTATGAAATGTGCATCTTTGGCGGTCCCCACCCTTTTTTTTATGAATGATATCAATATTATACCATGATTGGAACCTTACCTTGTCCTCCCCGTGATGGAACACTATCAACAATTTCAGATAATGCACAAAAAATCTTAATTTTCCATCTACACACTTAATAGGGTGCTTGTGAAGTCGCTGCCTCGTTAAACGGAACAATCCTTTGTTCGGGACGTTTTATCGCCTTCCTTATCGACATCATGGCCAAGATCCCTCAACATCAAGCAATTGTTTCTTCAATTTTGTTAGAAGAAACACCCACTTTATCATCCTCTCTCTCCAAGTGTTTCTTCAATTGCTTCTTCCCTTATTTCTTCAATTCTTTCTTCATTTATTTCTTGATTTCTTCTTCTTCCTTTGTTTCTTCAAATGCTTGTTCTTCATTCCTTTGCGTGTTCTTCTTAGAGGAAAACACACTTTGTTAAACTTTATCAAGCATTGTCATTGATTGAACAACAATAGAAATTTGTTCATTCAAATCTCTTGAAGGAAGAAATTTCTTCATTGAAATCTTTACTGAAGGAAGAAACTTCAACAACCAAACTATCAGTTTTTGCCTCCAAGGAAGCAAGGCGTGCCACAATTTCAGAATTATCAACAGCACCCTAAAAAATTGCAAAATATAAGAAAACGAAAAAAGTCAAATCAAAATGAAAAACACAACGTATCAAACTATGGAACATAAGCAATCAAGTTATGTGAAAAACTTGTCAATTCAGAGCATAACCTAACAACTTATCGACCATAACCTAACAATTAATGAACCATAACCTGGCAGGTTATGCAGCATAACCTGTCAAAGTTATAGTCCATAAATTATCAAGTTATAAAAGATTCTAATGACAGAAAGCCCTAAGATTCCAATGGTGTAAGATTTACCAATAAAAATGCTACTAGCAACCTTGCAATGAACAAAATTAAACAAAAACAAACCTGATTTTTGGGAGGGTCAAATGGAGGAGGGACAGTTTCAAAATCTTCGTCATCCTCCCCCAACTTACAGTCACTAGAAGAAGGAAAATCCTTCACCGACTTCTGAAAAAAACCATCTAAATATTTACAGCAACGCTCCCATTCAAATGGTTCAATTGAAAAACAAGAGAACTGAAAATAAAAGATCAAAACATTAAAAAACGAAACTAAGCAAAAATATATTAATAAAAACAACAAAACATGAAAATTTACTATAAAAAAAAAATATGTAAGACAAATGTCTAACCTGGCCATCTTTGCTCTTCAACACATCAAACGGCTTCTTCGAATAATTTTCGTCCGTTGACCATTTGAAAATTCGAGGAACAGGCTCATCAATAAATTTTTTCATTGCACAAATACCACCAATGTGTGGTAGACATTCATAAGCCCAAACTTGAAAAGCAAAGGCCAAGCCGTAGATCTTATAACCATCTACGCGTCTCTTATCATTTCGAACAAGAACCTTGTCATCATGCTTGTATAAAGTGTCAATACCAGTTTCAAGCTTGCAAAAAGTAAATTAAAAGACAATTTACCCCAGGGAAAATCATTAAACCGAGGGCTATCAACAATTCTAACTAAATCATCACTAACCCCATGTCCTTGGAAGGCTTAGCTAAAAGGAATAACGACACAAAATATAACAACCCCATTTTTACAGACTTCCTCATCACTATCAAAATATACAGACTCAAAACACTTTTTCTTTGTACCCCTCTTTACGAGCCCCTGCAATGATCCTGGAAATATTTGCTACGTCTTGAAAAATCGAAGTATCCACATAATTTGAGAAGTTTACATCTCCTGTGCACTTTAAACCACTAATTACTTGCCAACTCCTCAATAGAAAACTTACTAAACGAATCACCAAATTTGAACCATAACTCATTTTGATTTGGATTATGAACCACATGAAACAAGAACTCATGTATCGGTGACACCGTTCTTCGATTTAACCAAATCAAGAAACGGACCAAAAATTGTTTTCTGAACAATTCCTTCCGAGATTCGAGAAAACTTTCATTTAATTCCTCTATAACGAAAAAAAGAAGAAGATACATTAACCTGACCACAAAATCTCTTAACAGGATTAATGCGATAATTCCAAATCTGTAAAAATGAAAAAAAAAAACCAAATAAAAACAATATGAGGATAAAACTAAAAATCAACAATCAAAACACAAAAATAAAACTATTCTTTACAGTAAGTAAAATAAATCAAAATACCTCCAAAATGTTACGAGTGGGAGAAGGAAGAGAAACTTCTTCCGTACTTTTCTTCTCCCACACATTCGGTCGTTTACTCACACTAGAGACAGAAGCATTGTTCTTCCTCTTGCTTCGTGATTTCGCCATATCTTAAACAATAATACATGAAAATCGCAAAAGATCGGACACAAAAAATCTAAAACAACGCGAAAAAAAAATCACACTCATACCGAAAATGCACACCGTCGAGATGAAAAAAGAGAGTTGCGAGACAAAGAGAGACAGATCACGAAAACAAAATGGAAAGAAGATAAAGAAATCGCCGGAGAACGCCGGTGGAAAGAAAGAGAAATCGAGAAGAGAGAAAACTATCTTAGAGAGAAAAAAAGAGAGCACAAAGTTATGAATTTTAACCGACTAGGGTTTCATTTAAGTTTATATATATACCGAATAAATAATAAAAAAATCGGTAAATTATGGACCATAACCTGTCAAGTTATGTGCCATAACCTGTCAAGTTATGCTCCATAACCTGACAAGTTATGGTCCATAACTTGACAAGTTATGGTCATAACAGTACAATTTATGCACAAAAAACGACTAGGACTCCATTTATGGACCATAACCTGTCAAGTTATGCGCCATAACCTGTCATGTTACGCTCCATAACCTGACAAGTTATGGTCCATAACTTGACAAGTTATGGTCATAACAGCGCAATTTATGCACAAAAACCGACTAGGACTCCATTTATGGACCATAACCTGTCAAGTTATGGTCCATAACGTGACAAGTTATGGTCCATAACTTGACAAGTTATGGTCATAACATCGCAATTTATGCACAAAAACCCATAACTCGACAAGTTATGCTCCATAACAACACAGGTTATGGTCCATAACAACACACAAACCATAATGTAACAAGTATGGATAAAAACCATCAAGTTAAACCATAATCTATAAATTAAAAAGTTTTTTTCGTTCCAAACATACAATTCCAACAAAAACAAAAATAATATTTAAAAACATAAATTGTTCTACTTCATTTCCATAACAAAAATCCAAAAAATCTGCACATGAATTCTTCAATAAAATGCTAGAATAAATCCAAACAAAAATGTATCTTTGAACAAAATAAACTACAAGACATCACAATGAATCAACTTTGAACATCTTGATTAGTCAACATATGTGGGGGTTTGAACAAGTCCTCCTATTGTGGCCAACTTGCTTGCATCGGCTACACTTCACAGTTGCTTCTCTCGTTCTCCACTAGAAAGAATTCTTTGTTTCCTTGGCCTCCCAAAGACCACGTTTAAACTCGGGAGGAAGAACAACCTCCTCCTCAATGCCCTCTGAAATTTGCCACTTGTGATCTATTACCAATAGGATAGACTACACCATCATATGTTGCTTTGAATGCATTGTTAGTGTAATAGTAAGAAGTTAAATGTGTTGGATCAAGATTTCTCTTCCAAATTGATGCAATGGCATGTGCACATGGAAATTCGTCAACTTGCCAAACAAGACAACTACATGTTCTTGCCAACAAGTCAACCTCCTCACCAACAAAACCATCAATAACATAATACTTATTTATATCCATGGGTTGAACCTGGAAAGATGAGAAAAAAAATAAAAAAAACAGAGACAAAATCAAAAAAAGAAGCAATCACTTTGAAAACAACTAGAATATTCAAAAATACAAGAATCATCAAATCAAACAATAAGAATAACTTCTAAAAAACAGAGACAAAAGCAACTTACGGATAAACAACGTGCAATCTTTTCCCTATCACGAAGGCATTTATTTGCATGATTAGTCAAGTATGTAAAAGTCCGATCCGCCTTTATTTCGACGTTCATAAAACCACCTTTGCAAGAGGGATCTAAAATGCTCAATTAAGGCTTCAATAGGATACTCCCAGCATTCACTAAGACATTATTCAACGACTCGGAGATATTAGTCGTCATGACATCATATCTCTTCCTCTCAAAGTGAGCACGTGCCCACTTTTCAACCCCTACTTGCAGCAAATAGTTTGAATAGCTAGTCGACCGCCTCCAATTGACGCATGAAGTAACCAAAGTCTTCCTTACAGTATGCCTTGGCACAGCGATAGAATATAACATCCACATGCACACCTTTAAAATTTAAATTCAAATTTCTTAGTAAATGTTGCATACAAAATCCATGAGATGCATCCGAAAAAATCTTCTCAATTGCTTTAGGGATACTACTCTTTCAGTCAAAAACAATAACAAGTTCTTCACGAGTCTTGATGGCCTCCTTAAGCCTTTCAAAAAACCATTCCCATGAGGAGTCAGTCTCTGAATCAACAATTGCAAAACCAAGTGAAAAAATATGATTATCAGTATCTAAAACTGCAGAGAGAAGCAAGGTCCCAGAAAACTCATTCTTCAAAAACGTGCCATCAACTGAGATCACAGGCTTACAATGGCGCCAACCATTAATAGAAGCCGCCAAGCACAAAAAAAAAATACTTGAACCGCCCATCATTGTCAAGCTCATAAGAAGTCACAGATCCTACAAAGAAAAAAATGAAAACAAAAACATTAAAAATAACTATTTATAAACGGCACCAAAAAACAATAACTATTTATACATTCTAATATCTAAAAAAAAAAAAAAATTAATTAAGTTATCAGGCACAACCGGACAAGTTATGCAAAAAAAAGCGTCAATTATGAATCATAACCCGTCAAGTTATGATCCATAACCCGTCAAGTTATGCATCATAACTTTGTCGATTTATGCTCCATAACCTGTCTTATGCTCCATAACCGGACAAATTTAGCAAAAACCTGTCAACTAATCCGATAACATGACAAGTTATGGACTATAACCTATCAAGTTAAGTTACCATAACCTGGATTTTTCTCCTTCAAATCGTTAAGATAAACAAAAGCATAAGCATAACACATAAAAATAAAAAATGACCTGGATTTTTCTCCTTCAAAACATTGCACAGAAAAGGAATGGAAGCATACGACTCCACTGCACTTCCTCTCATTGATGCTAACGCGTATCGGCGAGCCATTCGTGCTTTGTAGTAACTAATCTCAACACCATGCTTACCATGCATTATAGACCTCAAATCATTAGGACGCAAACGATCCATGAAGCCCAATGCTAAAATCACCTTTTAAAAACTCCGAAATAACACGACTATTTGCTTGACAATGCTCAACACTAACAACATCAAGTGAACAAGTATGTTCCTTAACATACTTCCTCACTACCCAAACATTACCATTTGAAACCCTAGTAGCACGCATCTTCCAAGTACAATTATTATTCTTACAAACCAAAACATAAAATGAATTATTAGATCTTTCAGATTTAAACTTAAAATGCCTCCTAATAGCAATTACATGCATGAATTTCTTGAGAATTGACTTGCTCATGAATTGACAAACGTCAATCAAAAAATTATTCATAGGCAACTTGGAAATATCCAAATCGTCAATCAAAAAATTATTCATCACAACATCAATATCATCTTCAAATTGACAAACGGAACCATCAACATTAGAAGAAGACACATCATCTCTTGAACTCATAAAACAACATGAAGAAGAAGTAGATCCCACTGCACTAATAGATCTACTAACAAAATCTATTACCAACGGGTATCCAAGAGCTTCCTTACTGTGTCGAACCAAGTTTAAAAATAACTTAACATCATCATCCCTCTTTAACTCCGAAACTATTTCAATTGGGTCCTTCAACTTCCTTCCCACAAAAAGTAATAAAGAATGAACACCAGCATTAAAACCAATCAACTCAAGATGCATATCCTCACATAAACACTCCTGTAAAAACTTCAAAGAAGCATCCTCCGGAATAAAAACTGATTGGAAACCAAATTTTGTATATTGGTTTTCTAGACTCCATTTTCCCCTATAAGCAACAATGACTGAAACAGATTGCATGCCTACAAAAATCAATAAATTACAAGAACTATATTCAATCCTAAAAAACGAAATTACAACAAAAAAAAATAAAAAATAAAAAACTACAAACAAAGAATGCCCAAACCTGTTGTTCGGTAAAAATCAACGGAGGAGCTGCTCAAAAACCGACCGGAAAACAGCAAAAAACACAAAAGTAATCGACAAAAAAAAAAGAGAACAAAACCGAAATAATTAAAAAATAAAAAATAAAAACGAAAATACATCCTATTAATGATTAGAGAGACAAACCTTATGTTCGGTAAAAATAACCGGAATAGATCCTCAAAAACGACTGGAGAAGCGAAAAGACGACCGACCGACAACCGGATCGTCGCCGGTGAAGAGATTCGTGAAGCTAGAGAGAGAGAGAGAGAGAGAGAGAGAGAGAGAGAGCTGTGAGAAGATAACGAGAAGAAAATAACCGGAATAGCACCTCAAAAACGACCGGAGAAGCAAAAATACGACCGACCGACAACCGGATCGTCGCCGGTGAAGAGATTCGTGAATCGTGAAGCTAGAGAGAGAGAGAGAGAGAGAGAGAGAGAGAGAGAGAGAGAGGATAACGATATAATCGAAAGAAAAACAAAAGGAAAAAAAAAGGAGAGAGAGAGGATAACGATATAATCGAAAGAAAAAGAAAAGAAAAACAAAAGAAAGAGAAAAGAAAAAAAAAGAAAGGGTAAATTTGGAAATTTCAAAATTATGGCTTATTAATTTTTATACCTAAAATTTGGCCTATTTACTTTCCTAATCTTTTAATCTTGGCCTATTCTCTACTATTTCCCTTAACTTAAATGTAAATAACAAAAGGTGTATTGTTATTTTGAAATAAATTCATTGTGTTATTTTTTAACGCAAAATTTCCCGTGTATTATTATTATCGTATAATAATATTAAAATATTTTTTTGAAACACATAATAACAAAACATAAAGCACAAAATATCCCAATTGATTCTAATTGAAACGTTGTTTATGATATTACGCAATTCAAATTAAGGGTTGCTGTTGGTTTAACCTTTTCTTTTTTTTTTTTTTTTTTTTTGAAATCATCGTCTAAATAATATAATTTTTTTTTCTTTTCAACAGTTTGATATTTTTGACTGAAGAAAATAAAATTAAATCACAAATAAGTAATTTGGACGGTTTAATTTGAGGGATTTGAGCTTAAGAGTAAAAACGATTTCAATAATTTACAAAAATTATAAAACCATTAATACATAAAAATAAGAATAAGGATTGAGTTTGCAATATAATTCAAAGAATCATAAAACGTCTAAAAGTTCACCGTTCAAAGTTTTAATACAAACTAATAAAAATGTGGTAAGGTACATTTTATAATTATAAAATCTCTATTAAGATCAATAAAAATTAAAATAAAGAAAAAATACTTTAAAAATAAAAAATTATATATGTGTATTTTTGGAGAGTTATTGGGCGATTTGAGAAGTTCAAACTAAAAAAAGAAGACTAAAAAACCAACTAAATAGCTCAATAATTCAAAAATAATAAACAATTTGATTCTATTTGATTTGAATTGAGAGGTTTGACGGATTTTTGAATACTCCTAATTCAAACTAATGTTATTTTATCAATATTCTTATGTTTTTTATTGAATAAAATAATAAATTAGTAGTTTTTCTTTATAAGATATTAGTAAAGTGTTTGATGCTAACTAACCCGTTTTACTGAAGCTTTAAGGGGAACATAGTTTAAATATCAACTAGATTTTAAGTCAGTGAAGAAATGCATATTGGCATTGCTATCAAGTTTGAATACTATTTAGTGACAAGAGAAAGGCTAGTTTTACTTTGTCACTCATTATATTCGTTATTTGATACGTGAATTTTATATTTTATTTTCTGTTAAATAATAAATATAGAGAGTGACAACATAGGTCCCGTTCATTTCGCTTATTCGAGTTTAGAATTCGAGTTTTGCTACAGTAAAAAGCTCTCACAAACAATCACATCTAACTTTTTTGCTACAGTAAAAAACTCTCACATAAAATCAAATCTCAACTCGAATTAAAAACTCGAATCAACGAACTAAACGGGCCCATAAGTAATGTTATCATTTCTCATTTGATTCTTTTTTACTTTTGCCCTTTCATCATTGTCAGAGGTTAGTGCATGCGACTAGATATAACGAATTAAGTTTAAGTCTTAAATTTTCAAAATTATGTGCGGAAATGAGATAAAGTACAAGTTAAATTACAGAGGTGGTCAAATAAAAAAAGATTTTAGCCAAAAAAAAAAAAAGAGAACGAGGAATAAATTCTTCTATCTCTTTATATGATGAGTTGTGAACAAAATTGAAACTGCAATGATATATATATATATATATATATATATATATATTAAATCTTTTCGGTTTGCAAACAGAACCAAAGCTTAAAACTTGCATGTAATAAAGGCTTCATAATCTTTTTGCTGTTTGTCAAGACATTTTTTTAACTCAATAAAATGAATTAAAATCTATGAAATTAATTTTCTTCACACTCATTCACAAAAAAAAAAAAAAAATAAATAAATAAATAAATAAAATCTTTACATTCTTGTTGATGCCCTTGTGGGTATTATTATGAGTCATCATCACTCATGTGACTTTGTAGCTCTGTTCTTTAATTTTTCCGAATGGCTTCAAATCCACTCCAACATTTTCTAAATCTATAAGCAACTAAATCCTTGAGTTTGAAGTTTGCCCTCTAAAACTTTTACAAATGGGTAATGACCTTAATGCACAGGAAAATTACTACCCAAAATCAAATGAATCAGCTAAAATTTAATGGATTTTTAGTTCATAAATTCAGAGCTATTTTCGTTTTACGTGTATTTTTTGTGAGAGAAAAATACTGTAAAGAACCATAAATCATGATTCACAATCAATAACGAATACAAGATAAGCAACTAAATCCTTGAGTTTGAAGTTTGCCCTTTAAAACTTTTACAAATGGGTCATGAGTGACCTTAATGCACAGGAAAATTACCACCCAAAATCAAATGAATCAGCTAAAACTTAGTAGACCTTTGGTTTATAGATTTAGAACCATTTTTGTTTTATGTGTATTTTTTGTGAGAGAAAAATACTATAGCGAACCATGAATTATGATTCAGAATCAAGAATGAATACAAGACAAGCAACTAAACCCTTGAGTTTGAAGTTTGTCCTTTAAAACTTTTACAAATGGGTCATGAGTGACCTTGATGCACAGGAAAATTACCACCCAAAATCAAATGAATCAGCTAAAACTTAGCTATTTCTTTCGAGAAAAAAAAAAAAAAATCTCTAGTAAGCCAAAATGCAATACTACAATCCATTAAGATAATTTGATTTTCATGGGGTAAAAAGGTTCTCTTCCCTTTCAACGAGCTAAAATGCATTTTATCACGCTATTACCTCATAAACTTATAAATAATAAGACGTGCTAAAGAATCTTTAGGACCATGATTTATAGCCCTAAAGTCAAATCTCCTCCACGGAATATATATATATATATATATATATATATATATATCCAATTTCCAACCTCGAGAGTTTGTGATCAAATGGGTTTAACCTATCAATTCCACGCTGTCGAAGTTGTGACCCCACCATGCTTGAAGTTAATAGCACGAATCCAAGGAACAATGTTTTAAATTAGTGTCAACATCTTTCATAATAAAATACAACGAATGGCAAATTGAAAAGTTGTTCCATTTTTCTTCGCAAGGTTATGACATAATAATGCAAGAAAAAAACCGATGTACTTTTCATTGTCCATAACAATTTTTTGTCAAACACACACAACATATAGAGTAGATAAAAATAAGTACGTAAACAATACTCTCCTAAAATGGTATCTATGTATAATCAAAACGTGTCACATTTTTTTTTAGTTAGTAAGTAAAATCTGGTAAAAAAAAATATGTAGGGAAAACAAGAAATTACACCATCTAAAGCAAATCTACTTGCTTTCACAGCTAAAAAAAAAAAAAAGTAAAATAAAAGGGAAATTAAGAAAAAAGAACAGAAAGAGCTAAAGCTAATTCATGTTCTGTCAAGAAGTGTTAGAGATAATAAATCAGAGGTTAGAAATTAGTTTTAGCCCAGCTCAGTTTATTAGAAGGTTGTTAGATTATTTGTACACGTGTAAAGTTTTTAGTGGTTTAGATTTGTGATAAGTTAGATAAGAAGCCCTAATAGACTTGTATATAAGCATTATGTACAGTTTCAACTGATTAATGAAGAGCTTAATCTTTCTCTCAAAACTTCTTTCTAGTTCTTTCTTATTTCTCTAATATGGTATCAGAGCGTAATCTGGAGACGGTTAACAATCCAATAACTGGAAAAGCGGCGATGACGACTCAGATTCCGACGGTGACAGCCATGGCCGATGATGTTTTAAGCTTTTCCCAATCCAAGTTTATTGACACATTTTCTATGTTCACACGGATATATCTGCTTAGACACAAGTCAGAAGCCTTGCAAAATTTTATCAACTTCAAACAACATGTTGAGTTGCAATTAGGTTACAAAGTTAAATCAGTTCAAACAGAATGGGGTGGAGAATACAGACCCTTTACTGATTAATTGTTTTTTTTTAAAAAAATATGTATGAGAAATTATCTGGACACGTGTCGAAGCTTGGTTGGAGGAAAGGAATATAGCTGCCACGTGTCGCGCGCGGAGTGGAGGAAGGGCGATGGCGTGTGCTGGCAGGAGGCTGTTGCGGGGACAGTTGGCGCGCGCAGGATGGACGCAAGGCTGGCACGCTGACACGCGGGACCCACGCGGAGGGAAGCTTGGACGCACGATGATGGTCGCGTGGAAGGAACACACTCGCTGAGTAATGGGCGTGCTGTGGACGCGCGCGAGGAAGCGTCGGGGAACGTGGAAGAGCTGGGGCCCACGTGAAAATCAGCTTGGCTGAAGGAAGGCGTGGCTCTCTCTGATTGGCTTAGCTTATGTGGCTCGGACGGGCTGAAAATATGGCTTTCATGGCTTCTTCGTGTGTAGTTTTTTACACTGCTTTCATTTGTAAATAATAAGGCAAAAACTAGAAAAATTCCAATTAAAAATATTCTGAATAAAAATAATGGAATTCTTTAATTAAAGCTTAAATATATTAATATTATATAAATCAAAAACAACATTTAGGGTGCATTTTCATGCATTGATCACTAACCTCTCTTCAAAATTCTTGTCCCCATACTCATTAGAAAAATAGTCTAGCTGAACGTAAACATAGACATATTGTTGAGATAGTTTTAACCTTCCTAGCCAAATATTAAGATTTTAGTTGAGTCTCACATTATTAAAGTATGGACTTAACATGTAGGTTCATAACCACTTGGACACCCTCTCCTTACAAGTTAGCTTTTGAGGATCAGTTTTATCCAGGGGTTATAACAATTGGTATTAGAGCACGCCCCATCTCAGGCCCACGTTGCGAAAAGGGTGACCTGGAAAGGCCAGAGTGGGCCGCCGTGGACGTCGGTATCGGAAGCGTAGTGGTATGTTAGGATTCTAGTTGAGTCACATATTGTTAAAGTATGGACTTAGCATGTGGGTTTATAACCACTTGGGCACTCTCTTCCTACAAGTTAATTTTTAGGGATGAGTTCTACTCAAAGATTATAACACCAAAGCTTCAATGCCTTTTAGATATTGGGATGAAGCCTTTAGAATAGTTGTGTATCTTATTAACCGCCTTCCTTATACTATTTTACACTACAAAACACCATTAGAAGTCTTATTCAAATGTAAACCTCAGTATACTCAATTAAAAACTTTTGGTTGTCTTTGTTTTCCAAATTTAAAACCTTATAACCAACACAAGTTTGACTGCAAATCTTCTTCTTGTACTTTTATTGGCTATAGCCTTAATCATAAAGGGTACAAATGCTTAGATTTAAAAGACAAAATTTACATATCTAGAGATGTCATTTTTTATGAGTTTACATTTCCTTTTGCATCTTTTGTGTCTTCTTCTTCTTCTCCAAGTTCAGTACATGTTTCACCACCTATTGTTCCTTTACAAGTTTTATCCTCTCTGATTCGAAATTCTTGTGTTCCCACTTCTGGTTCACCTTCATCCACTTCTTATCCTGCCTTGTTCGTGCCCACTTCTTCTCCTGTTCCTCCTTCTACTGATTTTCCATGTGACACTTCTATGCAACCTCTATCTACTACGTGCCTTGATTTACAGGTTCCCACTACTATATCAAAAAAATCATAGGTTGCTCAAAATACGCACTCCATGGTAACTCGTGCAAAAAGAGGTGTGTTCAAGCCAAAAGTTTATATTGCCTCCACGAAACCTGCTAGTCCTTTGGAAGCTTTCCAATATGAATAGTGGAAGCAAGCAGTGACTGATGAGTGTCTTGCTCTTTTAAGGAACAACAATTGGAATTTAGTTCCCATACCGGAAGGAAGAAAAGCAATTGGATGTAAATGAGTTTTTCATGTTAAAGAAAACTCAGATGGTACAATAAATAAGTTTAAGGCACGTTTGGTAGCAAAAGGGTTTCATCAAGTGGCTGGTTTTGATTTCAACGAGACATTTAGTCCAGTTATTAAACTAACAACAATAAGGGTTGTTCTCACTGCTACTCTTAGTAGGAACTGGATTATTGGACAACTTGATGTCAATAATGCTTTTTTAAATAGTATTTTACAAAAAGAAGTTTATGGAACATCCATTTAGTTTTGAAGATATGAAGCAACCAAACTTGGTGTAAATTGCATAAGTCCTTATATGGACTCAAACAAGCACCTCGTGCTTGGTTTAAAAAGCTCTATCAAGCACTAGTTGAATTTAGTTTCCATTCAGCCAAATCAGATCAATCTTTGTTCATTCAAGAAACATCTCACTAGAATGTATTTGTACTTATATATATTGATGATACTTTAGCCACAGGAAGTAATCAAGAAATTATTCAGCGTCTCATTGATCAGTTAAATAATAAGTTTGCTCTCAAATACTTGGGAGAAGTTGACTACTTTCTTGGAATTTAGCTTAAGAAGACTGTTGAGGGTATTCATCTTACCTAAATTAAATATGTCAAAGATCTGCTGTGTAAGACAAAAATGCAGTACTCAAAGAGTGTCGCAACACCACTTACAACTGGTCAGAAACTTACTGCTTATGGAAGTGATGAAGTGTAGGATCCACAACTTTACTGAAGTGTAGTTAGAGCACTACAGTATGTAACTATTATCAGACTTGAACTTGTTTATTCAGTGAATCGTGTGTGTCAATTTATGCAAAGGCCTTTAGAAGCTCATTGGAAAACAATCAAGAGGATCTTGAGATTTTTGTCAAGAACATTGGACTTTGGTTTGGATCTCACTCACAATTTAAACGTAAATTCGAACTCAACTGCTTTATGTGATGTTGATTAGGCTTCGGATGCAGACGACAGGAGATCAGCGTCAGGTTTCTGCTTGTTCTTGGGCTCGAATCTTATTTCTTGGCAGTGAAAGAAGCAACATATTGTATCAAGGTCCTCAACAGAGCTAAGTATAGAAGTCTAGCAAGCTTGGTAGCATAAATAAGCTGGTTACAATCTCTTCTTTATGAGATAGGTGTTAAAACTTCAAAGACTCCTATTATCTAGTTTGACAACTTGAGCACAGTTCATTTGGCTGCGAACTCAGTTTTGCCTGCCAAGACTAAACATATTGAACTAGACCTTTACTTTGTGCATGAGAAAGTGCTACAAAAAGCAATTGAAGTTAGTCATGTGCCTGCTATAGATCAGTTGGCTGACATTTTTACTAAAGCAATTTCCAGTTTCGCTTTTGGTCGTTTGAGACACAAACTCAGAGTACAAGATTTTAGTACTCTGAGTTTGAGGGGGGATGTTAGAGATAATAAAACAGAGGTTAGAAATTAATTTTAACTCAGCTCAGTTTGTTAGAAGGTTGTTAGATTATTTAAACACATGTAAAGTTTTTAGTGGTTTAGATTTGTATTTAGTTAGATGTAAAAAACCTTAATAGACTTATATACAAGTATTATGTACAATTTCAGCTGATTAATGAAGAGGGCTTGGTCATTTGTATTTTTTGAGTTGATTAATGAAGAGGGCTTGGTCAACTGATTAATGAAGAGGGCTTGGTCATTTGTAACTTGAATTCATATCTTAATTTGAGATAAAGTGTATTTGAGTATGGTTTGAGTTAAGACTCTAATTTAAGTTTGTGTTTGAATGTGCACATTTTGAGTTATGGTTTGAATTAAGAATCTATTTGAGTTTGTGTTTGGGTAAGTCAAAACTTAAATTTATATTTAGATAGTATTTTAATAAAAACTCAATGGTGATAAAAAATTTTAATAGGATATATGAGTAGGATTTCATTCATCTATTCTTCGTTGTGAACGCATAAAAAAACATCTTAATCAGAATTAAAATGAAAAAGTTATGACGTTTTTAAGAATAGAAAAAATATTATTCATTAACTTGAATTTAAGTTTAGAAACTTAAGTTTGAGTTTAGGAACTTGAGTTGAAGAGAAAACTTGAACAGATTTTAACCTTAAACTTAAGTTAAAACTCAAATTTAAACTCAAATTTTATAAAAGAACGTAAACTTAAATAAAATTATAATTAAGTTCAAACTTTTTTTAAATTTAAGTGTAAATAAACAAGCCCTTAATCCTTCTATCAAAACTTCTTTCTAGTTCTTTCTCATCTCTCTAATAAGAAGCAACCCCCAGGAAGCTCATGACTCATGAGCTGTTGTTCAATACAGAGGTTTGCTTATTTAGCAAACGCGTAGGAATATGCCGAGAGGTCTTTATTTTTTTAACCAATATTCCAAAAATCCCTTTTGACTTTTTAATTCAACTGTAATAACAAAGGTTATTTCCGTAAATACAGTTCACCTGGTTAGACCGCTTCCGAATACGATTTTACCATCTTACCCTCTCGACACACATGTACTGGCTTGTAATTTCCTAGAAATGGGAGTAGTAGATCTGGGACATGAATTTGAGTATTTAAACGAGCTCCGCATTCCTCCCTCTTCATTATAGTTCTCTCCTTCTCTCTTTCGCGTGGAAACACCAGAGTAGGATTTCAGGAGGTAAATTTTCTACCTCACGATTTCAAATCTTCATTCATGCAATTTTTCTTTTCTTTTTTTTTTTTCCCTTGATTTCGTTCATTTCGATTCGATTTTCTTCGGCACTGAGATGAAATTACGGTATTTTTTCTCGGTTGTGAGGAAAAGTCACGGTCGTGTTCGTTTCTGATCTGAATTAGATGTCATATTTGATTTTCCAGGAAAGAATTTTCCTTTCACTTTTTTGTTTGTAATGGATTAGATTCTGATGTTTGCTTAATGCAGATCTAGCGTCATTTTCGGTTTTGCTTTGTTTTGGTGATCAATTACGGTGTTAAGAATGCAAATTGAGCTGGTTGGCATTGGATCTGATTGAATTATTTGTTATTAATACTGATTATTCTGCAAATCAAGGATTTTGTTCATTTAATTACAGAATTTGCGAACCCGTTGTGCTTTGAAAATGTTCTTTACCTGTTTTTGATATAATAGTAATTTTGTTGGAAGGTAGTGGTCGGTTTCCGCCTATATGGGGTTAGATCTGTTTTGTCTTAGCTCTGATTATTTGTCTATTGGAAAAAACGAAATAGCTTTGATTTTCTTTTTCTTTTGTTTATGTTTGTTCCATAAACGTCCTTCTTTGTCAGGAAGAATGACGTGATCCCGTCGTACGTTTTTATATCCTCCCACTGTCATTGTTAAATTGTTTTACAACCTGATTTCATACAAGAATTATATGGAATCAAATAAATATCTGTTCTGCTTTTGAACAAGATAGTGAATTTCTTAGTCATTTGGGGCTACCTTTTGTTTTCTGATCCGTTGTGAAAATGGTATTGGCAAGAAAAGGATTGTAAGTTTTTGAATCTAAGAGCCTAGATCCTGGAAAAAGTCCAATGAGTTGATCATCTGCCCAAAGTATGTTAATGGATTATGGGTGAATGAGAAAGTTTATTTGCTTTTTGAAAGTAATGATTAATAAATGTGCTTAAGCAAGTTTCACATTTGCATGTTATTGCAACATTGTTTTCTTTATCCTCCTGATCTGTAAAACCTCATTGTGGGCAGGTTATAGACTGATAAAGAAGGAAAGATGGTGAAGATCTGTTGCATTGGTGCTGGATATGTTGGGGGTCCTACAATGGCGGTGATTGCACTTAAGTGCCCCAATATTGAAGTGGTCGTTGTTGATATCTCCGTGCCTCGGATCACAGCCTGGAACAGTGACCAGCTTCCCATCTATGAGCCTGGCCTCGATAATGTGGTGAAGCAATGCCGTGGCAAGAACCTGTTCTTCAGCACCGATGTCGAGAAACATGTCTCGGAGGCTGATATAGTCTTCGTCTCTGTCAACACCCCAACCAAAACTAGAGGTCTTGGAGCAGGAAAAGCTGCAGATCTGACATATTGGGAAAGTGCGGCTCGCATGATTGCTGATGTTTCAAAGTCTGACAAGATTGTGGTTGAGAAATCCACAGTCCCTGTCAAAACAGCTGAAGCCATTGAAAAGATTCTGACCCATAACAGCAAGGGAATCAAGTTCCAAATCCTTTCAAACCCAGAATTCCTTGCCGAGGGAACTGCAATTCAAGATTTATTTGCCCCAGACCGTGTTCTTATTGGAGGCAGGGAAACCCCTGAGGGCGAGAAAGCCATCCAAGCATTGAAGGCTGTTTATGCACACTGGGTCCCTGAAGATCGAATTTTGACCACCAATCTGTGGTCTGCAGAGCTCTCCAAGCTTGCTGCCAACGCCTTCTTGGCCCAGAGAATTTCCTCTGTCAATGCCATGTCTGCTCTCTGTGAGGCTACTGGGGCCAACATCACAGAGGTGTCATATGCAGTTGGCAAGGACACAAGGATTGGACCCAAGTTCCTTAACGCTAGTGTTGGTTTTGGTGGATCCTGCTTCCAGAAGGATATATTGAATCTGGTTTACATCTGCGAATGCAATGGCCTTCCGGAGGTGGCAGAATACTGGAAACAGGTCATCAAGATCAACGACTATCAGAAGAACCGCTTTGTGAACCGTGTTGTTTCCTCCATGTTTAACACGGTCTCCAACAAGAAGATTGCTATTCTGGGGTTCGCATTCAAGAAAGATACTGGTGACACAAGAGAGACCCCAGCCATTGATGTGTGCAAGGGCCTATTGGGTGACAAGGCCAGGCTGAGCATATACGATCCACAGGTCACTGAGGACCAGATCCAGAGGGACCTCACAATGAACAAATTTGACTGGGACCATCCTCTTCACCTGCAGCCAATGAGCCCGACCACTGTGAAGCAAGTCAATGTGGTTTGGGATGCTTATGAGGCGACCAAGGATGCTCATGGTATTTGCATCCTGACTGAGTGGGATGAGTTCAAGACTCTTGACTACAAGAGGATATATGACAACATGCAAAAACCGGCATTCATATTCGACGGTAGGAATGTCGTTGATCGGGAGAAGGCTCATGAAATTGGCTTCATTGTGTACTCCATTGGCAAGCCTCTCGATGCATGGCTCAAGGACATACCTGCTGTGGCATAGAGCAGATGTGAGGTGAAAGTGGCCTTCTGCTGGGGGTCATACATTCATACCTTGAGTCACCCAGTTTAATTCTTTACAATTTTTTTAATGGGTTTTTGTTATTTCTCACTTTCCCATAGTGGGTCAGAATAGTGATGCGACTTTGGTGAAAGTAAGAGACTCTACGTTTTGCCTTGCATCGAATTCCTCGTTGTTACATTACTGTATGTTACTTTTTGTTAGAAGACATTATATGATATATTGTTGGTTCAGTCTTCCATCATAATTAGAATGATTTAATTCTATAAACTATTTCCCCCCTTTCTTTTGTTGAGCCGAGTGTGTGTGTGTGTGTGTTTGTTTTTTTTTTTTTTTTTTGAAAAATTCATTCAACATTTTCCCAACCTGAAAATGTTTGCGTACTTCGTAAGCAAGGCGTCGAGCCAAATAAGCATTTTGGTTCTTGGTTTGTTGTTGCAGATATATGACTTTTGAAATAAGCCATGCTTTGATTATATTTATGCATAAATTTCTGTGTTAAACTAGGTGAGGAGCAAAGTGACGAGCCTAGTCATTTGTGGACCTACCTAAGTTAGGTCTACAACAATGCATGGGCGACCATAACCTTAAATTAGATCTTGTTCATCGGTCAAATTTTATAATTTTAAGAAGAATTCTAACAGATCCCTTGAGATAATTGATTTTTAAAATTTAAGTAATCTTGACAAATACTTTTTAGAAGTGTATGAGTCAAGATTTTTATTTTTTACTCTTAATTTATAATCTTTTTAGTCAAATAATTATATATTTATCAAGAGCAAGAGATAAAAGTCTAAATTCATACATTTTTAAGGATAAATTCTTCATTTAAAAAAAAAAAAAAAAAAAAAATCTATCCGATCAATTCCAAACTCTCTAAATGGGTACGCATTGCTTTTGACTTATGAAATCTGAAGATTGCGGCAAATATGAAGAATAGAGTAGTGCAACTACTCGATATTCATGCTCATGAATTAGTTAAGTGGGGTTTCATAAACTCTACAAAGCCCTACATACATGTCCATCGTTTTCATTGAGAATTTTAAAATCGAAACGACACACATAGTTTCAAAAATCTTTTTTTTTTAAATTATTAACGAAGGAGATTGTGAGGAACTGAACCTCTTTTAAAAGCAAAACAATTCATAATACGGACAGAAAATAGAGCAAAAGAAAGGGTAAATGTCAATCAATGGAATAAGCAAAGAACTTGGAATTTTTACTGCATCCAAGTAGGGATATATCCCTAGTCAAATTCACTGTCAAGACACTTTGACACCCTCATCAATCTCTCAGCAAGAAAACAATAACTCTCCATACCTAAATGACTTTTCAATTTCACACTAATTTTCTCAGAAAACAAGCACTCTCTAAACCATCAGTGCAAAATAAAAATTCTTCAAGAATTTTACTCTCAGCTCTTACATATAAAGATCTCGTTCACTTCACCGATTTGAGTTTTTAGTTTTAAGTTTTTACAGTAAAAAATTCTCAGAAAATGTCACATCAAAATATTCTGCTACAGTGAAAAACTCTCAGAAAATATCACATCTCAGCTCGAATTAAAAACTCGAATCCGCAAAGTGAACGAGGCCTTAAATTGTTATACCCAAGTTATAAGGCTTTCTTAAGCATTCTATTTATAATACAATGGGAGCCAATAATAATTAGACAGCTGAAGTAACTAATTATACTGCAATCTTATTATAACTAGCTCTAACAAACTCCTAATTCCTTAATTAACGTTACTCCTTAATGATCAATTAATTAAAGACTTGCAATCTACAAATCTTCATCTTGTCTCTAATCAATAAATAAATAAATAAATAAATAAACAGCTTACTTAAACTAGAGATCCCTGATTCACTCAAAAATAAAAAATAAAAAATAAAAAAAAACTTGAGACTCCTGCTGTTCGGTGTGCTACATCACCAGGCACTAGCAGCCGCTCATCACTTTGGTGAAAAAGAAAACGACGTGTTGGACTTGGCTTCACAAACGACATGTCATTTTGCTTTTTTCCACATCGTTCAGCATTAGTTTGACTTTTCTCCACGTGGAAGATAGTCATTGGGTGCCAAAAGTTCTCACTCTATTGACTTTTGACACTTCTAACCGGACAGAAGAATCCGTTCCCGCTTAGCTCCAAACACAGAATCACGAAGTGGCGCCAAAGTAATTTTCACAAGATCCTAACCTCTTTAGTAAATTTGAATTTTCATTCAGACCCAAAAAAATAATAATAATAATAATAACTTCAGCCATCCTATAAAATGGCTACAAAATTGCGAGCCCCAAACTTTACCTTTTTTGTCCATTTTATCGATCCCCAATCATTTTCTGATCCAGATTGGTACAGATCGATCTGTTCGATCTCAATTCCACTCCTTATTCGTTCAATTAGTCCTCTTCTGGACCGATTGATTCCAATTTTGTTCATCGCGACGCCCTCGATTCAATTCTAGGGTTAGGGTTTGTAAATCCCAGAAAACTTTCGATCGCGAATTCTTTTGGCCAAATTTGTTGAGTATCCGCGTCTAGATTAGCCTTTCCCGATATTAATTCATCTCTCTCGGTCGAAAATTTTCGTATTCTTCCAAAATTTGTATTTTTATTTAGTAGAATTTATACCCAAAAAATAATCTGTTTTTATTTTTATTTTTATTTTCTCAGTTTTGTGGCAAACCCACTATATAAAATTGTATCTATAATTGGGTTCTGAGAATTAGAATTCTGTATCTTGTTTCTTACAGTTCGTGCGGTGCTTTTGCTAATTGTTTGAAAGATAATTCTTCCAGGTAAAGACTTGCTCTTTCTAGCTCAGTAATTTATAATTGTTGCCTTGTCATAGTTAATAATAAAAAATAATATATATATATATATATATTTTTTGTGGGTATCTAAGGAATAGTTGTAAGATTTTTTTCCCCCCTCAAGATTATCCTCTGCTATATAATTCTTAATTCACATCCAATCCGTAGATTTTTTATGCCGTACTCTTCTTAAAAGTAACTAACTCTTAGTTGCAGTTGAGAAAGAATGATAAACAAGAGACCTTATGGTGATGAAGATTCTTATGAAGTAGCTTCTAAGCACCCAAGAGAATGCTCTTATGAGGTTGCTCCAGTTGTGGATATTGTTACTGTTCAGAATGATCCTCAAAAATCCTTTTCGGGTATGATATAAGTTATTTAACTAGGTTTATTGGCTTAGTTAAGCTTTGGTTTTCCTTATTGTGCAGATCAGGCAATGAAGTAGTTTCTTTGAATTTGTTAGACTTCTCATTACTGAAACTTGCTCTAGACCAGTTGTTTTGGTTCTGACCTAGATTATTGAAAACATTGTGCGCGCGTACGTACGGATACACACATACGTATACATATGCACACACGCGTGCGTGTACATACATACAGATAAATACACATATACACTCACCCCATATACATACACATATATTTGTGTATATATAAACTTATAAAAATTGTGTACAACAAAGATATGTATACGAGTTCATAGTTCTTTTTACTTTATTCTGGTCTTTAAGTATTCAGTTTGAGCTAATGACGTATCACCTCATGAAGTTGATGAAGGCGAGAGCAGTTTTGAGAAATGTCGAGAGGAACGGAAATTCACAAGTGATTTGATCACTGATGTCTCAAAAGAGAGTAGAGAAGCTGAAAATGGACTTTCTGGTGGCACTTCCCATTATTTGTGGGTCAACAGTAATATTATTGAAGCAGATCTAAGGCTGGAGACGGCTTCTCATCTATCACTTTTTCCAGAATTCTTTGAACACGGAGACCGTCTGAGGGTTTTTCTACAATCAGATGACATTTATGCGTCGTCTTCAGTTGATTACCCTCCTCAAAAGTTAGTTGCTGTTGGACCAGAACATCAAGCTTGTGTTCCAGAATGGCATCCACGGGGTTCTAACTCTTCGGATTGTCAAACTGATTTGCAAATGCTTAATGCTGACGAGGAAAAGATGGGTATTTGTGTCTTTCCAATGCCTAAGCCCGACGTTTCTTTAAATTATTCCTCTGAGGATGATGGGGTAAGCAGAAATGAGTGCAGGTGCCTTGATGGTGGTTCTGTTAGATGTGTGAGACAACATGTGATGGAAGCTAGGGAGAAACTAAGGGAAAAAATGGGGTCAAAACTATTTGAGGAGTTGGGTTTTTGTGAGATGGGAGAGGATGTTGCTAAGCAGTGGACTGAAGAGGAAGAACAGATTTTTCATGAGGCCGTTCTTTCAAACCCCGCATCACTGGGTAAGAACTTTTGGGATCATCTTCCAGTTGCTTTTCCTTCTCGAACTCACAAGGATCTTGTAAGCTATTATTTTAATGTCTTCATGCTTCGGAAGCGTGCAGAACAGAATAGGTTTGACCCCCTAAACATTGACAGTGACAATGATGAGTGGCAACAGAGTGAACTTGCCGTGGTAGAGGATGATGAGGACTCTGTGGTAGAATCTCCTATCGATCAAGATGCTCTGGATTATTGTCAGGGAGAGCATTTGGAGGATTGCCATGAAGACTTGGACGATGTAAATGAGGTGGATGCTTGTGAAGGCGGTGTCGATCTGGTTTGTCAGGTTGGAGCTGATGAAGAAGATGGAGGGGATATAGATGATGGATCCGAGGCTTTTGCTAAGGACTCACCTGGTAATTTTTGTGACACCAAGATTGATGTGCTGGGCAAAACCCCTGGCAATAATAGGGGGGATATCGATGTTCAAGATGATTCCTGCACATCTTATGAGTGTCAGCGAAACAGGATAGAACTCTGTTGTCCACTTGACGATGGAAATCTGAGTTCCAATGCAAGAGACTGTAGTGTTGGATGATGTTATCACTTTTAATACACGCAGATATGTTTACGATCCTTGCAATAAAAATAAAAACAAAAAACTTGGGATTTTAAGAAACAGAAAGAAGTTTAGTCGTTTATGAATATACTCTCGGGAAGGTTAGCCACTGTTAAGCATGTGAAGCTGACCGGGGTCTGTTTATTGTTCCTTTTACGGATTGTGTCAGTTCTGTGGGCATCATTTCTTACAGAATTTTCAACCGATAAGGGGTGATCATCACAAATAAGAATCATAAAAGCTGGTGATGGGTGATTGACCTTCCAAAAAACCATTCCTCTTGTTTCTCCTTTTGAATGTTTTACACGTGTTGGTAGTGGCATCATGTGAGAGTATTTTCTCAGTAGGTAATTGATGTCCATGGGCGCGTCAAAAGGAACTCTCGTGGAAGCTTGCTTTCAGCATGGTATGGTTCTGAAATCTGAAGCCAAGGTTTTTCCCATTGGAAGTGAATGAAAGAAGTTTGTTACACGCTGTTTCACTGTATGATTCTCATTATTTATCAGAAACGACTAGACATTCTGTTTCTTTATCTCAAATCTCTTTTTTGTTTCTTTTCTTATTTTGGCAATGTACCACTAGCAAATATGGCTCTCTCTCAGTGTCAGTATCAATAATATTCATTTTTGTCATGTATATCTCTATCTCTCTCTATCTATATAAACATATATACATATATGTGTGTGTGCATATATATATTACACCATTTGTCAATTTACTTTCTTCAAGTTATAAGCCACACAGAAGTTTGACAAAAAGGAACAAAGAAAAGAATTGCATTAACAAGGCGTTGATCTACTCGGCATATAAACAAAGTTAAATTAATTTTTTATTTTGTATTCTTCCACATAGTTGGTCCTTATTCGTAATTTTGTAGGAGGCAACAACCATGGCATTTCCTTGCAATTGCAAAGTGCCAAGTTGTCATCATTTAAGCATTATTTTGGATGGTCTTGAGCTCGTTTTATCTCTGAAGTGAAAGTACGAGGGTGATAGGTAAACATCCATAGTGCAGAGAACATGTTAAAAGCTCCAATGTTATGGTTAGTTTACAAGTTACTTATATTGTCTTCGTCATTGATGCAAAGAAATGGCACTTTTTAGACACGATTTGATCCTGTCAGATGCAACAACACTAACATACACATTCATTTTTTTTTCATTTTTTTCGTGATTTGATCTTTTCTTTTAATAAAAAAAAAAAAAAATTGTTGAAATGGAATTATTGGCTGATAGGTGACAAGAGCATAAATCCATGTGATGGTTCTTGTTTTCAAACACTTTCCTCATAGTGTTTCCACAACACTATGATTGGATTAAAAAAAATCTACAAAATCAACGTGAACACCCCCCTAAGTAACACTATTTTTTTCATGAAAAAAAAAGAAAGAAAGAAACACTAGCATTATTGCGCGTCTATACGCGATAAAATACTCGGGAAATTGAAACCGGGATTTCGGTTCACCAAATCGCAAATCCGAGCCATGTTCACAAAGCAGACTTGAAACAGCAAAGCAAGCAGTTTAGTCCAATCATCCTATGGCAATTAAATAAATATGGCTGATGAAACCATCAATGATCAAACTATGGCTTGGCCATTTCAACTTCCCGAACACTGTAGACCTCGTATGGACGCAATAGCTTAGAAGATAACATAAATAAACCAAGAGTGGGGACATGCTATATGTCACCCTATAAAATATATGCATTTCTTAGTAGCAAGCGGTACACACCAAGTCTCTTTGTATATTGCAATTTTCTTTTTTGGAATATAAAACTTTTATTTTTTTTTTCCTATTATTAATATATATACGACGAAGAATATCTCTGTGCTCGACTCTTTAACCAACTGTGGGCTTATCCATTTATACGTGCCACATGTCAATCCATCCACATAGAAATCTCATGTAACATAAAATGATGCACATAGGATGTACTAGAAATCAATAATTTTGCTCTTAGATAACTCTAGTAGGATAAAAAATAAACTCCCAGTGGTTCTGTACAAATTTATATTAAAAACTATTTATTCTGCATACTTTTTTAATTCGATATGATTTTGACCATATTTAATGGTCAAAAAATCAAGTGCTATCGGCATAGAGATTTACCGAAGTAAAACTTAGTGCTAAGAACATACGATGCTGTGGAATAGTGCTATTGGAGCTTGTTATACACTCAACATGGACATATATTGCCGAAAATGGCCATTTACAATTGTATTTTATGTGGGGTGAATGAAATAATTCATTTTTTTCCCTCTTTATTATATTGTGATTTTCATTGCTCTTTCTGATGTTCAAAGGATTGATTATGTACGCTTACCAAGAGGTTGGTTAAAAGTCTAGCTCACGTTGATTCTAACTTAATCGTTATTTATTACCTAATGCATGCTTTAACGAATCCAGGATCAATGATTATTTCAGTAGTGCAATGATTCCATATTTCATACCCATTGCAAGTTCAGGCAGTACTAACTAAAGAACAATTTTGGTTGCAGAATTAATCTAGCAATAATTCGACACTCACTTAACGTGTTGAATTTGAACTAACCATCCGAATTAAAAATTAAAAAAAAAAAGAGTACTAAAGAAAAATTCTCATTTGTCATTTATTAAAAAAAAGGAAGAAAGAAACTTAAATGGCAATTGGAGGCTTAAAACTGTCCCTTGTTGAGGATATCACAGTGAAAGGAATGGTTTGCTCTTGCCAAAGGAAATGACAGTTCTTAGGCCATTTGATGAATAATGGTAAAGGATTAACCCATTTTTTAGCCTTATATTTGCCTTAATTCATTGGTATATGAGTCCAATGTTCTAATTCTTGTTTTTGGGTTCTTCCCATTAGTAAAAATAGACAAGTACAGTTCTAGAAGTAAGCTCTTTGGTTTTTCAACACCTAATCAAGGGGTTTTAGCACAGTTGCCCTTGTCGTGATTTAGAAAATTATCTCTTAGATTTTCAATTTTAACAATCAACTCTTGAAACTTGTAAAATTGTTATAATATGTCTCATTTTACTAAACATGTTCAAGTGTTTTATTAAATTTAAAGGATTAAAAGTTGATGAATTAAAATATTTTTGTTACAATTAAATTGGGATGTTGGAGATTTTCGTAGAATGTGTGTTTTAGACACTAATTTAGCACAATCAATATTAAAATGGTACATATTACAATAATTTTATAAATTGAAGGAGCAACTTATCAAAATTAAAAATTTAAAGGACAAATTGCTAAAGCCATACAAATTAAAGAGCCAAATGTGTAAAATACCCCCTAATCAAATAAAAGATCTCAAGTCCTCCGAGAAAAATCAAATTTAAAGATTCTTCACTTGTAGTGCATCCAATCAATTTCTTTTTTTTTTTTTTTTCATCCCTTTTTTCTTTTGGGACCATGGGATCCTTTCTATACGAACATTCACACATTTACTCTTTTTTTCCCCACAAATATTAGGGAAAAAAAAAACCCACTAGCTATGGCTTCTTAAATAATTCCAAACAAAACCCGCATTTTTTACTTAATTTATAAAGTTTTTTATACGGTGAGATCTCCTAAAAAAATTTATCAGTAAAACATTATGTTTTGATTATTAAATTATTTTTTAATAATTAAATTTATAAAAAGAGTAATTTTATGTGACATATTATAAATTTTTAATATAAATATGTATAAATTTAACTGCTAAAAACTCTAACGATCAAAATAAAATATTTTACCTGTGAATTTTTTAAAGAATCTCACAGTAAAGACTTCCATTATATAACAAAACTGTTCTCTTTTCTCTCTCTTTTCCCGTCCAATGCCTTAAACATCAGCATTCAGCAACTGCGAAGACGCCGAAGAGTACCTATTTATGATTTATTACTTTTTTATTATTATTATTATTTTTGTTAAAAGTTTTATAGCTTTCCTTTCCATGCGAAGTATTTTCTCCTTCCAAATGTGGCATCAAACTTTGAGAGAGAAAGTTACAGTGCAAGAGATCCTATAGTCGCTTATTTTACTCCCTCTCCTTTTCTTTTTCCCATTTTAATTTTCTTCGCTTCTATTCGTGCTCAACTCACTGTAAAAACAGTGTTCACTATAGAAGAAACAAACCAATTCCCCTTCAGTTAGACCAGTTATAGGAGCTTGAACATTTCAAGCACCATTTTAGTGAGAGAGAGAGAGAGAGAGAGAGAGAAGACCGCGAGAATCAGTTTGAGCAGATCTTGATCGTTGAATCAGAAACCCAAATGGTTCATTTTCCAATCACTTGAGAAAAAAAAAAAAAGGTAAGCAAGCAAGAAATCTCTCTGTTTCTGATCTGGGTCTTTCTTCATTCCTCTGTTTCTTGAATAACATTCTTCCTTCTTTCTTCCGGGAAAGTCGACAACTTTCTCGGAAAATTAAGCTTCTTGGTTCGGTTTCTTATTTGGGTTTTCTCAGCTACCTCCATTTTCAGTGAACAAAGCTGGTATGGATCAAGATCAAGAACAGAGACACGTCTGCAGATTCTGCAACAAGAGTTTCTTGAGTGGAAAAGTCTTGGGAGGCCACATGAGAAGTCACGGAACGAAAAAGCTCAACAACAAAAACAACAACAAGAGCGAGAAAGATGGTGGTGAGAGAAGTGGCTATGGCTACGGGCTAAGAGTCAACCCCAAAAAGTCTTCAAGAATTTCAGGCTCAAACGACCATGATTTTGATTCTTCATCCGAGCAAGAGATTTTCTGCCAAGTTTGTGGCAAAGGGTTTGATTCTATGAGAGCTTTGTTTGGCCACATGAGGCACCACTCGGGAACGAAGAAGAAGAAAGAGCAAATCCATTGCAAAAAATGTGGGAAAGAGTTTGAGTCTTTGAGGGCTCTGACTGGCCACATGAAGAGCCATTCATCGGAGAAGAGATTTGTTCTTGGTGGTGGTGTACAAAGAGAGAAGCTTTTTGGGGAAACGAGCCAGTTGGTGCGCAAGAAAAGGTCGAGGAGATTGTTGAGGTACAAGGCTGTTAGTCCCAATTGTTCTTTTTCTTATAATAATATGAGTGAATGTTCTAGTGGGGTTGAGCTTCTTGATCATGATAAAGAAGTGGAGGAGGTTGCTTTTTGCTTGTTGATGTTGTCTAGAGGTGTTCACAGCTGGGATGAATTCTGCTCCGTCGCCGAATCGTCGGATAACTCCGAGTCTCCGAATCACATCCCGGGGAATGGTGATGGTGATGGTGATGGTGATGATGGATGGCTCGAGTTGGTGAAGAAACCAAGGCTGGAGATGTTGGAGCTGTTTGGTGGGAAGAAAGTGTCCGACTTCAGTGAAAATGATTTTGGGCTCGGAAATGATGGTGAGGAAAAGATGGTGAGTTTGGAAGCTTCTGTTTCTAATGGTGATACTGATTATGAGAAAGAGAAAGAAAGTGAAGGTGGGATTGGAAATATCAACTCTGTCGGATTGGAATTTGATGAGAATCAAAGAGAGGTAGTAATGGTAGGAGTGGATCTTGTTTCTCATAGCAAGAAGAGTGAGTACAAGTGCAGGACTTGCAACAAGATTTTCCACTCTCATCAGGCACTTGGGGGCCACCAAACCATCCACAGGCTAGCCAAGAACAGCTTCCCCACCTTCCAATTCGACGTCACCGCCGCGCAGTGCAGCGATTTCCCCGGGATTGAAGCCGAGCCCAATGAGAATTCAATGGAGATGGAGATGGAGATGGAGATGGATCGAGTGACTTTGACAAGTTATGAGAGTAATACTAACAATAAGGAGCACAAATGTCCCATATGCTTCAAGGTGTTTGCTTCAGGCCAAGCTTTGGGTGGCCACAAAAGGGCTCATATTGTTAGAGATTCTGAAGTTGAAGCGGACCAGATCACATTGATGAAGCAAGAAGTTTGTAATATCTCAGATGTACTTGATGTTGGTGTTTCATTGACACTTGAGGACATTAAGGCCAACAATGGTGTTCAGCTCAAGCCATGGTGGGTCAAAAACGACCACAAACATGAGGTGCTGGTGGGTCTAGTGCCCAATTAAGAGGACTGATTTCATCTAATCATTACTCTCTTGGAGTTTCAGTGATTTTTTCTTTCTTTTCTTTGGTTTTTTTTTTTTTTTTTTTTGGGTGGTTTGGGGAAAATTCATATAGAAAAAAGCTTTTGTGCTTTTGACTTGTAAATGGCATTAGAGAATTTTTTTTCTTCTTTTTTTCTTTTTACAGCTTATACTGGTAGTTTGATCATTTTTTTTTCTTTTCATATGGGAAATTTGTTGACATGTGTACTGGGGATATTTTTGTCCTTTTAGATGAATGAAAACAGAACAGCCAGTTTTGTTGACCCTTTTCTTTTATTATCAAATTTTTCATGGGAAAATGTCGTTTTTTATTTTTGATTTTTTTTTTTTTTAGTCCTCAACCACTAAATCTGAAAAACACATCTCATCTACTGTATCTTATATATTATATGATTGATTTTATTTTGTTGGATAGTCCACTTGTTTATCTACCTCTCTCTCTAATTAGAACGCTTTCTTCAGCAAGAAGCCAGAGGTTCCTTTGCTGTGGTCCAAAAGGAAAAACGGTCCATTTGTGCCATCTCATTTTGCGCCTAGATGGCCTAAAAAAAAAAAATGCTACAGCCATGACGAAATTTGGTTTTTTTTTTTTTTAATTTAAGACAAAAAAAAATGATGTTATTAAATTGGTTGCAACGACGCAGGGAAGTTTGTGAAAATAGAAAGGAGGAGCTAGGCGTGATGAGGAATTGACTAATCCTTTTTGGTAAGTAATCATCCACTGGCCACTGATTGGTTCTGTAGCTATGAGTTTCTGAACCCATTATGATTACATGTGAAGAATTTAATAAAATAATGGTGTTGGCTTAACTCATGACTCATTACTGGACACGTTTACGCATAATCTAGACAAACGAGAGAGCTGAGTTGGATATTTGATATTTTTTATTGAGAATGTTTAGTAGAGAAATTCATTTTCTGATTCGAATCATAATTTATGGTTCGTGACAGTATTTTTTTTCACAAAAAATATACGTAAATAAAAAATAATTTAAATCACATGGTTTGAATCCTCCAACTAAACGTTCTCTAAGATTCTATTCATTTCATCGATTTAAATTTTATTACAGTAAAAAAATTTTAAAAATAATTATATCTAATTTTTTTTATTACAGTAAATTTTTTTTTCATAAAATCACATCTCAACTCAAATTAAAAATTTAAATCGGTGAGAACTTTAAAAGTGCAAACCCAGAAAAATTTTGTCTAGCCAGAGTTAGGTTTTAATTTACCTCTTCTGTGTTGACAAATTTTGGCATAAATTAAGGTCAATATCACTTATAAAATCTAGTAATACATGAATAGATTAGAATAATACGCTTTTAAAGAGTCAATATTCTAATAAATTGGTTTTCTAAATAGAGCTCAGCTTAGTATACACGTGAAGTTAAAAGTCGTGTAGGTAGTTAAATTTCAAAAATGATACTTAAAACTCGTTTAGTAAATAGATTCTCAAAACATAGTGCTTTTGAACTTTATGGTTTAAAATGGAGATTTTTAAATATGTGGTTTGGATTTTTAGTTCAAAACATTGAAAATCAATAGTTCAAAATATTAAATTATTAGTTCGTACCAAGTCTCGAAAAGTTTACCAAACTCTACTTGAACATGTTTATTAAACGGAAAAAAAAAAAAAAAAAAAAAAAAAAACGTGTTATATTTGAACACTAACTGTAAAATTGATGTCGCTCTAATTCACTCTAGATTTTTCAGCAAGTTGGAGCCGTACATATACACATATTAATAATGTATATGTATATATCCTTTTTACTTTTTATTTTTATTTTTTAGACGTCTCAGAAGAAAATATAATAAAATAAAATAAAATAGAACGATATGTCGTTTATCCTCCTCAAAATTTCCGTTGCCGTATAAACCCTTTTTGATTAGATAGATAAAGTTCTCTGCCTCAGTTCAAAACGACATGCCGTTTATTGTTAAGAAGTTCCATTCTTTTAAATCCTCAATCAACAAACATGACCCGTAGTTATCAAACGTTTGCTGTCGTTTATTTCCAAACAACTTGTGTTTTGTTTAAACTTTTTGACAATATTTTATTTTCTTGTCCAAACGAAGTGACGACATGTTGATAATAGACTAATCATTTGCATGGCGTTTGATGAAAAGTTTGTTATTGTTTATTTCCATGAACGACACGTCGTTTCTGTTTGAACTTTGAACGCATCATTTTTCTTTTCTGTTTTCCTTCGTAAGGAAATTTTATTTTTCACAACCATTGAACTGCAGGTCATTCAATTTTCTGAATTTGTTGTCGTTTACGAAAAGGTCGTAAACGACATATACTTTACTCATAGAACGATGTGTCTTCATGCCTTTATCTGTTGTCGTTTAAATTATGGAGCACTATCTCGTTCATTATATGGAATTTTGCCTACCTAAAATCGACAAAACAATTGGTTGTTTGGTTATAGAAAACAACACCAAACGTCTTTTTATTTATTTATTTAAAAACACCAACAACGCCACCAAACGACATGTAATTGAAAATTAGCCTTTTTTTTTTTTTTTTTACTTTTGCTGAAAACGTTATGTCGTTAGATCTGATAATTGGCTGCCGACAATATCAAGAACGACGTATCGTCGTTTGCTTTCATAGTTCAGAGACTGAAACGACATGCCTCTATACATTGTAGTTGGACGTCGTTTTGTGTTTAATTTTTACCTTCATCTAAGCCGAAAGCAACGTGTAATTCAGCGTGTTCAGCTTTAACCATGTCATCCTTTTATGCAGTTGAGTTTTTTTGTTTTGTGTTTTCCTTTTTCTGAAAAAATAAATCGACATATAAAATTTGGCTATCGCATGCTAATTTTAGCTGATCTACTATTATACAAAGCTCCGGACACTCGTTTTTTTCTTTTTAATTCCCCGATCTTTATTATTATTATTATTATTTATTTTTATTTTTTTGCTACTCATTCCCCGATCTTTATTGATAAAATAAACAAAAATAGTTTATTTGCGTATTTAAGTTTAACTGTGCCCATATGGTAGTTGCTTCAAGATAATAAAGAAGGACGAGGTGGTCTGCAATTTGCAATGCTGGAACAATCCAGAAACTTTACTGGCTTTTAAGCATGTGGGAATTATTTTAGTAATAGTACAGGTAAGCAGGAGATAACTAGACTTTTAATCCAGCGAGACACAAATAAACATAAAGTTTATAAACTGACACAACATAAAAATAATTTATTGCAATATATTTTAGTAACAAAATTCTATTAAAAAGCCTCACGTTAAAATTGGAAAGTTTGTTCAGCCCTTCTATTGTGATACATGAGATGGAGTGTACAAAAAAACCATAAAACCGAAACCGACCGAAAAACTAACCGCTCAAAACTAAAAACAAAGTGCCACGTGGAACCGAACACAGTCAGTTCGGTTAACTGATCGACTTCCTCAAAAGTCGGTTTGGGTTTGATTTTACATGTAGAGAGTCAGTTAAAAACCGAACTGGCCGAGATGAGATTTTTTTTTTAATGTTTTCGTTTTGTTTTACTTATGACAATTTAAATGTTTTTTAAACTTGTGTTTGTGCAATTATCAATTTTGATGTTGTGCTTTGTATTTATTTATTGTGATTACGTGTTTGCAATTTTACATTGAATGAAAGTTTTACATTTTTTTGTATTTGTGGGTCAAAAATGCAATTAAAGATGCTGGTAACCTGATGGTTAATTGAGGTCATTTTCCTGATTATCAAAACTAAAAACCGACCAAAACCGAACCGAAAATTGTTAGATGCGGTTCGATTTCAGTTTCACTTTCAAAAAACTGACATGGTCGGTTCGGTCACCGAACCGACTAAAACCGACGAACACCCCTAATTGGGGCTTATTACAGTGACACTCCTTATAATTTATTAAAATTACAGTGACACTCTCTTGACGAAATTTAATAGTAGCAACACCTCCTAATTGAAACTCTGTTAAATTTTAGTGAAAAATGTCAAAACTACTATTGTGTTAAATTTGTTTTCTTTCTTTTTTATTTGATTTTTTAATAAAAAATTGTGTTAGGATGTGTTGTATTATTTTTAAAGAGTTAACTTAAAAATATATTAAAGAAAAATAATGCGTTTAATTTTTTTGTCATTAATGTTTTAAGTTTAATTTAAAACCATTTTTGTTTTATTAATAGGATTTATTTATCCAATTTAATTTATTATTTCAATTAAATTAATTTTCATTACAATATAGTTGGTCCTAATAATGCACCAAATATTAATTAGTTTTTAATTTAATACGCTAGTTTAGTAGATGGAGAACATTACTAAAATGAAAGATTTTTAGAACAAAAAATTAAAAAATATTTGTTTTTATTAGAGTGAAAATTATAGTTATAAATGTGTAAAAATTAACTAAACTCATTTCTTGATGCTAAATAAGTGTATAAACGTCTTTTCTAATATTATCTATAACTTAGAAATATTTTTTGGTAAATAGAGGGGCATTTTTGGTATTTTAAAAAATTTAATGGTCAAAATTAATTGTCACCTCATAGTCAACTAACAGAGGAAGTGTCCGTGTTATATTTATAAAAAGTTGAGAGGTGTTAATGTGATTAGTTTCGGTCAAGAGAATATCTGTTATTTTGACAAAACACAACAAGTGTCAGTGTAATAAACCCATGAGAATTGGAAGCAAATTAGGTCCAAGTATTTAGGCAATATGCCACAAAAATTAGAAGGGGATCGACTTTTGCCGGGGTACTTAAAACTATAAGATTTTCTGCCATGTGGTAGAACAAAAACTCAATGGAAAAGACTAAATTATTCTGAAATATTGGCTAAGGTTTTTTTCTTCTCATCTTTCTTCTCTCTCCCTTTCTCAACTGCTTCTTTTCTCTAATTTCTTCTCTTATCTTTCTTCACCTCTCCCACTCTTTTTGGGGACGTTTAGTTAGAGGATTTAAATCATGATTTGAATCATGATTCATAGTTCGTTACAGTATTTTCTCTTATAAAAAATACACATAAATCGAAAATGATTCTAATCACATAATTCTAATCTATGAACCAAACGTCTCCTTACTCTCTTATCCAGTCACCCACGCTAACCCCTCCACCTACTACCGACCAACGCGTCCACACCACTTTGTCTCTAGATCTCATGGCACAGATCTTGTGCATCATCGAAAGATCTCATCATTGCAACATCGCTCATCGTTGTCGATGAAATATCAGTGCTGCCGAGAACGAAGAAGTGCAGACGCTATCCCCATCAAATCTTGCACATCTTTGGTGCAAAATCACGACCAGATCCGTCGTGAGGTTCTGTTTCTGACAGATCAAAAAGGGACGATGCAAGGACTGTATAAAGTCGGAGATCCCCCATAGCCATCTTTATTGCCATCTTCATGCATCTCTGCCATTCCCCACGGTGGATGTTTCTTTATTATTATTATTATTATTATTATTATTATTATTATTATTTTTTCATATTTGTTTGTGTTTTTTTTCCTAACTTGTTTGTGATTTTTTTTGTCCTGATCTAAGTTTGTAAGGGGTTGTTCTTTTACGGTTTTTGAGTTAGGTGACTTGAGTGTAGATTTTGAGTTGAGTTTAAGTTATAACTTGAGTTGAGGTTGTAACTTGAGTTTGTGTTTGGTTGTGTAAACTTGAGTTATAATTTGATATTAGAATTTACTTGAGTTTGTGTTTGTTTAAACTAATTCTTGAGTTGTGAATAGTATCCTAAAAATTTTGTTTTCTTTCATTTAATTGATTTTATGTAATTTAATTTGAATAAATAAAACTGAATCATTTATAAGTAGTAATAAATTTAAAAACATCGTAGTCATTTTCTTCATTTAATAAATTAAAATACCATATGAAAAATTACTAGAAGATTAGTTTCCATTATAAATGGAGAGCAAATAGTCACAATATATACATAATTAATATCGCAATTCTCCATACACTATTATTAGCGCGTACGACGATTATAGTACACTGCTCACATTGTATGCGCTCTTGCATCTCTTAACGCATTCATCTCCAGTTCTGCATTATAATTCAAAGCAAACTCCCACACAATTTAGACCAGTAATCAGAGCAAACTCTTCAATGGAAAATTTTACAAATGATTCACCAATTTTGAACCACAACTCATCAGGGTTTGTTTGATGAACAACATGAAAAAGAACCTCATGCATCAATTGACACTGATTACTAAACTTTAACATATCAAGAAATCGACCAAAAATAGTTTCTCTGAAAAGCTCCCTTTGATTCTCAGTAAATCTATCGTAAAGCTCTTCAATAATAGAAAAAGACGCGAAAACATTAACCTATTCTAGAATTTTTTTTACCTAGGTCTATACAATAGTTCCAAAAAAAAAAACCATAATCTTTCAGGGTAAATATTAGTTATAATCTGCCAGACTAAAATGTCTGGTAGACTATAAGACATTGTCTGGTAGACTATGAGCAAAACACATGTTGAAAATATAGAAAAAGACAACTCAAACACCAGATTCACAGACAAAAACATAGAAAACCACTATCAAAGTTACAAATAACCATAATACTCCAAGGCATAGATTACAACAGGTTTTGAATTAAAAAAAAAAACCCTAAAAATCAGAGTAAATGGCAAACTAAAAAAGCTAAATTGAAAAAACTGAAAATACCTTTAAAGAATTCCGGATAGGAGGAGGAGCACGTAGAATTTCCTTTCCTACGTGGGACTCTAAATTTTTCCTCTTTCTCTTCAAGGAATCTTTACTGTCAACAATTTTAGCACGTTTCTGAGAAGAATAAGCAGCGCCCTTGCCCTTTCTCTTCCATGAAATGTTAACCATGACTAAAGGAGAATGAAAATCAAGAGAAAATCAAAGACAAAACCAAAAGAATGAAAAACCAAAACCTAAAACAAAGAACAGTGACATTGACGAACTTACCGAAAAAACGGAGAAAACAAAGCCAAAATCAGAACACGAAATCGATCGAACAACCTCACGATCAAAATCAACCCATAAATCTCGCAAGAAATTGATGGGCTTTTCGTTTGCAGCCAAACTCAAAACGGAGGGAATCTCTCAGGAAGAACACTGTAGAAGTTCAGAAGAGTAAACTCGAGTAGGTGGCTCTGCATTAACTCGAAAACAGAGAAGAAAAATCGAGTTCAGTTTCGACTTTGGTCTCGAGTCTCAAAAAATGAACATCAACTTAGGCCATATCATTAACTTGAATGGGCTTTCTCGAGTAAACTAAAGGCAACCGAACAGGGCCTAAATTTTTTGATTTTTTTTTTGGCAATTTTGTATAGTTGTGAAGGATTCTGTGGATTTTTTTTTTTTTGTTTTTTTTTAATCTTTGTGATTTTAGGGGTTTTCTTTTTGGTGATTTGGTTTTCGAATGTGATTGTCGGCCACTGAAAATGGTAGATTTAGGTGGTTGCCGGCCTGTGACTTGGTTGTTGTCAGTTGGTAACCGATATCTTGGTGGATACCGGCTAGTATCTCTAGCGGATATTGGATGGTATCTCAGGCGGTAGCTGGTAGCGTGGCAGATACTAATGGCAACTTGTAATTTTTTTAAAAAAAATTTGTTGGTACTCTAGCGACATTGATGGCCGGACTGAGACCAATCAAGGCGGTTACCAATCGAGATACCGTCAGTAATGACCAGGATACCACAATTACTAGGTGGTATTGTCATTGGATATCAAAGGTATTACAATTGGATACTAGCAATCATCGGCCGGCAACCTCTAGCGGCTGATATCATAGTGGTTACTAGTTGATAACTGTCGATTGATAGTGGATACTAATTGGTATCGACCATGGATACTGATCGGTATCGACTATAAATATCGATCAGTATCATAGTAGATACTGACTGGTATATTGAGAGTATATTTAGTATTTTAAATATAGTGTGTTGATATAGCTACGGTATAGTTTACAAAAGTTTTAGCCAACACATGTCAAGACTTGTGGCAGTTGTCTATAAAGCCTAATTAGGTCAACTAAAGCCCAACAAAAGAAAGCCCAAAAATAAAGAGCAACTTTCTGAGAGAGAGAAAAAAAAAAAAAAAAAGTAATCTCAGTGAGAGCACAAATACCTCAATAAAGGGTATAATCATGAAAATTTATGGGGAAGTTAAATTTTTTTTCCCCCTTTCTCAGTGGGGGACTGTGCCCCCACTAGTCTCACTGTGCCTACTAAATATCTCAGTAAATATTTTCCAAATTTAAAAGTAGTAAATAAGAGATACTTTAATTTAGTTTCAAAAATTTAGTAAATCTACTCAATTTAGTTTTAAAAATTTACTATTTACTATAATTTCCGTAAGCAAAATTCCATGTCCTCTACTTGATCTGCACAAGCTAGGAATTTCAGGCATAAATCTTAGTCCTATTAATTCTCATTTAAGTATTTCTTTTCCAATCCCACAGTACATCACAAGCAGTATAAACATGCAAATATTTTAAAACTTTCGATGAAACCATTAAAAAAAAAAGGATCATGTGCAGTGGACATGTGGGTATGGGTTTGAGTCACCTGAATCACTGCTCCATGGCTGTCCATGTGCATGCTCTGCAAAATCCTCAAGAAGTGTCCACAAACTTTAACATTGTGTTCCCTTTGGCTAGCGCCTAGCTGTTTTATCACAACGGTGGAAATGTTGGACACACAAAGATCTAACTTTGTCATAATATGTTCTTTGATCTCACATAAAATATGGGAATTTCTAATGATGGGAACTCTCTTATCATTCATACGTATCCAGTGGGGTTCTTGACCACAACTAGGGTCCGTTTGGTTCAGGGATTCGAATCATGTGATTTGAATCATTTTCGATTTACGTGTATTTTTTGTGAGAAAAACTACTGTAGCGAACCACGAATCATGATTCGAATCGGGGGACGAATCCCCCAACCAAACGGATATGATTTACACCATATTCCGAGCATGAATTATGATATGGGACTGAATACCGTAAAAGAATTTTTTGAGCAGCTCTATTATACATAGTTCATTAAAATTGTACCGTTGCAGTCAATGAGCCCGTGGATGACGAGCTCCCACCGTAGAATTATTGTTAAAATTACCGTAGTCAACCATTTTTTTATTCAAGATCAGTATTGGTTTCTGAGAAGAAAAAAGTATAATACTCTATTTGGATCATTCTTATTTCAATATCATACACATTCATCAGATTATAACGGCTCAGGTATGATAGAGATGAGCAAGCACATCTGAGGTTGCCGCTATTTGAAGTCAACATGAAATGGCAATAGAGGAAGGAAACAGCAGTATTTTTATTTATTGTTGACATTATTATATTTAAACGAGTTCATAATAACAAAATCTTTATTTTCATAAACACTGTTCTCGAGTCGAGCTACACTTTATTCCCTTGCAAAAACTCTACATAGAAACTAAACATAAAATAAATACAAGACAAAAAAAAAGGGTCACAAAAACAGTGTTGAAGTGCAATGCAGTGAATTAAAACCTGTTATTCGGTACCAAGCACATATGTTTATGGTAATTCAACAGGTTTAATGTTCCATATGTCTTTAGCATATTCATGAATGGTTCTGTCACTGCTAAACTTGTGTGACCCAGCTGTGTTCAGGATTGACATTCTAGTCCATTTCTGCACAAACACCAGAACCAAATGTCAAATTTTGAATCCTGGATCTAATGGTTAGAAGGTGGATTTAATGGAAACGTAAAACTTACCTTTTGGTCCTGATATGCCTCGTCAACCTTCTCCTGGCATTCTATGTAACTAGGGAAGTCCTTGCCCACAAGGAAATAATCTGCACGGCCAAAACCTTCAATTCCTTCCAAGGATCCAATCAGTTCATCATAATTGTAGGGCCCAAAAACACCGCTTCTGGCGTATTCCTTGACTTCCTCAAACCTTGGGTCCGGAACAAACTGCATTGTAACACAAAGTAGGTTAGATACATTCAAGGAAATAATCAGATGAAGAAGAGTGTAAGTGGTTGTTTCCCGTTTACTTGAACTTTTGAGTGAATGCATTTGTAAATCTCAGTTTTTAGCGCTTGCCAACCACAAGTTCATAAGCGTGACATTAGATAGCAAAAAGAACGTCACCATTTGGTATATAAATAATTAGGAACTGATCATTTGTTTATTAGGACAAACCTTCCCCTCAGCTCTTTCTTTTCTCAGGTCAGCAATCTCATGAGCCTCAGCACCAAAAAGAAAAAAGTTGTCTTCTCCAACCTCTTCTCTTATTTCGACATTGGCTCCGTCCAAAGTCCCGATAAGGATGCAGCCATTCATAGCAAACTTCATGTTGCTGGTTCCACTGGCTTCCATTCCAGCAGTACTGTAGAGAGGAAGAGAGGCCAAAAGAAAAAAAAGGAAGCACTTCAGGAAAAAGATACTTTCATCAAATCCGTAAGGGGTTTTGTCTCAGCCGGGTAAATAAAACGTGGACTGCTCTCTATTTGAGACAATTTTCTGAGCATCAATTTGTACTAAACATATGAGCAGTAGTAAATTTGGAAGCAAGCTTCTTTAAGTTTATCAAGAGCACACCCCAAATTAACCATATTATGAAACCAAAGTACCTGATGTGCTGTGACAGCTCGCTTGCAGGAATCAGTAATTCGGCAACACTAACATTGTAATCTGGGACGAAGACAACCTAATATGACAAGGAATGATATAGCAGTCAGCAACACAAATGAAGTTACAACGAGCACCTGATGCACATGTAATTATTATCTAAACGAAAATCACACTTGGACATTCCATTGTTGTGTGTGATCATTTTACAATTATTTAAAAAGTTGCCCATTTGATCTAAGTACTTTTCCTTTATGTCAGAGTCTACTGATACAATAGCTGATGGCAATAGTTATAATTGCGAACTAGAAAACATCTTACAGTAAGCAAGTTAAGGAATTATGATGATTCAATTAATAGAGAATATACCTTCAGTAAGTCACCAATTTCAGGATCATGATTAACAGTAGCACCAACATCTGTGATAAATTTCACAATTCTCTTTGCTTGCACATACGTAGAAAATGCTTTTCCTCCAAATATACAAACTCGAGGAACAAATTTCTCTTTCCTTTCGGCGGCACTCATTTCTTTCATTTTCTTGTAGCGATAGACAATGCCCAAGATATTTAATAGTTGTCTTTTGTACTCATGGATGCGCTTCACCTAAATATAGTAAGTTCAACCAACAGTTAGATGTTGAAAAGAAAAGATAGCACAAAGAAAAGGTTTGGATATTTTTGTCTTCTTCCATATGGTGACAGAGTGTTATCCTTCAGCACTTGTCAAACAATAAAGAAAAATAAAGTACCTGGATGTCAAACATAGCATCAGGGCTAACAGAATATCCAGTTGTTTCCTTGATCAATGATACAACTTTCAGCTTGTTGCTCCTTTTTGCTTCCCTCCACTGGATCTGGAGATCCTCGTTATCTGCAAACTATCCAAAAACAATACAAGTCTGGTAAGTATGCAGCACAGGACAGCATAATCTGGACATAATTAATCCAACATGAATTAGTAACATAGAAACTGAGACAATGTTACAAACAAGAGACTCAGTTGTAGTAATTACCTTACTTAATTCGGCCAGATTTTCAGCATTTAGAACCCAGTCTTCTGTACCAATCCAATCAGTAATGATTTTACTCAGTTCTGGATTGCAAAACCGGATCCATCTTCTCGGAGTAACCCCATTTGTTTTGTTCTGAAATTTCTCAGGCCATAGCTGCAAAATCGTACAATAAAGCAATAATAAGAGAGAATTTTCACAATTTTTGAAACTCCAAACCCAGAGATAAAATAATGCAAATACATATACTGTGACAAGAAAACAGAGAAAAGATAATCTTTTGACATGTTTACCTTAAAAAAGGAGTTGAATACTTCTTCCTTCACTATTTCGCTATGAATCGCAGCAACCCCATTCACTGCATGACCACCCACTACACAGAGATTAGCCATACGAACCATCTTCGGCGGTTCGGGTACTGGCTCTGGCAACACCTCCCCCTTCTCTTGAGGGACTTCCGCTTCAGATTTTTCTTCTTCATTGACAGCTTCAACTTCTTCAACCTCATCAACTTCTTCAACATCTTCAACTTCTTCAACCTCATCAACTTCTTCAACCTCATCAACTTCTTCAACATCTTCAAGTTCCTCACTGGTTAGAACCACTGGGCTTTCTTTAGGCTTAACAATTATATCTGCAAAGGCAGCTGGCAACTCCACATTTTCTAATATTCTCATCTCCTTCAGTTTCTTCTCTAATAAGTCAGAATCTGCTGTACCATACTCCGCAACTATGCTGTGAATAAGCTGAACATAAATATTAGTAATTAGATCAGTACATACAGTTACAAAGAAAAGGTGTTGCATTTCAACAAAATAAAACATTACCTCCTCATCTACCATTTCTATAATCTCAACATGCCGAGGTAGCAGTTTTTGCATAAGCTCTAAACTCCATTTCTCCAATGCCTCAGGTAACACAGTATGGTTGGTGTATGCTACAGTTCTGGCACATGAAGCAGGATGCGAGGAGTTCAAATTAGCTTAAGGAAATATTAAGAAAAAATTATCTTCATTCAAAATAAATCTAGAACAGACCTCAGAGATGCACAAGCAAATTATATTTCAACTTCAATGGAGATAAAAAAGAGATGAGTAGGGTGGAGCAATTTGAACACAAACAGAATTCTTTAATTGAGCTTTATATGATGGAGCTAAAAAAAAAAACATCAATATCGAGCTTAATATGGTGGTGCTACGGAGGACACAAGTGATGAAGAAAAGTAATAGATCAGACATAAAAATAAAATGTCCCAAATTTACTGAATTCAACTAGTTATAAACAACACTCTCCTGTAATTCTGATAACCAACTGTGATGGTGTCAGGAATTGCTACATCACTATATATATTCCTATGCGTGAAAGATACCTTTGAGTGATATTCCAGGCCTCCTTCCAACTTAAACCCTTTACGTCAATCAAAATTCTGATCAGCTCAGGAATGCAGAGAGTTGGATGAGTATCATTCATCTGTACAGCAACCTTTTCAGGGAACTCTTCCCATTTTACAGATGATCCAGATCTCCTCTCAAACCGTGCAATAATATCTTGGAGAGAAGCTGAACATAGAGTATATTGTTGCTTCAGACGGAGGATCTTTCCTTCAATTGATTCATCACCGGGATAGAGAATGTAGCAAATCTGATAAGCAAGCATTGACAAGAGGTCCTCTTATAAATTTAAACAAAAGTGGTAAAAGCACCATAATGAAACTTCTGAAAATCAAGGTTTTTACAACATGGATTGTCCAAAACCATATCTAAACAATAATTAGCAATAGTAATAAAAGCTAAGAAAAGTATTACAAACATCCACATGGTAATTAGCCAATACATACCTTTTCAGCACTTCCAAGGGCCTCGTATGCTTTGGTATGCTCTCCTGCATTGAAGGCAGATAAATCAAAATCTCCTGATGGAGCCTTGGTCGACCACAGTCGCAGATTAATTGTGGTTTTAGTTTTGTATCCTGGTATGGGAACATCATATGCAACAGCTACTATATCTTCTCCTCCAATCCAATGTCTTTTTCCATCTGATCCAGAAACAAGCTTCCCGTAAAACTGTACAGGATATGAGACATCATTTCTTACAATTTCCCAGGGATTTCCCATCTGCAAGGAGAAAAAAGTAATCATTTCAGGACTAACAAGTAAAAAGACCAGAAAATAAGTGATAATTTCATTAGTCTTGACACATACAGTAGCACCGTTAAAAAAAAAAAAAAAAAATAAATAAAAGAGAGAGAGAGGAGAGAGATAAAGTAGCACTTGAAATGAAAGTGGTGAACATAAAGCTATACCTCAAGCCAATCCTCAGCAACTTCTTCTTGACCATCTTTGGTAATCCGCTGTTTAAATAATCCATACCTGTATCTAAGGCCATAACCCCATGCTGGGTAATTAAGAGTTGCCAAGGAATCCAGAAAGCAAGATGCCAGCCTCCCGAGACCCCCATTTCCAAGTGCAGCATCTGGCTCCTACAATGGGACAAACAAAGTATTTTAGTTACAATAATTGAGAGAGATAGAGAGAGAGAGAGAGTGAGTGAGAGAAGAATAAGGGTCTAACCTGAGAAGCTATTTGCTCTAATTTGTGTCCAAGTTTGCTTAAAGCCTCTGCATAAGCACCAGTGAGCTCTAAATTACCAATGGCATTTAACAGCGCTCTACCCTACAAAAAAAGAGATTATGGAACACATATTGCAAATGATTCAATATATATATGATTTCTGCTTCTAGAACCAATGTGAAACATTTACAACGGACCTGTAGAAACTCCATTGACAAATAATATGCCTGCTTAACATTCAATTTCTCATAATAATTGTATGTAGCATTCCAGTTAATGATGAGAGAATCCCGAACACTTTGTGCAGTTGCAAAGTAAGCCTTTGGAAGATCAAACCGCTCAGGGGAAAATAGAGGGTTGAACTCTGCATGGTATTTGATACTTGAAGCGACAGAAGCAGCATCTGGTGTGAGAGAAATGAGTGTGGTTCCAGCTTCTAAATCAACACATGAAATGTTACAATTAGGTGAGATTGACTAAAATGATGAATAACTAAAAGGAATCTCAAACCAAAGTTCACATCTCACAAAGACACTGAGACTTCTTTAAGTTTCTTCTTCAAGTACGCCCACTTCCCAAAAGTAAGCTAACTTTGAGAACCTTGTTGTATTTTTAAATTTAATATTTCAAATATAGTGCCTCCAGTGAAGTTTTATAACACTCATTTAACTTGCACAATTTTAATAAAAAGTTTTTGGTTTTGTTTATTTCGCATTAGAAGAAATATATCTCTTGTTTATATAAGTCTTCGTACAAAATTGTTCCATCATTTTTTTCTAAGTACTTAGAAAGTTTGGTGTAAATTATTCCTAAATTTCATTCACCCTGCTTGATCAGTTGGTTAGAGGCTCAAAGTCCATATAGCTGTTCTAGCGCTGAAAATTTAGGAGTGCAGGTTTACAAAGCTCAGGTTGTTGTATCCTGAAGGTTAGACCGCCATGAAGTCTACTTTGCACCCAAACATTGTCCTTCTTCAAGAGGGGCGGAATCTATCCGTAACGATAGTGCCTAACATGCCCCGAACTCGCTTTGGTCTTTAAAATCATCGTATATTTCAATTTTTTCTCAACAATGTTAAGGTGTTAAGGCTAGATGGCTATGGATTCTTCTATTCTAGAATGAAAGAGAGCCGATGATATTTGGTGCAAATGAAGGTCTCAGTAAAGGTATTTATATAGGCATGTATCTTGGCCTCTCAATAAAGGTTTAAAGACTTGACTGAGTATATAATTTCTTTATTAAAGAAATGAGAAGCAAATAAAGCCAAAAAAAATAAAATATTTGTTTAAGTAATGCAAATTAAACAAAGTTATAAATCTTCATCAAATCCACAATATCGGAAATATTGAATTTAAAATAGAAAAAGGGTAATCATATTTTTCCATGTCAGCATCAAAAAAGGATCCGAATTGACCAAATAACGTATGCAATATCATAGAACAGTATGGCAATAAGCCAACTGAATAAGATGATCATCAGCCAGTACTCCATTTCCCATATATCCTAAATGGTTTACATACCATTTAGGGAGTGATTGGAACTGGATGGTTGAAGTCATCAAAAAAGGCATAACTTTTAGTACAATTAAATGTACTAGTCCATCAGATGGTAGATCCCAATCCTTTTCTGACACTGACAAGGAAAAACATGAATACATGGCCTACCAAATTAAAAACGATACAAAATCAACTTATTAAATTCTTCTCCATTTTCCCGTTAGTTTTCCTTACGGCAGTTGAAAAGAACAAAAATGCTATTATTATTTTTTAAAAATAAAAAAAAAAAGCTCACAGAAACACTCTCTTATTAGTGCTAGAATACCAGCCAGGAAAAAAAAAATCCGAAATCTAAGTCGAAAAACACACGAGAGAGGTAATTCATTATAACAACAGGAAACAAAACGAAACAAATTAATGAAACGTGAAAGCTAAAATGAGGAAGACGATCGGAACCTTCATCGGTGATCGGATCCTTCACTCTCTGCGTCGGCTCGCCGGAGACGCTCTTCACCGAAAATGACCGCCTCAGTGGCCGGCGATTGAGAGTCCTGACGAACAACAGCCTCGAATTGGTGCTTCTGAAGCTGAAATCGATGAATTTGGACGGAGAATCACAGCGAAGCAACGCCTCTGTTCTACTACACGTCGCAGAGAATTGCGAAGCCGCCATTTTTCGAGCTCTCTCTCTCTCTTCTCTTCTCTCTCTCTGTAGATCTCTCTCTCTCTCTCTCTCTCTCTCTCTCTCTCTCTCTCACATCACAGACTCGTAAGAGAGTGTTTATAGTAACGATACAGAGTAAGAGTCTGAGATTTTTCTTATCTTTTTTCCACGGAGAGTTTAATTACTTCTATCATTATAAGTTGATTTATAAGTTGAGTCTAATCTTTAATTTAAAACCGTCCGTGATAAAAACGACGAAATCACGAGTACCCCACCTTAAATATTTTGTTGTGGAAGTTATATTTCCTGTGTTCGAGTTCATGTGAATCTTGTGCACTTTTCGTCTGGCGTTGAATATTTTTCTCACGTCATATAAGGAGTAATCTAAATGCTGACTTTTCAGTTTTTTATTGGGGAGATTCATGTTGACTTGAGTATTGAATGGCAATGACCGCATGTGATCCCTACAATCGTTTAATATTTTAATAAGTCCATTGGATCTTAGCTTCTATGCACACCGTCCACTCGCCAGCATTTTATTGGTTTAATAATGGGTGTGTTTAGAATTTGAAAACGTTTTAGTATATTTTTTGGGACATAAAAATAAAAATGATTTAAAAATTATTCTTTGTTTATTAAATATTTTAAAAATAAAAAAAAAATAATGAGAATAATTTTTGTGAAATAATTAAAAAATAGTTAAAAATTTTTTTTTTTTATTTTATTTTTTAATACTTATTAATAATATTATAATATATTAATAATTATAATTAAACATGATTTTATTTTTTTATTTTACACTCAAAATAATTTTTTTAAAAATTAATCTCAAAATAATTCTCAAAATAATTTTTATTTGTACGGAAAAAATAAAATCATTATAAAAATGTTATCAAATGGGCCAATAAGTTAAATTTTCTTCATTTTCTTTTTCTCTGCTAACCCAAATGCAGTAACGAAGTTAGTGATAAAAGGAAAAAGAAAATTAATTGGCACTAATACGACCTAAATTTTACCTGTCTAGTGTATTATTCACTAATGTACCCCTTAAGATCTCCTCCACTATTATTAGTTAGAATGGATTGAATGGGTAATTTATCGATTAAACTGAATGAAATAAAAAGAAAGTGAATGGTACTGCCAATCAATCCAGGATTAATTTCACAAACCTTCTGAATTTTACTTGAATTAATTTCACAAACGTCCTTTGAATTTTACTTTCAATCTTACTTTAGTCTTTAATTTTTAAAACTTCTCAAAACTCGTTCTTAATCTATCAATTTGTTTTAATTTTTAGTCATTTGCATCAATTACGTATAAAAATAGCATAGAACAACATGCATATGATATTGAAAGAATATAGTGTTTACTAATAAAACACGAAACACACACATGATAATGACGTAAAAATGTAAAAGAACACTTTACTAACATAATATTACTTACATTCTGTTTTGTTTTTAACACCTACCTAACTGATGAAAATGATTAAAACTATAACAATTTGATAGTTTGAGATGTTTTAAAAAATTATGGACTAAAGGGATTAACCGTAAAATTCAATGACTATTTATGGGATTTAACCCTATTATTTAGGCGTCGTTATTCGAATTTTCAATTATAAATTTCTACAGTAAAAAGCTCTCAAAAAATGTCACATCTAACTTTTTTTACTACAGTGAAAAGCTTTCAGAAAATGTCACATCTCAGTTCAAATTAAAAACTCAAATTCTTGAAATGAACGAGGTCTTAATATACTCATTCCTGTGAACTACTGATTTAAACCTTCCATTTTTTTCTCCAAACAAAACACATTCACACAAAAGTATTGCTTTTAAAAAAGATGCAATCATTTTTGCACTTATGGTTAGTAAAATGTATTTAAATTTACGATTCTGATTATGTTAAAATATTTTTTTTAATAAAAATATAAATTAAAATTTTTTTCGTCAATAGTTCTCTTATAAAAAAATTCTCATTAAAAGTCAAAATCACTGATTTAAATGCGTGAAGTAAGCATGTTATATATTTTTAATAATAGAAGACGTAATTAAAATATAATCAAACTGACCTCTAATAATGTTTATTCCAAAAGGGCAAGGCGTGGGCGCTCGCGGCTCGCCTTGCAGTTCACATCATACATTCGAAGAACAATACAAAAACCAAAGGGCGAAGAGCCACGTCCCATTATTTTTTCTGCAAAAAGCATAGTCTTCTTACGATCGTCGCATGGGCTCTCCACGAGACCAATGCAACACTGTCTCATAAAAACTGAAAAGCATTAAAAAGCCACAAACTTTACGCCATTGGAATCTTTGGATCATCAAACAAATCCATTTCCCATTTTCCCCCTTTTTTTTCTTTTTTTTTTTTTTTGTTCTCGTCTGTCACTAATGTCCCTCGTCAAGCTCTATTATTTTAATACTCACTCTCGGACTTATTCCCCTCTTTACCCTCTAAACCCCGTAACCAAAAACAAAAAAAACAAAAACGAAAACCCTCTTCGAAGCTCATAAGTTCTCCCATGGCGGCTCACCACCACCACCACCACCACCACCTTCCTCCTACCTGTTGCAGCTCCTGTTCTTTCAGCGATGGCTGTTCCTGCTCTAACTGCACCCACAACCAAACCCACCATTGTTGCTCTCCACCATTATCTTCACCCCGCACAGATCCACTTCTCCAAGCCATCGCTTCCCAACTCCTCCAATCCAACTTCTCACCCAAGTTTCAACGCCCGAAGCCCCGATTTTGCCATCAAAAGGAATCGCCACATCAAGAAAACACCCATAACGTGATATCTTCTCTCGTTTCCCGCATCGAAGCCCTCGAAGCCTCTCTCAATCATTTCCCTCCGAGTCGTTATCGTGGCGATTTTCCTCACTGTTCTATTCGCGACGTGGCGGCTCGGGTTATCCAAACCCATTTCCGAGCTTTTCTCGTTCGCAGATCACGAACGCTCAGAGGGCTCAAGGATCTTGCTCTCCTCAAGTCCGCTTTCAATTCTCTCAAGTTTTCAGTTTCGAGCGAAACCCATTTTGATTTTGGTGTCGTTTCTCGGAAAGCCATGGATTTGCTTGTCAAGCTTGACTCTATTCAGGTAAACAAGTTATGGGTTTTTGTGGGTATGTGTTAATTTCTTTTAGATGTTTTTTTTTTTTTTTTTTTTTTTTTTTTTGATGTTTTTATTTTGTGGGTTTTCGGTTTAGGTCGATGATCCGATGGTGAGAGATGGGAAGAGGTCGATAAGCAGGGATTTGGTTCGGTTTTTGGATTTCATAGAAGGGGTTGCTGTGAAAAGGCACGAGCTTTCGTTGAAAGCCAGGAAGAAGAACGTGAAGTTTGTTCCAAATGGTGAAAAATCTAGGGTTGTTTTGAGCAAAAAGAATAGGCATTTGGATGAGGGTCAAAAAGAAAGTTTGGGAAAGTTGAGGGAAAGAGTTGAAAAGATTCGTGCCTATACGAGGGTTTCTGAGAATGATGATGAAGATGTTGAACTTGAAGGATTTCAACATGTTAGTGATGATGATGAGGAAGAAGAAAATCCCATAATTGTAGTTAAGCGAAAAGAATGGTCAAATTAGAAATGGGGTTTTGGTGAGGAGGTTTGTGGATCAACCTAAGGTGAAGAAAAGTGTGAGCTTTGCAGAGAATAAGAATGTTTTGAAGGTCTTTAGCAACTCCAATGAGCAAGTTACGAATGAGGACGGTTCTAGCTCTAGTACTACTTCAAGTGATGATCAGGAGGAGATTACAGAGAATACTGGTGATGAAGTTGAGGAGATTAAGACGTTTTCCCTTGGAGCTGAGGATGATGATGAGGAAGCTCATGTTGTGAATAAAGCAACTTCTCAAGAGAATTGGAAGTATTCCGAGGAGAGGCGGTAGCTATGAAATCATCGACCGTGACGGGGAGTTTGTATTTTCCGCTCCTCTGCCTGTTCAAATGGAGGACAAAGCGGATTTGATTAAGAGGAGAAATGAGTTGAAGATTTTGAGATGAGGAGACATGAATCTGAAAGTCTGGTTTTATCAGCTCTTGCTTGTTAATCTGTTGTGGCTAAGCGGATAGGACTTAGTTCTGTGATTGTTGTATGAATTCTTCCACTAGTTCATTCTGATTCATTTCGATAGCTTTATCAATTTTGTGGTGTCTCTCGAGTCCTTTGACTGGAAAATGTAACTTGGTCCCTGGGATTTAAATTTTAATGTTTCCATGGAATGTGCGATTTAGCAAATTTTGCTGTTTTCCAAATGCAGGAATGGGGATTTATTTGTATTCTATTCTCCTACAGTCCTACTTCTAGGAGATGGTGGACCGGTGACATTATATTTTCATAGTTAGTGTTTGATGATTGTGTTTCGAAACATGCTGATCTCAAAATTGTTGAAAACTGGTTAGCAACTACTATAGAATTATCGGTGGATTTGATCAAACACTTGTTTACCATCTATTATAGAATTATCAGTGGATGTGGTAGGCATGAAATTCCAAGGAACTCTTGAAGAGTCCAAATTCTGCATTTGATCAAACACTTATTTACCATCTACTATAGAATTATCAGTGGATGTGGAACACTTGAGCAAATCGTAATGAGCTAATTTCAAATGAGGATGGTCCTAAGTGCGGGGATGCTGACAGTACCACTTCAAATGACAGCAATGGAGAGCTTACAACCTTTGTGATAATGTTAGACTAAAAGTGGTTTTCTGTTGGGAGTGGGGATGAGCTGGAAGTATTCCAAGAAGAGAAGGTAGCTATGAAATTAGAGGCCGTTATCAGGGCCATGAGAATTGATGGGGAGTATGTGTTCTCTATTCCTTTGTCAGTTCGGACGATGGACAATTTTTTTTTTTTTTTTTTACATGTGAAATATACTAACATGATATATATAAATAGAAAATAATATAATAGAGTCCACGTATCATAAAGTGATAAAAAAAAGTGACAGAAAAATAGACGTTAGTATTCTAGTATTTTTTGAAGGACAAATCTGATTTGACGAAGGGAAGTAATGAGGTGAAGTTTTTGATAAGGACGGGTTTTTAGTCCTTGACGCTTTAGCGCTTTTGCTCCTTCAACGTTTATCGAATTAGCAGGCTACTTTTAAAAACTTTTAATTTTGACAACTTATCATTTAATTTTAGTAGAGTTTTTGCTCCTTCAACGTTTATCGAATTAGCGGGCTACTTTCAAAAATTTTAGTTTTGATAACTTACCATTTAATTTTAGTAGAGTTGTGGAGCGTTTTAATTTTTATTTAAAAATTGGAAGTAAATGTCCTTGCACACTTGACAAGATATATTTTATATTTACTGAAAAAAAAAAATCAATGCACTTATATTTTACAACAAAAGGTGACTGGAATTCCCACCTCTAACAACTTCCGGCTTAACTTGAATCTGATGCTGGAGCAAGAGAGACTGAGAACGAAATAGAGAGACAGAAATTGAAGGAATGGCAAGAGGTTTAGAGAGAGAATTTTAATATTTAATTGTCCGAAGTGAAAATTACAATTGCTAGGTCTACTTATAGTTTAATAAAATCTAATAATAAATAGTACAAAACTCTTTACAACAAACTTATTTTCCCACAAAAGAAGCAACTTGATAAAAGATAGCCAAGAAGAAAAAGACCTTACCACTATTTGAAACTTAAACCCGAATCCTTCAACCACAGACAAGAACGACTATCATGACCAGGGCAGTTGCAATTACTACACAAACCAACTCCACTAGAGGATTGCTTTGGCACATATTTAGACGTGTCATTGTCCTCACAAGTTTCTCTCTCTATATCTTTGTGGTTTTCAAGAGGGATTGTAATTATCAATGAACTATCTACTTGACTTGCAATATGGTTGTTGTTATTCTCTCTCATGGCATTTTTCTTAGTTTCAACAATTTTAATCCTAGCTTCTCTCAAGGCACTTAGTGCTACCTTAAAAATATGGTCTGAAGTCATTCCTTCCTCTGCACATTTAATGGCTTCCTGGTACAAAATATTGTACTTCAACATCTTCCCTTTTTGATAATTAACCTGCTTATCAACACCGAAAAGATCGTCCGACATAGCCTCATCCTTGGCACTTCTTGTCCACCGCTTTAAGATGTATTTCTGTGGAAGTATAAACACATTTGTCGCTTTGAACACTGCAAGCACATGCCTGCATAAAATCCCTTCAAATTCGAACATTTTGCAGCTACAACAAGCGACTTGTTCATCAACATTAAGGTCCACAAAGTACAGTTTATGTTCTTCATCGAATCGAGCTATCTCATATTTTGTGGTCCTGTTGTCCTCCCTGATGGATTTGACAGCAAGCACAAGAGACTCGAAAACCTCATCCTGAAATATTGAGAACATCATTCTTGTGTACAGTTCCGCTGCTTGTTTTTCCACAGGTAGCGGCGTTTTCAGAACCGGTTTAGTATAGAATGTCTCAAACTCCACCTTCGCTTCTTTCTCGTACCGATCATTCAAAGCCTTTTCATATTGCTCTGCGAAATCTCGTAAGGTAGTCCCTGCATTCACATAGCCATCAAAGAGTGAACTCACACTTCCACTTCTCTGGGCTGCATGCATGCCTGCAAAGAATATGTCTCTTACAAGTATGGGAACCCACAATTTGCGGTCAATGTAAAGTGATTGAAGCCAATCATTTCCTCTAAGATTGTACTTATCAAGAAGCCCCTGCCAAGAAGATTCAAATTCGTCTGGCGATTCGCTCCTATTGACAATTCTTTCGAACTCCACTTGAAAGGTTCTTGGGAGTGCACTGTATATCATTCCCAGTTCTTTTGGCATTTTGCTCATGATATGCCACTTGCAATATCTATGGCTTGAATGTGGAAAAACTTGTTGCACCGCTCTACTTATAGCCAAATCATAGTCGGTGACGATCAAACCCGGTTGTTGTCCAGACATGGCCTCAAGCCAAGTTGTGAAGAGCCAAATGAAAGTGGATTCACTCTCATCTGCAAGCAAAGCGCAACCGAACAGCACAGACTGTTTGTGGTGGTTCACTCCAGTAAAAGGCGCAAACGGCATCTTATACTGATTCACTTGGTAACTAGTATCAAAGGCCACAACATCAGAGAAACAATTGTAGGCAATTCTTGATCTCGTTTCAACCCAAAACACACTACTTAGCCTATCTTCTACATCAACCTGAATAGCGTAGAAAAATGCGGGATCACTAGCTTGCATAACCTTAAAAAATTGGAGCAGACTTCGAGCATCAATCCCAAAAGTGCTCAACCGTCCTTTTCCAATATAATTAACACTATCCTCTACAGGAAAATGCATTTTGCCAAAACTGTTACTGCTAACTACACCAAAATCTCTCAAAGAAATACTTAAACCCGAATCATTCAAACTTTTGTTTGGATCATATTCAGGCCTATGTGATCTAAGAAATTGCCTCATTGACGGAGTGACTAGCTCATGGCTGTGTCTCTTCTCAAGCTTTGCCACATACCACTTCCCATTCTCCCGTCTTCTCACCGTCATCAGCGCCTTGCAACCTTCCCTAGTGATGGGCCTAGCACGCCTCCTCCTAACGCCATCCACCAAATCCGCCTTCTTCCCTCTTTTCTCGCGACGGAATCCTTCTTTCGAGCAACAAAACTCCCGCGATATAATCGAATTGTCTCTCTTCGATCGGTAATAGGAGTTGACACGAATGCCGAAACCCGTCTGCTTGGCATAGGCTTTGTAGAAATTCCTGGCGTCATCTTCAGAGGCGAATTCCATGCCCAACGTGGGCTCCACTATAACCCCACCTGATAAACACATTGGAACTGCTTCAGCACCTTCTACTACACAATACTCCTCGACCTCGTCCTCCATGGACTCATAAGAACTTTCTATTTCTGTAGCTTCATTGGACTGTTGCTCCACTTCCATGAGTTTTGCAGTTGTTATACTCGTTCAAACCTTGAGAGAACAAAAACCAAAAAGTACCCTTTTGACTCTGAGAACTAAAAACTCAAACTAAAATGAATACCCTTTGATATTCTTGCGTATTGGTGTGTATTTTTTTTTTTTTTTTTTTACGCTAATGTTCAACAAAATTATACAAACAGAGAAATATGAAAGGAACCCATATTGTCAAGCTAAGATTTTCAGGAGCAAATTTGAAGCTTTTGAAGTGGGAAAATATGAGGAAGTGAACTGTAAGAGATACGTTAAATAACTAACTAAATGGTCGTTAAGTATCGGTTTTAAGCATTACCTTATAAAAGTTTTTTGGTTCGACAATTTGAGAAGCCAAAACGCGCGCCGCCGCGGACGGGAGGATGTGGGAGGACGCCAATAACGATCTGCTTTCTCTTATAGATCAGAAGCACTCAAATATTAGCCGTTCGATGCATTCTTATTCCGAGATCTACGGTTGATATTTTTCTGTTATTTTATATGGTTTATAGGCTCAAATTACGCTCCAGACTCCAGAGTCTTTATACTCGGGGCTGAAAAATGATTTTTTATATTTATAATCTTTTATTTTATAATTCCGTTTATTTTACTCATTGGAGTTTTGTGGATTGTGACTAAAATAAAATTAAGGCTAATTTGTGAGATTAACCCTGAACTATATGAAAGGAACTAAAGCCATCCGAGATCCAGAGAATAACCACATAGCCGCGAAGCGGCGAAGGACTTGCAAGGCTCCAACTACGTTAACGTTTCTCTTCAGTCTTCACAGCGACTCTTTCTCTAATCGTAAGAACTCTCCATCTCTTGAGATTTGTATTGGAATATTCACTTGAAAACCCCCAATTTTCTTGGTTACGAATTAATCCTATAACATTTTCTTATTATTAATTATTTTTTATTATGTAATTAGAAACGTTTGAATTATTAATCGCGACTCAATGATGGCTATTTATTTATTTATTTTTAATTTTTGTTTTATTCATTAATTTTTATTTTATTTTTTAGGAAGGAGATTGTCACACGAATTAAGCCCTAAATTTTTGTTTCGGAATGGCTAGGAAGCAAGTAAAATTGAACAATGGAACAAAGAAAGATTGTGAACTGAACGCCATGGAAGCGGATCGGTTTTCGAAATTACCTGATTATATAATCCATATGATTCTTTCTTTCCTTCCCACCATTGATGCCGTTCGGATGAGCCTTCTTTCGAAGCGTTGGCGACGAATGTGGTACTCTTTACCCGCATTAAACTTTGACGATTCCGTTATTGTTGGAGATTTTAATGCGAAAAGATTCTCAAAAGTTGTCGGAAATTGCTTGAAACTCCGAAAAGCCGATATGCTCGCTGTTGATGGAGATAATGCCATCAGTAAATTTAGGCTTGCTACTGCTAAGATGTGGAGATGGAGCAGCATTAATGGTTGGTTAAGTTTGGTTTCTAAGAGTAAAGTCAAGGAGTTAGATCTTTATGTTAGTTCCAGGTCTAAAACAAGTTTCTGTTTGCCACCGAGTATTCTTCGTATCGAGTCATTAACCCGTCTAAGGTTGGCCAATGTTGAGGTGGAGGATGTTGATTCCGCAAGTCTTCCATCCTTGACGTCTTTGTCATTGGAGAAAGTGAAGTTGAGTGATCAAGTCCTTTGTGATCTTGTGTCGCGGTGCTGTTCCATTGAGAGATTGGTTTTGAAATCGTGTCACGGTTTGTCGAATCCTAAAGTCTCAAGCTCGAGCGTCAAGTTTCTGGAAATTGCTCATACCGAATTCACAAGCGGCAAAATGTTTCATGTTGAAGTTGGAGCTGTGAATCTTGAATCTTTCAAATGTAGCGGACCTTATGTCAGTTTGGATAATTTAAACCTCTCATTGTGTGCAACACTTAGGAGCCTCTCCTTTAGTTGCTTAAGTTTTGATGATCAGTGGTTAGAAGACCAAATCCTTAGACTGCCCCTTCTTGAGTGCTTGACTTTACGCCACTGTGTTAAACTGGAACGTGTAAGAATCTGTAGTCAGCGCCTGAAATACTTAGCTTTCGAAGGAAACGGACTCTTCTTTGCTGCGGAGCCTACGATTGATTGTCCTAATCTTGTTTACTTTAGCTATGAGGGTTATTTGAGCTCTAACTCTACAATGACCCTGGGGAAGAACCTATTGGAAGCTAAAATCAAATGTCTCAATCCTGCAGCTTATGATACGGAATGGTATATGAATTTGATCGAATTTTTTTCAAACCTTAATTGCCCCAATAATATGAGCCTGGATGTATGCTCTGAAGAGGTAACTATATCAGCCTTTTTTTTCCCCTCATTTATGGTTATTTCAAGCTTTACTATCATGATTTTTTTTCCCTTATTTCGTCTCCTCTTATTTTTTGTTTTGGTGAGGCTCTCATTTTTCCATCCACATTTAGAAAGCACGTTCGTTCTCCACTGCTCACTGTGAAGCATATGAAGGTGAGGACAGGTACGCCATCATTGGGAAACCCTGACTTAAGAGATGCCATAAATTGGCTTGTACCTTCTTTAATGACATTATCAATTGAGTAGAGAGTAAATATCTTTTGGGATTTTATTACATTGTTACTAGTCTTTAATGTTTAAGATTTTGCTGCTTTGTAACTTTTTATACTGAACACAAAAGATTCTTATTTTATGCCTAGACTTTTGTTTATGGTTGTATAGGCTCCTCTATTTTTTTTTTTTTTTTTTTTTTTTTTGTTTATTGATCGTCCGCAAGCTTACGGTGTTAAGTTTTGATAATATAGCATGAGTGAGTATCGTCTCCACATGGATTGGTTGTTAAATTGCCATTGAGAACCGTGATTATTGTAATTCAACTTTATCTAGGCAACCGAACTCAATGAAATAAAAATAAAACTAGAACAAATATAAATACAAAAATAAAATAAAATATGGAAACTTCTATGCACATATGTGCTAGGAACTTGATTTCATCTTATCATTCATATGCTCATTCTATCAAGCTAATGCTAATCAATTCTGCTCAATTCATTAATCAAGAGACTTAATCTAACCTCTCTACCTACCCAAGTCTCAAACGAAGTCACATGCTTGAATACTTGAATTAATATTCTTAGAATTTGAGTTTTGTTACAGTAAAAAGCTTTTAGAAATAGTCACATTTAACTTTTTTTTTCAAGTAAAAAGTTCTCACATAAAGTCACATTTCAACTCAAATTAAAAACTCGAATCAGCGAACTAAACGTGCCCTATATCTTTCGGTTACTAAAAATTCTCCCTTATTGAATTATTGCATTTGCATCATTATACGTTTATGTAGGGGTGTTAAAAAATCCACCAAACCGTGAAAATTGCTCAATTTACACCAAATCGAACTAAATTGTTAATTATTTTTAGATTATCAAGCGGTTTGGTCAGTTTTTTAATCTAATTTTTATGGGTAGTTTGGTTTTTAGTTTAGTTCCCTAAACCGTCCAATAATCCGTCTAAAAATATACATATATAATTTTTTAATTTTTAAATATCTTATATTTATTTTAATTTTTATTGACCATAATAAATATTCTACACTTATAAAACACATCATATCATTTTTTGTTGATTTGTATTAAAACTTTAAATAATAAACTGTTAGATATTTGTTATTTTTAAGTAATATTATAAACTTGAATCTTATTTTTATTTTTATTGATTAACGATTTTATAATTTTTATAAATTATTAAAAACTTTTTTAGTCTTAAGCTTAATTCGCCTAAACTGCTTATAAGTGATTTGGTTCAATTTGATTTTTGTTAAAAATATTAAACTGCCCAAACCGCTTAAAGAATAAATTATTTTTAGTTTAGTTGGTGGTTTCTAAAAAAAAAAAAACGCTCAAACCGACCACGAACACCCTTACGTTTATGTTCCATATTATGCTTAATTTATACTAGTTATCGATCATATATCTATTTTAACTTACAAAATTTCAAAAATATCCTTTATGGTTTTTTTACTATAGTGAATTTTTAGACATTTATTGTTTTTTGAATTATATTTTAATCTTGAATCTTATTTTTATTTTTATGAATTAATGATTTTATAACTTTTGTGAATTATGGAAAACTATATTAACCTTAAACTCAAACCGTCCAACCCAAATTATCTAAACCGTTTATGAGTTATTTGATACCCTTTATGGTTAATGTGTACTTACTTTTTCATCATAGTAAAAAACTGTAGTAACTAAAAAAGGATGCAATCTTATATTAAAGCGGACCTCTATAAATTATGTGAATCGATTTTGCTTCATTTATTTTTTCTTTTTTCTATTACTCTCGATTATGTAGAATTATAAGGTGTAATTCTTAACAAAAATAAAAGTGTAAGTATAATTTTTTAATAATCTTAAAATATAGACGTAGGTGATTGTTGTACATATTGAAATATGAAGATATAAGAGTATAACAATTCATAACATATAATGTAAATTTCTATTTTTTAGGATTATTATCACTTAGCCACCCCCACTTTGTCTCCTAAATTTTTAAAATTCTTCCCTTACTACTACTATAAACTTTCATGAGCTCACTTTGCTCCTTCTCCTAATTTCCGTTCAAAAGAGACGAAAACGCATCACGTGTGCTCACTTGGATGGTGGTTGAATTATTTATGCCTCTCCCATCCCCAAGATAGAGACAAACCCTAAAATCGAAATCTCCAAATTGGTTCCCTTATTTGATTCGGATTTGGGTGTCCCATTCACAACCAAAGGTACGAAATCATGGATCTAAAGAAGATGAATTGCAGTGACTCTGATTCGTATGGTAGCAGCTCTCATTCCACAAAATCCACCGTGAAACAAGTTGAACCTAGACTGAATTTGTGCAAGTGTGGATAGTATGGAGAAATGAGGATGGCTTGGACTGAAGCAAATTCGGAAAGAAGGTTTTATGGGTGGCCAAGATGTCAAGTAATCAATCGTGGATTGTATTGGTTTTTTTTTTTAACTGAATTGTATTTTTTTCGTTTTTATTTTGAACGAAAATTAAGACGGAAAGAGTAAAGTGTAAGTTAATGAAAATTTAAATAATAAAGTAATTTTTAAAATTTGAAGGGTAAAAGTGAAGTGATAATAATAATAGTTTTTTTTTTTTTTTTTTTTTTTTTTTTTTTTTTTTTTTTTTTAGGTGTTTTAGTTGTGTTTGTAAGACTTTAGAAAACACTTCTTTTTAAGTCGACCGTTGCGTTCAAGCGAAACACTTTTTTAACCCATGAGGGGCTCCTCCGAGGCTCTACCTAGAACCAAGCACTTTGTCACCAATCAAATAAACAACTGCATTGCTACTCGATCCCTCCCAAGAACCAAACAACTTCATGCCCATATTATCGCCTCAGAAGGCTCGCTATCCTCTCATCTCCGCTCAAGTTTTACCAAGTGCTATGCTATAATCGGTTACGTCTCTTATGCCCGTAAGCTGTTTGACGAATTGTCTGACCGAAGCTCGGCATTGTACAATGCTGTAATAAGAATGTATATACATAAAGGTCTACATGACGATGCTCTTAAAGTGTTTGGTGGAATGCTTGGTGCTGGAAAGTGCCGGCCAGATAACTTTACGTACCCGTTTGTTGCTAAGGCCTGCGGCGAGTTGGCGTTGCTTGATGTGGGTCTTGCGGTTCATGGACGTACGTTGGTATCTGGATTTGAGTCGGACCCTTTCGTCCAGAACTCCCTGTTGGCAATGTACATGAATTGTCGAGAGAAAGAGGCTGCTGGGAAAGTTTTTGAGGCGATGCAGGATTGGACTGTGGTGTCTTGGAATACCATGATTAACGGGTATTTTCGTAACGGGTGTGTTGATGAGGCTTTGAGGATGTTTAAGTGGATGATGGATGTGGGTATGGAGCCTGATAGTGGCACTGTGGTGTCGGTGTTGCCAGCTTGTGGTTTCATGAAGAATTTGGTGTTGGGAAGAGAGGTTCACGCCTTGGTAGAAGAGAAGGGATTGGGGAAGAATATAAAAGCATATAATGCATTGGTGGATATGTATGCAAGGTGTGGTAAGATGGATGAAGCGCAATTAGTTTTTGACAAGATGGGGAAGAGGGATGTTGTGACATGGACAACCATGATCAACAGCTACGTTTTCAATGGCGATGCAAGACAGGCTTTGGCACTTTGTGGGCTTATGCAGTATGATAGAGTAAGGCCAAATGCTGTGACTGTAGCCTCACTTCTTTCGGCCTGTGGTAGTTTAACTCTTTTGAAATATGCCAGGTGCTTGCATGGGTTGGCATTGAGGCAAAAACTTGAGTCTGATGTCATTGTGGAAACTGCTTTGATTGACATGTATGCAAAATGCAAATGTGTCGATCACAGCTTTCGAGTGTTTGCAAGGACTTCGAAACAGAGAACTGCTCCTTGGAGCGCCATCATATCTGGATTCAGTTATAATGGGCTTGCAAGAGAAGCAATGGAACTTTTCAAACAGATGCTTACGGAAGCTGTACAACCAGATGATGCAACCCTTAATGGTCTCCTTCCTTCGTATTCTATTCTTGCCGATTTTTGTCAAGCAATGGACATACATTCTTACGTTTTGAGATCTGGGTTTCTTTCGAGCACTGAAGTCGCTACTGGTTTGGTTGATGTGTATTCAAAATGTGGAAGTTTAGAATCTGCTCACAAGATGTTTAGTGAAATCCCCAACAAGGGAAGGGATATAATTGCGTGGAGTGTGATAATAGCTGGTTATGGAATGCACGGCCAAGGCAAGGCTGCTGTCTCACTTTTCAATCAGATGGTTCAATCTGGGGTGAGACCTAATGAAGTCACTTTTACTTCAGTTCTGCACGCCTGCAGCCATGCTGGTCTGGTGGATGAGGGGTTGTGCCTGTTCAAATCCATGCTTGAAAGTAAGAAAGTGAATCCACAGACTGATCATTATACATGCATTGTCGACCTTCTTGGTCGTGCAGGTCGACTAGAAGAAGCTTATGATCTGATTAAAAGCATGAAATTTAGTCCTAATCACGCTATTTGGGGTGCATTGCTTGGCGCGTGTGTTACGCATGATAATGTTGAGCTCGGAGAAATATCTGCTGAGTGGTTGTTTGAGCTCGAGCCAGAAAACACGGGAACCTATGTCCTGATGGCTAAAATTTATAGTGCAGTAGGTAGGTGGAAGGATGCAGAAAATGTGAGGCGAATGATGTCTGAAATAAGACTAAGAAAATCGCCAGCTCACAGTTTGATTGAGGTCAGAAATATCTAAACTGATTATACTTTGTTTAATAGTATCTTAATTGGATTCTTTTTGTATATGGCCAAGATACCTTTAGATTGGTAAAACAAATGCAAGAACAAGAAGCTGATTCTATATGTTAGTTTTGTCTTATGGATCTTGTGAAGTTCACTGTATATAGTTTTTTTTTTTTTTTTTTTTTTCGGCATTTATGAACTTCTTCTAGTTAACATGTAATTAAGGTTGTGTCTGCATTTTCCATGTACCCATATAAAGATCAATAAAGAAAAAAGTTAACAGTGTTAATATAGATTGTGTTGAAATGATATGAGGACATATTACAGCTTAAACTTTCATTTCTGTACCTTGTCACCCTTTTCCACTTGACAAGCCCTTTTCACATTTGGTCTTTTAAAAAAAAAAAAAAAAAAAAAAAAGAGAGAGAGAGAGAGAGAGAGAGAGAGAGAGAGAGAGAGAGAGAAGTACATGTGTCGTGTTTGGAATTGTTCTTATTTTTATTTTTTACATTTTTTAAGAAAGAAAAAATAAAAACAATTTTAAAACGGAATTTGCACAATTAAAAATAAAAAACGGAAATAAAAATGACTTTGTAGTTTAGTGTAAAATGAGAGAGAAATAAAAAATGACTTTTAGTCGTTTTTTATTTTTTATTTTCGTTTTCTCCTCTCTCGAGTAGAGAGAGAGACATTGATGGGTTTTTTATACTGAAAATAATCTCTTAATAAAACTACTAAATGCATTTTTAAAAATGATTTCTGTCAGAGATTGAAAACGTTTTTATTTTTATTTTCATACAAAAAACAAAATTATTTTAGAAGGAGTTCCAAACGCACCCATGATTTTTTCATTTCTTTCAAGACTAAAATCCCAAATAGAGAAACCATTCGTTTTTCATTGCTTCCAATACTTGAATCGTTTTCTTTCATTCGTATGGACACTTAACGTCTCTTCACATAGAAATCAAGTGCTTTTTGTCCAGTGCATTTGATTGTGTACTCACTTAGCTCACAAAAGAGTCTTGATTTAGAAGAAAAGTTAGATCAGATCACTCTAACCATTCTACAAACCAATATTTTCTCTCAATGTTTTCCTCAATTTTGGCAGACATCATCAGTGTTAAATCAAATTTTAATGGGTTGGAGAACAACATGAGACTTGTTCCAAACTTTTCCTGTCCATTTTATCAACTTGTTCTTTTCTTGTTAATTTCTGTTCTTTTTACTTTTTACCTTTTTGTTCTTTTCCATGACTTTTCACCAGCCTAGTAAGAATAATACTAAACTGCCCTTGTGGATCTTGTCTATCATTAGCACCACAAGACAATATGCATCATGGTTTTTAGAGCAGGAATTTGAGTTTGAGAATTGTTTTAAGACGTTTAACAATAAACAAGTTTGTAATAAGTGGGAGTTGGGAAACGTGAAAAAAAAACTTCAGAGTATCACTAGTGCTAAGCACTATTACTAATAAAACGAGAGTCACACATGTGGGACTCCATGCCAGGACTCCATGCCGCAGGACTCATCTTTTATCAGAGAGTAGTGTTAAACACTGGTGTTCTATAGCATTATTCAACGTGAAAATGTCCATGTGCTAAGGTACTAAATGGTAAATTGACCCCTTTGGCTTTAGAATAAAGCTAATCATATGTCACGTATGCTTTAAACCCGTTGTCTCCAACTCACGACTGCAACTCATGTGTCATATGCTTTTTTTTTTTTTTGCAATTTGTGAAGTGCTTTTAAATGGGCCCCATATTTTATCTTTTATGCAAAGTGTACATGTCCATGTTCTGTACTTAAAAGGGAGGAAAAGAGAGTGAGAGAGAGAGAGAGAGTTTCTTATGGTCTTATTCTTGCACATGGAGATTGGATATCATACAACAAGGTACTCGTCGAGGCCCATAGCTTATTATTGATTCAATAGTATCTCCATTTTCTCTCAAAATTTTCGGTTCTATTATAATGCTTCACTAGCATAGATCAAATAATATGAGAATTTTAGTATCGTTCACTTTATAAATTTTAATTTTTAATTTAAATTAAAATATGATATTTTTTAAATATTTTTTATTGTAATAAAAAAAAATTAAATGTGATATTTTTTTAAAATTTTTTATTATAAAAATTTAAAATTAAAAACTTAAATTAATAAAATAAATGAGATTTTTTTTCTATTGGTGAGCATTTAAAAAAAATGTCCTACCAGTATTGTGTAGCTCTGGACCTTCTATCACGTCACATCACAATAGAAAAAAAAAAAATATAAATTTAACGAACCTTGAGAAAACTGCGCGCTATTGATTGGGTACTGCGGATGAGATGTTTTACAATGCTTGCATAATAGAATTCTTTGTTTTGTACTTTTTGTTTTTTTTAATGGGGATTCGAACCCGTATATAACAATATTGTTAGGTAGGAAATTAGGATATTTGATCGGAAAATTTATATTATGATTTAAATTATAATTTATAATTTGTTATAATATTTTTTTTATAAAAATATATGTAAATTAAAAATAATTTTAATTTTATAATTTTTAATTTTAAATTTTTATAATAAAATTTTTTTAGAAAATAACATATTTAATTTTTTTTTGTTATAATAAAAAATTTTTAAAAAATATTAAATTTTAATTAAAATTAAAAATTTAAATTTACGAAGTGAACGAGACCTAAACGTCTCCTAAAGTTTAGCTTTGTCTCCGATCACCTAGTTCTACAATTTGGTCAAGACTGAAATAATGTCTCCATTTAAATCCCATTTTTTAAGATATATCTGTCGGCGATTACTGTTTAGGCCAAGAAAATTGCACCCGTTATCCACTTGTAATTCACCAATGTCTTTCTCTTCGTAGCCTCCTCAAGAGTCAAGACTCTACATCTATTGGAGCCTTTTCCAGGGCCCCAAAGAAGAAAGTTCATAGCTGAATAAATATCATAATTTAATTTAATTTTAAGGATTTTATAGCAATTCCAACACAAGGTAGTATTCATTGGTCCAGAAAAATTGTAGCTTTCCAACTTAAACATCAAGTTCAAGGGCTGGACCCAATTACCGTTTGGTTTTTCTCCAATAGCCTGTTCATCTGTAATTATTTTATTTTATTTTTAGGCACAATTATTTTTATTTTTTTTTTTTTTTTTTAATCTCATGTACCCAATTTTTAGGCACAAACTTGGATGGCCAAACCTCTCTGTCTCTTTCGTAGGAGTTAATCATGTTTAGACGGCAACTGAATTTTCATATTGCTGCAAGAGGCACCACAATAAAAATATACTTCTCTCTCTCTCTTTTTTTTTTTTTTTTTTTTTTTTTTTTCCCTAAAAACCCCACAAAATAGTGAAGAAGAAAAGGTCTAACAGGCCCACAAATTGTTCTCTTCTATCCTATTGGAGTAATCAAATCACTACTCTGACTTAGTTTAGTATTATTTTTTTCTCTTAAAATCGACTTCTGTTTATAATATAAATTGATTTTAATATTTGATAAATTTTTTAAAAAATATTTTTTAAAGAATTTTTTAATAATTTATAGTTAAAATTTTTAAATTGTGCGAAAATCAATATAATATAATTAATTAAACTTTCATAATACTTATAATACTCTTAATAAAATTTAAAATTTACAATCTTCCCAATCTAAAATTTAAAGTCGTAATATAATATGATATAATATAATATAATATAATATAATTATAATAAATAATATAATTATATTAATAACTCTAATATTATTATTTTAATTAATATTTTATAATATATTATAATTATTATATAATATAATATAATATTATAATAATTATAATATAATTATATTTATTATATTAATAATATAATAATTAATATAATTAAATATTAATTATAATCTCAATAATTCTAATATTGTTATATTTTTATATTAATAATATAATAATTAATATAATTAAATATTAATTAATTTATAATTTTATTTGTTTATATTTAATATAATAATAATTTTATAATTATATAATATATTATTATAATATATTTTTATAATATAATATAGTTGTGATTTTTAAGTATATTATAACTGAAATATTAATATTTCTTATGTAATATTATACTATGTTTTATAATATTGTAATTATATTAACTATTTTAATAATATTATAATATTCTTTATCATATTTATATAATATGTTATTTAATAATAGTTTTATTGTATTAAATTAAATATAATAATAAATAAACATTATATTGTAATTATATATATTATATTATAGTATAATATAATCATTATTTTTAATTATTTCAGTTATTATTTTAATAATATTATTATATTTTATATCCTAATTATATAATAAATTATATAATAATAATTTCTTTTGTATTATATTAAATATAATAATAAATATATATTATATTGTAATTATATATATTATATTATAGTATAATATAATATAGTCATAAATTTTGACTATTCACAACAATTTAACCTCATATTTACCAAATATTATTACATTAATTTTAGAACTAACACAACTATTCTAATTATAGTTTACCAAATATTCAATTACTTTTTGTAACAACTAAAAGTATTTTTTTTTTTTTGAAGTACAAACTCAAAATAATTTTTTTTTGCATGGTATATTTATGCAGTGGAATTAAGTACCAAACCAAAAAAATTGTGCTTTTAGAAAATTCCATGCCAATTTGCTTCCTTCAATTCTTGCGCTTTGCCTATTCTTTTAACTACCAAAAAAAAAAAAAAAAACAATCATTTCATGTCTATTTTACTCAATTTATCACTTTTGGCCGAATTTTTATTATCAACTAACTTATTATTTTTTAAAAATATTTTAATGTTTACAAACATTGATAATTTCTCATGCAAGCCGCCGCGACGGATAAATATAAACGCGCTCTTTTATATCTATTTTTTTCTTGTATTATTTTTGCGGTTCAATTTGCTTTTTTCCCAAACTTGTGTAACATGAAAGGCCAATAATTCCACTAATTCAATTTGCTTTTTTCCCAAACTTGTGTAACATGAAAGGCCAATAATTCCACTAAACTCTCACACTTCATGCCTTTGTGCATCATAGTGCACCTGTTGGGTGGTTAGCATCCAAAAACAAATACTTGATCAAAAAACTTCCAAAAACAGATTCATGAAAAAACAAAGAAATAAAACCCCCCTAAAAAGAAGGTTTGTCTTGTCTATTTTGCCTTGACAATTTACAAGACCGTAAAATCGGGGCCCCTAAAATCTGTTTCAGTAAATTTCCATACAGGTTAAATCAAATCACGAATTTTCCTAAAAAAAAAAAAAAAAAAATCAAGAATTTACCCATTTCATTTTTGGAATTTGTTCTGCCTTTACCTTTTTTGAGTAGTCTTCACTTGGAAGGTATTTTGAATTAAATGCATAGTTGATTTTCAACGACATAAATGTTCATTAATATGGAATAAGAAATGCAATGATGTAAATCGGAAAAACGTTATAATTTTTTTTATTGGAAAAGAAAACGTTCTTAATTTTTTAAATTATGATTCATAATCAAATAAATTATAAATAAATTTATCAAATTATAATTATAATTAGACAAATTATAATAAAAAATTATAAATTATAAATAATAACTTATTAAATTATAATTTATAATCAAATAAATTATAAATAAAAACAATAATTTAAATTATTTATTAATTTATTTAAATTATTAACTTATTAATTTTAATTTATCTTAAATCCTAACCTATTTTTTTCTTTCTCTTTATAAACAATTGTGTCCACATAATCTCTCTTGAGGCAAATATTAAGCCCCATGAAATAGCGCACATTTATCTAAATTTAGCATTAAAATTCAGCCCCACGCACTCATTTGCCCTTTAGCCTTAACAGATGAAAGGTCAAACTCCCCCAAGATTTTCTCTCTTTCTCTCTCTATCTTAACTAACACGGTTTTGACCCAAAAAAATTTTTTGGACTTTTATTTTATTTTTTATTTTTTTCATTTTCCCGTTTCCCACTCGTAATTGCATTTTATTTTCCGGGAAAACGAAATTTAGATCGGAGCGATCCAACCAATCAAAAAGCTCCTCAAGAACTCGGAAAGAAAATCTCAAGAAAAAACCCAAAAGGAAAAAGAGAAGGAAAAAAAAAGCCAAATTTCTCTCTCTTTCTCTCATTATCTCCCTCTCTTCTCTGACCATTTCCTTCTCTTTGGTCCGTGGGAAAATCAAAAACCTAAATTGATCGATTGGAAATTTGGAATCTCTCTCCGATTTGATTTGAATCTCCGTTGGGGTTTGAATCCTCCAATGCGGTCTTCCGCAAGGCCGCGAACGAGCAGAAACGAGAGGAACAGATCTGAATCGGAAAGGCATTGTCGGCGGGCGATCGGTGGATCACATGGTGAGGATTTTGCGGCTGCGGGCGTCGTCGGTGGAAGCTATAGCGACGGGATTGGGCGTTTGTACGACGATTATTGAAGAGGTAGAGAAGAAGGCGAAGAAGACGACGACGGGGCTGCGAAAACGACGATGCAGCTTCGCTTCTCGCCTAGCATGAGAAGCATCACGATCTCAAGCAGCAATGGCTTTATTGACTTGATGAAGATCAAGGTCGCAGCTCGCCACATCTCTTATCGAACTCTCTTCCACACCATTCTGATCCTCGCTTTCCTCCTGCCTTTCGTCTTCATTCTCACCGCGGTCGTTACCCTTGAAGGTGTCAACAAGTGCTCCTCATTCGGTACTCTATTTTTTTTCCTATCATCAACTTTTTTATTTTTCTTTTGGTTTGAGATTGTTGTGTGCTAGATAGATCTTGATTGATTTCACGAGATTGCTTTGATTGTTTCGGTTTGATTCAAATCAAAATCGAATAGTTTGATTGGTATTTGGCATTTTGCGACACCGGATTGGATTGGTCTGGTCATGAAAATTCTGCACTTGTTGAAACAAAATCAGGACTGAGATAGATTTAAATTCGACTCTAATGCTAAGGAAGATCAAGCATCTGTTCATTCTTCTGTTTGTTTCTTTGTATTTTAGTTTTAATTGTGGGGTTTAATTTTTAATTCGATGTTAATTGTGACTCAAAATAAAGGTTTCGAAGGTCGTGACTCGTACCTAAGGTAGTTCTGAGATCTGTACTGGAAGAATAATCTTTTATTGGTTTATTTTGGTTGTTGAATTTGAATCTTGCATTACGTTTGTTCTGCAGCAATTTTGTTAAAAAGGATACAACGCCAGTAAAAATTGTTGTGATATTTATGGATATTAAAGCTATTTGATTTCAGTTTTGATTTTGGTTTCTTTCATAGAATGATGCAGGCATAGACTTATTGGTTTTAAACTTATTCTATGCATCCGGTCAAGTTTTGTTAGGAATTTTTTTATCACATTATTTAAAGATAATTATTTTCATTCTAGTGCTAGTTAATTCATTGAACCTTTAGAAGTTCTTTAAGCCAATAAAAAAAATGAACCTTTAGAAGTTAAAGAGGTAGCTTATAGGCATGCTTTTATCATCTTAGTATCAAGTTAGTGTGGATAAAGATGACATATGTGTGCTTGATTTATGACCAAAATCAATGTGGAAGAATTACTTTGCTTACCCCCATATATTTTTTTAACCCGCTAGGTATGTGCCCTTCTTCATGACCTTAATAATGAACAATAAGTTTTCATTTCCTTTTTTTTCCCTTCTCCCTGTCGGCATATCTTTTTTCTTTTCTATTGCCCTGTCAATGTTTTAACTATTTAATTTGGTTATAGTTGGTATTCTGGCACAACATGTTATTCATTTTTCTGCCCCAACCTTTTTGTTTTATATGCCTGCTTTTATCATCAATTTGTTGTTAGATTATCATCTGAAACTTTTTTTTTTTTTTTTCAATGTGTTTATTACTCCTTTTAATTATGTGCTTCAGATTGTTTAGGCAGACGGTTGGGACCAAGGCTTCTTGGTAGAGTTGATGATTCAGGGGTAAGCCTTTTTTCCTATGTTGTGAACTCTTTTTTCTTTTCTATCCAGAACTTTTGATCAATGGTTCTCTTACGCATTATTTAAGCTGATTCCTCATTGATGTGTTGATGGTGCAGCAGAGACTTGTTAGAGATTTTTACAACGTTCTTAACCAAGTGAATGCCGAAGAAATTCCAGCAGACCTAAAGCTGCCAGATTCATTTAGTCAACTTGTTTCTGAAATGAAGAACAACCAATATGATGCGAAGACCTTTGCTATAATGTTAAGGGCAATGGTACGTTATCATCATAGAAGCCTTATTGTGTTTTGGTTGCTAAGCAGTAAATTAGTTTCTCAAACAGGAAAATTAACACAACAATATTTGGTTTTTTGTTTTAATCTCAGTCTTTCTTCAATATGCTCTTTTTCTTTAGAAATGAGTTTTGTATCAGAGTAGATGGTATGTGCATTGAATATCTCCTCCATTTTATCCATTTCTTCTTAGTACAATCGTTCATTTGTCATCTTCTAGATACTTCTGTTTAGGATATGTATGTTTCTTTCTTCATATACTTGAGATTACTCTTTGGGAGGTATGTCGTGATAATTTTGTGAGATTACAATCTTCCTTGATCCTAAACTAAGACACATCATTTTGATATTCTTAGACGCTTTCCATAATCATTTGATTGCCATTGCGCAGATGGAAAAACTTGAAAGGGAGATGAGGGAGTCCAAATTTTCAGAGTTAATGAACAAACACTTTGCAGCAAGTTCCATACCTAAAGGAATCCATTGTCTTTCTCTGCGCTTGACTGATGAATACTCATCCAATGCTCATGCACGCAAACAGTTGCCTCCTCCAGAGTTACTCCCGTTGCTCTCTGACAACTCTTACCACCACTTTGTCCTGTCAACCGATAACATCTTGGCTGCTTCAGTTGTTGTTACTTCTGCTGTGCAGTCATCTAGTAAACCTGAGAAGATAGTCTTCCATGTCATTACTGACAAAAAAACTTACGCGGGTATGCACTCATGGTTTGCTCTAAACCCCGTGTCCCCTGCTATTGTCGAAGTCAAAGGTGTACACCAGTTTGACTGGTTAACCAGAGAAAATGTCCCTGTGCTTGAAGCTGTAGAAAACCAAAACGGGATCAGAAAATATTACCATGGGAATCATGTTGCGGGGGCAAATCTCACTGATACAACGCCACGAACCTTTGCTTCTAAATTGCAGGCTAGAAGTCCGAAGTATATATCCTTGCTCAACCATCTCCGCATCTACTTGCCAGAGGTATTTAAAACTTTATTTCAGATAATATATCTTTTTGATCTTATTTTTTTACACTAACGATGCTTATTATGTATATCAACAGCTATTTCCAAACCTCAATAAGGTGGTATTTTTGGATGATGACATTGTGATTCAACAAGATTTGTCACCACTTTGGGAAATCGACCTTGGAGGAAAAGTCAATGGAGCTGTAGAAACTTGTAGAGGAGAAGACGAGTGGGTAATGTCTAAGCGTTTCAGGAATTACTTTAATTTTTCCCATCCCCTCATAGCAAAGAATTTAGACTCTGAAGAATGTGCATGGGCTTATGGAATGAATATCTTTGATCTTAATGCTTGGAGGAAGACAAACATAAGAGAAACTTACCATTACTGGGTGAGAGAGGTAATTCCAATTATCATGGCTTTCCCTTGTTATTTTCATTCTTTGATGCATTTTTTTCTCATGTGAAGTGAGTCCAGAAATGACATATGCCTTGAAATTAAGAATGTTAGTCTGGCCTTCATTTTAGCATCGTCCTTGACAAAACTATTTGCACTTAAGGATTTACAGTTACTTGTTTGTTTATATATAAGTGAGCTACTTGATGGTGGGCCCTAAAGTTCGTCATTTTCTTTTGTAGTGCTGCTCGATACTTTATATATATATATATATATATATTTTTTTTTTTTTTTTTTTTTTAAAAAGGGAAAATTTCACTTCATACAATTGGAATTTGTCTTATGTTTGAAATTTTAAGAGCTCTTTTTCGGCCTTTTGATTAAAGACAAATAGGATCTTTTAGGCCAAACTTTGTAGTTACATTCGATGAGACTAAAATTAATAACCTTAGTTACCTTTGTTTTCAATTTCTTTTTTGCTTGGGAGGCCCATTGTCATTCTATATTGCTTAATTAATCAGTTTATGGTAATATAGTATTGTTGCGATTATTACAACTTTTTACTTAATTGTGGGTTTTTTAAGCAGAATCTGAAGTCAAATCTAACAATGTGGAAGCTTGGAACATTGCCACCTGCGTTGATAGCGTTTAGAGGTCACGTTCATCCGATTGATCCCTTCTGGCACCTGCTAGGATTGGGCTATCAAAATAAAACCAGCATCGAGAGTGTTAGAGAAGCTGCAGTTATCCACTATAATGGCCAGTCAAAACCATGGTTGCAGATCGGTTTTGAGCACCTTCGACCATTTTGGACCAAGTATGTCAACTATTCCAATGATTTTATCAGGAACTGCCACATTTTAGAATCATAGTTGATCAGCCAGAGGAGCTAAAAACAAGATACTGGACAAGGAAACGAAAGTGCAGTTTATACGGGTTTGACGTTTCAAGTAAGTTTTTGCAGCTCAAGATGACAAGCAGAGAAATGGCAAAAGGGCAATAGTTCCCTGTTCGATATTCCTGTCATCCCTTCCACTTTTGCAGACAATCACCAGCATCCCTATCACAGGCACATGAGATTCATTCTTTCAATCTGTAACATAGCAATCCGTCTATTTTTTTGGTTTGGAGAAGGATAGTACTATTGGTCTTCCCATTGAAGGTTTTGCTTGATTTTTTAGTGCTTATTTCAGAATAAAGTGAGATGCAGAACGTTAAAGATTGCCTGTCTCCACTCCATCATGCTGATTGGTGCTCGGAAGAGGAAGGTTAAGCCCTTCTGTCAGGTTCCCCCACATTAGCCCAAATATGTTTTTGCCCCTCTAATTTTTTATATCTCTTTCATTTTTTTTTTTTTTTTTTTTTTTATCATTTTTGTTAGTACCCATTTCTTCCCTTTAATTTCATATCTTTATGGAGAATTTTAGGAGTAGTTCCCTGAGATTGCTTTGTTACAGATCCCATTGAAATGGGGAGCTCTACTTAGAACATATATCAGTATCTGCTATGTACGATTCACCACATACGTTTGAAATGTGCAGAAATTCTTTACTTCGATTATTCTATTTTTCCATCTCACTGTAGTACCAAGTGCACTTTTAACTGTTTATGGAACTTGGACTGCTGAAATATTGCTTTTCTTTCTTGATGGCCCTTTGGCCATTTTGATAGTTAGAGTTGCTCACAAGTTCAACTTTGGCAACTGGTCAAATAACGCAACGCCTATCATTTTCGCTTGAAGCAAAACAGCCAACGTTTTTATGTTTTTTCATGGAAATAATAATATTGTACTCTTCCATGTGTTTAATATTTATTTATCAAGGTTCAGTAGAAACAATAATAATGCTAGAGTCATCAAGGTTTATATGTATTTATCAATGTCTATCTTCTAGTAGAAGAAACTTTATCATGAAATGACACAACGCCCATGAAGCGTGTTCCAATTAGATCTCTTGGTCATTAATAGCATGGCCAGATATTCTATCGAAACAGTTTATAAAACTTATCCAACAAAATGATTCTTGATCATGGAATTTTCCAAGTTGATGATGACAAGATACCCATCTTGTGATATTTTAAACTCTTGGCATCCGACGACCAAATCTTCTAGTTCTGATAACTTCTATGTGCATGAGGATAATTCTGATGCTTAACCACCACATTACTAATTTAAACGCAATTAGGCTCCACGTGTAGTGACCCCTTTTGGCGTTTTGCTCTTTTTCTTTAATCAATGTTTAGTTTGTTAATGAATGATTAGACGTTTGCTAAGTATAATAGCCTAGTTGCAGAATTTTATAACCATAGTTTAGTTGATTCTTCCAAAGATTATATAATGGTGCAATCTGAAAGGTTCTTGGCCATCTTTTCCAACTACTTATCTACCTTAATTATATGGAACAAAGAAAGTGCATTGTATATAATATGCAAAGGGAAAATGGACCAAACGTACACCCTATTCACTTGGCCTTTGGTAAAAGAGAGTAAATTATTGTCTTGAGACACAACATGATGAACTTTTTTTTTTTCACCTGTTTTGGTTTGCCATGACCCCACAAAAAAAGAATTATAAACAACGGTTTTTACTGTCAGAACTGGTGACCATATTGAAAGATAACGGCTTTCTTACGACTTTCCTCTTGCAATATATTTCATACATATGACTAGTTTTTTGGTAAAACATTCTTCTTTGTCAAACCTATAGATAATGACCCCTCAAATCCAACGCTCCTGAGTGTAAATCCAATCATTTTATTTGGTTAATTCATTAAAAATGATATGACAATTCTAGATCATTATTATGTCTTGAATGTGAGTCACGCATAGATAGATACATAGAAAAGGAAAATGTAAACTTTCTTCCTTTTTTAAAATTTTTTTTCGTACCCTGAGATTGGTAACTCTTGACGGCTACGTTGTATGTAATTGGCAAATATTATTTCCCACTAATGTGCCACCGACGGAAAGTCAATAAATCAAGGGTCCGTTCACTTCGCTGATTCAAATTTTTAATTCGAGTTGAGATTTGATTTTTTATGAGAGCTTTTTACTGTAGCAAAAAAGTTAAATGTGATTATTTGTGAGAGCTTTTTATTGTAGCAAAACTCAAATTCTAAATTCGAATAAGCGAAGTGAACGGGCCTAAATTTTTTACAGTGGCAAAATAACCTGATTTGGCGGGTAGTGATGATCACAAAGCAACGGTCATGATGACACATCACGCACAGTAATACGTCTCTGTTTTTTTTTTTTTTTTTTTTTTTAAGAAGAGAATTATATGGAAAGAAAGTTGGTGACCTTGGAAGTTGGCAAAAACGGGTCGGTGTGTTTTTAAAAAAGAAAGAAATCTATCAATTTCCATAGCATTAGGAGATTTGAAGGAGAAGGCAAGAATGGAGTCATTGACCACAGATTTAGAAGACTTTGAAAACTCCGAAACTGCCTCCTCTCTAGGCACTTATTACTATTTCATCTATTCCTCCTCTCACTTCATTATTAATTAATAAAAATTTAATTAGCTTCGAATTCTTCTTCTTCTTCTTCTTATTCTCTTCTTGTTTGTTTCTTCCTCGCTTGGAATTCTGAAGCTGCTAGCTAGCTCTGTGCCGATAGAGAAAAACCCATATCAGTTTCTGAGCCAAGTAAGGCAAAAATTAAGGGGGTAAAAAAAAGAAGTTTCCATTTTTCCAATGTTTCCCTTTTCTCTTTAATCGTTCTGGAGTTTACCCAGTTGAGAATTTCTGTTGATATTGGTATTCCACAAACACCCATTTATATATTTTGGTGGGGTTTCTTTCTCCCCCTCCCCCCACCCTTTTTTTTGTTGAATACTCAATTATTGATAAAGAGCTCAAAAAAGATATTCTTTTTCTTCTAGAAAATTAAAGATGAGACGTAGATATGTTTGACTTTATGCTGTTTAATTCCTTTTTTTTTTTTTTTCATGTAAATCCGGAATCAAAGAACTCAATTTTCATTTCTTCTGGTATTTTGCAGAACCCGGAGTGAAGATTATGGAATCTTTTTCTGTTTGAGATCTAATTCAAGTGTTAATGTACTGGTTCTGATTGCTCTTGGCTAAGAAAAACAGTGAAAGTGAAGATTTTTGGGTTCCAGATTCAGAAAACAATTTTGAATCTGTAAAAGTCGATTGGATTGTTGAAGATGGCTGGGGTGCAAGATCAATTGGAGATCAAGTTTCGGTTAACTGACGGATCGGATATTGGTCCCAAAAGCTTTCCTGCTGCCACAAATGTTTCAACCTTGAAGGAAAGTATACTTGCTCAATGGCCTAAAGGTAAGAATGAAATTTCCTCTAATTGTGAAATTCTCCAAAACAAAAGAAACTGTCTTCTAGTGTTTGATTTTTTTAGGAAACAAATCAGAATCATTGAGTTATTGTTACCTGTCTTTGTATGTATGTCATGCGATTTCCTATCGATTCACCAAAGTCAATTGTTTTATTGTAAAAGCTGGAGAAATTGTGAGATAGAAATTCGCATTTATAAGTCTTAGATCTTTATTTTATTTGAATCCCTCTTTATATTTTACTTCGCTTGTGTTGTGTCGTGTTGTGGGGTATTTCTTAGATGTGAGAACGTGACAGAAACTAAATTAACTATATGCAGGTTTAAATGCCAATGTGAAATCGGTTTCTAGGATAGTTTTTCATTATCACGTCTGACATGTATCTGTGTGTGTGTGTGTGTAATCGGTTTCTAGGATAGTTTTTCATTATCACGTCTGACATATATCTGTATCTGTATCTGTCTCTGTGTGTGTATTTAAGGAGTGACTTGACTGGAAATTACATGATAATTTGTTACAAAGTTGGTAATTGGCAGATAGTATAAGATAGATCCATTGGCAGTTTTCTTAAAGCTCTTTTTTTTTTTTCCTCACCAAACAGCTATGGTAGTTGTGAAAATCCCTTAGTTGTTTAGTGGGTAATGGATTATGGAAATGCATTTTCCTCTATCCACAAGCAGTTCTTGAAGGTCTCGAAATCTTATCAAACAGAATAGTGATGAGACAATGTGATTAGTGAATGAAAACTATCGAATTTTACCATCAGCAAACTTTTAATTTATGAAATTTTTTGATAGAAACATGTGTTGCCACTTGATGTTGGTCGAGCTAACCAAACATGAACATTTATCTGTTTGAACAGAGAAGGATAATGGTCCAAGGACAGTAAAAGATGTGAAGCTAATAAGTGGAGGAAAAATATTGGAGAACGGTAGAACAGTTGGCGAATGCCGTAGCCCCTTATGTGACATCCCCGGTGGAGTTACAACCATGCATGTTGTTGTTCAACCACCGTCAGTGGAGAAAGGTACAACTATTTACCTGAACTCTCTAGAAACTAGAACCTACATTCCTAGCATAAAGAGAACATTTCATTCTTGTTGGCTCTTTTATATGATATAATATCTCTTCTGGTTCTTTTGGCAACAACTTGAAAACGAAAGAACTATATATTCTTTTGTTTGGAGTCATTAAAATGTTTTTTCCATCAACAATCATGCAATTGGTTAGCAGGAGATGCAAATTGTAGCCTCATGTTCTCCGGCCGAATTGGAACTTGATAATTTGAGCGAAAAAAATATGGGCAAAGGTTCTAAGAAACAAAAGTCTTTTAAATTAAGGCCTTCAAGTGGAAACTTAATTGAATTGAGGAAATAGTAATATTTTCTCATTAGTTGCTCCTTTGCAGTCTCTTTTTAGTTATGTTGGTTTTATCAGTTGCTTCCCTTTTTCATTTTTAGACTTTTGTGGTTTAGGTTTGTACGAACTCTCTTTTTTCCTCCAAATTAAAAAAAGAGGTTTTGTGATCAACAATTCTATAGGAAAGATATGTACTCAGCAGGGAAACTGGAAAAAAGTTACTAGTTTGCATCTCTCTGACGCTTAGTGATTTATTTCTCAATCTCAGTTTAGTCAATGTTAAACTCAATTCAATTCAAAAGTCGCTACTCAATCTAATTACCCAACTTCTCCCCAGCCTTTTCCACTACCAACTAGCTTTTATGTAGATTTGGTGCTTCTTCCTGGTCTGTGTTATGACAAAATGTGTCTTCTTTTTCTCCCTTCAACAGAAAAGAAAGCGACAAGCGAACCACAACACAACAAGTGCGGCTGTGTTATATTATAACTTTGCAGTTCTTAAATATTGGGGATGACATCAGTTTTAGGTTGGTATTTGATTCTTTGTCATCTCTCTTACATTGCCTAATCTCTCCCCAAACTTCTTAATAGTACTTTGTATTTTGCTTATCATTACTTTTTTGGAACTTCTACTGTAAGATATGTTCTTTTTAACTACCGGTAGTTATTGTTATTTTAACTGTTAGATTCAGATTTCAGTGGTATGATCTACGAGTGCCCGCATTAAAGATTTGCAACATGCGATACAAAACTGTTACAATCACCGATCAGACCATTGAAAACATAATCTATCGGTTAAAACTACAATAACTACTGTGGTTAAAAAGGACAAGTCTTGCCAGAGGCATTCCCTATCTATTTATGCAAATATTTTGCTTATTATTATTGCTTTATGCCATAGGTGAAAGAAAGCTGGTAAAGATGAAGGAAGTTTGGTGAAATTTGCTGATTGATGCAGAGCTTTTTGGATCAAACATATATGTTGATTATTGGTCACGTATTGGTAAAGTTCTGTTATTTTTCTTATAGCTATTTGCCTTGTCTTACCTCTACACCTTCCTTGTTTGTTGTATGAATCCATTGGATCCTACAATCTTTGCTCGGATACTTTTACTTTCAAAATTTATGCATTCCTTCTTCTTTCCGCATTTACTTTTGGATTTTTGTACTACTGAATCGATGAAATAGGGCTTTTTTTTTTTTTTTTTTTTTGGGGGGGAGTTATGTATAAGTTACTTATTATTTTTTACTGTGCATTTTATTTTACTATTATAAATAATGTAAGTCACGCATTTTATATATTTTTAATTTTGTACCTTTGAATTTTAATTTTGTACCAAACCCATTTTTTCTTTTGATTAACTTTTGCTTTTGACTACTTATATGATGACTTTACAATTCGAAAATGATTAAAGTCATCATTTAAGCGGTCAAAATTAACATTTAACTTCTTTAGCAAAATAATAATAATAATAATAATAACATTTAACTTAAAAAGAACGTTAAATTTTATATGAATAACAAATCTAAAGGTATTTATATTTAGAATGTCCAAAATATATCGCTTGTATTTTTAATAAATTCAAACCGCAGAACATTAAAAAAAAAAAAAAAAAAAAAAAAAAAAAAAACACACACACACTTTTTTGTGTGAGAGAAATCTTTACCAATTTCACTATGTGATGTCATCATATAATCTTGGAGGCAATACGACTATGAAATGGGAAACGTGAAGGCTTAATTGAAACTCTCCCTAATGAAATGGTATATACTGAAGTTATTTGTTGTTTACAGCCAATTTATTATCGTCAATAAATTGGTGCGACGGCAAGAAAATGTCTTTTTTTTTTCTCTGTTTTCTGAATGCCTTCGTGATTCCATACTCCAAACTCTTCATTTTTTATCCTTTTTGCCCGGCTTTTTAAAGTGATAAATAAGATGAAGACGATATGACACGAATAATTTTATTTTTTATAGTAACAAAAAAAGAGTTATTTTGGTATTAATGGCACCACTATTCACATTGCTTAAAAATGTTCACGTAGAAATATAATAACAGTTCTCTCATGTTGAAAGAATCCATAGTGGAGGACGGGCCTATGAAGTATAAAAGTTCTAACCCACTATTTTCAGCGGTCAGCGATGATACAAATGACGAAAACTCGGTCCTCGGATCACGAGTCAATGGCCTAGGTTATGTTCTCAGAGCCAAAAAAAATAAAAATAAAAAAACAATAATAATAATACAATAATAATAAAAGGAGAAAAATAAGAAAAACAACAGCCATGATTATAGCGGCGGAGCTGCATACATGAGGTTGAGTGGAGGCTACCCCTCTCATTTAAATTTTTTTTAAAATATATTATTTTTAAAAATTTTAAAATTTTATATTTAAGTCTATATTGAAATAATATATGCTCAATTAAAATAAATATATATTTTTTATGTTCTCATTAAAATAATTTATTAAAAAAATTTAATGTATACTCATATTGAAGTAAAATATTGACTCCGTCATTAATTACAGTTAAAGTCAATCGGACGGTGAAAGATTATTGTTTCCTGTTTACATGAAGATGGGGAATTGGGATGTACAAATATTAGTCGTCAAATAAATCACATATTTTTTTCTATCAAATAAATCACATATTTGTCTCATTAAATCTTCACAAGAATGATATTTTGATATTTAACACTTGAGCGTGCTTCTCTTTAGCCTTGACTTTCTTTTGATAATTGAAGCCGTTTATTTCACTGATTCGAGTTTAAAATTCAAGTTTTACTATAGTAAAAAACTCTCAGAAACAGTCACATCCAACTTTTTTGCTACAGTAAAAAGCTCTCACATAAAGTCACATCTCAGATCGAATTAAAAACTCAAATCAGCGAACTAAATGGGCCAATATTTTTACGAGAGAGAGAAATGCTTTCATATAAAGGCTTGGCACCTAGTTATGTTTATTTAAGTTCGGCTTTACTCGGACTCAAGTTCAAGCAAAGACCAGTCCCTTTTTTTTCAAAATTTTATCCTTATAAAAAAAAAAAAAAGAAAAATAATAAAATTCCTCTCATTCTATATATCTATATAGCTTTTTTTGTGGTCCTTCACACAATTTTTATGGAGTAAATTTCTCTCATCATAAAAGGTAGAAGGATCAGATTGACCGGTTAAATAATTAACATAATTCTCTTATATCAAGTCATAACAGTTACTCATTTAGAAACTAAAAGTCATAGTGTAATTTTTTATGGCCTTTTTTTGTAGTCTCTCACAATTTTTATGGAGGGAATTTCTCTTATCGTGAAATGTTAAAGGATTAGTGTAACCGATTAAATAATTTGTGCAATTCTCTTATATTAAGTCATAATAGTTACTCGTTTGGGAACCATAAGTCATTTTTAAGCATATGGCAAATAAAAACACTATCATGTACTGCTCCAGATAAATGTTATGACTATATATTTAAAAAAAAAATAGTCGTTTATTGATGTGTCTTTTAATATTTTTCATATAATTATTTATAATAGGTGTACATAGTAATCATTTATTACTATATATTTAAAAATGATTTTTAATTTTTAAAATAGTGACTATTATGACTCAATATAAAATAATTACGCTACATTTTCAACCGATTATGATTGACACATGAGCTTGTTACAGTAACAAAAAAAGGACTTATCCCTCATTGTTAAATTGGAGAACTATTTTTAATGTCATGAAGAGCTCTCATTCTCTCTATTTTCATCACCTAAACAAATACTTTTTATTTTTTCTTATTTTCAAATTTTTTTAATTGAAACTTTTTTTAATAATCACTATAAAAATAAATTATTAATAATTTTTTATTTTTAATTGTTAAAAATGTATTAAAATTTATTTTTTATATTTTTTTTAATACGATGTGATGTTCACAAGTTCAATAGTAAAAAACTTTTTTTTAATAAGATGTGTGATGTTCGCGGGTTCAATAATGAAAACTGGGACTGGGATCACCCAAGATGGACTAGGATCCTCTATCCAAAAATTCATGTCCCAAACCCTGTCCAACAAATCATGTTTCACCACGTCATCTAACAAGGTTGAAAAGAAATCTCCGTTTATCAAACGTTGAAGTCTATCTCTCCTTAATTTTTCGTTTTTTTTTTTTTTTTTTTTTTTTTTTTTTCCTTCTGGATGTAGAAACGCGAACAGTTTGTTATTTTTTATTCTCTCTCTCAAATTTCATATGCCCTCTGAGGCTCTGAAAGTCTCTACTTTACTATTATTCCACATGCTTAATGATCTTGCGTTTGAGATCCTCAGTGAGGCCGCCGCTCCTCTTCGTGAACACCATCGTCGCCATGGCCGAGATCGTGGTCGCGTTCGTCGTTGGACAGAAGCCCGTAAACGTCGTCAAGCGCGTGATCCGGGGATCCAATGGGCGAGGCATTGGGATGTGGCGGCGGCGGCGGCGATGACGGCGGGGTCGAGGCAGCGGCGGTAGGCCTCTCTTCGCATCTCTTGGGAAGATGAGACCCTTCAAATTCAAATGTTGAAATGCGAAAAATGGCTCCACGCTCATTCTTCCCCTTCCCTGTCTACTATGACAAAATTCACAAGTATCACATAAGTTTTCTTTCTCGTACCAGAAGGTCCAATTGCTAATCTGGTTATCAGACTTCTGACTTTTCTAATTTAGATGTGAACGTCGAAGTTATAGAAAAAGAGCAGAACAAATGGATAATCACCCATTGAATAATTTCAGCAAGCAGGGAGGCAAATTTAACGAGAAAGCTAGGAGAGAAAAGGCTCCGATTTAAATTTAAAATTTAAATTTTTATAAATAATTATATTTAATTTTTTTATTATAATAAAAAATTTTCACATAAAATTATATCTCCTTAAATTAAAAATTTAAATTAATAAATTAAACAATCTAAAAATATAAAAAGAGAAAAAAGCAAAAAAAAAAAAAAAAAAGTACATTTGAACTCGTGTTTTTATTTCCCAAAGAAAGAATACAAGAAGAGAGCAGGGTGTTAGACTTTTAACGTTTTAACAGACGGAAATTCTCTTCATCATGCTAGATGACGTGGCGCAAAATCATTTGTTGGACAAGGTTTGGGACGGGAAACTTTGGACAGAGGATCCAAGTCCCGTAAGATGACCCATCAGAGGAAACCCCTTTTTAATTACGCTAACATAGCCAATCACAATCATATCCATTGCCACGTGTGTGAACTCAAAGGAAGTGTGCGCACTGCGCACCCTCCGAATCATCCCGAACCCAAAACACTCCAGAAGTCCCGACGTTTCACGAACACTCTCCTCTCTTCCTTTTTCATTTTTATTATTCCTCACAATAAAAAAAAAAAAAAAAAAAAAACTCGTCTTTTTAATGATTCCATTTCAAGCTTCCCTCTTCATTTCCTTTCCGCCAACAACATAACGAATATTAACGAAATGCGCTTTCTCCGACTGTAACTTCTTTTCTCAATTCCCAAGCAAACCAAACAAGAAGCTCTTATATATATATATATATACACACACACACACACACACACACATCTATAAATACACACACACTACTATTATATTTCTCTGAGCTCCTGAATAGTGTCCGGAAAATTCCAGAATGACGACCTCAACGATGCCGTTTGCTTCCGGACTCGCTCTTCGTCTTTCTCCCCAACTCCTACTGCACCAGAAGCTCTCTCTTTGCTCGCCCACACCGTTTCTCTCTTAGCTTTTCTCCCAATTCCAACTCCTTAAGATCCTTAAAGTCGTCGAATTGGAATCGGAGCAGTGGATTAGCAGCTAATCAGAGATTCGGTCGCAGCTCGAGGCGTTTCGTTGTCCGTTGCGATGCTTCGACTTCTAGTGGAAGAGTACGTTTGATTTTGGCTAAATGTTTGGTTTGGATTTTTTTTTTTTTTTTTTTTTTTTTTTTTTTTTTTTTCCTCAATTTGGTTTTGTTGAATTTGGTGTTTTGAATTTCGATTTTGGCAGCAGATTACTCAGCAGGAGTTCACGGAGATGGCTTGGCAAGGGATTGTTTCGTCGCCGGAGGTGGCGAAGGAGAACAAGCATCAGATAGTGGAGACTGAGCATTTGATGAAGGCTTTGTTGGAGCAGAAGAATGGGCTTGCGCGGAGGATCTTCTCCAAAATTGGGGTTGATAATACTCGCCTTTTGGAAGCCACTGATAAGTTCATCCGACGCCAACCTAAGGTAATCTTTTACATAAATGCAGCTCTATTTTTAGATGTTTTTGGTGTTTATTGGTGACACACTTTAATACGAGTATTTATTGGTTTCTTAAATCTATGAGCTTGTATTTGGTTGATTACACTTCCTAGTGGCCAATGGTGAGTTCATTTAACCCCAATTAGTTGAAGGTAGTCCTAAAATCTGTTATAAATAGGAGAATTCGTTGGCAGGATAAGTTATGTTTGACCATTAGATCAATCATAATCAATGTTTGAGTAGAGAATGTATGCAAATGGAGCAAATTGATGAAAATCAAACATTCTAGACTCCGGGGGGGATTTTCGGGAATTCTCAATTAAAGTAATTTCTTGTGGTGTTTATGTAACTGATTAGAGCAAGTTCTTAGTTTCTCAAAAGCTAAGAACTTGTATTGGGTTGATCACTAGGAACCTGATGATTTGGGATTTGTGTGTTTTTAATTAATTACACTAGGTTCTGGGTGAGTCTGCTGGGTCGATGTTGGGACGTGATTTGGAAGCCTTAATTCAACGAGCTAGAGAGTACAAAAAGGAGTATGGAGACTCGTTTGTGTCTGTGGAACATCTGGTTCTTGGTTTCACACAAGACCAAAGATTTGGGAAGCAATTGTTGAAGGATTTTCAGGTGTCGGCACAAAGTTTGAAGTCTGCTATTGAAGCCATAAGGGGACGCCAATCAGTTATTGACCAAGGTTGTGGTTTGTTCCTTTGCTTCCAAGCAATGTAGTTGGCTGAATATATTTTGTACGTGTGATTCTTGTGACATGTCAGTGCATCGTTAATCCATATGGGTCCTGTCGTTTCTTTGGCAAAATGAGTTCTAGAGTGTATTATCGCATGTTGTCTTTTCAAGTTGTGGGGATAGAGTATTGAGACTTTGGTTTTGTTTCAGATCCTGAAGGGAAGTATGAAGCATTGGAAAAATATGGAAAGGACTTGACAGCCATGGCAAAAGAAGGAAAGCTTGACCCTGTGATTGGAAGAGACGATGAAATACGTAGGTGCATCCAGATTCTCTCGAGAAGAACAAAGAACAACCCCGTACTAATTGGTGAGCCTGGTGTTGGGAAAACTGCAATTTCAGAGGGGTAAGTTGTTGGGTGTGTGTGGGTGCGTGTGTGTATGTGTTTTAATATTTTACTTATAAGTTCTTCAATTATTTAGACCCTTTTTTTTTTTTTTTTTGGGGTTGATCTGCTAGATCGGTTTATTTTCTCGATCTCTCCTATATTTATGTGTGTACATGCATCTAATGTAACCTCTTTGACAGGCTTGCTCAAAGAATTGTGCAAGGGGATGTCCCACAAGCTCTGATGAACCGCAAGGTGTGTATTATATTAGACAGTCTAACTAACTTCTGCTTGTGGTTGAGTGTCTGAGGATCACGGGCTTTTTTGTGATTATAGGTGGATTCTGGATGTTCATCTAACCCACTTTCTCTTTGCAGCTAATATCCCTTGACATGGGTGCACTAATTGCTGGTGCAAAATATCGGGGAGAATTTGAGGATAGGCTGAAGGCAGTACTGAAGGAAGTAACGGACTCGGAGGGCCAGATTGTCCTCTTTATTGATGAGATTCACACAGTTGTTGGTGCAGGTACTATTGAGTTGATTTTAGTTTTATGATTGTCAGAAAGTAAATACCAAATTTTCAAATATTGCATTTTGTTTTTTGAAATCTTTGATAAATTTAATTCCAAGAATCCTGATAAGTTATTATCTTTTCTGTTTCAGGTGCTACAAATGGTGCAATGGATGCAGGCAATCTTTTGAAGCCTATGCTTGGCCGAGGAGAATTAAGGTGTATTGGTGCAACAACGCTGGATGAATATCGCAAATATATCGAGAAAGATCCAGCATTGGAGCGTCGTTTTCAGCAAGTTTATGTTGATCAACCTTCCGTTGAAGATACCATATCAATACTTCGGGGATTGCGCGAGAGATATGAGTTGCATCATGGAGTCCGCATATCTGATAGTGCTCTTGTTGAAGCTGCGATTCTCTCTGAACGTTACATCAGTGGGAGGTTTTTACCTGACAAAGGTAATATTCATACACTCCACTTATGGTATAACCAATGGTTTTAGATTGATGTTTGATTTTGTTAATAAGCTGTTGATAGATTAAGAAATTTAGTAATTTTAAATATTTGTAAAAAGTTTGTCTTTAATTTGGGTGTCTACACAATTTTGTAATTTGTACTTGTGCTACCATTTGCTTCTTGTTCTTATTGCCTTCCTTTTGTTGATTTAAGCTCATTTACCAGGCACGGAGTATATTATAGGCTACCACTTTAATATTAATGACATAAAATACTTCGTGTGAGGCTCAGAGTTGGGTAATTGAAATTATGTATGCCTTCAATCTAGTTGACTTAGATATTATGGCTCCACTCTGCTCCTTACACTGCGTGCTTATTTACCTTTCATTGCAGCTATCGACCTGGTTGATGAAGCAGCAGCTAAACTGAAAATGGAAATCACTTCAAAACCCACCGCCCTTGATGAGATCAATCGATCCGTATTGAAACTTGAGATGGAAAAGTTATCTCTCATGAATGACACGGACAAAGCTTCTAAAGACAGGTTGAGCCGCCTCGAGGCAGAGTTATCTCTTTTAAAGGAGAAACAATCTCAGTTGACTGAGCAGTGGGAGCATGAAAAGTCTGTTATGACTCGCCTTCAGTCGATCAAAGAAGAGGTATTTAAAATGTTATCTTGTTGATCAAGTTTGTTCTTTGTTACATATCAATGCATGTTCTCATAACCGAAGGGAAAGCGGATATGTTTTTACAGGAATTAGACGTATCATGAATTAGAATATAGAAGATTATGCCTGGAGAAGTGTTCGGGTATTAAATAACTGTTTCGTTTTCTGTGTGTAGATCGACAGGGAAAGTGAATATGTTTTTACAGGAATTAGGCGTATCATGAATTAGAAGATAGAAGATTATACCTGGAGAAGTGTTCGGGTATTAAATAACTGTTTCGTTTTCTCTGTGTAGATCGACAGGTTAAACCTTGAGATCCAGCAGGCTGAGCGGGAGTATGACCTTAATCGCGCTGCCGAATTGAAGTACGGGAGTCTGAACTCTTTGCAGCGGCAACTTGCAGTGGCAGAAAAAGAATTAGACGAATATATGAAATCAGGGAAGTCTATGCTGAGAGAGGAAGTCACTGGGGATGACATTGCTGAGATTGTCAGCAAGTGGACTGGCATTCCTGTGTCCAAGCTTAAACAGTCAGAAAGGGAAAAACTGCTGCACTTGGAGGAAGAGCTGCACAAACGTGTTGTGGGCCAGGACCCTGCAGTGAGAGCCGTTGCCGAGGCCATCCAACGATCTCGAGCAGGGCTATCGGATCCTCACAGGCCGATTGCTAGCTTCATGTTCATGGGTCCCACTGGTGTCGGGAAGACAGAACTAGCCAAGGCCCTGGCTTCCTACTTGTTCAACACAGAAGAAGCACTTGTGAGAATTGACATGAGCGAGTACATGGAAAAACATGCTGTGTCAAGATTGATTGGCGCCCCACCAGGTTATGTCGGATACGAGGAGGGAGGACAGCTGACGGAGACTGTTCGTCGGAGGCCTTATTCTGTTATCCTGTTTGATGAGATAGAGAAGGCACACTCCGATGTGTTCAACGTCTTCCTTCAAATTTTGGATGATGGAAGAATCACAGACTCACAGGGTCGCACTGTGAGCTTCACCAACACCGTCATCATCATGACATCAAATGTGGGTTCACAGTATATTCTCAATACAGATGACGAAACCTTATCAAAGGAGTTGGCTTATGAAACCATAAAGCAACGGGTAATGGAGGCCGCAAGATCTATCTTTCGGCCTGAGTTCATGAACCGTGTAGATGAGTACATAGTTTTCCAGCCTCTGGACCGCGAGCAGATCAACAGCATCGTTACATTACAGGTAAATTTTCCCCTCAAATATGGCCTGTGTTTTCTTTATATCATGTTCAAACTTCTTTTTGAACACGTTGCTCGTGATTTTTGTTACTGCTACAGTTGGAACGAGTGCAAAAGAGAATTGCAGATCGGAAAATGAGAATCATCGTGAGCGATGCTGCTGTGCAGCTTCTCGGAATCCTCGGTTATGATCCTAACTATGGTGCTAGGCCTGTGAAGAGAGTGATTCAGCAGAATGTTGAGAATGAGCTTGCCAAGGGCATATTGAGAGGAGATTTCAAGGAAGAGGACACTGTATTGATCGACACCGAAGTCACAGCCTTCTCTAATGGCCAGCTTCCCCAGCACAAGCTAGTCTTCAGGAAGCTGGAGAGTGGTTCAGAATCTCAAGCTGCTGAAGATCTAGAGGCTTTCTCAGGGACTCTATGATTTTCTCTTTGTATTTAGCTTCCCCAAACACTAGAAATAGGTTTTAAACATAACATTTTGGATTAAATGTCATTACTTTTGGTTATATATAGAAAGTTCTTGTATACGGCTTGTTTAATTCTTTTCTTGAGCTATTATTGAATGCATTCTCTCTTGTGATCTGTGGTTGCACACGGCTTAATTGTAATTAGCAACCTGGATGAGGTGTAATTAGTAAATTAATTTATGAATGGCATTTCAAAACTAAATTAATACTATTGTATACGTTAAACCGAAATAATTCATTCTCGTTCTTTTCCCCAATATTTATGGCGATTTTATTTGTTCTCTTACTCCTGTAACTGTTGCTAGTATTCTGTTCTTTTTTTTTTTTTTTTCTTTGAATTGCTAGTATTCTAGTTGAAGGCGAGAAAATTACGTCTGTTTAGGCAGACTTATTTGATTTTTAAAAAAAAAAAAAAAAAACTTTAATGGGTGTCGTTTACCCAAATAGAGGGCGGGAGAAATGATATGTTGTCTCTTTGACAACCGACAGTAATCTAAACTTTCAAGATGAAGGCGACGTACGTTGTGAACTTTTAAGATAAAAAAAATGTCGTTCTTCAGGAAGAAAAAACGCAAGGTTTTAGTCTTTTAGACCAGGTCTTCTCTCCTTAAAAAAAAAAAAAAAAAAAAAAAAACCCACAACTTGAAATGACCTATCTCTCCTTTTAATAAAATGAAATGACGTTTTTTTTTTTTTTCTTTCTGAATATTCATATTGTCGATGTGTTTCCACTTTTCACATAAACAATCTATAGTTCCTCTTATTTATGTTATTCTAATAATACCATGCGACATTAAAATATATGCAGTTAAAATATACCATGCGACATTAAAATATATGCGACATTAAATTATGTTATTCTAACAATCTATAGTTCCTCTTATAGTTCCTCTTATGGCAGTTTAAATATATATTAGCTGACACAATATAATTTTATTAGGGGTAAAAAGGGAACACAAATAAAAAAAAAAAAAACACATGAGTTCATTACTCTTATTGTTGAAGTCACATGAAATCAAAAGCCTAAATGACCGATCCTTACACACAAACACACACACACACACACACACACACACATCTATATCCATAAAGATTCCTCATGATGCGCATAAGAACAAAAGTTATTCTAGTTAGATCATCACAATTCGCAAGAGGTCCAATCCTATATTATTTAATTGAACAATCTAGAAGTTTAATCGTTTTCAACTAAATGTAAAGTTATTATTTTTCTTTTTTGTTGACCTGCAGAGTCATGTTTAACTCCAAGATCAAAGCCATTAAAAAGAAAAATCCCTTCAATTGATGGATATTTTATGGGGATATATAGATAGATATGTTTTTAGAATATTAGGACAGCTTTTCGTCTCACTCAACTGATGGGCGATTTGTCTTAGGCTCTTAGCATATTCGCCTTACGGTTCGGTGCCCGGGCTTGCATGATTTTTTTTTTTTTTTTTTTTTTTTAAATAGAATTTACACGAGCATTTACAGTTAAATAAAATTTTCTTATATTTAATTTAAAATATCTGTTTGAATCATGAATCCGTTTGGTTCATGAATTAGAACCATGTGATTAGAACCATTTTTGATTTACGTATATTTTTTGTGTGAAAAAATACTGTAGCGAATCACGAATCATGATTCGAATCAGGGAACGAATCCCTCTACCAAACATCATGGTGCACTGTTGTGATTTTACCAAATGAAATTCTAGCCATGCAACTTAACATTCCTCGTAGAGATACGTACATGCGAGTTTGATGCTATATATCTAGTATCTACATCTTCGAAGGAAAATTATTTCAATATTTTAAGTGTAATATCGTCGTTGTATTTATATTTTATGAATGTTTAATTGTCGCAGCTCCAAATCTTTCCTCGTTGATACATTTGCTAATAAAGTACATCCAATTAAATCTTGAAACGAATAAGTTTTTACTTTTTATGCCTTTCGAAATTACAATAAAAACGAAATACCGAAAAGTTAAAAATATTAAAGGAAGTCACATAATCATGTACCAAGTACAGCAAGAAAGTATCACAAAATCTTGTATAAACAAAATTAAAAGACTCATTGAAAAAACTGTACAACACTTTAATCTCTAAGTTGATCCTTTACGTTTTGAAACATCTTTTAATTAACTTAGTTTTCCTTATTTTATTTGATATTTAGATATATTTAATGAGGTTTTATAATGTGATTAATTTAGATATTAATTAAGATACTAAAAATTAAACAAATGATTTGAATCTCCAGTCGATGGAGGTTTTTTATTTTATTTTTTTAAGGTTGCTGGTTCATAGACTGAAATTTCTTCGGAATTCTAGTCTTAAAATTCCACTGATGGGAAGTTTGCATGCAATTCCCTAAACTATACGTTTGCCGAAAAGAGAGACATTCTTCCTTGGCCTTGGGGATTATTATTATTATTATTATTATTATCATCATCATCATCATCATTATTATCATTATTATTATTATTATTATTATTATTATTATTATTATTATTATTATTATTATTATTATTATTATTATTATTATTATTATTAATAGCAGTGTAGCTTAGTAGATGGGCTCAACGGATATTGAGTAAGACAAACTAAAAAGCTATATTAATTTTGATTATTTTTCTAACCAATTTAGCCACCAGTTTAAAAAGCTATATTATTATTATTATTATTATTATTATTATTATTTTTTTTTTTTTTTTTTTTTTTTTTTTTTTTTTGGAAGGACTAGATCTGCGTTTCTGAAAACGATTTAATGGCATACAAGAACAAACTTGTGTATATCGCTAGCTCCAAGAAATTAATTAATTATACACATATATATTCAGCTTGTTAGATCGCACAGAACAAGTCAGCCGGTAGAAGACCGCATTATCTATGACAGCTGATGGAGACTTTTTTTAATACGTAGCAACGTTAACATCGCCTGGACGAAATCTTTTCTATCGATCAACTAGATTTCGATCAGCCAAGAGAAAGAGCCCTATTAAAAGAGGTTTATCACAAGCTGGGCTTACAAAGGGGCTCCCTAATTACTCCAATTCAGTTTTGAAACATATTAATGGCGGCGGGCTTGCCAAAGTGGCTGACAGAGAGTGATGTAAGAAGCAAACTCTCAGTTCCTAAGGAATGGTGGGAGATAATTAGGCCGCTTTTCGGGGAAGACCTAGACCGCCGCCATGAGATCGAGCTGTGGGCGGTCGACGGCGTCGGGATGTTCTGGGAGTTCCGGTGCGCTGTCCGGCAGAAAGGGCGTTACAAGAAGCCAGCTCTTCAGTCTGATGGTTGGCTCAAGTTTGTCAACTACAAGGGGCTTGAAGTTGGCGACCTAGTCATTCTTGAGACAGTTGAGAATCGATTCCGAGGTACGAGGTTTCTGCTTAGAGCTCTCAAGTATCACGCTGGTGGTCACTACTGGTTTGACGTGTAGCCATTGATGTGTTTTGTGTGTTGCTATATAGTTATCATGTTCAGCGACTGTCGTACGCTGTTAATTTTCCTATTTTGGGACGTATTGTTGTTGTTGTTGTTGTCGTCGTTCTTGTTCTCGATGTCAGTCCTACTTGAAATTACTTGAGAGTCCTTTTAGTGCTTCTAGAATTTTATGTGAGGGAGCTACCACGCATGCTCTTTCTGGTTAAGTAATCTCTTTCATGTTACAACATATTATTATTAATGATGGATTATTTGTGTTTGGTTTCCCTTTTGGTGACAGGCGGCGAACAAATTAAAGGACGAAGAGAAACAGACAAAGATTTTTAACATATTTTGGAAATAATATGCGGAGAATAGAAAATGTTCATTTAGACTCATGTCTTAACATACTTTGATTTTCACATATAATTAGTACATGCCACGACAGAAGTAGGCCTAAGGTTTTTTATGAGTTATCCTTTTTTTTTTTTTTGGAAGGATATTTTAACCTATTCATTCCGGGAAATTTCACTAATTTTTAGTTGTCTTCTTTGATAATCATAAACATTACGGCCAAAAAATGTATCCGACATAAATGCCAAGGAAGCTAATTATTAACAAAGGTTAAAATAGAAAATGCGAAAAGAAGTACAATATTATATAGTATATATATATATACACACATATATATAAGTTTTTTCGGCTATGAATACAATATATATAAGTTAAACAAAAGAGGTTAATGCATAAAATTCAAGTGATATAATCGATGTTACATACAGTATTATTATTATATTATTATATTGTTAAATACAGGTATTAATGTTAATAAAACAAGTATAAATACCTGAAATCAGTGAAACAAATAAATATTTAACTTAAGAGCATGCTGTTTTAGTGAGTCGCGATGTACGTCAAAACGAAATATCGTTTTGATAGTAGAGAAAACGATGCATTTTTAAATAATGGCACGTCGTAGTTTTAAGAGAACTGACAGCAAACTTTTTAAACAGTACGTTTATTAGGGATCAAAAAGTGTAAGAAGGAAAGAAGATAAGCGACACAAAATGTTGTTACCAGAACTTAAACGACACTTAAAAAGACGGACAACACTTTTCAGAAAAAAAGGGCCAAAATTCTTACACATGAAAGTGATGTGTCGTACATTAATATATACGACAACAAACTTCTATGAGATGTTATGTTGTTCTGTAACCTCAAACTCAAACAACAATATACGTTTGTTCTTTTGGTTTCTTTGCGATTTCATGGATATAAACAGTAATTGTTTAGGTAATCTAATATTTATTATACAAATAACAGTGAGAGAATTTTACTCAACCAAGGTTGTCATGTATGAAAAACACATGAGGTGAAGAACAGAGGAAGTATCCTTCAGGGTTACGCAATAGGTATTGCACTAAAAATCTGACTGATTTTACTATATAATTTTGGGTAACAAGAAATTTGTGGATTCTATGTGCATCTTTGATGTTAGCCGTTGCACAGAAATTGTACCCTTTGAAAATAAATAGCTACGCTCTGCTTAGCACTCGTAGAACACTAGGGAAACCATGAACCCGTTTGGTAAATTAGTTCAAGTAGAGTTGGTTCAAACCAGTATTTGAAAAATCTTTTTAAACATTCATTCAAACTATTGATTTAATGTTTTAAACCAAAAAAAAAAAAAAACTTATAAATCTGAGTTTATACCCCTTTTGTTTTCAAGTGGTTTAATGCAAAACTTGAACTATTCTTTTTTAATTTTTCATTTCAAATGAAAAAAGTTTAAACCAACACATTTAGAATCTGTTTACCAAAATAGACCCATGTCTTTTCTCCTCAAAGTGTCATTCGAGTTTACTGTTGTAACGGATATGAGTCATTGTTAATGTTTGTATTTCCATAATTTGGAGTGTATTACCTTAAAAAAAAAAAAAAAAAAATTTTTTTTTTTTTTTTTTTTTTTTCTAGGTGATCTTCAGGAAAAGTTGTCTTGTGTATTGTTTTTTAAGCTTTCACCCAATATGAGTGTGTACATCGAAGATGGTGTGCACCCTCTCTTTCTTGATCTGATCACAGGATTTGCCGTCAAGAAATGTGCACTATCGGCAGTGCACCACCGACAGTGCATATCTTTAGATTCTTACCATACTTTTCTAAGTAAGAATCCGTTTTTTAGAGTTTGTTTGTTTTTTAAATTCAAATTCTTAATTCGAATTATAATTCATGATTATTACAGTATTTTCTCTTATAAAAAATAAATATAAATAAAAAATAGTTTAAATCACATTATTTTAATTCATAAACTAAATGGACCATTCGGCCCACAATTTTTTTTTTTTTTTTTTTTTTTTTTGCTGCCAGTGAAAGAAATCTGGTGTGGTAGGTTTCATCAAAATTCCACGTGTCAAGATCTTAGGAATCCACGTGCCAACAATTGATTGGATCCCTAAAACGAATGGCCACGTGTCAGCACAATATTTGCGTTCAGAAACAAGCTCGCGTAAAGACGGAACACAAGAACGAGGGCCAGAGCCACATGACGTGTGTGGCGGGGCCCACCCACTGACGTGCTGATGTGGTTGTCTCCTTCCCCCCTGTTGGATTGGCCTGGGGCTGCGCTTGGGGTGCACCCTTGCTTGGTCTTGCTTTAAGGGATTGTTGCGTACTACAACATCCATATTTTTTATCATCAATTTGATGAATTAATTTCAACATATAAAACTTTTCTATTATATCAGGTTGCTACCTCTCATTTTATTCTAAGATTCATCTTATTTGTAGGTCATTTATGGCACACGAGAAGAACTCATGCAGCTGCAGCAAGATTTAAAAAAGAAATTGATCGTGATTTTAAACTTATTCTTTCTATGACTCCTCTTAATTGAGATTAACTGAGACGGGAGATCTATTGCTTGAAATATGAATCAATTTAATTACACCATGCCCCCATCCCAACCGTACATGTTGGTGATCCGACGGCCCAAAATATTCCCAATTTTTTGTTATTATTAATTATTTATTATGTTTATTTTAAATTAATTTGTTGTCTTATTTTATCTATTTTAACGTTATTTTGCACTAAATTTACTATAAATAATTCAAATTAAACAAAATTAAACAAAAATAAAATAAAAGCACAACATATTAAACAAAAAACAAATTTAACAAAACAAAATAGAAGCATAACAAAAAAACTTAAAATCTTTTTTTTTTTTTTTTTTTTACTTCAAATCTTTTTCATGCTTTTGTCCTCATTTCTTTGATGTCTTTTTTTTTCATTTTTCTCTTTTTTTTTTTCAAAAATAATTTGTGTAGCCGTGATTTTAAATGAATCACACGCACTAAAGAAATTACATAAAAAAATAAATTAAATTAAAAAAATAAAACTAATTTAAAAAATAAAAAAAATAAGTTAATTTTTTTTGTCTTCTACTTTACATCTTTTTCTCAGTTTTGTTTTCATTTTTTGCATGTCCTTTTTTTCCTTTATTTCTCTTTTTTATTAAACAATTTATATAATCGTTATTTTAAATTAATCACGGGTGACAAAATAAATTAAAATCTTTTTTTTGTTTTTGTTTTTTTTATGTACTTTGTTTTTTTTTTTTTTCTTAAATGAATTTATATAACCGTTATTTTAATTGCGCACGCTAAAGACTAGCTATATTTATAAAAGTAAAATTTGTGAACGCTTACGATATACCAAATTCAGATATTTAAAAGAACAATAAAGAATATAGATGATATAGCCAATACAAATCTAACCTTTCACATAAAAGGACAAAATAGACGAATATTATATTTCATAATAGAATAATCACTAGCTTGTCTAATTTTAGGGACTTCGATTGTTTTGTGATCGAGTAAGACAGAATATACATATATAAGAACCAGGGTTATCTCGTATATATATTTGTGAAAATGTCTAGGTTCACCGAATCATCGGCAATGATCCACTTGTACAGTGTTACGGTCAAACCATGAGGAAGAAAGAGAGATAGTGAGATCACAAGTGTTGAAAAGTAACGGAATGATCATCAATGTTTATCATGTATTCGATGTTGATATTATAGAATGTTCATAAAAAAATCCAGGAGTTTTCTCGTATGTATATAGCGGTGAAAATGTCTAGGTTCAATAATCCAGTTATGCAGTATTATGGTTAAATTAGGAGGAAGGAGGACATATCAGTGAGATCACAAGTGTGAAAACTGAATGCTCTTCAGTGTTTATCATGTATCCGATGTTGATATAATAGAAGGCTCCTTAACAAAGTCGGGAGCTGACAGAGACTTTTTTGTTATATATATAACCTGATGGAGACTTGGTAGTATGAAGTTAACCATCAGTCACGGCTCTTGAGCAAACAAGAGATTAAAAAGAAATCTTTGGATTAAAAAAATCGACCAAATAAATTATGAAGGCCCTATAAAAAGAGACCATAACAAGATCTCGAGGATTATGAACTCAAATCAAGCTTTGAGGCAGTACCTTGATCATATGTATGTAACACCATGGCGGGCTTGCCAAAGTGGATGACAGAGTGTGATGTAAGAAGCAGACTTTCAGTTCCTAAGGAATGGTGGCAGATAATTAGGCCGCTTTTCGGGGAAGAATTAGACCGCCGCCATGAGATCGAGCTGTGGGCGGTCGACGGCGTCGGGATGTTCTGGGAGTTCCGGTGCGCTGTCCGACAGAAGGGGCGTTACAAGAAGCCAGTTCTTCAGTCTGAAGGTTGGCTCAAGTTTGTCAACTATAAAGGACTCAGAGCTGGGGACGTGGTCATTCTTGAGACAGTTGAGAACCAATTCCGAGGTACGAGGTTTCTGCTTAGGGCTCTCAAGTATCATGCTGAGGGCCACTACTGGTATGACGTGTGACCAGTTATGTTCAGCGCCCTGTTTTGTAATTAGTTGTATATATATATTTGGTTATGTGCTCTCTCTTTTAAGTGAAAAATGATCCGCCATATTAGTGGGATTGGATGGACTAACATTAGGGACATTAAGCCCAATTAGTTGTAAAGATGTAATTAAAAAAAAAAAAAAATTTGTTGTGTGTTTATATATATATATTATATATTTGGTTATGTGCTCTCTCTTTTTAGTCGAAAACGATCTGCCATATCGGTGGGATTGGATGGACTATACATAAGGAGCATTAAGCCTAATTAATTGTAAAGAAAAAATAAAAAAAAAAAAAAAAAAAATTTGTTGAATATATATATATATATATATATATATATATATATTTGGTTATGTGCTCTTTTTTTAATCGAAAAAAGAGATGGTTTGTTCAACAAGCTCAATTGATCAGGAAATATAGAAATGAAAAAGAAAAGACAGAGTTGTATTTTCGGAGTTAAAGAAGTACAAGGAAGAGAAAAGAAAGAGAAAAAGGGTAGCATTTGTGAGTTTGTGTATCGATTTTGGCTCAAATTTGATTTGGTGAATTCTTACGACGAGCTCTTGAATTCTACTGGTCTTGATTCTCAATTTGGTCTCTCTAAAGTGCTCCATCAAGATACTTACTCGGTCATACTTATATTTTTTTTTTTCTTTTGATCCTATGTACAGGTATCAAGAACGTTGTATCTGTTGAAGATTGTGAGCCTTTAGGTTTGCTTTCTTAAATTCATTATTGGTTTTCCATATAAAAATCGGTGTCTCACTTTCAGATTGATTTATTTTCCTATTGTTAGCACTTTGGTTGATATATTCGTTTTGTTTGGCTTTGTTGGGATTCACTTGAGGATCCCACTTTATCGCACAAAGAGGAAAAAAGGTCATCTTTTTACTAATTTTATAATTGGAAGTCAACCGCAGCGATTAAATAAATTGACATGTCTTTAAAAAAACAAAAAAACGAAATGACACGTCTTTTTAATTTATATTGTCAGCTTTTTATTTATTTATTTTTATGTTTTGCTGAATATTCCTATTGTCAACGTGTTTTGACATAAAAACAATTGTCGTTTGACGTAAACCGCATAAAACAAAATCAGAAGCCTACAAGACCTATCCTTTTATCCATAAAGATTCCACATGATACTCAGAAGAATGAATCTTATTGAGCACCTATTTAATTTGCTCATTTAAATTTTTAATTTAAATTTAAATATAATTTTATCTAAAAAAATTTTATTGTAATAAAAAATTAAATGTGACTGTTATTTAAAATTTTTTATTATAATAAAACTTGAATCAGCAAAATAAACGGAACCTCAATTTAGATAAGAAGACCAATCCTTTATTATATAACAGAAAAAGGACCATTTTAATTCCAACGCCATCATGAAATCATGCTTTCAAGGCTTCGCTTAGTAGCAGTCCTAAATCCACCAGTAAATTGCTCTGTTTCATGTTCATTTGGTTTATTTCCCATTTTATGTATCTGGACACAGAACAGTAATTATTTAGGTCATCTACTTCACATTTATTTGGTATCTACTCTAATCATTGCTACATTTTCAATTTGCATTATACAACCTCTGCCTCTTGTAAGAATACAAATCAAACTTACTTGAAACTTCATGATGTATAATAATACGTAACAGAGAATGAATTTCACACTAGAAAAAAAACATAGGTTAAGAAGCGTCCTTCAGAGTTCAGACCTGTGTGATGTAATAGGCATTGCAGAGCAAGATTTGACCGTTTTACAATATAATTTCAGTAACAAGAAATTTGTGGATTTTATGTGCATCATCGATCGGTGTTAGCTGTCGCACATGGTAATTAAAAAAGAAAAAGTGCTTATAGCATAACAGAGACTGTACCCTTTGAAAATATAGGCAACCTAATGCAACCATGTATAATAAATAGCTAAAGCACTGCTTCAGCGCTTGAAGAACACGAAATCTCTACTACAGTTGGCTTTGATAGCATCCTCCAGTTTCTCAGCACAGTCAAAATCAGCTTTAAAAGTAGCCATTGTTGTACCGTCTTTTCCGGTTTCATAATCTTGCTTGATATCTTCAACTTGAAAAGATTGTAGCTGGGAACATAATCAGAAATGAAACACTAATTCAGACAACGTCAATTCAATAGGGAGAAGTATAATTATGGATCTCTAAAAGGTTATCTGATGATATAAAGCTCCTAAAAGATCAAATGGAACCTCCACACCCATTGGAACCTGCTATCCATCTTTGTCGACACTGTCATCATCATGACCTCAAATGTGGGCTCATAGTATATTCTTAATACAGATGACGATACCTTGCCAAAGGAAAGGAGATGGCTTATGAAACCATAAAGCAACGGATAATGGAGGCTGCGAGATCGATCTTTCTCCCCGAGTTCATGAGCCGCATAGACGAATATATAGTATTTCAGCCCCTGGACCGTGAACAGATAAACAGCATCGTCAGATTACAGGTAAAATTTTTCTTCTCGAAGAATCAATGATTTCCTTGTGTCATGTTCTTTGCTTATGCCATGTTCAAGATTTTTGAACACGTTGCTCATGATTTGTGTTAGTGTTACAGTTGGAACGGGTGCGAAAGAGGATTGCAGATCGGAAAATGAGAATCATCCTGAGCAATGCGGCTGCGCAACTTCTCAGCAGCCTCGGCTATGATCCGAACTTCGGTGCTAGGCCGGTTAAGAGAGTGATTGATCGGCAGAATGTTGAGAATGAGCTTGCCAAGGGCATATTGACAGGAGATTTCAAGGAAGAGGACACTGTGTTGATCGACACCAAAGTCACAGCCTTCTCCAACGGCGAGCTTCCCCGGCAGACTGGTTTAGAATCTCAAGCTGCTGAAGATCAAGAGGCCTTTCTCAGGGACCGTATGATATTCTCCTGTATTTGCCTTTCTCAAACACTAAAATAGGTTCTCACATAAACTTTGGATAAAATATAGTTACTTTTGGTTATGTAGTAAGTTCCTGTATACGGCTTGTTTCTTAAACAAAATTCTTTCCCGAGCTATCATTGATGAAGTCTAATTAGTAATTAGTTAATAAACGTTATTTCCAATTAAATTAATATTAGAATTAAATTCATAAAAGGTTACTTAGCTTTTCTTTTTAAAAATAGTCGTCGGGTTAAAAGTTGTATCAAGTTTAGTCCTTAAACCAAGTAAACCTGCTTAAGGTGCTTAAGTTAAATTCATGAGTATAATTAATAAATTATTATTATTATTATTATTATTTTGCTGAAGTTAAAACTTTATTAAAAGCCAAAAACAAGGTTAGAATATGGTGGCCACCACAGAGGACGCCACCTCCTCAAGGCTAAAGGAACCACAAGATCCAGTAATAGAACTCCATTTAGCCAAACGATCAGCCAAACCATTGAGCCAAACGATCGGCAATGGTCTGCCAATCCTCCGGGCACAGTCTCGAATTTAAGGCCTCAATGACAACCTTTACAATCTCCGAACAGTCGAACTGCACCTGTCAACGATGCCGCTATCTGCACAGCCAAACCAGCAGCCTGCAATTCAGCATCCAGACTGTTACACGCAATAGACGTGCAAGTGTAAATACGCTGGATGAATCCATCAAACAACAACTACAGCAAGACCTGCTTTGCCATATTAGAGAAGGCGGCATCAAAGTTAATAAATGTCATTAAGATTAAATTAATATGAAAGTTAAAAATTCATGAATAGTTCTAGAGCGAGAGTCTCCGTTTTGAAAATTGTGTCAAATTGATCTAAAGAAATTATAAAAAAAAAAAAAAAAAAATGAAAACCTTTGAATGTGAGATATATCAAATATAATCAAAGAAATACGTCATAGCTAGTCCCATTCTTATTGAATGAATGAAAGACATTATTAATAGCTCAGATCCCATTTTAAGTTGTCTTTTAAAATAGTTTTTAATTTATTTTTAAAACAAAAAATAGTGATTTTCTTTAGAAAACAAAATTCGTAATCTTTTTTCCCCTTTTTCAGGATAGGTTCTACCAAAAATTCTCTAAAAATGATTAAAATATTTTAGGAAGTTATTACGTACTAATAGTAAGTACAAAAAGAAAGTATCACAAAATCTTATTTAAAAAAAAAAAAAAAGCATCTTAAATACCCCATAAAATTACCCTTTGTAATAGCATATCTAAAGAAGCTCTCTAAATTTTAGCTAAAATGACTAGAAAGTTATTTTAGTTAACAATTTTTGTGTGATACACTATAACCATACTCTCTATTTTAACTAAGTATAGATTATTTTAATATTTATTGAGTTTAAAAATATAAATAATTTTATTGAAATTTAAAAAACCTTGGCATTTATTATGGTTTGAAACTATAAAATAATATAAAAGATTAAATAACTAACCACTTCTTGCTAGTTATATTTAACTAGTATGAAATGGGTTTTTTAAAATAGCTAACCGTTTAGCTAATGGTTGCAGTGAAAAATTCTAACTAAATTATTAATTATTTTATCTAAAAACATAAAATAACTAATATAGTTAGAGTTACTCTAACACTGCGTTTCTAATTTGATTCTTTTAAGTGACTTTAATCTTGCAATTAGGCACGCCTTTGCCCCTCAATTTAGCCTCGCGTGACCAATTCGGTCCAAAAGATAAGAAGGGGGTTGCCTTTTAAGGATTAACGAAAACTTAGGGAATACGTTGGTGACATTTTTCAGAGGTCGGCCATTACACTAAGATGATTTTATAAATAATATTTCTTCGGAGATCGATTCCTAATACCACAATGTTACCATCACCGACTTCCCATCACAATTACTATATGATAAAAATGGTTGCTGATGCAGCTAGTTTTTTATTCGGAATTCTAATAGCTAGAGACTTTTATTTCTCTCACGGTTTTTACTTTTGTAGTTTGCTCTGGAAATTTCCAAGTTGACTTTTGCAAAGCACACATACACTACTTCAATACCAGTTACACTCCAAATCAAAAATATTTAAAATATCTCTTCAAATCAATTATGCAGCAAATCATTTTTCCATATGAGCACATTTTCTCCAACAAATCTACAAATCTCCTAATTTGAATATGTCAATCAAATCTTCCAAATCTTCTTTGTAATGTCCTTCCAAATATTGATTTCCATCAACAAAACCATTCCAAATTCGGAGCAATTAGCAACCAAAATTACCTCAAAATTTGAATCTACATCAATCATGAACTTAACCTTGTTTTTGAATTTTGTACAACCCAATTCCAATATATGCCAACTAATAAAATCCTAACATTATCAAACACATCAAAAGCTTCCTTGACCTCCTCTAAACTCGGCTCACTCTTGTCAAACAGCGATGAAAGCTCATCGGAACCAAAAGACTCGCGCAGTTCCTCGCTATCCCAGCTGCAAAAAATTCCAAACTTCCCCATCACCATCTCCACATCTTCTCTTCTCACCCTCCCATCTTCATGATCATCACCATCTCTCTTGTTGACATGAGAAACTGGCTTGGGGATCAACTCGGTATCCAAGCCTTTCTTAACCCGAATATTCGAGTTGGCATAAACGAAGTTGGTCTAGACATAAGACTTGAAGAAGCTTGGGAAAAACTTTTCTATGGTGTGAACCAAGCTTGGAAATATCATGAAAAATAGTTGTAACAAAAGCAGCAATATTGTGATAAGTGGCGTGTTATTATCTGATTGAGTCTTCTCCATGGAAATAAAGTTGTACATATTATTTGTTGATACCGGTTTGAGTCTTTTAATACTTTATAAGACAATATAAATAATGCAGAGACGTAAAATAAAAGAACATAAGAGAAATCATATTGTGGTTCGGACACAACCTACTCCGCGGGGCCACACCCAGATGATGAATAATCCACTAAGAACTCTTTTACAATTCAATTAGACTTAATCTACCTGAGACTCTCTCTCTAAGAATACGCCTATGAACGTGTAATTTCCCAATGGACTTGAACAGCGAGATCCCCTCGACTTTTTAACATTAGAATCCCTCCAACTAAGTTTTTCTCCCAAAAACACTCAAATCATCTCTCTTGAATACAAGTGCTCACCCCTATCTCACAACCCAGCAAAAACTCATCAAAATACACACAAAGACTCAAGGGACACTTTCAATAAATAAGCAAAGTGTGAATAGCTTGACACCTCTTCAATTAATTCGCTGAACCAAATCTATTGCAGATCCTTGTTACAACAATAACTACAACATAGCTGTCGCAGTCAACTTTCTCAAAATCAGTCCGAATCAAACTCCTCTAATTTTGAAACCTTCCTAAATTGATATAAGAATCTAGACTCATTCCTAGGAGACAGAGGAAGATCATCCAGCTACGAAAATCTCAATCAAATATCAATCAAATCAATTTACCATCTTTAGATCAATAGTTGACTTACAAAAATAGAAACTAAATTAAGTTTTCAGATATTGCAGAAACCTTTGATAGAGAATTTGCCAGCTGCACATTTATTCTCAACCACAATCAACCAGTCAATCATTCTCAAAATACAGTCAATCATTTCCAAAATAATGCCAATCATAAAACGATTAGAATCAATACAGAATTTGGAAAACAAATCCCAACATTATTGAACATGGCTGTTTCTTTGTACCTATATCAAAACAAAAGTACTATTTGAGAAGCGGGAACTAAACACAATTCCTCTAGTGCCTGAAACGTTTAAGGAAATAAAAAGTGTTTTTGGTTAGTAGTTGTAATAGAGGAAGGCAAATATATGAGAGAATGGCTTACATTGATTGCTTGTGAGGAAAATGAAGAGGAGGAAAATGGGTTTTATAGACCAAAAGATTTGGTCACATAATTGAAGTTTGAAGACATCAAATTTGGTCAGCCTTGAAGACTGGGGAAAAGGAAAGGAAGCTAAGGGAAGGTGCCTGTGTGTTGCCCAACAACGGGTCGTTAAGGAAGGTGGTAGAGAAAAATAATAATAACAATAAAAAAAAGGAGGATGAAAATATGGGTATTTTTTCAAATATTTTGTGGCTGCTTTTCCTTGTCTTATACTCTTGTCCATTTTGGATTTATAGGATTAGAAAAATGAAATAAAATAAAATGCAATAAGAAGAAGAAATGGTCACCGCCAAAACAGCACAAGGGAAATTTCTAGTTTTTTCAGGAAAAATATTATATAATATATTTGAGGGCCTGCTTTTTCTTTAGATTTATGTAAAATTTTCCAGGAATATGCATTTTTCAGATTTGACCACTTAAGCTATTTTAAAGAAAAGATCATAATCAATTAGAAGGACTTTTGAAGTTTCTTTGAAAGAATGTACTATATTATAAATAGGGGTAATTTATTATTATCGCATAGAATCGCCTTACAAGGGGCTTCAAAATTCCGGCGAGAGTTCGAGGTTATAACTTATAAACATTAATGACGGCGGGCTTGCCAAAGTGGCTGACTGAGAGTGATGTACGAGCCAAATTGTCAGTTCCTAAGGGATGGTGGGATATTATAATTAGGCCGCTTTTCGGCGATGAATTAGACCGCTGCCGCGAGATCGAGCTGTGGGCTGTCGACGGCGTCGGGATGTTCTGGGAGTTCAGGTGCGCTGTCCGACAGAAGGAGAGGTACAAAAAGCCAGTTTTACAGTCTGATGGCTGGCTCAAGTTTGTTAACTACAAGGGACTTGAAGTTGGGGACATGGTCATTCTTGATACAGTTGAGAACCAATTTCGGGGTACGAGGTTTCTTCTTAGAGCTTGTAAGTATGATGCTGATGGTCAATGTTGGTTTGACGTGTAGCCATTGAGCAGTTATATATATAGATATATATATATTTATATATATATATATATATATATATACATATTTACGTATATTATATGTCTTAAATATTCAGCAGCCGAATTTTGAGAGCTCTCTTTATAATATATAAAGAGTTGTACACTTTCTGGTTCTGTAGTCTGTTCCTCGTTACAGTAAATTAATCTATTACTGTTTGACGTCTTTTGGTTTCATTTGGTGAAATACCAGGAATTCTTTTGGTCTATCTGCGTTTGGTTTCGTAAAGAAGATCTTATCCAGCTTTGCATGTTATTCATCATGTGAACAGAAGTTTTAAGAAAGAAGGAAAGAAAGAAATGTTGAGGACTAAAGAACCGTAATTCTTAACTAACAAAAAGCAATTCAGAAAGGCGATTAAAAAAAAAAAAGATTACAAGAAAATCACCAATCTTACGCTTTTTAGATTATATTTGCTTTTTCTTTAACCTTTCATATTCCCAAATGAGTACCCTTAACATAATGTATTAGGGCAACTGAAATACATGAGTGAAAAGTCTAAAATATATTTGCTAAGAACAAAGTAAAATTAATTATTAGGCTCTGCACACTTAATAAAAACAATATTATGCAAAAAGGCCTAAGACGCTTTTTATATTTTATCCTATTCTTTCTTTGAGAAGATATTATTATCCTATTCGTTCAAAAGAACTTGACTCTTTTCATTTTTTTTAGTTTTGTGTTCTTTAATGATCATAATAAAAATTACGACCAGAAATAAAATTGTAAGAAAAAGGGGCAGAAAATATGGCTAGATTGTAAGGAAACTATTATTTAAAAGACGCTAAAAGAGAACGAGGGGGGGGAAAAAAAAAAAAAGACAACATACATTAGTTAAAATATTGAAGTTAATGGATAAAAGTCGTAGTGATGTACTGATGTTACATGCGTAGATATTTGTTTAATACAAGAATAACTGATGTTAGATCCGTTAGTAAAGAATTTATAATATTTAAGTTAAGAGGTAGGTTGCATTATTAGTCTATACGAAAAATATTATAGTCACTCTTTTTATCATTTTCTATATTTATTGTTTAATATTTCAATCTCTCTATCTCATTTTCTATTTAAATAATAACATATTATATTCTTAAAATTCACGTGTCAAATAGTGAATATATAAAGTAATAAATATAGCGACAAAAATAATAACAATGGCATTTTTTTTATCTACATTAAAGGACACCTAAATTGAAAGTAAAATATATCTGGGAGAAAAATTATAAAGACGGGATAATGACACGTGTGTCTAATACAGCAATTTTTTTTAATACGATTTTAGGAATGATATAAGCAGACGTAATGACATAAGTACCCCTAAATGTAATAACGAAATTGTGAAGCAAAATAAGTATTCTCCTCCCATGTTTTTGGCTAATTAGTTGTATAATATTCTATAACGTTCCCAATTAATATCTATACATTAACTTATCTAATTACTTGCATAATTTTAAATAACATTCCCTATTAATATCGAGTCATTAACCTCATCAGCCATCATTTTTTAAATTTTGAAAAAACATCAAAACCTTCCAAAGAAAAATGAAAAACTAGGTGACGTTTGAAAAAATGAAAAACTATGTGACGTTTGATTCATAAGTTCAGAACTATAATTCATGATTTTAATTTTTAAAATTTAAATTTTTTTTTTTAGAGAAAAACATTATATAATAAATCAAGAATCATGATCATAAACTAGACTAAAACCCTCAAAACAAATGGAATATAAAACAACAAACTCTAATCTTCAATGAACAAGAGCCTAATTAAGATTGCAACTTTATGATAATTAATGAAGATTAAAAATTTGAAAAGTTAGATGATGTTCCTGTGCAAAAGGATATAAATGATAAGACATTAAAATTAACGGTCAACTAGACTAATGTCTGACACTAAAGTTGATGAATAATTTTCTAAAACAAAACAAAAGGACAAATACAAATAGTGCAAAAGGAAGAAGGATAATACTTAGTACACTATTAATTTTAGTTCAAACGTTTGACTTTATTCAAGAAGAAACTTTGAAGAATGCCAAAAAAAAAAAAAAAAAAAAAAAAAAAACAAACAAAACAAAAACAAAAACAAAAAAAGATACAGGTTTATGCCATAAATAATGGAGTTTCGGAATCGTGTCATGTAAATAGCTTAGTTAAAAATCAACAAAACATGGTAAACCCGAACGATAAAAAAAATTATGACGCAAATCTGGAAACATGTAAAAACTGTGACAGGACACTTAATTTTCTCTTACTCAAGCCCTCTTTAAATAAATTTTAGTAAAATATTACACAATATGACCTTTTTTTTCATGAATGAATTAAAATGTGACTTGCTTTTTCAAATATCACATGATAACTTCTTTAAAAAAATTAAAAAAATTTAACACCCTAAAATACCCTTTGATTTATTTTACTGGGCCTTTTTTTGTTTATTTCTCTAATCTTCTCTAACAACTTGACTAAAGGGCTCGTTTAGTTCGCTGATTTGAGTTTTTTATTTGAGTTGAGATGTGATTTTATGTAAAAAATTTTATTTCTGGAATCTTTTCTAAAACTTGAATTTAAAAACTGAATTTTTTTTCAATCATTCAAAGAAACAACCAACGATTATGTAATCTTGTATATATAAAAGCAAATTAATATTCTAATTTAGAGCAACAAAAAAAAAAAGCAAATCTAATACGATTGTTTAAACGTTTTATATTGGTAAAAGAAATGGAACATAGATAATGATAACTGAAACCATCTCATAGTTCCATTAAAGTAATTACTATGTAATTATATTACCAAAATAACAACAACAAATGGTGTACAAAGAAACAAACATATCATTAAAATAAAACATCATTAATAGAATGTCATATCAATTATGATGTAATAGAGCAACCCATTTTAATATCAATTATAAAACATCAAAAGTTGGCGAGTCTCGTACATGTTCAATGAAAGAACAAAACAAAAAGTAATTGTTACTAAAAATCTATTTTTAGAAAAAAAAAAAAAAAAAAAAAAAAAAAACCAACGATTCTTCTCCAACAACTTAAACGAATATACAAATATTCAAATATAAAATAAAAAAATACAAATAGTTTGAATTCTAATATCCAAATATTTCCAATCCAAATATTTTCAATTCGGATTCTTCCCCAACAACTTGACCGAATATTCTAATTCAGAGAAAAAAAAAAAAAAAAAAAAAAATAAATGTAATACGATTGTTTAAACTTTTTATATTGGCAAGAGAAATAGATAAACCTTCATTAATTAAAAAAAATAAAAAAAAACATAGGTAATGATAATTGAAACCATCTGATAATGTCAATTATTTTAATGATATGATATTGTGTATCGTTACACAAAATAAATGAATCTCTTTGGTCACTTCTTTGATATTGGGAATTACAGTTGTGTTCATAACTGTCGTTTCCATAGGATTAACGAATGAAAAATCCTGCAAAAAAGATTTTGTAGTGGTAACTTTCAATTCATTATTATAATGACATATCCATTAAATATCATGATGAATTAAATTTTTTGACACTCTAACATATATACCGGATCATTCATTCTCTTTGTTTCATTCTCATTATTAATAGCACTTTCAGATAGAATTATATCTTCCACAACAATTTAAATTCCTTTATTTTAGGATTTTATTTTTTTAAAACAGATAGATATTCCATGATTTGTGAGGAAAAAAAAAAGTAGAGCAATATCTAAATTATGTAAAAAGTAACATCATTATAATGTCAATAATGTAATTACATAATACTTTATTTAAATATCGTTATACAATTAGGCGATGTATGAGATATTCTCAAACATAAGCCATATTTCAATTATAGATTTGTAATTTGGCCACATGTCTAAATCACCCTAAATTTTATGGCTTCGTTTTGGACATTTTTTTTTTTTTTTTTTCTCTACCAAATATGGACTTACAAGTTATTGTTTGTGTAAATATGACAATAACAATTACTATTAACAGACACGTCGTTTTAATTCGTATTGTTGTCGCTTGACTCTCCCCGCTTCCCATCTCTCACTTATTACCTCCAACATAAGAGAGCGATCGGAAATTGTAAACAATAGTTTGTAAATAACCAATTTACTAATATATAGAAATTAAGAGCCGGAAATTGGAAACAATAGTTTGAAAATCATGAATTTACACAATAAATCTTAGATATTTACGTCAGAACACATATTATATTTATTCATTAATCTTGAATTTACAATATAGACAGTGAGGAGAAAGAGAGAGTGGAAAGAAAACAAGAGTAAATTTTATAATTAACTTCTTTTTTAAATTAGGAGCATTTTTAAAATGTTAATCTAATGTAAATCCAAACTTACACCTATTAAACTTATTTACTAACTATAAACCTTGACCCATTTGTTTTTATTGCTCATTTAATGGAGCCTATTTCCCTCAATCTCTCGAGATTAATTACTCTTCTAAAGTCAAATTGTGCGATTGAACAGAAATCTATTTAAAAAAACAAAACAAAAAAAAAAAAACAAAACAAAACAAAACAAAACAAAAAGTGGCTTCTTTACCCATTCTCCAATTCTGCGACATGTCGTTTCGCATTGTTAAACCTTCAGAGACTTTATCTAAGCAACAATTTGTCACAGTTATATAAAATAGCTGCTATTAGTCATCTCCTTGAGTTGTAATAACAATCTCAACGTCACTTTTGAGAGTTGCTACAAACCTTGCATCTCCATCACCTCCATCCTAAGCACGGGCATTGTCTTCACATCTGTAACCGGCAAAATCACCGCCTAAGATGGCTTTGGCAAACCAATCCAGTTCAAAGACGGTTTTTACAAAAATCAAAAGATATTAGATCTAACTCAACCTAACAAAACTGGCTTGTTAAGGGAGGATTGCCCTCACCTTATTAAGTGGATCATGTTAATATCTCCAGCCAATGTGGGATTCTAATACGCCCGCTCACGCACAGCGTGGATCATGCCAAACAGCTGCGAATAAGTCGATATTGGGGGACCCAACATTACAAAACTAGGCCTGCTCTGATACCATTTTACAGAAATCAAAGGATATTAGGCCTAACTCAACCTAACAAAACCAGCTTGTTAGGGGAGGATTGTCCTCACCTTATTAAGTGGATCATGTTAATATCTCCAGCCAATGTGGGATTCTAATAACGGTCATGCTGTGTACCACTCTCTTACTAGGGCTAGTGTCAAAAGCTGCCTCGCTCCTGATGCCAAATCCGCCATCTCCGGTTTTACTCGGCACCCAAAAGGCAATGCGGCCTCCTCAAGCTGCTGTTGCAACTGCCGACAATGGCTATAGTCGCCCCTTCTATCCTCTGTGAGATGCAAAATTTTTCTTTTTCTAAGATGGGTCTGATTCTGGGCAATGCATCAAATCATGCATTCGTGGCTTCGCTTAACAGTACTCCTAAATGCACCAGTAAATTGTCAGGCTCGAATAAACTCTAACTAAATGTTTCATGTTCTATTGGTTTCTTCTCGATTATATTAGGTCATCTATCATAGTCATCTGGTATTTTTCTCCCACTTTTGACACATTTTTTATTTACATTAGACCACCTCTGAATCCTGTAAGCTTACAAACCAAATATGAGACAAATTTCATAGCATAAATAACAGAATGAATTTTACTCGACCATAGTAAATGCAAAACATATGGGGTGAAGAAGCATCCTTCACAATATATAACAGGCATTGCACTGCAAATTTGACTGATTTTACTATATAATTTCAGTAACAATGAATTTGTGGATTCTATGTGCATCTTTGGTGTTAGCTGTTGCACATGGCAAGTAGAGACCAAAAAAAAAAAATGCAGATAATGCCATAAATTGTACCCTTTGAAAATATAAGCAATCTCTGCAACCATGTATAATAAAAAGCCAAAGCTCTGCTTCAGCGCTTGAAGAACACTAAATCTCTACTACATTTGGCTTTGATAGCATCCTCCAGTTTCTCAACACAGTCAAAATCAGCTTTAAAATGAACCATTGTTGTACCGTCTTTTCCAGTCTCATAATCTTGCTTGATATCTTCAACTTGAAAAGATTGTAGCTGGGAACATAATCAGAAATGAAACACTAATTCAGACAATGTCAAATCAACAAGGAGAAGTATAATTATGGATCTGTAAAAGGTTGCCTGGTGATATAAAGCTCCTAAAAGATCAAATGGAACCTCCACACCCATTGGAACCTGCAATCCATCGTTTGAAATCAAAACATTCTTCAAAAATGAAATAAAAGAATAAATGTAAACCCAAATGGATTTTTCTTTGTTTTTTGAGTACTTGAAAATCATCAAAACAAGTTAATCATATTTTTATCTGATCTAGCAATATCTATGCTTAATGTTAATACCTTTGATTTGATAAGACAAGTAGGGGCATTTCTCAAGCATTCTGAGGCAACTCCTCCATAAGCTCTCACTAGCCCACCAGTGCCTAATTTGATACCTCCAAAATACCTTCAAAACAATCAATTGTGTTATGCAAAATTCACAAAAGCAAATTGTTTCTCAAAGAATTTGTCATAAGCGTCTAAACAGAATGTAAAAAACCTGATGACAACCACCATAACTCTGTCGATTCCCGAGGAAACAATCGCAGAATGTATTGGCTTCCCAGCTGTCCCCGACGGTTCGCCGTCGTCATTCGACCGATATTGATCTCCGACCTGAGTAGGTTTTTTTTTTTTTTTTTTTTTTTTTTTTTTTTTTCAATCATCAAAAGAAATGATACAAACCGAACAGAGGATGTGAAATGAAAACCCTAATTGAGATTGACCCAACCGACCTTGTAAGCCCAACAATTGTGAGTAGCTCGCGGATCTCGCACCTGGTATCATCGAAGACAAATTAAACAAAAAGAACGGAGATTTATTCGAGTATATGTTTGTGTGTGTGTGTGTGTATAGAGAGAGAGAGGTAGTACCTGAGAGAGGAAGGAGAAGGCGGATTGTTCATCGGAGATGGGCCCAGCGATGGCGATGAATTTGCTCTTCTTGACTTCCTTTTCGAAAGTCACTCTCTCCTTGATCGTTGTGAAGGCGCCGCCGCCAGTATTGCTGCTAGTGGCGGTGGTGGCCATCATGGCGGTGGTGGTGGCGGCGGCGGAGTTGAAGGCAACCGTACGACGGTTAGAGGTAAAGAGGAGGAGTTTGCGGCAGTGGTGATGTGAACAACTGGGTATTGCTGTTATTGCCACCGGCATGACTTGCCTTTGGGCTTTGTTGTTGGCTCCTAGTTCCCACCCACTTTCCGTTTTCTTGAATTTAGCAAGGAATTAACAGATTGCAACGATGTCGTCTGAAGAACAGAAGGCGGATTGTTTGTCCGAGACGGGGCGAGTTGAGAAAATAAAGGATCTAATAAATTTATTAGATTAATTTCAAAAAATTCTCTCTTGACTCTCGTAATACTTTACCATTTAGTTTAGTTCACTGATTCGAGTTTTTAATTCGAGTTGATATTTGATTTTATGTGAGAGCTTTTTACTGTAGTAAAAAAGTTAGATGTGATTGTTTGTGAAAGCTTTTTACTGTAGCAAAACTCGAATTCTAAACTCAAATTAGTGAAATAAACGGGACCTTTTAAAAAATAACATTCATTTTTCTTAAATTTTATTATGTTAATAAGTTTTTCTCTTTTATTATAATGAGTGTCAAAATTCACTATGTGTTAAACACATGACTCATATGAGAAGGGTATTATCGTAAATTAACTTGCAACAATTCTTCCAAATGTTAAATAAAAAAAACCTAGATCTTGAACAACATAAAGATCAAGGAAAAAAAAAAAAGGAAGAACAATGAATTCAAGACGGAATCATCGGAGTTGAAAAACTCAAGACAGATACTGCAAGTCTTCTTTGAAGTTGTCACTAGAAGGAGACAACAATTATGATGAAGACGAAGATGAAACTATGATCGCCATTAAACTCTCTGCATAACCAAAAGAAGACGAAGATGAAGAAGTAGCGAAAGCCGCTATTGAAGAGTGAAAGTGAAGGAGTGATATGCAATGTTGGAGAGAGAGAGAGAGAGAGAGAGAGAGAGAGAGAGAGAGAGAGAGAGAGAGAGAGAGAGAGAGAGAGAGAGAGAGAGAGAGAGAGAGAGAGAGAGAGAGAGAGAAAGTGTGTTTATGGAAGAGAGAAGAAGTAGAAGGGAGGTGAAGAAGAAAGGAACCCTAGAAAAAGTGGTAGAGCGGGAAAGGGAAAGTGAAGATGAAGATCAAAGAAAATGTGGGCAATTTTTTTAATAAAAATGAGAAATTATCTGATTGAGATGGTATAAACGTAATTGCATTTTTAATTCTTACTAAATAAGTGACGCGTGGTAATTTCGTCACTTATTGTAATAGAAGGAAAAAACTTATTAACGGAATAAAGTTCGGAAAGAATGGATATTATTTTTTAAAATTTATGGGGTAAAGTATTAAAATGGTTTGAGGAAAAATTTTTGAAATTAATCCAAATTTATTTAGATCACAAGTTACTGTCATTTTAATGTATAAGGCAACATGTCGTTTAAATCATAAACGCCATGTCTTTCTACTACATAACGACACTGTTTTTGTGACAAAGGACGTGTCGTATATCTAATTAAACGACAACAAAGTTTTGTCTTCTCAAGGAAAAGAGAGTACTTTAATGATATGTCGTTTCCGAAATTAACCGATTTTGCAACATAATTGACGACAGATTTTATAAAACCCTATATATCAGTAGAGTTTAACAAATTGACAATGAAGCAGAAGAAGAAAGTGATAGCTAATAGCTATGGTTGCTACTACCATTACCCACGTCAATGACGTTTATTATTAATATATGTATATGTATATAGACATTCGTTAAGGGCACAATAATTTTAAAGTTCCTACCATGAAAATGCCATTGACAGAAAAAGATGAATCATTAATATTCGCTTATTTAGGACGGCTGCAAAGATAGACAGATTGATATTATACATTATACATATACTAAAAGCGATGACGGGATTTACTGTTCATGCTACAGTGCAATGAACAGTGTCTTTTCCGTTTTAGCCTTGTTTTTTTCTTTTGCTAAAATTTCAATTCTCGTTATGTCCTGTTGAGTGTGATTTTACTATATTGCCTTTCATTTCAGTTTTTTGTGTTTTTATTTGCTGAGATCGTTTTGGTCATTTACTGATGCTTTTAGTTCCTTTTCATCGTTTATTCTCTACACTGCCTCTTCGTTTTCGTTTCTTTTGGTTTATTGTGTTTTGGTTCTAAGTTTACTCCTAGGTTTTTTCAGATAAAAAAAAAAAAAAAAAGTCAATCTCCCTGACTCTCACTTTGGCCACACTCTCTATGCAATCCTTCACTCTGGCCGCCTCTCTTTCTACTATTCTCTCTTCTCTGTATCTTTGGATTTCGACAATCTCTGCGTGGGTTTGTGAGAGGATACCGGCCATTACCAAAGAGCAAGTGTTGTGGGTGTGAGCCCTTCATTACCTGATTTTTGTGTTTTATGGTTTGGGAAAGCAACTGGTAATGATTTTTGTGTTTTATGGTTTGGGAAAGCAAGTTTTTCCCTTTTTGTACAAGAAGGAAAATTTAGTGGGTTCAATATGTGCCCTAACCGCCCTTTCACTCTTCGATTTTGAGATCCTCTTTCGCGAGTGCAAAACATAAGAAGGTTGTTAGGAAATAACTATTTTTTTTCTTGATGATTATGCATTTTCTTCTTTCTAATGGGTATGAGTTTTTCCTATTTTTATGATGATTTTTTCTTTATAAACCTTCATTTTTTGTTGTTATCTGACATTTGTCAACCTCTATTTATATATTATTGTTGTGCGATGGTTATTTTCAGAGTTATTAGTTTGATGCTTTGATATTAGAAGGGTCATAGGTAATTTTATATTTTTTTTTTTTTTACGTAAAAAAATCTTCTGAATTTATTAGTTTATGAGCAAAATAATAGACCGTATTGCTCCTAACTTCAATTCCATCATGCTTGATGGGACCAAATTGCTTGAAAAGCTTATCAAGTTCGTCAACAATTGCAGTCATGGGAAGATTGGCATAAGCCTCAACTGTAAAGATAAAACGGAGTATCATAAAAAGAAATTATGAACAATTTCTCAGCTCCAGTAAGTAAGTGAAATAGGTGAATTAGGGTTTAGTTGGTAAAAAATTTTGTTCTTTTCGAGTTAAAGGTTGGAAATTTCTTGGGATTTAGGTTTCCAATTCAATTTTAATTTCTGAAAGGTAGGCGGGGTAATTTAGAAAGTTAAATTTGTTTGGCTACGGCTTTTAAATCTATTGAGCTTAATTTTAGTTAAAAGAATTCTGTTGAGCTGAAATAATATTCTTTCTTAACTTTTTTTCTTTTCAATTTTGGTCATTAAATCACATCGAGTCATTATTTCAGATGATTTTTTATTTTTTTACAATTTAAATTTTAATGTTCTGTTATTTCAGTGTTGGTTTGTTCTGTTATTTCAGTGTTGGTTTACTTTTTTAGTGTTGCTTTGTGTGTGTATATAGGCATTTATACATTTAATAAATAACTTATCTTTTGAACACACTTTCTATTAATTTTTAATTAATATAAAATTTTAAATTTTCTATAAAATTACTTATCAATTAATTTCTGACATTAGATAACTTATCAATTGAACGCACTTTTTATTAAATAGGTAAATATACATCCGTGCTATTGCACGGGTAACACACTAGTTGTTTTCTAAATTTAGGATTTTTCCTTAACTATGTACCCACCATTTGACCAATCATTCATTAGTGTCTCCACCCAACTATACTCAGCTTTTCTTTTCACACTTGTTTTTTTTTTTTCCCTGGCATACTATTCTAGATCAACAAATGCCTACCATGATATTACAAGTTGTGCTATATTATTACTATCATTTCTAGAAAATCTGGACATTGATTGTTAAACCTTCTCGTTGGATTGATGAGGGTTTATCGCCCGGCTTTGCATGAGTTTTTTTTTTTTTCCTTTATTTATTTATTTATTTATTAAGTTGAGAACTTGAGGGAGTATTATGCCCGTTCACTTCACTGATCGAGTTTGTAATTTAAGTTGAGATGTGATTTTATGTGAGAGCTTTTTACTATAATAAAAAATTTAGATATGACTGTTTTTGAGAATTTTTTATCGTAATAAAATTCAAATTCTAAACTCAAATTGGTGAAGTTAGAGTCCAATCAATTTTTCATCCAATGTCATTAAAAGTCCAGTTATATATATATATATATATATATATATATATATATATATACACACGTCAAATTCACAACTAGAGTCAATTTTTCATGTACATTTTTTCCCAAGAAATTTTGATGGCGTCGACGGTGGACATAAATATCAAAGAACAGTGTACTAATTTAATCCCAATTGTATATAGGAAACTATAATAAAGTGCAACGTTTACATATGATAAAAATTCAAATTGATTCTATTTACTTATGCCTCGCAGTTTTTAGATACTAAGATGATCTCTTATACAAATGTTAAAATCAATTATATATTTAGTATTAAAAAGTACAATATGGTATGTTATTTTTATTTTTACTCAAATACATAATGCTATTTGAAATGTTAAATCTAATTTGCAATTATTAGAATAAAAAAAAATCAATTTAACCAATAACAATCAAATGTCAAATATATGCTTTACTTGATGAGAAATTTACCACAAATTATAGTATATAAGAAATTTGGCACAACAAATACTATTATGTTATAAGAAATTGTAGTATAAATTGATATTGTGGTGATTATGCAGTTTTGTGGTCCAATTATGTTATCCAATATTAGCTGACGAGGACTAATTTAGAGTGAGAAATCAGTAAAAGTGTAGACTTTGAAAGTGTCGTGTTTGAAAAGGGAGATAATGCTCATGTATGCATGATGTAACATAGTAGATATCCACTAAATTCCATTCGCTAAAAGAGATCTTTTTTTTTCAATGTCAACGGAGACATATTTTTTTTCAATCTCAAAGTGAGAAGAAATATTTGGATTCATAAAATTCTCCGACACAATGAACCCCTATAAAAAGATTAATGCGGTACTGGTTTTTATAATTGACGACAGATTTTATAAAACCCTATATATCAGTAGAGTTTAACAAATTGACAATGAAGCAAAAGAAGAAACTGATAGCTAATAGCTATGGTTGCTACTACCATTACCCACATCAATGACGTTTATTATCAATATATGTATATGTATATAGACATTTGTTAAGGGCACAACAATTTTAAAGTTCCTAACATGAAAATTCCATTCACAGAAAAAGATGAATCAATAATATTCGCTTATTTAGGACCGCTGCAATGATGGACAGATTGGATATTATACATTGTTTTCTAAATTTAAGCCTTTTCCTTAACTATGACCCACCATTTGACCAATCATTCATTAATGCCACAATCCAACTGTACTCAGCTTTTTTTTTTTTCACACTTGTTTTTGTTCCCTGGCATACTTTTCTAGATCAATAAATGCCTATCTATGATGTCACTTGGTTGTGCTTAATCATTTCTATCATTCTAGAAAGACATTGATTTTTAAACCTTCTCATTGGATTGATGAGGGTTTATTGCCCGGCTTTGCATGAGTTTTTTCTTTTCTTTTATTTATTTATTGTTTTTTAAGCTGAGAACTTGAAGAAGGATTTACTTGCGGCAGTTAGAGTCCAATCAATTTTTCATCTAATGTCATTAAAAAGTCCAGTCAAATTCACAACTAGAGTCAATTTTTCATGTACATTTTTACCCAAGAAATTTTGATGGCGTCGACGGTGGACATAAATATCAAAGAACAGTGTACTAATTTAATCCCAATTGTATATAAGAAACTATAATAAAGTGCAACGTTTACATATGATAAAAATTCAAATTTATTCTATTCATGTGATTTGAATCATTTTCAAAGTCCCCATTTTTTTTCGAAAGAACCATTTTCAAAGTCTCCGTTTACAATCCAACTAAAGAAGACAAAATACCTGTCGGATACCTGCCGAGCTCCAAGCTTTGGTGAGACACTTTTTTGGCGGATGGTGACACTTTTTTTCGCGAATGCCCATGTGAAGACACTTTTTTTCAATCTCAAAGTGAGAAGAAATATTTGGATTCATAAAATTCTCCAATCCAACCTCTATAAAAAAGATTAATGCGGTACTGTTTTTATTCAGAGACTTTCCAAGTTAAGTTTCGTTACTAGAGCAGACTAGCCAACAATGGCGGGCTTACCAATTAAAAGGCTGACAGAGAGCGACGTAAATAGCAGACTCTCAGTTCCTAAGGAATGGTGGGAGATAATTAGGCCGCTTTTCGGGGAAGAATTAGACCGCCGCCATGAGATCGAGCTGTGGGCGGTCGACGGCGTGGGGATGTTCTGGGAGTTCCGGTGCGCTGTCCGACAGAAAGGGCCTTACAAGAAGCCAGTTCTTCAGTCTGAAGGCTGGCTCAAGTTTGTCAACTACAAAAGACTCAGAGCTGGGGACGTGGTCATTCTTGAGACAGTTGAGAACCAATTCCGAGGTACGAGGTTCCTGCTCAGAGCTCTCAAGTATCGTGCTGATGGTCACTGGTTTGATGTGTAGCCATTAATTGTAGTTGTGTTCAGCGCGGCCAACTTTGATAGATTTCTTTCTTCTTTTTTTTTTCTTTTTTTTTAAGGGTTTTTGCTTAAGCTGTTATTCTCTCTCTTTTGAGAATGTTTTTCTTGTCGAATATACTGAAAGTAATAACCGTGCTGTTTTAGGTTCCATAATCTTCTTTTTGATTATCTAATGTTGAATAGGGTCGGTTTGAATTTGGTCAATTAAATAGGTACAAGGATTTTGATCCATCTGCGCTTGCTCTACAAGATTTTGTCCATAATAAATGCAATGTGATTGTTAATAAAATGGGTTGTTGTTTTGATAAAGCCTTAATTCATTCATTCCAAAATTTTGCGCCGGTTTCATTTTTGACTTAATTATGTATATATCTATTGTGCAGTAAAGAGATAATGAATGTCCATGAGTTGATTTTATTTGCATTTAACTTTACATATTACAATTTTTATACCGCATCAGTTAATATATAAAAATTGATATTTAAATTAGGTGTCTCCAACGTAATTCTCGTTAATTAGAGGCGACATGTAATTCTTATCATAAACAATCAAATTCTAAAAATACGGAAACCACGTGTCATGAATACATAAAAACAAATGCAAAATTTTGTGGAAAATAACGTGTAGTTTATTCTACAATTCTGGCAAATTTTCTACAGAAACTGCCTTGTCGTTTTTATATTTAAACGACAAAAACTTCCATAAGACGTACGATATCCTGTTTTGTAATATCTCACAACAACAAAATTTTAAGAACCAAAACGGCAGGAGAGTCCTTGATGTAAAAAACGCCAATCTTTCAATTTTTGAATGATAAAAATTTAAAACTAGTGTCTGTAGTTTATTTGACAATGCTAGCAAACATTGAACAAAAAATTAAAAAAGTTACATCGTTTATGAGACAAAACGACCAAAAGCTTCTGTAAGATGTAAGGTATGTCGTCTTGTACCCTTATAAAACGACAGTGATATTTAACATTTTGTTGTCGCTAACGGCGGAAAGGGTTTCATTGAACCAACACTAATCTTTACATTTTTATATTAAATTTTAATGGATGTCGCCGTGAAATACAACAAAGTGTCTGGCCCTTTTCCAAGTCAAACGACATGAAGCTGTAAAAATAAAAAAAAAAACTACGCGTCGTTTGTTAGCTATGAGAAATAAAAGCTCATCCGAAAAGGGGAGTAAAAATGGGACGAACAAACAACTGCAGATTGCAGCAAATGAACGATTGCTACCTTTCGTCGTTTCATCGTTCCACCGTTTCTACCTGCCAATCGCCTCTTTGAAATCTCTCAAGTCTCGATTTTGCAGAAACAAATAGGTAAAGTTTTCTGGTGTTTCGTTTTCTGTTTCTATAAGGGTTTTTTTTTTTTTTGGGTCAATTTTATTTTTGATTTTGATATTTGATGTTCCTGATTTAGAGCAGAAGTAGGAGAATCACATCAAAACGAAGGATGGTTGAGGATGTAATGGAAGGAGTAGCTTCAATAGCCCTTTTGCCATGTGGGTCCATTTCTGGCCATTTCATTCAACTTCCTCATTCCATTTGCTATGGCCTTCAAGCCACTGGTTCTATTACTACTTCCTTATAACCTTAATTCTACGAATATGTCATTGCTATTACTTGCTCTTTAATCCCATTTTTTAGGGTCAATATCCGGTTAAAAAATGGGCGCATAATTTTCTCATTTTTTCGTAAGTGGGGGTTTTGGTTTTTTTTTTTTTTTTTTTTTTAATTTATTGTAAAGGGTGTGTTTTTAACTGATGAATTTCTGATTCTAGCTCCTAGATACGTGGGGGTTTTGATTTTTTTTTTTTTAAACTTTCATTGGTGTCAGAATTGGCATGTGAAAGGGAATGTAGCAGGGGTGAGGATTACCGTCTGATCAAGCTCACCATCATAGACTACAATGTATGAACCTTTCATCATCACCATTCTTTTGTGTTTCCTCAAAATTAAACTGTGTTGTGTCTCATGACTTTTTTTGTTACCCTTTTTTTCCTATGTATATTACAACAGAGAAAGAAAGAACGAGATGTTATTTTGGAGCGCAGAGGCCATGATGCTGCTAGGTTGCGCACCATTGATCATGCTCATGGGTAAGCCATCTTGGAACACCATTTTGACACTGAAAATTATAAGTGTTTTGGTGAACAATTATCGATCAACAAATGAGTTTCGTCTACATGACATGCTTTTTATCTTGTGTTTTGAAATGTTTTTTCTGGTCAGTTGGGAAAAGGACGTCGTTAGCATGGTTGAGGAGAAACATGGGAAGAACAAGATAATGATTTCTTTCGACTGCGAGACGCTGAAAGCTGAGAAAGCGGCCGAAGATCATATCAAACACTTCATGCCCAAATTAGCTGGCCTTGATGCTGTTGGTATGTACAGCGGTTGCTTTTGCTACTTTTATTTCTCATAGAAGAAAAAAAAAAAAAAAAAGTCTGGGTTTGGTGAATGTGTTCTTACGGATAACAGAATGGAAATTATATCTAGCTAGTACCCTTTGTTGAGAATAGAACTCTGGAAATGGTCATCATCATATAGAAAATAATACAGAATTTTAAAAGGGAAAATTATTTGTTTAGCTGGTCTTAATTCTAAAATGTTTGCTTCGTAATCCTCTTTAAGTCTAGAGGTTGATTTTAAATGAGATTCTTTGTGCATTTTCTTGTATCTTGGTTATTCTTTGTTCAATTTTCTTTTGATAAGTTGGTTATTCCATTTGGACTTGTTCTTTCTTTGTAGAAAAGAATGTGCTCAACACGTGGCTCCCGGATTTCATTGTTTAGTTTAATCTTCAAATGGGCTTGGCTCATAATTGCTAAAAATTGTTTTCTAATTGATTAACTTTGATACACTCTAATTTTTACTTGAAAAGTCATTACAGTTGCAAATTACACTCTATTTTTGACTCTTTTATGCTTGTTTACACGCTTGAAACCGCTTTTTTTCCGTGTGAATGTACAATTATGATGCAATCCGATCTCTACAATTTCATGGTTTTGAAATCAGTTATTTGACCATTAACCGAATATCTCAATTTGTGCAGTGAACATTGGCCGGATGACCATAGCAGGATTGGATTTTCAGGCAGAGGAAGTTGATGGAAACCAGAATAGACCTGATAATATATAACGCGTTCTGTTTACCTTATTCTGTATAGTACAACCTTTTTCTTTAGTCCTTAAAGGATGCAAATCTCTACGCCCAAACAAGCATGTCAAATGACATAGCTTTCATAAACAATCAAGACATGTCTGTTTGCTTCATATTTCACCAAATTCTATCCTTAAAAAGGTCATCTATTATGCCCATGTTTTCCCAATTTTATCTTCCAAAACGAACAGGGTAATTCTCAATTACTTTACATTCGTCCAAAAAGTTGAGGTCCATCCCCAACTTTTCCAATGGCGTCAAGAGAATTTTAAAGCTTTGATGGCATGTACATTCTAGACAGAGGGAAACGGGAGAATATACAGAATGATATCGTTTTATTAACTTCCATTAATATCAGACAAAATTAAAAGAAGGATATACATCCTATTCTACCATGCAATTCAAATGACTACTCTTTGATGCAAGGGCACCTGATGAATGGGATAAATGTAAATAGAAAATATAGGGCACCAACAAAGCCACAGAATACTGATGAATGATCACAGACAAGTGAACTATTGATTATTGCACAAATCAATTCGACATCCACGTACATATTATACATGTCATACGTCAATGATAATTCCTGATCACAACCTTTTTTCATGAAAAGGGCAACACAAAATGTGACGGTCAGCAGCATCTCCAAACCCCTTCAACTCGAAAATATGGCCAGGACAGACTGGGAGTCGAAATCACGGATCGAAGTTATATGGTCAAATATGCCAAAGGGAAGTCCACTCCAATCCCATGTCTGACCATTAACTTCCGCATCAAACAACAAAAAATCTGGTAAAGGAAACAAAGGCAACGAAAACTACGTTAATCACTAGATGAATGAAATTCAAACTATATGGTCGACCTAACACGTTCAACTAAAGGTAAATAATAAATATCTATAGGAATGAGACTGCTTTTGCTGTATCTCCAAAAGCGGATGGTTATTTCCTCAAACTAAAGAGCAGATACAGGCTTCACTCCAGTTTACTGACAACTTGGTTTCGTGAATCTGCCATCTAAATATCACTTTAACAAGCTCGTAGACTTAACTTTGCTTCAGTCAGAAATACAAGATTTTTGTGATGAGGGTATACCTGTTTTTCATCAACCGTCACTCCCCCTCAGATGCCTCTTCCGACTCAGACAGAGGCAAAAGCGTGCAGATCCCAAGCATATGTCCATTAAGGCAAACAAAATACTCAATACAATCCTCGTCAGCACCCAATCTAACACTAGCACTCTGTGGTATCATTTTGGCTTGCAACATGCTCCACAACTTAGCCTTACAATAAGGGCACACCTCCTTCGGATGAAGCTGAGCCTCCCTCTTAATCAGCATTTTCCGAACCTTCGATGTTGAGAACGACTTGAAAACTCCTCGGAAAAATCCCACATCACCATCATCTCCTTGGTCAAGATGTTCACAAGGGTCACAAACATACAAAACATCTGTTCTACATTGCGGCAATAGAAAGCTCTTTCCTGATGTCCTGGAGAATCGAGTCCTATAAACAAAGTGACCAGGAATTTGAGCGTTATTAAACAGGCCACCTTTCTGACATCCTGAACAGTATATGAGCAGCTTTCCCAGTGCCCTCCAGTTCCCATCAACATTGTGGCTTCCACAAGACTGCAGATCAAGCATCATTTTTGGTGCTCTTGTACGACAAAATTCCTTCCATAGCACTCGCTTCGCAAGATCATCAAACCATTTGCATACACAGGAAAGTGCAGCGATCAACTTAGGGTTCCAATTCAACTGTTGAAATACTAGGAATATCACTTCTTCACTCAGATGCCCCTTTGTGCATTGGCAGCTTGACGAGTGTATGCAACGATACTGCTTGGTCAGAATCATCGTTTCAACCTGGCAAGACAGAAAGATGCACCAATTAAAAAAAAATAAAAATAAAAACCTTTGTACATGCTAAATGAAAAAGAGGAAACATTCTCAGGTTCGTAGTTAGCATCATAAGAACACTAGTGATCAAGTTTGCAACCAAAATAATAGTATGACATAACTTCCTTTTTATCAGGACGGTGGCATATCCATATAATCTTGGGAAGCCAGTGCATTCCCCTTCAGTATATGGATCCCTCAAGAAATGGATTGCCCATATAACCCATCTACCACGTTGGACTAACTCGAACCCAAGACTTATCGAGGAGAACAAGGAGCCTTGCCACCCTAGAAAATGACCGCTTGTAATAATATGATGTAGTTTTGAAAGTTAAAGCAACTGAACTACTTAACTCATAGTTTTGAGAATTGCAGATACCACCCAGATAACCACAACACAAACTACAAACCTCATCTGATCGGACGCTGATAATAGTTCATTACAATAAAACCCAACTAAAAAACATACACAAATTTATAGTTCCTACCAAGTAAGACTACAAAGTGCTATCCATAGTTTGGCATTAGAGCTCGAACAAATGAAGTCCCAAAACATGTTTCACTCTAAATCTAGTTCATTCACACAAAAAGGTGTACTCTTTTAGCCTATTCATCACTTCCAAAATCTCAGATCCACATAGTCTCCACAACAAAATTCAGAGCGATTCAAACAAAATCTACCGAAACTTCAAGCAACTAGTTAAACCACACTAGAACTCTAACATTAAATCTTCACCTGATTGCACAAGACCAGTAAGAGAAATGTAGAATTGGCGAAACCCTAGCCCATTTCAAAACCAACCAAACGCCCGCCAAAGGCACTGAGAAGTGCGTACTCGATAGTAATTTTCTCGAAGTTGAAGCCCAATTTCCAACCTCAGATCACGATCAGGATTCCCAACTTCTGCGAAGCACCGAAACCCAAGGAAACCCGACTCTGCAAGACGGAAAAACAGCAGATTTAGGGTTTTTGCAAGAACCAGAAGGGCAAAACGAAAACCCAAGAAACGCCCAGTAATTTACACCTCGTACGCAAGAAACATCTGGAACTTTCGCTTCCCCACAGGGGCAATTTCGTCCAGAGAAAAATACGCGCTAACAGAGAGAGAATAACGCTGGTAAAACCAAACGCAGAGAGAGAGAGAAGAAGGAATGGCTTCGGCTTTGGCTTTGGCTTTGGTTTTGGTTTTTGCTTTGCGCTCCATATAGAAGAAGAAAAATGTAATAATATTATTATATTGGTTGCAATGTTTACAGCGACAAGTGGATGGAGAAACAACCAGTTGTCATGCGCCACGTGTCGAAAGAGCTTAGGTGGCGTGTTTCAGGCATTCGTTGTGGGGACCATATTGTCTTATCTGTCGTACAGGTAATTGGTGGTGACGTTGAGGAAAAAGACAAGCTGAGTCGGTTTAGTATCGCCCTCAGTGTTTTTTTACTGCGAATCGGAGCTTGAGGAGTATATATATTTCACAGGGTACTGGAGTGGAAAAGATTCTATTGGTGTGTAATTCTCCGCTTGCCACGTGTTTTCTTATTATTCTTAATCACTGCTCCTTGTTGGTGATTATAATGCAATTAGCATGCGGCTTCATTGTAAAGATTTGGGGTCCGTTTGGTTCAGGGATTCGAATCATGTGATTTGAATCATTTTCAATTTATGTGTATTTTTTTGTGAGAGAAATCACTGTAGCGAACCACGAATCATGATTCGAATCGGGGGACGAATCCCCAACCAAACGGACCCTTGATGTCCCAGACTATCTTTTTAAAATTTTGACGCTTCAGCATAAGTAGTTTTAAGTACTTTTGAGTGAGATTATTAATTTTAGATGACATTACACAAATAACAAGACACGAAAATAAGGACAATAAATTCAAACTAGCCGCCTCTTTCAACTCGTTAAAGAATAATTAATTAACAAAAATTGTGTTTATGTCTGTCTCTTTTAAGCTTAACACGGCTCTAAAAGGGGGGAAAATGTTCTATTTTATCTACGTTAGAGCATCTCTAAGAAAATTTTTAAATTTTTAACTAAATTTTACTTAAAATTGTTAAAATGTTATTTTAGCTAGTAATTTTTAATGAGTTATTCTAATTATATTTTCTATTTTAAATTATTTTAATATATTTTTTAATTTAAAATATAAGTAACTTTTTTTTTAACTTCTACTTTTACGTCAAAACAAAAATTAAAATAACAAAAAGAATGATAGCTAATCACTTCTTGCTAGCTATATTTAATTAAAAAAATATATGTTTGCCAAAATAACTAACCATTTAGCTAACGGTTAGAGTGAAAAAAAAAAATTTTAATCATTAGTTATTTTAGTTAAAAACATAAAATGATTAGCATAATTGGAGTTATTTTTAGGTGTTAATGTATTTGGTTAGGTGGGAAGGTTATGAGTCCGTTTGGTTCATAGATTCAAATCATGTGAAATGTGAGTTTGTTGGAGAAATGATCCATTAATTGGTTGGAGATTAGAGAGACGAGAGATGAAAAGGTGAGTTTCTGGAGTGCAAAATCTAACAGTATGAAACTTTACTGGTCCAATTGAATTTTTTGTATTATAGAAAAAAAATACGAAATATATATATATATCTTTTTTTCCTTTAATTCAATCACATAATTCCTTTCGTATTAGGAAATCTTTATGATAAAAAAGGTTATTTTACTCTATCAATAGAAACTGTTATATTTAACTGTTTAATTAACTTTTTAACGATCAATTTACACATGTTTCACATTAAAAATTTACAACACAGACATAAAATTGCTCTTACTGCATAGCAAACCGCTGAAAAATTGATCTAACCGTAAACACAATTCTTATTGGTGGAATAAAATAGTCTTCCTCCACCGTAAATGCATCATTTCTATTAGGAAGAAAAAGACACAAAATCATGCCATTTATGAGTAAACTGCAGCAGCGACTATTGCTACTAGTCCTCACAAAACGTAAAAAAGCCAACTCAGATATTGACTTTTGTCTCGCTCATTTCGAGCATTTAAGTTTTCAATTTGAGTTGAGATATGACATTTTTTAAAAAATTTTAACCGTAACAAAAAATTTTAAATGTGACATTTTTTTAGAGATTTTAATTGTAGAAACTTAAAACTGAAAACTCAATTATTAATTAATCTTAAACAAATTTTAGTTCCAAGCCAATGAAAATAAAAACAAATAAACAAAACCAAAAAAAGAATAGTTTGATGTATATTGATAAGCACCTTTTTCAGTTACTTTTGATTCCTCTGGTTGACGTTCAAAAACTTGCCATTTGCCACAAGAGTCAAGACACCAAAAGACATGCATAGAGAAAGCGAAAGACAGCTAAATACGAAATTAGTCAGCCAAGCCAAACATACAGTACTAGAATGTTTTTAAGAGATAACATCAGTCAATGTACTAAAAAGAGGGAAATAAGAAAGCTACATCCACCAAATTACAAACCCCAAAAGTTAAAGAGTCATTGTCACTTGTATCAAAAGAAATAAGAAAGATATTACAAGTAGTCAAATATAGTTTCGAAAAAAAAAAAAAAAAAAAAAAAAAAAAGTAGTCAAATATAGTTGTCTTTCATCTCCCTTTCCTTTATGAGTTTACCCTTCTTTATTCACTGAATCAAATTATCAAAACCATATGAGGAAATCAAACTAGGAAGATAAAGGTAAGAAAAGCATACCGTCCAGAGAATTGTATGTGAAGAAGTCAACCAAACCAATCTACCTTTACATTTTTCCCAATGGCCAAAAGCTTGTAGAACACTAAAAAATTTTCCCTTGCAAGCTTTATGTATTTATTTATTTCTGACTGCTTTATGAGGGTAAAAAGAAAAAAAAAAAAAAAAAGTTTATAGTTTTTGTGTTAATCAAACGAAGATTCTTTTCCACTTAATTGACTTGTGTTTGCAGCAGAAGGTTTGTTGTCTTGAAGCGAGATCACCGTTTCAAAAGCGCCAACCAAGGCCTTAACCTTGCTCTTCCGGGTCTCGACGAGCTTACTCGCTGTTTCTTCAATCACATTGTTGAACAAACCCTGAGCGTCTTTCTTCCCCTGCACATCTTGATGTTTCAAAACGACTTTCTCTGCACTGGTTTCAGTACAATCGTCGACAATTTCCTCTCTCGTCTTATATCTTCTCCTCCGGGCATCGGCATCAACATCTTGGTTATCCAACACTCTCCCTCTCCTGAACTTGAGCCTCCTCGCAGCGTTATTCTCTGGTTGCATCTCCACCACCTTTCCCCTCCTGAACTTCAATCTCATTGCTTTCTCATCCTCATCTTCGGCATAATCCAAGCCAGGCCTTTTGTGCATCTTGTTATTCATGTCCAGCATCTCCAAGTTATCCACACTTTCTGCATCACTGTTCTCTGAGTAAGTGTAGTCTTCCGATTCACTTGATGTGTATTCAGAGTCCTGTTGATCTTCCTCCTCTTCACCCCGTGAAGAGGATAGAAGGTCCGGAGAGGAGGAAGGCTCAGGTGATAATGACGGCGGATGTGGCAGAAAGTCTACTTCTGTTGCATTAGTTTCATTCTGATCTGATTCTAATATATTGTTTTCAGTTTCCATCTCCATGACATATTCCTCTTCCTTAGCACAGGTTTCGTTCTGAGGTAATTCCAAGGTATTGTTTTCATTTTCCATCTTGATGACATACAAGGTCTTTTCCTGGAAACCATCATTCTCAGGTTCTGCAGCTTCAGAACTTCTGACCTCGTTATTACTCTTAAGAGGAGGCGCAACTTTCTTCAAGCTACGGTTCTTCAAACTTGCGCTTGCAACTTTACCCTGCGAGGGTTTAGAGGACAATGAAGCTGCCGGGGATGCTTGCACTTTCTTTAGAGCCACTTGGGAGGTCCCCGTCGTCTTGCCTATCTTCATGTCACCATGTCCATTTAACCTTCCCACAGATTCTCCTAAAGACTTTGGCTTCCCCGTAGCAGGTTTCAGCTTCAGAGAACTTGAACTTGTGCTAGAAGAGTTTCTCAGCTTAGGTTCTGTCAAACCTTTCTTCGAAGAGACTTCCCGCTTTCCAGTAGAGCCTGACACTTTCTGCTTTATGGATTTCGGGGTTTCATATGTGTAAGATTTTGAATCAGCTTCGAGCTTGACTAGCGATGTTTTCTTCTTCCCAGCAATCACATCACCCTTTAGAGAATTCAGGCTATCAAGTGATCTTGTCATATTGGGGGCATTCTGCGACTGAGTTTTGACCGCAAAAGACTTGTTCCTCCCTAGAGAAGCCACTGAATCCACCGAGCTTCGCCTGTCTTTTGGTTTTGATGCAACCCTTTTCATGATAGGATGTCTCGACTTCTCTTCGAAGGCGTGTTTCCTCCCATATTTACAGAAGTCATGACAGGAACCAGTAGAAGATCTTAGATAATTAGGAACAACTTTTTCGCCGCTGTTTGAAGAGACAGCCTTTCCTGTAGAGTTTCTTCTTAAACCGTCCCCATCAAGTGTGGTTGGCGTCATTTGTAAACTGATATTCTCCTCGGCCATCAGAAAGAACAAGATATACTAAACCAACTTCAGAAGAAACGAGCCTGAAAACCAGCCAAAACTACTTTATGAGGGAGCAAAGAAAATAACAGGAGACGAATATTAACTCCAAACATATTGAACAATAACCAAGTTTTGAAAACTCTGGTTCAAATAATAGTTTCATATTTCTTCACCCTGATGGGATACAGAAATAAAAGCTAAGCATTAGATGTACCACTTAGAGTAATAGTGGTGAAGAAAATATGTGGAAAAATTTTATTTATGTAATGCTAATTTTTAATGATTTGAGGAAATTAGACAGGGAAACATAAAGTTATGAATTTTTACCAGAGATATATTTAGCTTTCCAATTTTGCAACTAGAGATTCTGAGAACTATTGAGTGCAAGAAAGAATTTCACGCTTCTTATATTTCCCTATATAAATAAACACGCCACAATAAATATCATAAAGGTATTCAATTTACTGTTGCAACGTTTGAAGACAAAAGATGGCAAGATCACACTTCTTGTAATTCAAAACTACTTTCCATTACATTCTTCTTGTTTGGTAACTATTACTAAAATAAGAACAGAATAAATAAGCATGTTGTCACAATAAACATAATGAAGTGCTTGAACAATTAACAAGACATAACCGAACAAGAAGAAACCAACAAACAAATAAGTAAGCAAATAAGAAACCGGAATCATTGCTTGAAATCTAAGCAGAATAAAATAAACTTAAAAAAATTAAAATATTGAGATCAAAATAAAATACCAACGACAAAATCAAAGTAAATAATGGTAATAAATAATAATAACTCATCCAGCTATACAATCCTCTCGTTACTTGCTCAAACTTCATTGTAATGAGCCTATTGATATATAAAATTTTGCATTCTAAGCGCAATACCCACCCAACATATAGACTTTCAAGCCAAAAAAACTTGCTTTTTTCAGATTAATAGATTTTTTTTTATCATGTCGCACCCAATTTTAATTGATACAGCAGTAGTAAGAGAACAAGGAAATTTCTCAATTCATTGTATCAAGAACAGAATTCCAAAAAAAGGCAATCTCCGGTTGAATCGAGAGAACTTGGAAAGCAGAACTACAAAAAACTAAAAAAAAAAAAAAAAAGTTATAAATTCACACCAAAGATCTAAACTTTGTGCAAAAACCCATTTCAACAATAGAAAATGCAGAAGAAGAAAAACACCCGTCTTTGAACAATGGAAACTAATCAATTCCAAAACAAACACAAAAAAAAAAAAAAAAAAAAAAAAAAAAAAAACACCCATTAGAGCGTTTTTCTTGGCACGAAAACCCATGATCAAAATCACACTTTTCCGAGAACCCATTTGCCAAAAGGAGAAAAAGACTATAACCCAATTCTCAGTTTTCCTCAAAGAAAGAAAGAAAGGGCCTTTTTATAAACACAAACGTGTAAGAGAAAGAAAAGAAGCATAACTTACCTTTCTTTTGTTTCCTTTTTTAATGGATTCTTTATATCTTTTCTCTCTTCTCTGCGTGCTTAACCAGAAAGCCAAGATAAAGGAAGAAGGGGACAAGAGAAGAATATGAAGAGAAGAGAAGAGAAGAGAAGAGAATGGTGACTCTGTTTGTTTCGTTTTGGTTTTCTTTTCTTTTCTTGGTGTGATTTTTGGATTTGTTTTTTGTGTGAAAAAATGTGTGATGATATTTGTTAAATATCTGTGTATAGTGTGTACGTAGGATTCTGCTTCAGAGATCGTGCAAGCAAGAAAGCAAGCAAACTGTTTTTAAGTTTTTTTTTTTTTTTTTTTTTTTTTTCTGATCCGCGGGGATTTTCTAATTTGCTCTTTATGCCGCGTTGGCGATTGTTACACAATGCTATCCTAAGATAAATAGATAAGAAATAAGGGGAAAAATATTGTTTTTTATTTTAATTACTTTTAAAAAAATTATATTGTACAGTATAAAATATAACTTGATAAAATACAAAAAAAAAAAAAAAAATATATTGTAGAGTATAAAAATTGTAACATATTAAAATACTACGTAACAATTACACAAAACTTGATAACATTGCGATTGTTTAGGTAGGGTTTTTTCTTTTGTATCATTTCTTATTTAAAAAAAATCTTATTACTAATTTATAATTTTAAATAGTTAGAATTTCATCAAATTCAATGTATTTGTATATATTTCTTTTTAAGTTCTCATGTATTTAGATGGCCTAGAAGTATAGAATTATGAGATACCTTTTTTTCCCAAAACAAAAATCCCGTTTTCACAAGCCATATATGGAATTGTGAGATGTGATATGTTATATTTAGTATAAGAATTATAATTTTTAGATTCTCAATAAAGTGATTACTATGGAATTCAATTTTTCTTATTTTGAGGTAATTTGAATACCACCTAACATGGTGTTATTCAAATTTCTAAGAATCTTAAAATCATGAGAATCTTATTATTATTTATTAATAATAATAGTATTATTATTATTATTATTATGGATCTTTTTCCATGCGAATAATCAAAAATAGTAATGTAATATTCTTAGAAATTTGAAAAAAATTCATATAAGAACCAAACATAGTAATGTATTATTCTTATAAATCATATTACTCTCAATCACTCTACTAAAAATATAATTCATACTGATTCTTACATACCAAACGTTTGCCTCATAAAAATGTATTTATGATGTTGCCCATAAATGTTAATTTAAATTTATTACATAAAATGAAGGGAAGAATTGGACCTCTTTGGTAGGAAATTAAATATGACAGACAAATTGACGTCACTAAATTTTCTTAATTTGATTTCAACTTTCGAGCGTGTCATGTTTTGTTTCTTTCTTTTAAAAATGAAAATTTAATGTTTTCTTTCTCAATGATTAATTTTGAAAAATTTATACAATAAATTTTTTCATTCATCAATTGTTGTCAAAAATATTATTTTGAAATTGTAGTGGAAAACGTGGCCATATTCATCCCACTAAGCTAGCCATTTTGTTTGCTTAAAAAGGAGGAAAAAAAAAAAAGCCATTTGTTTTCCTGCATTTTTTGTCGTAAATAATGGTAAGGCCAATTTGGTCGCAAAAATAATTCAAATGGTACGTATGTTTCCCATGAAAGTGTTTTTCGATTTACTCGAGGGAAATAATTCTAAACTTTTTCAAATAATAATTCCAACGAAATTATTTAGCACTAATTACCAAACAAGATATTTTTTCATCAAAAAAAGAAAAAACAAAAACAAACAAGATGTCTTTAACATATATATGCAACTTGATCTTGCACATATTTTTCCGTTTTCATTCATATTTATTTTGTAGTACTTTTTTTTTTTCTTAAATACAACGTTTTGTAGTAATTGTTGTTGTTATTTTAAATGAACAACTATATGGTTTAATTTAATCATTTAAAATGCAGAACCAATATGTATTGAGGGTCATCTCTATATTGTTTTCATGAATTCATAGCATAATTACTAACTGGATATGGAAATGAAATTGTTGTTTTGCGTACAATAATTTGTTTTCACAAAATAGACGAAAGTATTTGTTTAGTTCGTGTATTCAAAATTATAATTCAGAATTATTCTCATTTTACGTGAATTTTTTATGAAAAAAATACTATAGAGAATCATAAATTATGATTCAAAATCATTGATGAACAGCTACAAAGGCACGTATTCTAACATCAAATCAATGCAGGGTGGCCCTTCTCTGTTTTTATTTCTTTTTCCCTATTTTTAAAGATATTATTTTCTGAAAATAAGTTTAAATAAAGAGTCTTTGGTTTGGCATTTCTATTTTTTTTCTTTTATTTTAATCAAAGAACGATATAAATATAAATTCATAATTTGAGTTATGTATGTGAGAGAAAAATACTATAATAAAAAAATTGAATTTAAATTTTTATGAGAATATGTAGTAATAAAACTTAGTTATGAAATGAACAAAATCATATTTTTGTGGAAATCTCCAATTAGGATCAATTTAGAAAGATTGACTGCGATACCTCACTGCAAATTGAATCCATTGTAATTTGAAAGCTTTAATCTTAATTATAGAACAATAAGAATGATTTTTATATAGTAATTGACTGGGATTCCATCTTTACCAAAATTAGTTTTTTTTTTTTTTTTTTTTTGCTAGAATATCAAAATTAGGTATTTAGGTATTAGGAAATGGTCCTTGCAATACTTTTTTTTTTTTTTTGAATAAAACTTGGGACGTCCTTGCAATACTTTTATGCATATGCTTGCCCCCACATAAAAAATAAAATATATATATATATATTTTAAACAGAAGATATGACCATACAGCAATATCTCAAAAGGGAAAAGAATTAACAGCAATAATTCACCCCCGAAAAAAAAAAAAAAAAAAAAACAGCAGTAAGCACTGCACGGATATCAGACAATGTTTTTCTTTTTTCTTTTCTTTTCTTTTATTTTCTTTTTATTAAAGTTGATTTAATTTTTTTATTTGTGTCGGCTATAATTAATTTGTTGACCTTTTTAGTGGCTCATAAGAGTCTCTTTCATTTCAGGGCCAACTGCAGAAGGTATGACTAGGTTCAAATGTTCAATTTGCCAATATGGTTTATCATTGCCCCCATTTAACAAATCTTATTTATATAAACCGACTATTTTTTCATAAGAAACTCTAAAATTGTACTTGAGAGATACAAAGTACAGTAGCCCTAATCAAATTGGGATCATTAATCCTACATAGGAAGGACCTTTTAATACTTATATATATACATACAGCTATACATATATGTATATATTTATTTGCTTGGACCATATTTGAAAGGAACTTTTTCTTCCAAAATCACATTTGTGTGCAATTTGTGATTACATTTCCCTCATCCCAAGAAAAAGATGTCCATACTGTTAGCTGGAAAAAAAAAATGTCAATCTCGGTCAATTTAAATATGTAATTTCTATGATAAGATTAGAAAAAATAAATTGGTGATATTTTTTATTTCAGTCATCACATTTATTAAAAACTATTTATTTTGTATATTTTTTTAATCTGAAATAATTTTAATTAGATTTAACGATAAAAACTGAATCTATTAGTAGAAAAGCTCTATAAGAAAAAAAAAATCCCAAATAAAAATAAAAATAAAAAAGGAAAGAAAGAAAATGAGGTGTGAAATGCATCATATTTAGCATCTCACAAACTTGGAGGAAATGACAAAGTGGGGTTATCCAAAAGAGAAGTTTTAAGCTTCCTTCATGGGGGAAAAGTTTTATAACGTCTCTTTAATGATACACCATGATGATTAATAGAGCCAAAAAAAGTTGGTGGCTTGCATTAGTACGTGAAGACATGCTCCATAAATTTAAAGTCTTTTTGACAGAGTTGTATGGCCAAACTGGCATCAAGGTGGGGCATATAAAAAGTTGCTAAATGATGATATACATGAAAAAATCACCCTGGACTCTCTCTCTCTCTCTCTCTCTCTCTCTCTCTCTCTCTCTCTCTCTCTCTCTCTCTCTCTCTCTCTCTCTCTCTCATATTTTTCAAATAAAATGTCCATTATGTGTAAACTTGCTTGGCCCACACGAAACACATAAGTTACTGTTATTGACTTATTATATAACAAAAATTGTACTTGATTACTTGTAAACCTTGGTTTAGTCCTTGATTTAACAAATAAGAGAGTTACATCTTTTAAATTTTAATCCTTTACTTTTTGGAGATATTTATGATAGGTCTTGAAAAAATAAATTAAGGGTGTTATTTGTGATAAAAAAAAATGTATTATATAATTTTTTAAAATTTAATATAACCATATCTAACAATTAAAAATATGTACTATCGATAGTAGACATATTATATAAGCGGACCTTACTTTTTAGGCACAACAATATTTGATTCTTTACAATCAAGAGCTTTTGAGACTTTCCGCAAGTCCACTATTGTTCATGTATGGTGCCATAAAATTTTCCTGAAAATATCATACCACTTTCTGAGGACTTGCTCTCATATGTGCAAGGCTTTTGGGAAGAAGGAAAAATGTGAACATAGTTGGTAGCATCAAGCATGGTCTAGTTAAGAAGGTGACTCTCCAACAAAAAAAAGTAGGGTTTTTTTTTTATTGGTCAAGGGTATCAATATTGCAACCCATTTTATTTTCTCTTCTAATCCAAACAATTAATCATATTAAATGCTCATAAACTCATTCATCATATAAAGTTTTCATAGAATCAATCTAGTTTATTTCACCGATTTGAGTTTTCAGTTTTAAATTTTTATAGTAAAAAACTCTAAAAAAATATCACATCTAATTTTTTTACTACAATTAAAAGCTTTCAGAAAATATCATATCTCAACTCGAATTAAAAACTCAAATCTGTAAAGCAAACTGTCTACTCTAGCTCTACCAATGTTTCATTTTTCTTCCTTTTTTTTTTTTTTTTTTTCAAACAAAGGAAGATAAGTTACTTTCTCTCTCCCCTCTACTTCTTGCCTTAATTAATGTCAGGTAACTAACTCCTAACTGATGTAACCTAACTCTCAACTATATCTAATTAATAGTCAGAAAGAGTACATCAGAGATTTTGCATCAGAGTAGAATTAATTTTAGTACTAATAATCCGTACGATTTTAATCAAGTCTCGTTACATGGACAAGAAGTACGCTAGGTCGTTGGCAAATAAATTTTTCTTAGAGTGAGTCCAAACGTATATAAAAATTAGAACCAAACATTGATGGACTGATCTGCACAGTTACTAAGGGAGATAAGAGTGCTTTTATTGCTAATTGAAAAAAAAAAAAAATTTTGTTAGTAATAAAGGTCGTGTACCCAAATAACTACGAGATATAGATTTCATCACAAAGTCAATTGTCCATGTATTCCATTTATAATGGCGATAATAACTAGGACCTAAAACCATATCAAGAACAAGTAATCTTGCCAACCACGTGGTGGTTGCATTTGGAAGATGAGTTCAAACTAACCTAATTTTCTCTCACGAAAAATTTTAATTTAAAAAATTATGCTATAGTGTTTTCTCTCATAAAATTTAAACTCTAATTCAAATTAACTTTTGGTAGATGGATTTAGAATTATAATTCTAAATATTAATTTAGAATCAATGTTTATTTACAGTGATTATGAATCATGATTCATAATCAGTGTTTAGTTTGGATGATTCTGAATCATGATTCAAAATCTGATGTGATATTTTAAATTAGCTCAAATTATGATTTTAAAACTACCTCTCTCTTGATTTAAGGTGATTCAAAATCCTGATTCTAAATAATTTAAATTCAAAATCATGAATCATAATTTTAGTTCTAGAATCATAATTAAAATTATACTGATTTGAATTTTCATATCAAAAGAACCATACCCACCTTCCAAACGGGCTCTTACACTGTCGTGTAGGAATTTTCTTCGATGTGTGTTTTTTCAGGCAATACAACCAGGCCTTTTCCAGAAAGACATGATGTAGGGCTTTTCTTCCATGTTGTGTTTTTTCAGGCAATACAACCAGGCCGTTTCCAGAAAGACTATGATGTAGGGCTTTAAGCAACTGCCTTTACAATGTGTTTTGTAGGACAGAAAAGAGAGAAAAAAAAAATAAAGAAATAATTTTATAGAGGAAAATGAAATTTGAAATTTTTGGTTGAGAGAAAATGTGAAAGGAAAGAAAATGAAAATCTACAAGACTCACCAATTTTTAATCCTTCTAACTTTAAAGAAGAAAAGATAAAGAAAAAAGTTTGACAAAAAAATAAAATGTAAAATAACAATTTATCACCATTCATCATATTTTTATTTGTGTTAAGATATTATTATAAAATGCCTTAAATTTGACTTTTTTTTTAAACTTTTTTCTCTTCTACTAAATAACATGAAAGAAAACCATTTTACTTCCTTCACTTCAGTATTTTATTTCTCTTTACTTTCTCTTTTCTATCCATCCTACCAAACATAAGATTAGTCTTGGGCTTGGTGGGAACGACCATGGAATATATAATACAACCAAGCTTGCATAGGAGAATCTCCATTCCAAAGCAATACCTTTAACAGATTTCTTTCCATTACAGCGAACTTTCAACTTTCTAGACAAGAAGATTACAATTTTGTCTTCAAAGAGAAAGTAAAAGGATTGAGAGATATCACCCACAGCAGCCTAAAATATCCATGTATTTGTAACTTTAATAGGTGTAGAAGTATCAACAAGCAGCTTGGTAACCAAAGTACTCATGTTTGTGTTATCGTTTTCGGCCTGAAACAGTTTTCTTCACAACTCCCACCGAGACTAGAAATTCATCAAGGGATGACAAAGTCTTCATGTCATCTGGTGGGAAGTAACTTGCGGCCTTTCCCATTAGTGATGTGAAGAGAAGAGACAGCGTTGGACGAGTTATGTAACTCTCACCCAACAAGTCATCCAGAAACGCAAATGCAGCTAAGAAAGTAGACCTATTTGCATTGATTGGAGCAGCAAAATGAGCAGGGATTATTCTCTTGAACCTCCAGTCCCGTGTGATTCTATCAATCCAATCCCTCACCTGAATTTTCAAGTAGAAATCGAACACATTGCTTTAGAATCAGTCATAAAACTAAAAAGCTTAAAATTTTCTGTTCGAAACAGTTGAGTACCATTTCACTAGAAGTAATTCTTAATTACAAGTTTCAACATGTTCTTGTCATCAAGAATCAGAAGCAGAGAAAGCAAATGTCTAGAAGTCAACAAAATGCATCCATTGCGCATAAAATCTTTCTAGTATGTTTACCTTTTCAGGAACTTTGCTAAAGACCAGAGTCTTCACAATTGGTGAAACAATCAGCTTCTGAGACATCTGAGCAAAGGTAGCATTAGGTTCCAACAGATTTGATGGACCAAGAAATAAGATTTGGAGAACCATTCTTTCCCACCCTGTATCCAAAAAATAACCGTATTCATTCACAATGGAACATAGACATACATTATCCCTCTCTAAATGCATTATCATTGTAATCAAATTTACTCGCAAATAGTTTTTCAGTGGAGCTTAAAATAAAGGACCAACCTTTTTGACGGTTCATCTTGTTGTCAACTACTGGTTCATTGGGGACTTCTTTTCCTTTACTTAGAATTTTCACAGCCAAACCATTCTTTGCAGATGCCAACAACGATTCTTTGCTTATACACTCGGGTGGCTTCCTTGGAACAAAAATTACTGCATCTGTTATGAGTAGTGTTCTCGACGGCTTATGATAGAAAGCCACCTCCACATATGGTCCAATACCTGAACAAGAAAAATCAAACAAAGGGTTATTTTTTCTGATAAGTTAATCACCAATGAAATAACAAAACACTAGTGCTTTCATAATTATATATGCAGTTCGTATACCAACTTCTGGCGAGCTTAGAACTTTCTGCTCGATCTCATCAGCCCATGGGCTGGACAAGTCTTCATCTTTTAGCGTTTTAGAACTAAAGATCCCGAAAAACTCCAATGGTAAGTTCAATGGCCAACTCCACTGCCTTGGTGCCACCCAAACCTGAGCCCGAGGAAACTTTCTAGAAAACGGGCCCACAAAAATTTTGTGTTCATAAGCAAATGTAGGCAGGACAATGTATTCTACTGGAGCTCCTAGCTCTTTGACAAGCTGGCAAGAGAGCGTATCACTCATAAGAAAATGTTCACAGAATCATATAGTTACCATTAAATACTATAAGCAGAATTTGACACTGCAGGTTGCAAAACAAATAAACATCAAGAAGGAAAAAAAAAAAAAAAAGGTAAAGGGTCAGTTTTGGATTGCTTTCGCATTCCCAAAAGTGATTATTTAAAACATTTCAACAACTGGCTTTTTGGTAAACTTGTTTCTATTTAGATTATTTTATAATTTTGTAGTCTTGAAATAACAACTTTTACAAGCTATCTGTCTGGCAAATGATTCTAAAAGTGATTGGCACAAATTCTTTAAAAAGCACAACAATACCAACCGACCTTAAAATTGGAAACAAAATCGGACCTGAATGCATTCCTTGGTTGGAGCAATGGGTGCGTGGATCCACAGTCCGCCGGATTTGAGTTTGATGACCGTCATTCTAATGTTTGTTGAGACACTGCTGAAGCCCAATGCTTGCTCTTGCTCAAACAACCATATCCAGCCTTTCACAGCCTAAGAGCGTATAGAATGAATGGATAAGTGCATAAGTTGATGTAACAAATTTTATGCTCTAAAAGGTACCTCAGTTCTCACTATAAAAAGGAGAATTTTGTGAACATGATTCCTTGAACAAATAGACCATTGGTTCAAATAGCACAAAAGAAAGGAAAAATTACCAAACCAAAACTTAAACAAATAATAAAAGAAATATATAAAAAAAAAAAAAAAGTTATAATTCAGAAGAACAAATGGTAAGTTTTAAGGTAAAAGAGGCTAACCTCAGTCCTAATAGTGCGTCTTCTGAGGAAGGGACCAAGAGGGAAAGGGAAGCCTGTAATGTTGAAGTAGAATGTGCCTCCATTGCTGCTGCTGCTGTTAGTTTTTGTGATGTTGGCATTTGCTGAAGCAGCGACGACCAAACTGAGGCCATCTCCGCTCTTGTTTCTTGCTGTCGGCTGTACACACAGGCCCTTCAATTTCAACGACCCACCAAAGAAACTACAACTTGGGTCTCTCCGAACTACTACTGGGTTCTGCAAAATGGTCGATTTTGCCGAGGAAAAGGCAATTGTTGCCACCATTTTTTTAGAAGCGTTTTGTTCTTAGCCAGACAGACCACTGGACAGAGGGAAGTGGGTACATAGCAGAATCTTAAGATCGAAAATTCCAGGATGTGTTTTTGACACGTGGAGGCCTACTTGGCTTTGTCTGGGCGTAGATTTTCCTGGATTTTAGATTTATTGTGGCCGCTAGGACAAGTGTAAAAAAGAAGGATGTGGAGAGAAATGGCAAAGCGGAGAACTTTCTAGAACCAAGATTCCTTAATCCATTGATTTATAAATTTTCGCTATACATATTTTCTATAGGGAATTTAAAAAAAAAAAAAGCCAAAATACTGTATTACGGACGTGGGGAAGATTGCATTTACTCTACGCTTTGTCTTTAGCTTTGCGCTTGCAAAAAGGGTTGCTGAATTTAGCATAGAATAGTTTGAGAATGGTTAGTTGGAGTGCTCATTTCAAGAACTTTACCCCCAAAAATAAATAAATAAATAAAAAGTGCCCGTTCGGAGACCTGTGAAAGCTCCGTCCGCCATCAATGGATTATCCATAGTTCACCAAATTACACCTTCTAGGTGTTTCATACACATTAAGCACCAACTGCTTTGCCTAATCAATGGAAATTAAAACACCACATAAACTATATGATTAAAGTCATCATTACAAACTGCTCTTTATAATCAGTCATCATTTCAATATAGATAACAAGACTGACAGATACGCTGAGAAGATCGTCCTCTACATATACTATTATCCAAGTTATTTTCCATTACCTTTAGGCAAAATCATCTGGAATTTTCTTACAAAACAAGCATAGAACTAGTATAATATAAGTCTTATCCACAGAAGTGGAAGGTGAGCTTATAATATGACAACCCATATATTGACTACCTAGTGAATTCACATCAAATCATCTGAATATCCGCAGAAACCTTTTTTTTTTTTTTTTGCCAACTTTGCAGAATTCATGAACCTGACACGCAGCATCTACCTTCTGCAGGAGGTCAAATGATTGGAAGAAGCATACAAGAGAAGTGGTATTCGCATCAGATGAATTTGCATGGAAGATTGTGGAAACTTTAAAAAGCCTGGAAAGTCGTCGAATTGCATACTACTGGGGATAAGGATGAGCTATCATGTAGGAGGAACTTCTATTCACATTGCTTGCGAACTCAGAGGCAAATGGCATCTCAGGTGATGATTTCTCTCACGAGCCAGTCCAAACTAGGATATGCAAAGTACAATATGAGAAACGACGGAAGGGCAAACAAAACTGTGATGAGTATGTACAAAGCCAGTATTGCTGCACTTGCTGGAATAGCATATATGATGATTAGAAGGAATATCACAACCAACGGAAACTTGGCCGTCAAATGAGCGAAGAAAAGCAGTGATTTCTTAAGGGAAGAATTTAGTCTCTCCAAACTGAGGTAATTACTGAGATGGACATGCTCGTTTGATCTTGATGGCTCGGAATGGTGTACATGGTGTCCCCTCCTAAGATTACTACCACTGCTTATTTGACAGGCCATGGATGTACTGCCATTTACAGACCAGGAAGGATGATGATCTTCAGATTGGGAAGAATGGGTCTTAACTCGTTCGCCATTCATGCTCTCAACCATCCAGAGAAGAAAGTAGTTCTTGTGGGGGAATTTAAGGTTTCCCCTGTAAACCAGACGGAAGGATAAAAGATTGCACCATGGGCAGGAGATAAAGAGTGGGAGCTGGATCGGTAGAGTGGGGAACTTCACAACTGCCCATTGCAATCCCAGAATGCAATTTTTACAAAGGGTATGGCCACACCATAAAACATAGGGCACATTCTCGACAAGGTTGAAGGATTCGCAGCATATAGGGCATTCTAACCTTCTTCTCTACCAACCACAGAAGAAACCTCGTCATCCGAACATTCAGAAGCGGTTTGCGCTGGCTTCTGAGGATCCTTTTTCAATCCGATGCTTCCAGCTATGCAACTGGATGCAAAATTCCACATTTCGACAACACCGTTTGAGCGACTACAGGCTCACTACCACATGCTAAATTCAACAAAGTAGTATCTCATAAAGAACCTAATGAAGACTGAACCACGCCTTGAGCTATTGCAAATATACAAACATCAAACCGCACCCAGATACATCAAAGTTTCTACTGAAAAGTAAATTTGTTGGGTATTAAACTATATGGCATTCAGCATTGTAAAATATGAGCAGGGAAAGAAAAAAAATAAATAAATAAACAACTAATGAAAAACAAACACACTGTTACTTTCCTAAAACAGAATAAAAAAAGTACATGCTTTAAGCACCATAGTTAACACTTAACAAATACACAATCGTATTGCAAGGAAGAGCATCACTTTCTACGGGTTTTACACTATACTACAAAAATCATCTCGGAATTTGCATCTTTGAGTGTTATATTGTAGAAATAATGTCAGCCCTTCGTCATTTATTAGTGATAATCAAGAGGCAATTTATGATAGTTAGCCATTAAGACATAAAGATTATTAGTACTAAAACCAATAACAATGATGATCATAAAAATCTTTCAGATTCATTTCATAGATAGCCCTGATTGTGACTCAATTTCACAGAACAATGACAAAACCACGTCCATAAAATCCTACAGAAGATTGCAAACTCAAAGAATCCAATTAACGATAAGAGGATTGATAACAAAAACATATAATCAAAAAGAAATCAATAGTAATTAAAAAATGGGAATTCCAATTGAATGCACCGAGAAGAAATCGGGCAAGTTAAAGGACAATCTTGATCTTGACCCAGAATACGAGCAATTCGGATCGATTTCTTGAGACACAACCAAGGAAATTAAATAACAGAAAAATCCTAAAAACGAGAAAGAAGCTCAGAATCAAACAAATGCAATGGCGAATTAGAATCAGAATAAGAACCTTACGGATGTTTAAGACTGAGATCGATTTCGGAGCGATGAGAATTCCGCTCTGAAAATCGAAAGAGAGAGAGAGAGATAGAACTTGGCAATCTCTCTTCTCTCGCCCGCGGTGAGACTGCGAGAAGAGCTTAAGCTCTGATGGAGAGTTTCTGAAGAGAACCCTCGAATAGATTTTTTTTTTTTTTTTTTTTTTTGGATTTGATTATTTCACCTTTTTGTTTTGTTTTTAATTGTAGAAAGAAAAACAACGACAACAACAACAAAAAGACAAGGATGCAACGGTGTGGGCCACTATCGGAATGGCAGTTAAAGCCAAGTGGCTATGTTGAATTATTTACATGTGTAGCTAAAAAAAAAAAAAAAAAACACAAGCCGTGGGATACATAACTGTCTTAAATTGAATATAATTTATTACGGTCCCGTTCATTTCACTTATTTAAATTTAAAATTTGAATTTTATTATAGTAAAAAACTCTCATAAATAATTATATTTTATTATAATAAAAAGCTCTCACATAAAATTAAATCTTAACTTAAATTAAAAATTTAAATCAGCGAACTAAATATACATATGTATCCATTAATAATTTATGTAGATTTTCCATTCCAAACAATCTTGTGGAGAGGGTCAAACCAAATAAATCACAAGTGATAATTCTAGCAATGAGGCCAAGTGGCAAACGTATGTTCTTCCTTTCTCATAAGTTGTTGGAATGTCGATGAAATACAGATTTTGACGAAGTTTTTCTTTTTCTTACCAAATTTGTTTCATTGCCTTAGAAAACAAGTATATGAAGTGAGTTATAAGGATCGTTTATTTCACCGATTCGAGTTTTCAGTTCTAGATTTTTACAATAAAAAATTCTCAAAAAATGTTACACTAACTTTTTCTGTTACAGTGAAAAGCTTTCAAAAAATGTCACATCTCAGCTCGAATTGAAAACTCGAATCTGCGAAGTGAACGAGGCCTAAGTTTGCATCAAGCCAAACATACCAATCTAAAGTTTATCATTGTTGGCCCAATCTCTGTCTGATCTGAACCTTCAAACTAGACTGGATCGATACTCTAAATTTAAAACTATTTTTCTGATTGGCCTAGCCTCGTCTAGAGTGATTTTATTATTCTTTTATAAAAAAAAAAATCTCTGATAAAAGTTCATGTCAGCCCGAACTTAGGACTAGTATGCCGAGTTTTAAGTTGAGATTGGACCGACCTTTTTTCTTTTGAGGCTAGTCCGAATATCTTTTTTATGCAGTTGAACTTGGGTTAAACTAGCTCGAATGACTCAAATTTTTACCTTTAATCCAAAGTTACAGATGTTGGCAGGCCCGCCAAAAAGGATGTGAGAGAGGACCTTTTTCATTTCCTATCTTGGCATGCTCTTTCTCTCGTTCAATCTTTTATAACTCTTTCTCATGGTCACTTAAGAGACGTTCGGTTCATAGATTAGAATCATGATATTATAATCATTTTCGATTTACGTATATTTTTTGTGAGAAAAAATATTATAGCGAATCATGAATTATGATTCAAATTACGGTATGAATTCTCTAATCAAACGTTCCCTCAGTCTACTGTCTCCCTCTGGTGCTTCTTCACCATCAAGTTCAAAGTACTCTCATTTCTCGACGCTTTTTCACCACAAAACACTCTCACTAAGCCTTTTTTTTTTTTTTGGCACTCTCTCTCCGCCCTTCCGGCTCTCTCTTTCACTATACTTTCTCATTATCATGGCACTCTCTCTTTACCTCAATCACAATGCCCTCTGCCTCTCGCCACTTCTATTTATGTTTATGGTCGTGTCTATTTTCGGGGCAATGTTGGGCTTTCAAATCAACCGTCTCTAACGAAATCGAATTGCAATTGAACGTGCGAATTTATTCTACTTCAGTGTGGTCTGCTTTTTCATCAAACTAAAGATTTGGTCGTGTGTTCCTGAAAATTGACAGCTTGAGATTGAACCGAATTTAATCATGCACAACCCTAGATGAAATGCAACATTCCATAAGAATTACAATGATGTGAATGGCATTGATTTCAAACAATGTCCTCCGGTTATATGTTTTAATTAAGCTTATGTCATTTATTCTTCTAACTCATTAAAAAAATATTGTTTTAAAATAAAAGAAAAAAGTATATAGTTTACCATGATTTTATGCAAGTTTATTATTTATGTCATTTTAAATTGTTAAGTGCCATTATGACTTTTTTTTATTAATTAAATGATAATTATTTATTTTTTTAGTAGAGTGACATAAATAACATTTTTTTTCATCTTAAGTGGTATTTTTTTTTTTTTTTTTTCATATTACAAAATATCTTCAATTATCATAATAGAATGTCGGTAATCACTAGTTGTTAGAAATCTTTAGTATCACGGTGAATAACTATTAACTATAAGAGTATATTTGGCATGGTGACAAGACATTCTCTATAAATACTTTTTTCTCATGGACACTAATCAATGCATGGATGCATCTGTAGCATGTCCGGCAATTTATGTCATTGAGTCTAGAAAAAAATTACACACTGACAATTTTACGAGAATAGAATTGAAATACAACAATTTTTTAAAATATTTGAGTGATAAATATACTTAGGGTCCGTTATTATAATTCACTCTCTCGATTCGAATATTTCATGATTTGTTTTTCTCTCATTTTCTCTGACCCTAAGAAATTATTTCAATTTTAACTTTTAAAATTATTTTTTTTTTTGGGAAAAAGAGAGAAATAGACCAACTTGATTTTAATAGGCTTTTACCATTTGTAATTATTCTAACCTTTTTTTTAACTCTCGCCATATTTAACTTGTCTGGTTATGAACCATAACATAACTTATATGGTTATGAACCATAACTTGACAAGTGATGGCCTATTAATTTCTATAACTAAAAATTAGTCTATATACTTTCTTAAGCTTTTTATATTGACTTATTTTCTACTATTTTCCTTTTTTTTTTTTCTCACTATATTTCGAAATAACATATGTGTCCAATTTTTCCATTTTGAAAATACAACTTTTTGTTGGGCCCAACAGATCCCAACTAAGAAGACCCGAGCCACATGGCCCAACTCATTCGAACAAGAATTTTATACCAAAGTTGACAAGACTTGGGAGTTCAATTCTCCGAGTTCAGTTTGTAACTTCCGTTTTCCAAAGTAAGGCTCTTATATTATGTTCGTCGTCTTCAATAGATAAATAAGCCATCCTTCATTTTGTAAATTTAAACTTTTAATTTAAATTAAAATGTGATATTTTTTAAAAAATTTAACTGTAAAAATATAAAATTAAAAATTAAAATTAATAAAATAGACGAGATCTAAATAATTTTAACAAAATTATTGGATTGCTAGTCGTAACACCAATGTGTACCCTCTTTTTTTCTATCGGGAGCGGCAGTCTTGATATTATATTACCTCGTCGCTTTTATTATCCGTCTCTTTTTACTTCGTCATGATGCACGTGGCATGTCCAATCATAAAAAGACTTTTTGATGCTCAAATCATCAAGGCATATGAGAAGTATGATAGTGGGGTGCAACATACCTTATAAGGGCTGAACATGTAATTCGGGCAATAGCAAGATTTAAGAGATCACATGCATATTTCTGCCTGCTTTCTCAAATTATGCCTTTCCTACCTGTATTCCATGTCCTTTTAGCATTACGGTCCCCTTCCCAATTAATAACGAGGAACCTGAAACTTTTACTTTTTTTTTTTTTGCAATTAAAACAAAGTAAAACACGGGCGTTTGGAAAGGAGATTCAAACCCTGATTCGAATTATAGTTTATTACTCGATACAGTATTTTTTCTCACAAAAAATATAAATAAAATAAGAATAATTCTAAATTATAGTTTTAAATTTATGAACCAACCGTCTATTTATAGGGTGTTTATACGCCAAAAGAATCCTCAGGAACTTGAAACTCTATATGTGTTCTTTAAGTTATGTTTGTTATGAGGGAATGAAAAAAATAAAAAGGAAATAAAGGCCTATAATGGTGAGAAAAAATTATTTGAAAACTCTTCTTTATCTACATTGTTAGACCAAATGGATCAACAATCAGCATTTTGTATGCACAAAACGGTTAAATCAACCATGTTTAAACAGAAACTAAAAATGTTGTGAAGTAAAATGCAAAATAATCAAATGAGTACAGTGATATGATTATTTAACGTGGCTAAAAACCCTTTCGGGAAAAAATCACGCTTGCTGATCACACCAACATAAAGAGGATTCCACTATCACCAAATGCAATTACAAAGCTTGGAATTACAAGAAACCTCCCGAATCTACACCAACTTCTAACTCACGGTGACTCCTATTGACTCGCTTTCAGACTCCTCGCTTTACTTTGAGTCTTCCACTCGCCTTCGGTCCTCCTGACCTACTCCAAACACGATGCCCGCCTTCAGTCCTCTTGACTTACTCCAAGCGTCACGATCCGCCTTCAGCTCCTCCTCGAAGCTACTCTGGATCTCATAAAAGTCTACAAACTACAGGGTTTGAGAGATACAAATAACTCTGATTTTCTCTCACTCTTAAGCACAAAGGAGAATACTTAAATTTTTTTTCTCACAAAATGAACAATCAAATTTTGTCCGTGTTCTCTTAACATGAAGGTCTCAAGGCAATCTCCTTAAAGATATGAGAGAGGTCTAGAATCTCTCCACTTGATATGGGTTGAGATATTTTTGAGTTTCCTCACTGAATTTCAAATGCACAAAATCTTTCCATTTTAAGTCTTCCCGAAATTCCAATTGTCATCGTATGAACAAATTCAAAATCTGTCATAATGTGCGGACATACAACTAGCTTGTTGACTTGACAGATTACTTGAATCATGCAACTGTCAAAACACTCAAGACAAACAACTCATGATATGTTAATCAAATTGTAATCAATTATAATTCAATCAGATCTAAAATTGCTCATGAAAATCCTGAATGAAACATCTAGAAAAACTTGGTCAGTAATTAAATTGATCCTCAATGAACCTAGACTCAAATATGTGCAAAGATTAAATCCACATAATCTGAAATTGCCAATAATAAATTAGATAAATTTGTGATTAGCAAATTAAAAATATCATCCCATATAATCAGTAATCATATCATGCAAAAGAATCTGAATATTAACCCAAAAGTTAACCTGTGTTGACAGTCAACATAATCTCTAATTATCCAACCAAATCGAGTTATTTATGAAAACACATAGGGAAATCAATCAACAAAATAAGAAAATAAAGTGTAAAAATAGCAACACAAAATTAAATTGATTTGATATAAGATTACCAACAAAAATGCACAAATCCCTCGCCAATTACAAATGCCACATAGAAAGATTTATGACACATAGGATTAAAAATCCTAACATACATATTTGAAAAAAATTAAGCTAAGGATCTTTAAATGATTTGAAATTCCTTGTCCAATTTATTTTCTCTATTTTGTTTTCTTATCCAACCAAATAATTATGGAACCCAAAATTCATCTCCTTCGTTTCCCTCTTATCAAATAAGCTCTCTGCTCTTATAATTACATTAATAGCATTAATGAAAGAGTGAGATAACTCTATACATTACCGAAGATACTTGTGGAAAACCCGACGGGGTTGAATTGGGATGTTTAACCCCTTTCATTATTATTTTTCTTTTTGAAAATTTTAAATTTTTTTTTTTTGATATGCTAACATTTTAATAAGTTAGATTTTTTATCTGTTAAATCTACATATAAACACATAAAAATAAAAATATATGCAAATTTAACGGTTAAATTTTTTTTTAACCTATTGGTATACCAGCGTACCAAAAAATTTCTCTACTTATTTTTATCTAAAAGGAGTAACGAGCAAGCAAGTTATTTCCCAAAATAATGAAGGGTTCCAATCATGAAACAAAAAGAAAATTATGGTTCACATATTTTTACACAGTTCTCTATCAGCTTGTCCTCTCTGTTTTTTTTTTTTTTTTTTTTCCCCACTTTTTTAATAGTAATTTCTATCAAAATCTTTCCCGCATTCTTGTTTTTCTAGAACTCCAACCAAATAATTCAACATTTTTTCTTGCAATAAAAATAGGCGTTTCAACAACCCTATTAGATCATGAAAAGGCATTTCGACAAAGAGACACTGAAATTATATATAAAAAAAAAAAAAAAAAAAAAACAAACAAAGAGAGACTGAAGATTCAGTGACAACACATTTGCATATGTTCAGTGCACAAACACAGAGGTCCACCCCCGTGACCCTATTAGATCATAGCTCATAAGCCATTGTCCTGACTCCATGATTGAACATTCAATATAAAGAGGTTTTGCCAAATCAGATATTCAAATCCCTTCAAAATTAAGAAAAGAAAATGAGATGTTTCTAGATATTTTAAGAACTATACTAAAAAAGAGTTTTATTTTATTATTTTATTTATTTTTTATTTTTATCAATGTTAGGTACAATTATTGGAGTCCGTCTTTGTGTTCTGTTATTAATCTATTTTAAGAGCCTTTTTTTTTAATAATTCCTGTAAAAATAGATAAATAGTAGTTTTTTTTAACTTTTATATATGTATTAAAATATGTCTATTTAATACATGTTTTTTAATTTAATGTGATTTTAATTAAGTTTAACCGTTAAAAATTAGACTACCAATAAAATAAACTAGTAGAGAAACTATCATATTCTAAATTGTTTATAAATTTGTCTTGGTCCTAAAGTTAAACTGGGCTTTTATTTCATTATACCCTTTTAAAAATAGTGTTAAGAATACTAAATTTAATTTTAATTATTTTGTATTAACTAACGTAAAATTTGAATTGTCATTATTTTATTAATAATTAGTTAAAAAGATTACACGTCAATTAATAATAATAATAAGTAACTATATTTATCCAATACAACTTAAATCGGTAAGGAAAAAAAAAAAAAAACTTAAAATTAGAGTTAATGTCTTTAATATTATTCCGTTCATTGGGAAATAATATGAGGTACAACATTAATGCGTCACTTCGTCTTGTTACCAATTGGCTTGGCTACGTTGAATGGTTGAGATTTGGCCACACATATTATTCATGGCCTTACTCCAAAACCGCCGGTTAATAATTCTTCGTCCGAAATGGTTTTTAGTTATAGAAATTAATAGGCCATAACTTTTGTTCAAACTGAAAGTTATGGACAAACTTGTCAGATGAAAAACCCGGACAAGTCCATGAACAATTATGAATAATAACTTGTCAAGTTATGGTTCAAATTTTTGTCGTAAACTATTGATTAATTTTAATTCATCTCAAATTTTAACCTATTTTCCTCTTTCTCCCTTAATAATATTTCTTCGTCTGAAATAGTTTGGACTTCTATGCCCAAACTGAATGTTCCAACTCAGAGAAAAACTGGTCCAGAAAGGCAAGATTTTGTCGTTGATACGAAACCTATATTATGTGGGCTAAATTAAAGTGAGAAAAACCTTTTTTTTTTTTCCTTTTACATTTTAGAAAAAATAAGAGAAATAAATCAAGATTTGAGATGAATTAAAATTAATGGTCTAATAGTTTACATAAGTTAATAAATAGGTTAAATTACTGTTTTCGTCCATAACTTGTCTAATTATAAATTATGACTTAATAAGTTATTGTTCATAATTTACAGTTTTTGTCCATAACTTGACAAATTTATCTATAACTTATCTGATTATGAACTATAACTTGACAAGTTATGGTCTATTAATTTCTATAACAAAAAATTGGTCTATATATTTTCTGAAGTTTTTCATATTTTCTACTATTTCTCTACTTTTACCTTATCTTTTATATATATATATATATATATATTAACTTTGGGATATATATAATGTGGATTAATCTATTCGCTTGTTATTTATCAATTTCAGACTCCATTTTATTTTCGTTGGTTTAAATCACAATATAAATTTTTATAAAATGTTCTTTTAATGGACTTTTACATACTATTTTCTTCACAAATATTTAAATTTTTTAACTCAAGTTTTTAATTTTAATAAGCAAACGAAAAGGACATATTTAAATCTGTAATAATCAAATTGAAAATGTGTGACAATAACTGATAAATAGCATTTACTTGGTAGATTGTTGATCACATTGATCTCTACATGGAATAGTCAAACTTTGCTCAAGATTTTTTTTCTCTCGAAGAAAATGTAGATAATGACACGTACGTATGGTACGGCAAATGGTACGTGTACGGTACATAGAAAAGGATGCTTCATTACTCTTTGAGGCCCTACAATGAATAAGACTCTCTCGTCTTTTTCCTTTTTCACAACGCAAATTACAGAATAATTAGAGGGACCCGTGATGTATTATCATGAAGGTTATTAATGAGCCCTTTTTTTTTTTAATTTATTTACAAATTTCAGTGTGTGATGTAGAAAATTAAGGGATATATATAGATATAGTTTATTTTATTAATTTAAATTTATAATTTTAAATTTTTAAAATTTTTAAAAAAATATCAAATCCAAATTTAAATTAAAATATGAATATGTCAAGCGGACGAGGTCATACATTGTTAATGTGGAGTTCATTACTGGTCACAGGCATAGCCCACAACCATGGCGTTTGAGATCATCATATTTTCGTTTTGCTGAGCACCTAGTACTGTTTTTTCCCTTCGTTTTCCGATGCTTCAAAACATGCTCCTCAACTTTTTTTCCCCTTTAGCTTTTGGTGCCATTGCCGAAGCTCCTTAATTTGTCCGTTTTCTCATTTGCTTGGGCCTTCGCATATTGTTACATATATTATATATAGACACACACGTATTGTTTTCCAAATAACAAAAATCTTCGTAACAATTTTAAAATTACTTAATTCAGTTGTTTTGATAGTTTAAATTTTTTTTGAAATTAATTTTTTTAATTAATTTTTAAAAAGTAATAAAATTAAAATCATAAAACAAATATACCTTAAATTCTTTTGATGTTATATATATTGTTTTAATGTCAGTATCATGTTTAATAAAAATCACGTTACACTTGCACTTATCACTTCTAAATGTTTTACAGAAGTATGGTTTAACGGAGAGGAATATTGCAACAAAATCCTATATAATACAATATAACATGTTTAAATTTTAATCATTTACATGTCTTTTCAATTGGCTTAGTTTTTCAAACGGATTATTCTTGGAATGTAACTTCAATTGCGTGCCAAAGATATGCAAGAATCTGAAAACATTTATCACCATTAATACGGTGGATGCACGGTCCCAATCCCAACTGGCTCCTAATACGTTAAACTCTATCAGCCACTTAATTAGTAAAAACCAGAAAAGTCTGATGTTGCGAATTAATTATCATAAGTACAATATAGGCCAAACCTTTTGGTGGCCATTTATATATAAGACAAATACTTCAATTTCTACAGGACAATATTTCGGGCATAAATGAATTTGCATGTCTTGAAGCATAAATAGAGACCAATATCGACAACATAAAATCAAAGAACCACGAATAAGTTGCCTCTCTCTCTCTCTCTCTCTCTCTCTCTCTCTCTCTCTCTCTCTCTCTCTCTCTCTCTCTCTCTAAAAGCAAAGAAGTTTTAATCTTTAAAATGGAAAAAGAAAATGTGACATGTCCATTTAAAGACTATCGATTTTTTTTTTTTTTTTTTTTTTTTTTTTGGAAAAAGAAAATGTGACATGTCCATTTGAAGGCTAATGATTAATTTTTTATTTTTTATTTTTATTTTTATTTATTATGATTATGATGATGATGATGATGATGATTATTATTATTATTATTTTTTGCAAAAGGCTATTGGTCATGAACGCCGAATTCTTTAGATAACTGATTTCAACTTGTATGGCATGCATCACGCTTTGTCTTGACTCTTGAACACTGTGACAAGGCAACAAATTAAAGCCGTAAATGATTCTCTCTTTGCCTCCTTTTTCTTTTCAGACTTCTTTATTTGTAAAATATTTTGATATATATATATATATATATATATATATATATATATATATATAGACCACGTTTCTAGGTCTTTACTTGGAAAATTAATTTAAACGTTATATTTCCATCAACAAATTAATCAGATCCATATTTGTAAATGTAGTAGTCCTTTCTTATCCATCGTTGCATGAGTGAAACCATAAAATAATATATTGCTAAGCTTTGGAATCCATGAGGATAGAAAGGCATTATATTAACTATATGTATATATATCTATATATCTATATATATATATATATATTTGCGGGCGCGTGTAGGGTTTATATATATAATATATGGAAATTAGAGATATTGTCTGTCGAATGCTCTAATCATAAGTAATTTTATGTCAAAATCATCATCAGCAATCAAAGTTTTGAAAAGATACTGTCGGGGAATCAAAATATTATATATGCAATGAGACATGAAGACATGAGGGTAGTACTGGAGAGAAAATTGAAACAGTTCTTTAATTTGAAAGTTTGTTCCTTTATATAAATGACTAGATGTGTTTCGCAGTTTATAAAAAAAAAAAAAAAAAAAAAAAAAAAAAAAAGTCGTTCGAGACTGTAGGGACCCATTGGTCTTTTTACTTATTTTGTATGGTGGCTTGGCCTGTAATTATACTAGCTAGCTGGTTATTAATCTCTTCTGCAGTGCTCCTAATCATCACAAATGTGCGGCACAATACGCTTTAGGAACCTTCCGCTATGGCCAAAAAGAGTGGATATGTCAAAAGAATTGGCCATAACGTTTTCAAAAAAGAAAAGAAAAAACAAGAAAGAAGAGAGAGAGAGAGAGAGAGAGAGAGAGAGAGAGAGAGAGAGAGAGAGAGAGAGAGAGAGATATTCCGCATATGAGAGAGAGAGAGAGATATTCCGTATATGCATGGCAAATTGGAAATTATATGGCTGTCTATTCACGTTTTCACAAAGAGAAGCTGCTTTCAGCTTTGTTTTGTTTTGTTTTGTTTTATAATTAGTGTTAGAAGGAATCATTGTCAGATATTTCATCCATCAAACCGTACATAAGCGCATTACCACAAGACTATAACCAATTTACGGGTGAGATATTGTTTTCAACTTTTTATGTACAAATCGGCATATATAGATAAAAACAGCATAGACAATAATAAACTAATGAAAGGTGAAATTGTTAGGATGCGAAGATTCAGCGGAACAGAATAAAACCGAAGGAAAAAAAAATAAATCAAAGGAGATTTTTCTCCTTCTTTTTCTCCCTTTAAGTTGGTGAAATATTGAGAAGAATATATATATATATATATATATATAATATTTAATTTCAGCAACATATGCTAGACTTTTGTCGTCAAGCGAATATTAATATTCAATAGATAGCATAGCAGCACAAAAGATTTAAGATCATAGTTTTGTTGTTGTTGTTGTTTGGCTTACAAAATGGCGCTCGGAGTCCAGATGACTTTATCAACTAAACTAATTTATCTGATTATCAAATTGTTATTATATGATATATAAACTCAAGCTATAATTTATATATGCACCTACATGAAGCAATGGCTCACGCTCGGTACAGTATCTTGTTTGTTTCTATATCTGCCTTTTAAGACCTTTATGATCACAGCAGTTGCAGTCATCGGCCAGATCGAGATGTCCGATCTTGACAGAAACGTTGAGGTGCATGCATACATATATATATATATATATATATATATATATATGCGCACGCTCGCGTGTGAATCTGATATTAATAAACGAGTATATCCAACTTCTTTTCCTTTAGCTTTATCATAGTACTATTTCTTGTTTTGATTCCTTAGAAGAAAAGCAATGTTCACTTTATTCCCTAGGGGAATATTTCTATTCTATTTTACATATTTAGGATAAAGAGATAGGTAACCTAACCATTTTCTTAATATTCGTTTGATTTTGGATGATCTTCTGGGCATAGGCTATCATTTATGATTACTACATGACAATCCTAATTACAACAAGTAGTGATAATAATTAATACAATTTGATGTGTGTATACATTAGAAAACGCTATTTACTCAATTTGATAATATGGTATATATATAGGTTTGTACTTAAAAAAATATGTGTTTAAAATAAAAAATAGAAGATTTCATTATTAAGAACACACATACTTAGCTAAAGAGGGAAAAAAAAAAAAAAAAAAAAGAATATACTTTAAAATTGAGTCCCTCTAAACAAATTGAGTGCCTTGCACGACTTGTATTTACTTTCCTTAATAAACGACATTGCAATTGTTATTCATAACTAATTCGAAGATGAAAGCTCATACGTGAAAAAAGTTAGGTATTGATCAGGGAAAAAAAAATAGAAAAAGAAATATTAGAGAAATAAAAATTAATGTTCATTTAAATAAGGCAAGATACAGTGACGATAATTAGGCCGAGTTTCCTATATGGGACAACCGGAGAAGTAATTAACATTGACATATTATTCTCAGTTTGTTGAGCTCGTTTAGTTCGCTGATTTGAGTTTTTAATTCGAGTTGAGATGTGATTCTATGTGAGAGCTTTTTACTGTAAAAAAAATTAGATGTGATTGTTTCTGAGAGCTTTTTACTGTAATAAAATTCAAATTTTAAACTCGAATCGGTGAAATGAACGGGGCCTTAAACTCTTTACAGGAACAGTATTTTGTAAAATTTTTTGTTCCCTGATCTTTTTCTTCTTCTATATAGACGACAAATAGAGTCCATGTCAAAACTGCATGATTGAAAAAAAAAAAAAAATATGCATTGCTTAAAAAATCAACTTGATTCCCTTAAAAAAAAAAAAAAAAAAAAAATCAACTTGATTTGATTCAGCCGGGCCAATTGACACTCCGTCTTTAGGATTCGTATTGATGCTGGAGCAAATAATTAGTTTGCATCTCGTGAAAAGGAGACGTACATACAAAAATAAATAATAATAGTAATAATAATTCTAAACGTACGTATTTAGTTGTCTCTAAAGAACATAAATAAAATTGTACAGTTTTATATGTATTGATTAATGGAATGATGAATGCAGATGTTGAAAAAAAACGTGGCCATTTATGTATAACAAAACAACAGTAGCTAATTTCCTTCCCCACTTTTTATTTTTTTTTTATTTTTATTTTTTACAACAGTAGCTTGCAACTTCTAAAGGAAAGTTGTAGTACTGTTGTCTAAAACTTTTATTTACAAAACTATAATATATTGTTCGGTAAATTAGGCATACGGGCTCATCACGTAAGTATATATACAGGTTAATTCACTAAATAATACAAAAAATTCTGGTAGAAGTATTTATGACAACGTGATTAAATTAACAATTAAATTTAAATGCATTATAATTAGGCATGAGCTAGGATGAAGATGTCATCCAAATTATTACTAGCAAATTATTAGAAGAATATACCATGTAATTAATGTGGTCGTTGGGTACATTCGATCTATTAAATATCTCAAAAATATTCTTTAGATAATTTATTTATAACGCTTTTCTTTTATTTTTTTAATATATTTTTATATACACGAGTTTCATTAAATATAAAAATTTAATAACGTGACGTGATAATAATTTAATTTAATTAATTTTCATAATTTTTTTAATCAATTATATATATAATTTATTACAATTAAAATAACGACGATACCTATTAATGGATTATTTTCCTATTGATGAATAAATAATAATGGAATAACTATTAAAACCACATTAAATTTACCCTCTATATATAGCTGAACACGAGGGCTTACTTTGTAAAACTTTTAAGTAAGAGGATCTTTAATAGAGGGATTTATTCCCTGATTTGAATTATAATTCGTATTTTTTCTCACAAAAAATACACATAAATCAAAAATAATTTAAATTCTCCAACCAAACATTCTCTAAAACTTTGGGTCCGGTAAAATCGCACCAAATTTATGATCCTCTTTCGTGTAAAACGTTTTGGTAATATTACAGATGCACGTGAATAACGAGGCCCTACTTGCATCCTACCCCACCTTGCTTAATTTGTACTTTTCTACTCAATGTGTTTCCTTCGCATCTTCGGAGCTTATCACGCAGTTTTTTGTTGGATACGAGAGTTTTGGTAGTACATATATGTTTGGTAGTGATTTTTAAAATTTAATTAATTATCTAATTATTTATGGTTAAAATTTGTATTCAATAAAAATTATAAAAAATAATTTTTAAAGAATTTTTACAAAATTTACAATCAAAATTAAAAAGAATTTAAAGACAATTATAATTTTTAAATTACGTGACAATTACTTTAAAATATAATTTATAAAATTTTCATAATATCTATAATGTTTCTAAAATCAATTCTTATATAATTATAATTTATTAAATACCCAATTATTTTTTTTTTCAACACAATTAACAGTAACTTTTTAAAGTCCACAGTATTACTAAATTGGTCTAAGTATCGTCTAGAGCTGGTCCCACGGATATACAGAGTCACTATTTAACCCCACAGTTTCCCATTAAACACCTTGTTTGTTAGTCTTCTCACTGTTGTACGATCCTGTGTTTCTATCGATATGGGTCGTTTTACATTAATTGTATCCTGTGTATACTAGTACTCGGCTTTAGGAATCTGTTGAAGTAGTTTATCCATATTACATTTAATGAGGGGATTATATTTCAACCGTCTAACTATTGTTGATATATATATATATATATATATATATTTTGTGTGTGTGTGTGTGAGTATGAGAAATATCAAAATGAGTATAAAATTGTTCCAATCCTCTTCACTTCACTATCCACGTGCATATATAATGTCGTATTTTGGGATAGTATTTCTAAACCATTATACTAAAGGATTTTTCCCTCCTTTTTATGTATGAAGGATTTGCCTTTTGCAAATGTACATAATTTTATTTTAGATTTTGCGAATATAATTGTAGTCGCTATGTATCTTTCACTAAATTATCCACCTAAAGTAATAATTCACTTAACTTTGTTGCCTTTTAGGCGACATACAAATCTAATTTGTCCCCTTGGAAATTAGGAAACTTATAATAATTTTATGAATCAAATAATTTTAACTTCCTAATATTCCCCTAGCGTGATATATACACAAAGGGCATTTTAGATTTGTCATTTCGCGTTTGCTAATTTGTATGTCATTAATTGGACCATCAACTAAAGCCAATAATTTGAACCCTTTTTTTTTTTTTTTTTTTTTTTTTTGTGCGTGCGTGCGTGAAAGCCGAAGGGCAAAAAGTGAGTTTAAAAACCTTTTTGAGCGCCGATTTCCAATTATTATTACCTTTTATAGGCCTCATTCACTTCGTAGATTCGAGTTTTTAATTCGAACTGAGATGTGACATTTTATGAGAGCTTTTCACTGTAGCAAAAAAAGTTATATGTAACATTTTCTGAGAGTTTTTTACTATAAAAATTTAAAATTAAAAACTCAAATTGATAAAATGAACGAGGCCATAGTAATTATAATAATGTAAATACAGCGAACATTTACAAAGCCGTCGTGCATCACGTTGTGCTCCGTTTTATATATGGCGATGAGACAGCAGATGAAAATAATATTAACCACATATACAATGAGTGGTATCCTTTCTCTATCCTCAATGCAATCCATTTAGAATGACAAAATTGTCGGTACATGGCTCTTCGATCGAAACTGCTACCTTTATATATATTTATTTATACACATGTGGTGTGTTGTTGAAACATATATTAATGACATTAATTTGAATCCCTTTATAACGCATAAGTCGGAAATCTACATGAATTTTCGACTGTCCATTTGTATGACAAAGCTATATATATATATATATATATATATATATTAAGCATGATGAATATAGCTGAGTAGTATAGCTTTTTTTTTTTTTTTTTTTTTTTTAATAGATTATTACTAAAGCATAATTTATTGCAAATCCAAAGATCAAGATGCTTTTTGGTCCAATAATTCATCGTTTATTCCTCAACAATATTGACAAGGAAACGAAAGTCACATGACGAGCTTAATTTTCAAAAAGTATCTATTATAGGAAATAAAAGTGCTCCTTTTGATCAGTGCATGGAATTTGACTAGCTTGGTGCGTGTGTGTACATTATATGTATATATATATATGTATATGTACATATGTATATGTATATATGTATGTAAGATTCAACACATCAATTCCATTCGTTAACCTTTTTATATTGATCCACAAGCAACAAATAAATTTGGTAAAAAGGAGGAGAGTATATATTAATAAAATATTGGAATATATATACCCTGTAGTTAGGCACCTTCAATTTTCAAACGTGGAAAGATAGATTCTTCAAAAACTTCATCATGTCATCCAACGTGTCTTAAGATATATATGAACCACTACTTCATCAAGGGATCCGTTCAAACTTGGATACATGTGCATTGCCTTCGACATTCTTTATAAAATATTGTACTTTCCTCGTTTTTCTCTCCTTTTGTGTTTTCTTGTTACAACTTTATTACTTATTTTATTTTATTTTTATTTTATAACTAGTTGGCTCACTTGAGCGTTGGAGTGACTTTTGCAAACTAAAATGATGAAAGATTGAGAAACGTTGATATTTGAGAAAATCAGCAAACTAAAATTATGAATTTAGGATTGAAAACGTTGATTTGCATGAGAAAAAAGGCAAGTAAAGTAAAATTATGTGTCTTTTTCTTGGCCAACTTGTCTCTTAAATTTTTTTCAGGATTACGTACGGACATAAGTGTCCAAAAACTTTTATTTTTTTTTTTGCATGCAAAATAAAAAACGAAAAAATATCAAAAAATGCATTTGATAGGGAAGGTAAAAAACTCATTAATGCCTGTTTTCTCTCTCTCTTATTTTCATTTTTCATTTAAAAGTCATTTTTCATTTTATACTTTACTAAAAAAAAATTATTTTCATTTCCGTTTTTTGTCTTATTGCTCCAAATGCCGTTTTATAAACGTTATTATTTTTTCTTTCTCGAAAAATGTAAAAAATAAAAATATGATTAATTTCAAACACGACTTATATTTCCACTCAGAGAAGTAATATATTGGAAAGTTAATAAACTTTTTTTTTTTTTTTTTTTTTTTGGCGGGAATAAATATTGTTCGAATTACATTGAAAACGTAATTTCCTATTAGAAGCAATAAGATAAGGGCTAATTGATGAAGTGTACGTACTTTGTTTTTCCATGCAGTCGGTATAGTACTACTGTTTGAGCTGTGTTAATTACTTGAAGTACTATTTAGATATCTAGCAACTTAGTTTGGTTTTCTCAAAAGGTAAAAATATATATTAGTAACGGTGATCACAATGCCTCACTAGCTACAAGAAACGAGGCTTTTAGCGACGAATTTTGTTGTTGCTAAAAATAGTGATGTTGTCGCTATAAAACTCATGCAACGACATGTCATCGCTATATAGTCATCGCTAAAAGTTTGCTGCTACATAGTTGTCGCTACTTGTTGTTGTTAAAAGTTTTATTTGTGCAGGAACTTTACGTGTGTATTTTACGTTACACACATGAATTTTTTTAGTGAAAACATTTGTCACTAAAAATTCCAACTATGCAGGAACTTTTCGCGTGTACGGGACAACTTTTAACGATGACTTATTGTTGCTAAAAGTGCGGCCCACTTGTTTGTAACAATAATTAACCCACGAGAATTTTTGGCAACGACATACCATCGCTAATTTTCTTTTTTTTTTTTTTGTAGTGCCTCCATTATTTATGTCTTAAATAATTAGTTTTGCAAGATACATTTCTATAAGTTAAAGTCATTTGAGTAATTCATTTTATGAGTTTAAATTTCCACTCAATTTATTACTTTTTACAGTTTTGATAATTTTTTTATTTGAATTAATAATTTAAAAGTTTTTAGTAATTTTTTTAAAAATTCTTTAAATTTTTAACACCAAGGAAATGTTTAGCATTAAGAAATTAAGAGTCTTTTTGGTTCATAGATTTAAATTATATGATTTAAATTATTTTTAATTTATGTGTATTTTTATAAAAAAAAATACTGTAATAATTATGAATCATAATTCAAATATAAGAATCAAACGAATCTTAAGTTTAATCAGTAACGGTCGGGTCCAAATAGGGATGAAAATGTAGTGGGAGAGATACATAGGGGTACGTGTCCAAAAACTGTACGTCTATTTGCATGCACTGACAAAAAGACAAGAAAGTGAGGGAAGGTGGGTATATGTCTGTTTTCTTGTGAGGGCAACTCTGTCTCTTAAATATTTTTTCACAATATTATGTACGGACATAAGTACAAAAGGTCATTATATCTCCACTCACAGCACTAATAGTTATAAACTTTTTTTTTTTTTTTTTGCTGGAATGAATATTGTTCGAACATTGAAAACGTAATTTCCTATTAGAAGCAATAAGATAAGGGTTAATTCATGAAGTGTACGTACTTTGTTTTTGCATGCAGTGGGTATATAGTACTGTTTGAGCAGTGGTAATTACTGGAAAGTATTTATTTAAGAAACGTTTAGTTCATGAATTAAAATTATGTGATTAAAATTATTTTTAATTTATATATAATTTTTATAAGAAAAAATACTGTAACAAATTATGAATTATAATTTAAATTATGATTTAAATTCTCAAATTAAACATCCTCTTAAATTTCTAGCAAATTAGTTTGGTTTTCTCAGAAGGTAAAAGTATATATTAGTAACGGTGATCACAAGATCACCATCATTTTCCCAAGACACGCAAGAATATTGAAGAAGAAGTTTGGTTTATAAATTAAAATTATGATATTAGAATTATTTTTAATTTATGTATATTTTTTATGAGAAAAATAATATAATAAACTATAAATTATGATTTAAATTATAATATAAATTTTCTTACCAAACGTCTCTCAAATAAGATTGTCAACCACAAGGTCTAATATTGGCCCACGTTCGAAAAAGATAATCACAGAAAGAAAGATACGACAGACTATATCTATTATTATTATTATTTTAACAGCAAGAATACAAGACGATAAAGCAATAATGTTCTTTAATTAGTTTTCCCAGCACAAGGAGGCAAACAAAAAAACAAACAAAAAAAAAACACACACACACACACACACACATGTTCCGTTTTATAAAAGGCATATTGCCAAAAACTGTGGCATATTCTAATTAGGATTGGAGTTTAGTTAGGTCTGAAAAAGGCCACGAAGGTGGGTTTAAGTACCTTTAAACGCAAGAATATTATGGTTTATGTTTAAATAACATTTCATAGTTTTGATGAATATGACTTTTCGATTTAACTTAATTTATAAATTCATACAGATGTACATCCACATAATAAAGTAGCTTAACATAACGTTTTCTGAATACTGAATATCATCAGAGGGGGTTTTTTTTTTTTTTTTTGCTGGAAATAATATCATGATCAGTAACTTTTTTTTTACTCGTACGTTTAGAATCATTAACAAGAAAGTGCCTCATCAACGACTAGCTATCTTTCGGTCATAGCTACAAATATATAACCACCATCTTCTCCGTTTCAGCAACAAAAAATTAAGAAAAAAAAAAAGAAAAAAGAAAAACCCTCATGTTCACCGCGGTGAGAATGTAATTATAGTCACTAAATGTAATTATAACCACTTTCATCTCTAAAATTAATCCATCATTTTCAATCAGTTCATTTACATATTATGATAACAAATATGTAATGTGAATAAGCTGATTGTTGAGTTTATGCAGTGTGGCGTAATTATATTGTAGTAGTATTTTTTCTGATAGCTACTGCAATTCAAATGTAATTATACAAGTTGAGTAATTAATTTAATGGGTGTTAATTTAGGCATTCTACACTTTGTATTAGTATGTCCTAATTATTCATACCATAAAGGGGCAAGAATGGAGCCTGCTTGAAGGCACGGACCCAGGTGGCCCCTGGTCGACAGCTTCAGCGCTGCTGCTGGTCAGATTTCCAGATAAATATACTATTTATTATATTTACCGGTCACCGATGCCGACCATGGCGGATCTAACCAGAGATGGGTAGGAAAGAGATGTGGGAAGAAAAAAGAGTTGAGGAGTAAATATAAGAGTTTTTAATAGTGTTAGAAACCTTATAATGAATTAAATTATGCTTTACTTTACCTATTTTAAAAAAATTATGCTATAATTTACTAAGTACCCTATTAAATATGCTATTTCACTCATTCTCTCTATATTTTATATTTTTAAAAACTTTATATATTATTTTATTTTGATCCCTAACATTTTTAATTCCAAATTTTACACATAATGTTTTAAAATTTTCATTTCACTGTTAATTTTTACTTTTTTACGGTTATTTCTCTTTTTATACTTTGTGTTTTATATTTATTCAGAAAGTATATCATTAGTTTTTAATCTTATAAAAAACATAAAGTACCTTTGAATTAATATTAATATATAAATCTTATATCTTTTTGTGATATTATGACCTGTAAAATGATCAAATTATTCTTAGAGAGAGTTTGTATATGATACGTTTATCCTTATTTTCAAACTGATATTACACTTTCATTTTAAGGATAAATTAAGCAGTTTACAAGTCAAAATCAAGTTTTGACCAAGAAAATGTATAAATTTAGGTAGTAACTATGATTTGAAGGTATACTTTTTACTAAGATTAAAAACTGATATTACACTTTTTAAATAAACGTAAAATATGAAATATAAAAAGATAATGACATGACTTACCCCTTTCGCCCATTGCCGTCCTTCGATCTTCCTAGTGGGACGCCTTTTTCTGGTCAATAATTTTTTGAAAGTAACTTAGAAAATATTTTGATCTATGTGTACAAATATTCAACGACTTGGAATTGATTAATGCATTTATTTGCGAACCAGAGAAAGGGAAAAGAGAAATCGAAACCAAAAAAAAAAAAGGAGTAATCATTCAATGCCCGGATGGCCAGTCTATCTATCGACCACAATCAATCCAATAATTTATAGTTTTTGTTTTTCTTTGTTCAATAATTAAAATTTGGGGTGTTTTCTTTTATTTTTATTTTTATTTTTATTTCTTATATGAGGATTGTTTGTCTGAATTCAATTATATATGCTTAGACCTTTAACGATCCAACAAACTAGGTCCCAACCCCAAATTATGCATTGGGGCCGAGTAGTACTTTATTTTCTTTATGGAGAACATGCATTTATACTATTTCCCTTTTTTTTTTTTTTTTTTTTTTTTTTCCGGTCTTACTCGTCTTACTTGTAATTATTAACCTTAATAAATTTCTGTCAAAGTTTTTGTTTTTGAGGGTCATCACGTTTATATCAAGTTTGGTGATCACTTGGGTGTTGAATTTTTTAGCTTGATATTCGACGCAGATAATGCTAAGGACACAAGGATAATATAGAAAAATAGGAACTATAATTCTAGAGTTCTGTTAGGAATAAAATCCGCACCTCAATCATCACTATAGATACACGTGTACAACATTTCATGAAGAATATGTCACGCCCGAAACAGGAGTTAGTAACATGAAGGCTTGTTTAGAAATGAAATCGGATTAAGAAAAATAATTAAACATTTGATAATGCTAAAATCAATTTCAAAGATAAAATATTTAAGAATTTCGAAACAAACCCCACAATAAAGAAGAAATTAAGGCCATGTTTGGAGTTGGTTTTGTTTTTGTTTTTCTCTTTTTTCGAGAAAGAAAAAATGAAAATGGGAGAGAAATGGTGTTTGACACAATTAAAGATAAAAAACAGAAATGAAAATGATTTTTTAGTTTCGTGTAAAATGGGAGAGAAATTAAAAACGACTTGTAGTCATTTTTTATTTTTTGTTTTCATTTTTTTCTCTCTCGAGCACAGAGAGAGATAAAGACGTTAATGAATTTTTTTATATTGAAAACAATCTCTTGATAAAACTACCAGACGCATTTAAAAAAATTATGTTTGAGATTGAAAACATTTTTATTTTCATTTTCATACAAAAATTAAAATCATTTTAGAACGAGTTCCAAACACACTTTAAGTTTCAAAAAGAGTGAGGTGGATTTCACAATACCATAATAAAATAAGTTTTAAAACTAGCCTCTGGTATCACATTAAGATTCCCCATAGGAAAATCCGTATTGTAGCATACATAAACAAAGCAAGGAAATGAATATAGATATCAACCACAGTCTAGGAGTATTTAAGGTTACAAACCAGAAACTATACATGCCTTAGAGATGTACAACAAATACATAAGTAATTACAACTTCTTCACTTGATCCGCAAAAGTGAGCGTTACCGGTATTCACTATCAACTCGGCACTGCTTCTAGTGTCACCTAAGAGGGGTTTAAAACTTTGAAAACAAGATAAACAGTGAGCGAAAGGCCCAGTAGAATATAATTTTATAAAACTTTAGCAATTAAAAGAGTGCATGGTCCAAACATATCATATGGAACGAAACATCTTTTTAATGAAAGGAAACGACCATAAATTCAAGTTTCATGTGTTAATACACAATTATGTGAATATGATAAATTACTTATATTATTGCAAAGCCATGATATCACCACCCATGCTATGGAGTGGCCTATATGGGTTTCGGGACCTGCCCCTAAGGATATGATCTACATACCCCGATCTTTAGGCCATCTTACATTTTACCATTTCTTAAAATATCTCATTTTAAAAAAATATTACTTCAAATACTTCTTTAAATCTTTAATAATGTCAAACACGTTTTATCTTTAAAACGTTACCATAGGCCAAAGACATTTTAAATAAAGCTATCAAAGATATGGTCAAGAATATCCTACCTCTTGGATATCAGTTCTACGGCTAGCTTCTCGTCGTCCTAGCCTCACTTATCTTTGAAGCTCAATATCCGATTCCGCCACTAGCTTTGTCATCAAAACAACATTTTAGAGGTTAAACCTCAAATCTAAAACAAATCTAGCTTAATTATGTAAAATTGTATCATACTATTATGCCTTGACTCAAAACTAAAATTTATAAACACTCAACCAGTGACAAAGGAGTACAACTCCACCAGCTGGCCGGTTGTGTGAAAATTCGTCAACAAAAATATCACAAATTCCAAAACGGTTTATGCGAATTTAATATTCTAAAACGTGATTAAAAGTAATCAAATAATAAGAACATATGAGAATTATAGTGGTTCACCCTTGATTCAAGAGCTACGTCCACTGCAGGGAGGAGAAAATTCACTATCTTTTGAAGAATTATTATACACACTAATGCTCAGAATCAGACCCTCTCCTTTCTTGACCTACAATCCCTTACTTGTATAGGTTCCTCTTCATCCCGGCTGGCTTCCTTATTTAATTCAAGATATTTCCCTCATCTTTTGGGATGCTTTCCAAAAGGTAGGGATTACAATTAATTAGGACAATTTCATTGTTTAAATTTTGTATACTTGAATTACAAATATCAAATCTCGGAGCAAATCTCGCATGTCTTTTGACTTGCACAGACTCGACTTCATAAGCGCTCCTAGAACCATCTTCGCCAACAATTATTGGTGCGGTCGACTTCATATTGTCATTTGCATCTTCTTAGAGCGGTTGTCCTCCTATGTATGCCACATTGTTTACTAGCAGTTTACTCCTAAGAGAGTTGCCATCCGACGTGACGGCTAAGGCTAAACTGTCCTTGATCATTTAATGTCCTAATTTATGACTCATGGGTCTCATTCAATGCCTGATTTAGGGATTTTACCCTACAACAGATAGGATTATGGTAATCCTTTATGTTGTTTGGTAAGAGGGAGAGATAGTTGAAAGGATGGATGAATGTGTAGTTTAATTATTATATTACATTTTTTTATTATTTTCCAATAGTATTTTAGAGGATATAAAAGTCTTTTTAGACATAATTAGGATGGATTTCATGAATCCTCCCATGAATGGAAGGATATAATTTTGTGGGCCTAAAAGGAGAGCTTATCCCTCCATCTCCTCCTTCCTTCCTAGCCTCTTCTCCCTACAACCAAGCAAGTCATTACCCATCTTCCTCCACCTCTCCCTCCAACCAAACATACTCTTAAAGGCAAGAGCTCTAAATAAACCGAATTTACAAATAAAGGCAAGCATCATATCAAATTTGGAGAGAAATCTACCTTAAATCAAATAAGAAAACAAAGGAAGAGAAAAGTCAACTCAAGTAAAAAAAGGAAAACTTCTCATTATGCCAATCAACACTGTGTTAGCTCAAGGAAAAGACAACTTAGAAGGCCTAAATCATCTTCTATAAATAAGAGATTGATACCACAAATTGAACAACATACACATTCTGCTCATTTACTCTCTCTAGCTTGATTCTCTCTCTAAATCTCCTCCTCTTCTTTCTCCCCTTTTTATTCTCCATTATAATTGTAATTTTCTCATACATATATAGTGAAGTCCTGAAACCTTACAATGGGTATAGCCATCGTGAACCTCTATAAATTCACATGTTCATTATTTTTTCTACATTTTACGTTCTAACATTTGACCAACTCAAAACTAAATGGACACCAATCTTGATCTACGTCCTGAAACTGTGATTGGCCTTCTAAATAAATACTGCACAAATATATATATATATATATATATTAGTGACTTTTTTTTTTTTTCAAAACCCACTTTCTCAAGCTAAGATACTCTGGGCATGCTAGAGATGTGTGGTTTTTTCCTTTAAAAAAAATTATAATTTTGCTGAATTAAGAGAGATGTACATGACAATATTACAATTTGACACTAGACATAATGATTTCTTTGTTGAAACAATAGACCGTGATTGAACTCATAACACTCTCAATATTGTCCTCCGTCATGCTCTTCATCATGTCGTTGCAAGGATTGTAGGTGAGATATTATAGGTCAATTATAATTTTTTTTTTCCTTATTTTTTTGAAGTTTCTGTTTGTTGTTATGCATGTACTTGTACGTAACAAATATGCAAAAACTATCAGGGCAAAAAAGATGCAAATTAAACTACTACGTAAACTGTTTTTATAATAGATACAGCATTTTATTAAGTGGATTTACCATTAAGCGCATCCACAATATTAACAATGTTGCTAGTAGGGGTGGAGCCACGCACGGACGAGGTGTTGCGGCCACTCCAACTGATTATTATTTTTTTTATTATTATTTTTAAAGTTGCATGTGCAGAAATTCTATAAAATTATAATTTAACCCCCCTAACTCTTAATATTCTATATTTTTTATTTGTCCGATCTTATTAGTTCAGTCACTCCGACTAATTTGTATGGCTCCGCCCCTAGTTGCTAACTCAATCACTATCACTCAAAAAAAGAAAAAATTAAGGCTATGGGGCAAAACTAGAAGCGGACGAAGGGAACAAAAGAACGGTAACTAGTGGTCCAAAAGGGGTGCGGCTAAAGGGTGGAAGTGCTTAATCGTCACCCGATCACCAGAGAGTGGGCCCCATCGACCCCGGCTGTGCAAGTGCAATAACAGACAACGCTGATGATCATTTATGATCAGACCCCACCGCTGGCCCCCGCTCGCCAAGCTACGGGACGTTTCCGTGAGACGGTATTCTTCTTCATCAACACATAAATACATTCATATATACATTTAAAAAAAAAAAAAATTCATTATGTATATACAACACACACTTACTCTCTCTCTCTCTCTCTCTCTCTCTCTCTCTCTCTCTCTCTCTCTCTCTCTCTCTCTCTCTCTCTCTCTCTCTCTCTCTCCCACACCTCTCCTTCCTCTGTCTCTCTCTTACATGTGCATTTCCTGACAGACAAACACCTCCACGTCCCCATCTCTACCTAGCGAGCTTCACTCTTGAAATTTTACGACCCTTGTTCCTTCTCTCCTCTCCCATATTCTCCTTATTATACGCTAGTATAGCTCCCACCCCAATTCTTATCATTGCATCAAAAACTCTCTCTCTCTCTCTCTCTCTCTCTCTCTCTCTCTCTCTCCTCAATATTCCTCTCGCCCATGGTTTCTCTCCTCCCTCAACCATGCCCTCCCACTCCAACTCCCTTTTCTCTTCCCTCTCAAGGTCTGAGTCTACACACACTTATATATACATGCATACATATATATATATTATATATGTATACCAATTATGTTGCACTTGTAATATATTTTCAACATGAGTTAATTAAATATTGTGTAAACTATAATATTGCTGCAGGTGGATAGGAACACTGTGCAGTCATAACTTCAAAAATGATTACAGCAACAGCAGCAGCAACAGCAGCAGCAACAGCAACAGCAACAACAACAATACGAATATCGCGGCGGCTGATCATGACATCAGTGCCGCGGTATCAAGTCCGGCAGGGGAATGCTACGCGTGCACGCAGGTTGGGGTGCCCGCGTTCCACTCGACCAGCTGCGATCGGGCGGGGCACCAGCCGCAGTGGGAGGCCTGCGCCGGCACGTCCCTGATCCCAATCAGCTCCCGAACCGACCTCAAGAAGGACCTCTTTTCCGCCGCCAAAAAGCAGCAGCGGCCTCCGGCTGGGGCGTTCGGGCGGGTGATCGACCCGCGGAGCAAGCGCGTGCACAGGTGGAACCGGGCGTTCCTGCTGGCGCGTGGGATGGCGCTGGCGGTCGACCCGCTCTTCTTCTACGCGCTCTCCATCGGCAGAGGCGGCGCTCCCTGCCTCTACATGGACGGCGCACTCGCCGCAGTCGTGACGGTGCTGCGCACGTGCGTCGACGCCGTGCACCTCTGCCACCTCTGGCTGCAGTTCCGCTTGGCCTACGTGTCACGTGACTCGCTCGTCGTCGGCTGCGGAAAGCTCGTGTGGGACGCACGTGCCATCGCCTCCCACTATGTCAGGTCCTTCAAAGGCTTCTGGTTCGACGCCTTCGTCATACTTCCTGTTCCTCAGGTCAGTCTCTCTCTTTTTTTTTTTTTTTTTTTTTTTTTATTTTTATCGTTTGACACCACCGAGTAACTGAGTGTATAATAACGAGTGGGAAATCTTGTTCATGCGCTGTAATAAATTTTGTTTGTTAGGCTGCTTTTGATTCAGTTACTGCATATTTCTTGGGATCCAATATCTATCATTGAACTCCTATTGTTACGTCATGAAAGTACAAAATTACTATTTTACCCATGAGTTCCGCAATGATTTAACACTCCCTTGTAATGATTGGCCAAGGCCAACTTGCAAAAATTGGCCAAGTACAAAAATTTGTGTGTGTAGGAACGGGTTTATATGAATCCGATTCAATTTTTATTATCAACCAAAAAAAAAAAAAAAAAATTGTTGTTAACTTTAAAGAAATTTTTGTGCACAGGGCTACTCTTTTTTTTTTTTTTTTTTTTTTTCCTTCCTTTTCCTTTTTTGCATGTGGTGTTCTTGTATGGTGGTCAAAGTTGAAGTGAATTACGTCCAGGGATCAAGATAAAATTTTTTATGCAAAGTTCAAATGTTTTAAAGGCACAATTGTCCAGAACAGAAGAATTACCCTAACTAAAACCCTTTAGACCTACTGGAATAGAAAGCCTGTAGTGAAATTTTCCTATAAAAATAAAACCTCCATATACATATATAAGTTTCGACATCATGATAGTTGTCCGTCAATTGAAAGGGACATTCTGGCCTCTTTCTGAGGTATTTATTGACATTTAAGAGTAACAAAGAAATTAAGCAACAATATATGACAATATGACTTGCTCGGGCCATAAAGGTGATACATTACCATCAATCTCTCTCTCTCTCTCTCTCTCTCTCTCTCTCTCTCTCTCTCTCTCTCTTGCGTTTTCGTGTTGCATGTGAGGGTCAAATGAAGCACTCAATTTTTCTCATCACCAATTTGTTATAATAAACAAGGCTGCACTCAATTTTTCTCATTACCAATTTGGTATAATAAACAAGGCTCATATTGTTTTCAATAGTTAATGTTTAAGCCAAATTGGTTGCCGTAATTGATTACACAATTAAGTCACATGATCTGTTTCATGACTACTTCTCCAAGGTGCTTTTCACGAGTCATCTGGCTAAATTTTTTTTGCTAATTATTAATACGAGTTTTTGCTTCTCTTGTTGCAGGCTGTGTTTTGGCTAGTACTACCAAAGTTGATCAGAGAAGAGAAGATTAAGCTGATAATGACAATTCTTCTGCTCATTTTTTTGTTCCAATTCCTCCCGAAAGTCTACCATAGCATTTGCCTAATGAGAAGCATGCAAAAGGTCACGGGGTACATTTTTGGTACTATTTGGTGGGGTTTTGGTCTCAACCTTATTGCCTACTTTATAGCCTCTCATGTAAGCCTAACAAACACGATACTTCTAGATTAACTTTGTTGATTTCATACCATAAGACTTTAACAAATAATTACATATCGTTTTTTTTTTTTTTTTTTTTTACATAGGTTGCTGGGGGTTGTTGGTATGTTCTTGCAATACAACGAGTGGCTTCATGTCTCCGGACACATTGTGAGAGAAACATGAACTGCAACCTATCTTTGGCTTGCAGAGAGGAAGTATGTTACCAGTTTCTTTTACCGACCGGCACGTTTGGGAATCCGTGCGGCGGCAACGCAACAGTGGTCAGAAAGCCGCTTTGCCTTGATGTCAACGGGACCTACAATTATGGGATTTATAAGTGGGCTCTCCCGGTCATATCTAGCAATTCAGTAGCTGTCAAGACTCTATATCCCATCTTTTGGGGTTTGATGACTCTCAGGTATATTGGATTTTCCTAGCCCTCCTAATTGAAAATCCATATTTTAGTTGGAATTTCTCTGCAAGAAAAAAAAAAAAAAAAAAAAGAAATTTATACAAAACTTTGATCTTGAAAGCTTGATTTAGCCTTTTTTGTGGCTTGTTCTCTACATGTTGTTTGAGTTTTGAGAAGTCTCAAAGTAATTGGAAACTCCTGAGAAATTTTACAACTCTAGTCGTTCAAATCTTCTGTTATTTTATTACTCTTGGTAATATACAATTAAGGTGTTCAATTCTTAACACTTTCGTTGTGCCAAAATTTTCAGCACATTTGGCAATGATCTTGAGCCCACAAGTCACTGGCTGGAAGTGATTTTCAGCATATGCATTGTCCTAGCTGGATTGATGCTCTTCACACTATTGATAGGAAACATCCAGGTGAAATTTGTTACTGTCAACATTAATTAAGCTCCGTTAGTTTACCCCTTTTTCTTGATAACAAGTCTAATAGTGCGGCTTTACCATGTACACAAAAAAAAAAAAAAAAAAAAAAAGGTATTTTTGCATGCTGTCATGGCGAAGAAGAGGAAATTGCAGCTGAGATGCCGAGACATGGAGTGGTGGATGAAGCGGCGACAGCTTCCGTCTCGTCTGAGACAAAGAGTCCGGCATTATGAGCGCCAAAAATGGGCAGCCCTGGGCGGAGAAGACGAAATGGAAATGCTCAAAGACTTGCCAGAAGGCCTCCGAAGAGACATCAAGCGCTATTTATGCCTTGACCTCATTAAAAAGGTACCTTATCTTGTCACATGACTGATACCTAACGCCTAGTTTGTTTCACTAATTCGAATTATAATTCAAATTTTTACTACAGTGTTTTCTTTTACAAAAATTTAAATTCAATTTTTTGCGTTATAGTGTTTACTCTTATATAAAATTACTTCTTAATTTGAATTGAAAACTTAAATTGATAAAACAGGAGGTCTAAGAAATTAAAACAAGATTATTTCAAGTGATCCTTCATTAAAAATTTTCTCAAACCATCAACTCTGTTTTTGCAGGTTCCTCTGTTCCACAACTTGGACGATCTCATCCTTGACAACATATGCGATAGAGTCAAACCTTTAGTCTTCACCAAGGATGAAAAGGTACTAAAAGTCAGATTTGACTCATGTTCCTTAACAATTAAGTCATATAAGGTAAACAAGTATCATGTCAATAAAAAATGTCACATAATTATGTAACTATAGTATAATGTTATTGGAGAGACACAAAAAGAAACAAAAATGAATAACTGTTGAGTAGTTAGTTAGTCCTACTAAACCACATCATGTCCCTAACACAAAAACATCATCAGATAATCCGAGAAGGAGATCCAGTTCCAAGAATGGTGTTCATCGTCCGGGGACGCATAAGGCGCAACCAAAACCTCAGCAAAGGCATGGTGGCGACGAGCGTGCTGGAGCCCGGCGGATTCCTCGGTGACGAGCTTCTCTCGTGGTGCCTCCGCCGCCCCTTCCTCGACCGCCTGCCGGCCTCCTCTGCCACCTTCGTCTGCGTCGAGACGACCGAGGCATTCGGCCTAAACTCGGAGGATCTCAAGTACATCACCGACCACTTCCGCTACAAGTTCAACAACGAAAGGCTCAAGAGAACCGCCAGATACTACTCCTCCAATTGGCGGACATGGGCGTCCGTTAATATACAGCTCGCCTGGCGTCGGTACAGGATTAGGACTAGAGGTCCCGTGATTCCTGTCACCGAGAGTGGAAGCAGTGAGCGTAGGCTCATGCAATATGCTGCCATGTTCATGTCAATCAAGCCTCACGACCATCTTGAGTAAAAAACAGGGAAAAAAAAAAAAAAAAATCCCATTTCGAAGATTCATTTCTTCTTTCTTTCCAAGCCATGGCTCAATAAAAGAAAATTATCAAAAAAAAAAAAAACCAGCCAAATTCTTCTTCTTATTATTGGTGTTGCCATTCATGTAAAAAAGAGGAAAACAACATTTGAGTCATGAGATTTGCTTTTCATCTTGTTTTCTTTTGGAGTATAATAATGAGAATCAATTATTCCCATTGTGTTGAGTTTTGCTGAATTGTCTTTTTTGTCGTTTTATGTTTCGGACTTCACAACTTTCCGTCGTTTAGCGCAACAGCATTTGAGTATCGTTCCGTTCATTTCCTCTTGTCGAGTAAACGACGAGACATGGGCTTGCTAAGCATATTGTCGTTAGCAAATAATAGCAGCAGCATGGCGGTGAGTAGTGAGCACTTATCAGCACTACAAACTTTATCGGTCTCGTTGTAGATCCATGGTAATCTGATAGTAAAAGCTGCAACATATGGACAACTTATTTGTACGTTATCAGGCCTGGAGAAAATGCCGCTTATTTATACCTTTAGTTTGGTAGTACTGTGAATTTTAAAAAAATGTTTTTAATTGTACTGAAAAAAAAACTGTTTCAAGAAACAGCTAAATGTTTGGTAAATTTAACATTATAATCAATTTGAAATCTAATGTTGCTTTGAACTTTATACAGCCTTATATGCAATGAATTTCGTGAAAAGACCAAAATCATGATGAAAGAAATACCTTTGAAAATAAAGTATAAGATGATCGTGTATTTCTTGTATTTCATGCAAAAATTATTATGCCTTTATCAGTTTCTCTTCGTTTTTTTCTTAAAAATTAATTTATAAAGTCCCTTTAATGGTAGAATAATTGTCTAATCTTCATCAAATTTTATCGATGATCATATTTCTCTTAATCAAATATGATTAAAATGTGATAATGGTTTAGGACTATGTTCAACTGATAAAAATTAGTTTTTTTTTTTTTTTTTTTTTTTTTTTTTTTTTTTTTTGTAGTTTACCATAAAAATTTGTGACAAAGCCACATAGTAGTAAATGGAGGCATGTGCCCCGAGTTAACTTTAAAAATTCGATTTTTATCATTAAAATTTATAAGAAATTCAACTTTGTTTATGTTTATAAGAAAAATTATAATTGTGCACCATTCAATTAACTAAAAAATTTCTTTTTGTGTTAATTTTATAAGAAAATTTATAATTATAGCCCAAGTCAATAATTTAAATATAAAATTATACTTTCATTTAATAACATTTAATTATTTGTCTTATATTGCTCTCATGCCAACAAAAAAATTTCTAGGTCTATCACTGCGTAGAACTCTCCATCCATTAAAGCTTTCTTCTCGATGCCCAAAACCCTAGAGTGGTTTTTTTTTTTTTTTTTCCAGCAAAAAAAAAGGTTTTTTGTTATTTGTGTGTGGATAATCTTTTTTTTTTAAATAGCTAATTTATATTTTAAATTTAAAAAATGCACACACTAATATTGACCTTCATATACAAAGACGCTTAATTCTAAGAGACGGATAAAAAAAAAAAAAAAAAAAAAAAAAAAAAAAAAAAAGAAAGAAAGAGAGAGAGAGAAAAAAAAAGCGTTAAAAGAAAGAGGTGCAGCCAAACAATGCCTAAGGAATTCGGTTATAGAAGGAAAATCCCGAGCTCCCGCCAATACTTAGGAACTGTCTTCCAAACAAAGGCGTATCTAAATAAGACTATATATTGACTGCTTACCATGCATAGCTCAGCCTAAGTTCTCGGCCATTTTTCTTCCTAAAATCTCCATTCTTGTAACCACCATTTGCCTCCCCAAAAAACATCTCATTTCCTTTTCCATTCTCTCTTCTCTCTCTCTCTCTCTCTCTCTCTCTCTCTCTCTCTCTCCGCTTCATCCCAAAGAGAGCAGAGACCTGTCTCTAACCACAAATCTCCACGCTAATATTTCTGATTTCTAGGATTTAATTTCTTCCCCAATTTCCGCATTGGGGAGTTTGATGATCTTTCACCCAAGAACGCAACGCCCCCAATTGATCATCCTTGCTCAGGTACATGTTTTTCAATACCCCTTTCGATTGTTCTTGAATTTCCAAGATCAAGAACTACGCTTTTTAAAGAAGATCATTTAGCTAAGACTAACGTGGATACATGAATTATCAATTGTTTAGCTGTTTTTGTAATGTTTTCTTTCACAGGATAATATTCTTGAGGTTTTGTTTGAATTCGCATGTGTTAGTATACATGTCTGGGGAATTTGATATATAATCTTGCACTAGTTATGCCAATAATGATTTGTCAAATATCTTAACCCTTTTTTTTTTTTTTTTTTTTTTTAAGCTGTGTGGAGAAAAGTTGAAAAATGATAGTTGTATCTATATCCTCTTAAATGTTTGTTGTATAAGGTCCGTGCAATGGTACAATCTGCAGAAGTCTAATGATCCGAAAAAACTCAGGCTGCTTCTCAAACGAAGTGTTTTAGACATGACAATCATCTAGAATTTTGGTCAGGTTTGTGTTTGCTGCTTGTATTTACGTGCCCCTTTTCGGGAATAATCCGGTCTTGCGAAAGAAAATCAGCAGAATAATGAGCTCAAAATATAACCAATCAATGGTATTAGTTAGGAATCCAAGAGTGTCTTATTAATTAGGTTTGGTTGTTTATATTTGTAGTTTTGGCATGTTTCTTTAGCTTCCCAGTTGAATTATTAGGATTTCTTGTTTGTATACAAGGTTGATCATGTTGTGGTTAATGGACCTTCTTCTTTAATAAATTAGACCTATTATTGGGGATTTTTCATTTTTTTTTTTTTACAAGAATAAATCCACACTCCACAGAGATTGTTTGTCCTTGTAACTTGAGTTCAAGCCTACACTAACTTCAGTTGCTCAGATTCAATGTTATGCACTTACATACATCACCTATATATAATTGTGAAAAACATAAGTTTCATAAGATTTATTATTATTATTATTATTATTTTTAATCTTTAAACAGGGTCTTTTTGAGTATCCTGTCATCTCGCTCAAATGGGAATACGCCTTTCGAAACAGGAGCAACCTAGGAAGATCGAATACCTTAGTTTACAAAATCATCTGATCAATTATGTCACCAAAAGCTTTTGCCTTCGCAACTTGGTATCGAGGAAGCGGAGGAGGATGCTCATCCAGGGTTATGATCTCGACATGTCATACATCACTGATCATTTATTAGCCATGTCCTTCCCTGCACAACGCATGCGAGCAATGTACCGCAATCCTCTTTGGCAAGTTAAGTCTGTGCTGGACATGAGACACTATGGACATTACAAGGTGCACAAAGTTTTCCAGCACAAATCTCCACTATGACATTACTAAAAATCTCATGGTTATTTATGAAAATATAGCATTACACTATTTCGTTCGTGTTCTATTGATGTTGCCTCTTTTACGGCATTCTGCAGATCTATAATCTTTGTATAGAAGAGAGTTACGATCCATCCCTCTTTTATGGCCGTGTAGAGAATTATCCTTTCGACGATAATCATGTCCCGCAGCTTGAAATGATCAAGGCTTTCTGCGAAAGTGTATCCGCATGGCATTCAGCAGATCCAAAAAACATTGCTGTTGTACACTGCATGGTACTCCTGGCATATCTCTCCCACTAATTTATTTGTTAAGACCATTCTTTACAAATTTTTTATGATTTTTCCCTAAATTTATCTTTTACTAGAACTTGAATGACAGATCTTCATATTTTTATTTAAGAGCTCTTCTTTTGTGATCTTATAACTAATAAATTCTTAATGAGTTTCTTTAACACACTTCCATTTTCAGGCAGGCAAAGGAAGGACAGGCTTAATGGTATGTGCCTACCTTGTTTACAACGGGATGTCTGCGGAGGAAGCTCTTCAATTATACGCTCATAGACGGACAACTAATAATGAAGGAGTAAGTGACAAAAACAAATGTGAATAAGTGGCATCAAGTATTAACAGGAATAACAACAAAAACAATAATAATATATGTCACTTTTCTGATGCTCATCTGAGGCGTTTCGAATGGCGTTGATGCTTGGCAGGTTTCAATACCAAGCCAACGCCGTTATGTTGGTTACTGGGAAAGTGTACTTTCGTTTCTTCGAGGAGCTGCAAATGGACGTTCAATTGTGAAATTGCCTCAACCATGTAGCAGAGAATTGCGTCGAATTAGGCTTTACGACACGGTCAGCATCGATTCAGTCTACTTTGTGGTGTCAGAGTTGCAAGAGGTAGGCACTTTGGTAATTTGCTTTCTTATGAGATTTAGCTAATAGATTTTTTCTCACTTTCACCTAAAATTTCCCTGTTATCTGATTTTCATACTCTCAAGAAATCTTTGATTTCAACCCTATTGACAGATCCCTGGTGAGCTGTATCGTCCAGCAGTGGAAGTTTTCAGGAGTTGCTGCAGATCAGTGAAGAAAGGATTCCAGAGAACTGACAGTCTCCGCTATTATCTCTCTTTCATGCAAAGCGACAAAGACGGGAAGAAACGAGAAGCAAAAAAATCTAATGTGGTAGTTCAAATGGACACAGAAAGTCCTGTAATATACCATAAGACCTGCCTTGACTTTCATTTCCAAAAACCTGTACAAGTAAGTACACCTCAGTTACATTCAAACTACCTTAATATAGGGCCCGCTTGATAAATAGGTTCGAAATGTGGCGTTTGAACTTTCGTGGTTGAAATGAAAAGTTTGAAACATGTGGTTTGAACTTTTAGTTCAATGGTGTGGGGGTTGTATTAAATCAGAATTCTCAAGTTTTTTTTTTCTTTTTTTTTTTTTTTGGTTCAAAACATCGAATCAAAAGTTTGAACCAAGCCTCAAAAATATCTTCCAAATGCTGGTTCAAATGAACTTTTTGGTTCGAGCCACTTTTTAACTTGTTTACTGAACGGGCTCGTAAATCCTAGTACACATGTTTCCTATATAGTTTGTACTAGAGCTCTCAGTTTGGAGAATAATTGTTTAATGTGACAGGTTACAGGAGATGTGCGCGTTATATTTTTCCAAAAAATGAATGGAGGGCGTCTTTTCTATGCCTGCTTCAACACTGCTTTCATAAAAAGCAGCGTCCTACAGGTACATTAGTCATGCTTCTAAGGAGAAGATTTTTTTTTTTCTTTTTTTTTTTCACCCCCATTCTTGAATTATTTATTGGCCTAACTACGAAATAAATATGTCTACGCACGGAATTTTTATTTCATTTTTTATAAGTTGTGTGCTTGTCTCGAATTCTTTGCAGCTGACAGTACGAGAACTTGATAAAGTTGGGAGCAAGGGAAAATCAATATGTGGCCCTGCCTTCTGCTTGGAGCTCCTATTTGGTCCTGCTAATGTAAAGCACTCATTCTCAACAACTCCATCATCCGAGTTCGACGACGACGACGATTCTAGCAATGATTGGTTATGAAATCTTTAAGAAAAGACTCTGCATATCTGTCCCCTTTTTTTTTTTTTTCCTTTCTCTTTTGTGAAAGAGAATCAATTTCGTCCGTTAACAACTCTTGCTCTAAACAAATCCTTGTAACTAAGTGGTCTTTTTATAAATATCGGTACAAAGTTAACTCATCATAATGCCCGAAGATCCGATTTGTCTTGTCGCTTAAGCAGCATCCATGTGCGGAAGGCACTTGGAATCAGAGTTTTGTATTACAGGACTTCCATTTTGCAGAAGATGATCTTTTCTTTCGTACTTATAACTTTTCTTGATTTCTTGATTTTCTCTTTGGTTGTAATAAGTTGCTATCAAGCTATACTGGCGTTAAAATGGAATGACAAATCGTTATAATACTTATCGGTGTGTTGAGGAGCAGATTTGAGCAATAATTGTCGTGTTTAGAATTGATCCTATTTTTATTTTTTACATTTTTTGAAAATAAAAATAAAACGTTTTTAAAATGACGTTTGACGCAATAAAGACAAAAAATGAAAATGAAAACGATTAGCGCATTGAACTCATCTCAAAATGATTTTATTTTTTGTATAAAAATGAAAATGAAAATGTTTTCAATCTCAAACAGAAATTATTTTTAAAAATGTATTTGATAGTTTTATTAACAGATTATTTTTAGTGTAAAAAAAAACTCATTAATGTCTTTCTTTCTCCCTCTGCTCTAGAGAGGTGAAAACGAAAAAAAAAATATAAAAAACGACTAAAAGTCATTTTTCATTTCTCTATTATTTTACATTAAACTAAAAAATCGTTTTCATTTTTATTTTTTGTCTTTATTACGCCAAATGTCGTTTTGAAAACGTTTTTATTTTTTCGTTCTCAAAAAATGTGAAAAACAAAAACGGGATAAATTCTAAACACGACCATATTTTGGTTTAGTATAAAATGACAGAGAAATAGAAAATCATTTTTTATTTTTTGTTTTCGTTTTCTCATCTCTTGAGCAGAAAGAGAGAGAGAGAGACATTAATAAGTTTTTTATATTGAAAAAAATTTCTTGATAAAATTACTAAACGCATTTTTAAAAATAATTTTTATCTGAAATTAAAACCGTTTTCATTTTTATTTTCATACAAAAAAATAAATTATTTTAGAATGAGTTCCAAACACGCTTAATATATTTCTGAGATTTTTTGCACATTTACTCTTAATTTTGTCATAATTTAACAAATTATTCCCTAAACTTTTAATTTTGACTATGAATTGAACTTGTTTAACTGTCGTGATTAATCTCATTTGGGTAATGGTTGTTATAAAATGATCGGAAATAGACATGTGATCGTTTCTTTTATCGTTTCTTTTTGTACATGATGGAAAATGTTGGTTTCATCGTGCAATTGCTCTCCAAACAAAAGGAAAAAGGAAACATCGGGGAAAAACTACAACAAAGTCATCAAGCTACGTTATGTAAGGCTGATAATTGTCGGGGCGTTTGTTTATATATCTATTTTTGATTCTGAATCATAATTTATAATTTTTTATAATATTTTTTTTACAAAAAATATATGTAAAATAAAAATAATTTTAAATTATGATTCTGAATACATAAATTAAACGCTCGCGTGTTTTCAGAACAAAAAAAAGACATGATTGTAAAAACGACAATCGCAGGAAAACAACTTGAAATCTGAGAAAATAACATTATTAAAACAACAATATCAGATAGAAGCGACAGAAACTAAAAAAAATGAGAACTTAAATTTTTTTTTTTTTTTTAGTAGAAACGAGAACTTAATTGGACAAGAGGGAACATAAAATAAAAAATTTGAAAAATATGAAAATATGAAATATTTTATAAAATTTAAAAACTAAAAGGAAAACATAAAACTAAAAGCAGTTAGTTGTTTCTATATCTAAGTTTTAGAATTTTTAGTTTCTATTTAATTCATGAGAAGGGTAATATGAACATTTTATGTCCTAAAGATCAATTTAAGGAAATGAAAAAGATACCTTTTTAATAGTATTAAAAATACATTTACATTCAAAATGTTTTTGAACAATAAAAGTATCAATTTTTTTTTTCTTTTTAATAAACCTTTAAAGACATATCATATAGGTACCCTTATCAACCTGTAGAGCAGAAGTTTTTAGCAACAAAAAATAAAAATAAAAATAAAAATGAAATAAAAAACCTGCAGACCAGAGGTTGAACTATTTTGACTGGGTTTGGTATTGTTTTTCACTCTTAAAATTAGCTTTTGCTTGTAGTAAAAACTTGATTTTAGTGTTTAGTAAATCTTGTTAGACAATATGGTAGAAAATACAAAGAAGAACAAGAAAATAAAGGAATAACAAAGTAATAAAAATTGTTACAACCCGAAATCAACCTTTCTATGGAGTTCGGAAAAACGGAATTGTATAAATGTCGAGGCACGTGAACCACGTTTTCCTTAAAACAGATTCGTCCCCTCCGACGTGTGCTTGAGGTTACGTTGGACGTCCGTCTCCCAGGATACAACGACAACGACGGTAGCTCGATGCACTTTCGGAACTGTCCGGCGAACTAGAACTAGATCTTCCCTCTATCACCAGAAAACTGAACTACAAGAGCACAAAACTCTAGAACACGGAGACAGAAAAATTCCGGAAAGAACACAAGAGAATGAGAGGAAGAATTCCGAAATATGAATGTCTTGTTCATGTGGAGGATTGGCCTTTATATAGGCTCCAAAATCTGGGTGTTACACCAAGACATTATGGTGTGTAATAACCCAGATTTATTCCCGGAATAATGATGATTAAAACCAGAAATTAAAAGGCCTTAATCTCCATTTTAATTGTGCAAAAACGTTTCCTGAACCTAGCTACAATTTACATCCAAGTTCATGGAAAAGCTGATTCAATAACCAGCCTTTATCATCACAATTAATCTCGAAATTAAGCACCCCATTAAGCCTTCATTAATCTCCATTAAGCACAACATTTGCTAAGGCCAAACAGTTTGGAAGCTGGACGGACTTGGCTGAGGCAAAAAATAAAAAACGCAAAAGTAAGCTCGGATTTCCGTTCCGGCATTCGTGTCCGCACACATTAGGCCCCTAACCCGCCGGGTCCGTGATTTGCACCCCCCCTGCGCGTGAGAGAGCCTCTCTGGTATACTTGCTTACCAAGGCTTCAAAGTGCAATCACTTATAAACACCACATTGGCTTCACTCCTAGCCAATGTGGGACTTTTGCAACTTTCTTTCTACATTTGCCATTCCAAGTACCATACTTAGACCATCAATTTCTCATTCACCCAAAAACTATTTTGAGTGTATGAATACTTGATTTCGATCTCCTCGCGACGGAGAACGCAAATCCAACGAGACCCGTCTCAAAAACCTATTGGGCCCCATCCGAATATGGGCCTCAAAATGGGCCTTTAAAATGGCTTAATAAGTCATTTTTCCAACAAATCTCATCAAAAGTACTTTTTGAAGAATTTTTATAGAATTTATATTCAAAATCAGAAACACCCCAAAGGTAATTTTAGCTTTCAAATTGTGCAAGAATCAACATAATACAATTAATGAAACTTTCATAATACCTATAATATCTCTAACGAAATTTAAAATTTACAATCTTTCTAATCTAAAATTCAAACTCTTAATATAATATAATATAATAATACAATAATATAATATAATATAATGTAATAGTAATAGTGTAACAAATAATATCGTAATTATATTAATAACTTTAATATTATTATTTTATCATATCATATGATATTATAATAATATTATAATTATTTTAATAATATGATATTATAATTATTATTTTATAATAATACTATATATTGTATTGATATAATTATATTTATTATATTAATAATAATATAATATTTAATATAATATTATAATTTTAATATTATTAATATTATTATGTATTACATACGTTATGGTTATATAATATATTAATTATAATATATTTATTTAATATAATAATATATTATAATATAATATAATCATATTTTTTAATTATTTCATTATTATTTTAATAATATTATTATATTTAATATCATAATTATATAATATATTATATAATGATATTTTTTTGTATTATATTAAATATAATAATAAATATATATTATATTGTAATTATATATATTAATATTATGATATAATATAATCGTAATTTTTAATTATCTACAGTAATTTAACCTCATAATTTATCAAACGTTATTGCATTGATTTTGAAACGAGCACAGCTACTATAATTATAGTTTATCAAACACTCAGCTGCTTTTTATAACAACTATTTTTTCTTTTAGCACAGCTAAAAGAAATTTTTCTAAAATCTATAGCAATACCACTGATTTTAAAACTAGTACAGCTACTATAATTATAGTTTACCAAACACTCAACTATTTTTTATAACAGTTATTTTTTCTTTTAACACAGCTAAAAATAATTTTTCTAAAATCTATAGCAATATCAAACTAAGCCTTTACTAGAAGTGAATAAAGACAACTGGATAATCTAAATTAACCCACTCAATGTAAGACATTATAACTCAAATGATTAAGTAATCATACCAATCTACCCAATCTCGATTATTAATTAGGAGAGATTATAATTATATTTTTCTTAGCCGGACTTAACTCTCTTCATCTAATCTAGTTATCTATATATATAAATATTTTCCTCTCATAAAATATTAAAACTTTATTATATTTTATATTAATTTCTTGAAAATCTATCATTTTTAGATTGTATAAGTTTTATTATTGTTGTTTGTTGGTTTATAACTTATGTATTTGAAGTTGTTTTACATATATATTAGTTTGTGTTGGTTTATAAGTTTTGTGACAATTTTAAAATTTTTGCGAGACCAATATGTGCTGAAAGTTAGTTATAATTTTCTTATTTTGAGTTAAATTATTAGCTTTAACCATAGAGGTGTGTAAAAAAAAAAAAATTAATCATTTAAAAATTTTATGGGCTGTGTAATTAAAAAAAGAAGGGAGAAAGAGGAAAATAAGTCAAAATTTGATATGAATTAAAATTAATATGTCAATAGTTTACATAAGTTAATAAATAGGTAAAATTATTATTTTCGTCTATAACTTGTCTGGTTATGAACCATAACTTGACAAGTTATTATTCATAATTGTTTATAACTTATCCGGTTATGAATCATAACTTGATAAATTTATCCATAATTTATCTGGTTATGAACCATAATTTGACAAGTTATGGCCTATTAATTTCTATAATTAAAAATTAACTTATATATTTTCTTAAACTTTTTATATTGGCCTATTTTCTACTATTTCTCAAAAAAGAATGTAGAGAATAAAAAATGAGGTGTGGATAGAATTTCTTTTTTAAAAAATCAGAGAATATTTGAAAAAATAATTATCATCTCATTTACAATTTACGACAATAATCAATCATTTTCGAGTTATTTTTTTGTGAAATAAAATGTTATAAAAAAAACCAAACGGACCCTTATTTAAATAAAATGTTATAAAAAAAAAAGTATATCGTATCACTAGGATTAAGGTTTTATCGCCTCCAACTCTTGTAGTCTTGTTATTTTTTCTGTCCATCTATAAAAGGACGCACTTTACAAGTAAAGATCTTCTCACTTAATCCTAAGGACCTAAACTATTCCATACTTGCATGATTGGAAGTCCAAATATTATCAATCTGTTTGTTTCCTGGGAAAATTCCATCGAACAGAACATCAGACACCGATTTATTCACCTCGTTCAAAGAGGGTACCAATTCAGATAGAAAAAGGGGAAAACAATGGCGACTTCCAAACCCCAGAGATCACCGGAGGAGGTGGAGGACATAATCCTCCGGAAGATTTTCCTCGTGTCGCTCTCCGACACGGCGGCGAATTCCGATTCCAGAATCGTCTACTTGGAGATGGCGGCGGCGGAGATTCTGAGCGAGGGCAAGGAATTGCGGCTCTCCAGGGATTTGATGGAGCGAGTCCTGATCGATCGCCTCTCCGGAAGCTTCCCCTCCGCCGATCCCCCTTTCGAATACCTAATCGGCTGCTACCGCCGCGCTTACGACGAGGGCAAGAAAATCGCTTCCATGAAGGACAAGAATCTCCGCTCGGAGATGGAATCGACAGTCAAACAGGCTAAGAAGCTCTCGGTCAACTACTGCAGGATTCATTTAGGAAATCCGGACCTTTTTTCGAGCGGGAACTCGAGCGATTCGGTTAAGCCGAACGGTTCGCCGCTTCTGCCATTGATTTTCTCGGAGGTCGGGGGCACTCTGGACGGCTTCGGAGGGACGAGTAGCGGCGGGATTCAGAGTCCTCCTGGTTTTCTGGAGGAGTTTTTCAGAGACGGGGATTTCGATAGCTTGGACTCGATATTGAAGGGGCTTTACGAGGATCTTAGGCTTGGAGTGCTTAAGGTTTCGGCTTTAGGGAACTTTCAGCAGCCGCTGAGGGCTCTTATGTATTTGGTGAGCTTTCCGGCTGGGGCTAAGTCTCTGGTGAGCCACCCTTGGTGGATTCCCAAAGGCGTTTACTTGACTGGGCGTGCCATTGAAGTGACCAGCGTTTTGGGTCCTTTCTTTCACGTCAGTGCTTTGCCTGATCATACTATTTACAAGAGCCAACCAGATGTGGGGTAAGTTGGATTTTCGGATTTTTTTTTTCCTTTTTTCATTTGTATTTGTTCTTTGTAATGTTCATTACCCTCAGGTGTAGAATATTGTTGGGTTTGAAACTGTTGAAATCTATAGCTACACTTAGCTGCCAATGGTGCAGATTGGTTACTTGCACGTTTTCGTTACGTGTATGCTATGCTTTTTGTTCTTTTAAGAAAAATAATGCTCAAGTTTAGCGTGTTGTTCGGGTTGAAATGTATAGCTACACAGTACACTTATGAACCCAGTGGCCACAGTTAGCTTACTGGTACCTGTGTGTTTTTAGATAGAGCAGTAGTGAGCATATGAGTCAGTTGTGAACTATGCCTAAGACCTCTTGGTCTAGTGGCACTGGGGGTTTGGGTGGGGTGGGGTTTAGGTGGGGGGTTGTGGGTTCAATCCCATGTTGTATAAAAAAAAAAAGTTTCCAGTTGTGAACTATGGAAGGCTATGGTTAATGCATATATATATATATATATATATATATATATATATATTGATTAGTTTATGATTAAAACTCTATGCTGTCGCCTATGGCCAATACTTGTTGCATCTGAAAACATTTTATGCATGCAAGACTCTGACCCTAATGAGATTTCTGTCAAGGCCGCATATATGATGGATGGTGGCTTTTGTTTTGATCACTGCATGTAAATAACGTGTTTAAGAATTTTTCTTGTTGGGATGTTTCTTCATTTCTGGAAACATCAGCCAGCAATGTTTTTCAGAAGCTTCTACTCGGCGGCAAAATGATTTGCTTTCTTCATTTACCACTATCAAGACGGTCATGAATAATTTATATGATGGCCTATCGGAGGTTCTTTTGGTACTCCTTAAAAATCAAGACACCCGACAGAATGTTCTTGAGTTTTTTGCAGAGGTTATTAATAAAAATTCGTCAAGGGCTCATATACAGGTAATTTTCCCTTCACGTAACTTCTTTTAGAATTGCAACTATCTGGTATGTGTATGCATATATTAAATGCATGTCTTTGTATGTGTATGTTTTGAGTGACATATCAAATGGTTACCTGCAATTTAACATTCTACTGTAATTTTTTTCACAGGTGGATCCTATGTCTTGTGCAAGTTCAGGCATGTTTGTGAATTTGAGTGCCGTGATGCTTAGGCTTTGTGAGCCTTTCTTAGATGCAAATTTGACAAAAAAGGATAAAATTGACCCAAAATATGTTTTTTATAGTGACCGTTTGGATTTAAGGTGAGCACTTTTATTCAGCATGCATCATGAGATGTTTCTGCATTTGTGATTGTTGGCTATTAACATGTACTGTCATGCTAGAGGGTTGACTGCTCTGCATGCATCATCAGAAGAAGTTGCTGAATGGACAAATAAAACTAGTCAGGGGCAAAGAGATGGTGAGAATCGATTGCTGCAGTCCCAAGAAGCCACCAGTTCAGGCAGTAATGCTTTTGGACCTTCTATAACAAATACATCAAGTGGTGAAAAAACTAAATACACATTTATATGTGAATGTTTCTTCATGACTGCAAGGGTGCTCAATCTGGGCATGTTAAAAGCATTCTCTGACTTTAAAAATTTAGTTCAGGTAATCAGGCTTTATGTGTGAGTAGACAGAATACTGCATAACAATTGTAATCATGAGGTCTTTTAGTTAATTTTTTTGAGCATCCGGTTTATTGTCTTTTCATCAACTTTAACTTTGTAATAATTCTTGGACAACAACTGGTTAATTGGTTAAAAAAATATTTTCCAGGATATCTCAAGGTGTGAAGAGACCCTCACCACTCTCAAAGCCATGCAACAGCAGACACCTTCTCCACCGATGCAGCTGGAAATAACTCGCCTTGAGAAAGAAATAGAGTTGTTATCACAAGAAAAGCTGTGTTACGAAGCTCAGATATTAAGGGTATGCCAGAGTAATTTCTTTAATTATTTAGATCCCAATCAGGTGTGCTGTCAAAAATTTTCAAGCTGTTTTACTTAGACTTTTTTCCCTCAAGTTTTCACTTTTCATTTTTTATTTTCCTCAAGTTTTCAGTTTTAAGGTTATATATATATATAATTCTTTGTATTGTTAGCCTTCATTTGATATCTGATAATTGTTTCTCATCTTGATTACTATTTTAGGATGGAACACTTATACAGTGTGCTGTGTCTTTCTATCGATTGATGGTTGTATGGTTGGTTGGCATGGTTGGTGGATTTAAAATGCCTCTTCCTGCAACATGCCCTGAGGAATTTGCGTGTATGCCAGAGCACTTTGTGGAAGATGCTATGGAATTGCTTATATTTGCTTCCCGGATTCCCAAAGTTTTAGATGGTGTCTTGCTGGTAGATTTTTTGTTCAAATGCCCTGTCCTGAATTTATATCCTTCTGACTTCCCACCATGTGTAATTTATATTTGTCTCTGCTCTTTCTTTGCACTTGCAGGATGATTTTATGAACTTTATCATCATGTTCATGGCTAGCCCAAACTATATAAGAAATCCTTATTTAAGAGCAAAGATGGTTGGAGTCCTGAACTGCTGGATGCCCCGTAAAAGGTACTTCGTTTTGTGCCCTGTTGAAGTAGATCTCTGCTTTTATGTAATTTTAAGCTCAAATTTATTTTCACTTCTTTTTACATAGTGAACTCGGTGGATCATCTGCTACTGCTAGTCTATTTGAAGGTCACCAACTGTCTCTTGAGTATCTTGTGAGGAATCTTTTGAAGCTTTATGTTGACATTGAGTTCACTGGTTCTCACACTCAGGTGAGTGGCACTATTATTATGTACTATACAGTATACATATCAAGAAGTGTTTTTTTAGATTTATGCGCTGGCTCTGGTTTCACGTGCTTCAGGTGTAGAAGATCAAAGTCAACCATATGTCATCTTTATCACTTCCTAGTTTCTGTAGTTTCATTTGTTGTTAGCACTCTTAAGCGTTGATTGTTTAGTCCATCTTCCCTTTGTTAATGCGCAGGATGAACTCTCAACTCTTTGCTTTTTATATTGGCCTCTGTTTTTTATGTGCGCAGTTTTATGATAAGTTCAACATCCGCTACAACATTGCTGAACTTCTTGAGTACCTGTGGCAAGTCCCTAGTCATCGTAATGCTTGGAGAAGGGTACAGAACCTAACCTACCTTATTCCACTTCATGATTTTTGACTTCAATATATTGCTAATTCTCTGCCTCCTTTTCATGTGTCTTTCTGCGCAAATATATCTTTTCCAGATTGCAAAGGAAGAGGAAAAGGGTGTCTATCTGAACTTCTTAAACTTCCTGATCAACGACAGCATCTATCTTCTTGATGAAAGTCTTAATAAGATTCTTGAACTGAAAGAGCTGGAAGCTGAGATGGCGAACACTGCTGAATGGGAGCGGCGACCTGCTCAAGAGAGGCAGGAACGAACCCGACTATTCCATTCTCAGGAAAATGTCAGTATGCTTTCTGAGCCTCTGTTTCCCGGACCCCTTCCAATAAACCATTGTTTCTTTTCCTCAATTTATGGGAAACTTATCAAATTGGGCTTTTGCAGATTATACGTATTGACATGAAATTGGCGAATAAAGATGTCACTATGCTGGCATTTACATCTGAACAAATCACAGCTCCTTTCCTACTTGCTGAGATGGTAACAGTTTTTGCCTTTTATCCAACTTTTGTGTTATTGTTCTGATGTAGTGAAAAGTGGTCTTGTCAAATCTGTTTTGGACATGTTTATTCCTTTTTTCAGAACTTATGATATTTTACATTTTCTTTTCCAGGTTGAAAGAGTAGCAAGTATGCTCAATTACTTTCTGTTGCAACTGGTGGGTCCCCAAAGAAAATCTCTTAGTTTGAAAGACCCAGAAAAATATGAATTCCGTCCAAAGCAATTGCTTAGGCAGGTATGCTATTGGTTTGCCCAATTGTCTGTTCTGGTAGAAGCAAACCTATATTTATGAGTTCCATCACAATGCGTTTACTGTTGCTATATGCTGTCCTTTTTAATATCTTTTTAATTATTTACAGCCTATATCTAAAGACCTTGACTAACTAATTCGTTGTTTATTTACAGATTGTATTGATATATGTTCATTTGGCAAGAGGTGATACGGAAAATATCTTCCCAGCTGCCATTTCAAAGGATGGTCGATCATATAATGACCAGGTAATGCGTTTGAGGTGCAAACTCCATAGGAGTTCTCTTCCATTGACAATGTTGTGTGATAAAAATTTTGCTTGCACCCGCTTTCTTCCAAATTAGTTTACTGTCGACAATCTAACGAGTAGAGCTTGCTTCAGTTGTTCACTGCAGCAGCAGATGTTCTCAGGAGAATTGGTGAAGATGGGAGGATTATACAGGAATTTGCTGAGCTAGGTGCCAAAGCTAAAGTTGCCGCTTCTGAGGCTATGGGCACGGAGGCTGTTCTTGGAGAGATACCCGATGAGTTCCTTGATCCAATTCAAGTACGTTTTCTTTCTTCTTTTTTTTCCCCTAATAGAATATTATCTACGCTTAGGATCCATACATGCTTTCCACAAACTTTATTGACAGGAGATTATATAGCGGTATTTTGTGACAAAAAGAATGCTGACTGTGTTTGTTTTCTTGCAGTACACATTAATGAAGGATCCGGTGATCTTACCATCTTCCAGAATCACAATAGATCGGCCAGTCATTCAAAGGCATCTTCTTAGTGATAGTGTATGTCTTCATCTGCCACTAATTTTCTTATTATTATTTTTAAATACATCTCATTATGTTAATCTCTTTTTGCCAATTTGCAGACTGATCCATTCAACCGTTCCCATCTTACCGGGGACATGTTGATACCCAACACTGAATTAAAGGCGAGAATCGAGGACTTTATTAGGTCTCAAGAAATGAAGCGACTTGGTGAAGGCTTAAGCACGCAGAGCTCCAAGGAAACTATACAAACCACGGATGGTCAAATGCTGATTGATTAGGTATTTAGTTTGGAGTGATGAGTTTAGGTTTTATGTTTTGGGAAGGATACATTATTTATTTCAATAGTAATTAATACGTTAAATGGAGATTGTAAGTATTCCGACGCCAATTTCACATGTTTATTCTTAGAAATAACATTTGTTCTTTCTGAAACACCCTGTAAAGTTTCTGCAAATTTGATGTATAAGACGTTATATTATCGGATGGAATCGTCATCATTCATATTTATACTCCTTTTCAAAACCATGGTCCTCTTTTGATATTGAGTAAGGGCCTTTTCAATTTTAATAAGGCTCGCGTAGAGGCGCTCACGTTTTTTTGCTTCCCTAAAATCGAATGTTTTTAAGTTGGTAAAGACCCACACCCTTGTTTCAGTCAGAATGAGTCCCCGGGACCATATATATATAACATATATGTATGTATGTATGTATAACATATATGTATGTATAGAAATGACGGCATGTTCTTTTATCTAAAAATTTTAAAAAAGACAATTTAAGTTTTAACTTTATTTAAATTCACGTTCTTTTAAATTTTAACTTTATTTAATTTTACTCAATTTTATTTAAATTTTAATTTTAACTCAAATTATAATTTAAATTTAACTTAAAAATTACATTTAAATTATATTAGGAAAGAACAACTCCGAATTTTTTTTGATAGTATATATGTAAATGATTGCTGACAGTTACACGTACTAACACTAAAGCAAATCCTTGCCAATATTGTTATGATTTTAACCAGGTACACGTACGACAATCAGCATATGCTATCCATTATCCTCGCTTATGGACAAACAAATAAATAAGAAAAACCAAAACCCTTAAAAAAAATAAAAATGAAGGGCGTAAAAGTGACAAAATATCATCTTAGCAATAAGTTAATTATTTTTATTATTTGTTTTTCCATCTGTGAATTGCGAGTTCTTGAACAAAACTGATAGACCCTTCACCGCAAAACAGGAAAATTATAAATTGTTAATGTTTAAGGGTCCAAAAGTGATGAATTTCTATGATTGTCATTGTTTTAAGTATCTGGATAATCCTCTTTTAAGAGAAAATATTCTTGAAAGATGACACTATTCCCCCTGGAGATGGGGCCGTGCCTGGAAAAGAGCTGGATGAGAGACAATAATTTAGGATGAACATATAATATTAATTTTTATGACAGCCGAAGATGCAAGCAACCCATGAGCATCAATATATATTTATCTATACGTGTTACGTGTATCGTGTGTTTGAATAAAATATTCAAAAACCTTGATCCGTGTGTTTGAATAAAATATTCAAAAACCTGTTACATCTCAGCTCCGAATCGAAAAAACGAAAAAAAGTGAACTAAATAATAACAATACTAATAATCAAACTCCCCCTTACCCAACAGCCTTATCATGATATCATCCCAAATTACAATTTAGACCCTCAATCTGATTTGGTGATCCAGTATTATGGCTCACGTTTTCACCTGCCTTTCTATTCCAAACCAACCTAATGCCCTTCTATATATGAACAGAAAAACTACCAATCCATCTCCCACACAACATCTCAAGATCCAAAACCCATCTTTGGAAACTTCAACTCTTTACACAAAAAAGAGACATGTCAAACACCACAGACTCCAGATCTCTATCTCCTCACATAGCTCTATTTCCAAGCGCCGGAATGGGCCACTTGATGCCTTTTCTCCGAATTGCTTCCATGCTTCTATCTCGCAATTGCACCCTCACATTGATCACCGCTGAATCGACTGTTTCCGCCGTAGAATCCTCCTACATCTCCTCCTTTCTTTCTCAACATCCACATGTCAAACGTGTTGACTTCCAACCTACTCAACTCCACTCAAATCCCACGTCAAATGACCCTCTCTTTCTCCAATTTGAGTCCATAAGCCGTTCTTTTCAACTTCTCTCTCCTGCACTATCCTCATCCTCGCCACCTCTCTCCGCTATCTTCACACACTTGTCTATGGCTTCGATCATAACACCAATAGCCGCGGAGCTTGGCTTACCAAGCTACATTGTTTCCAGCACCTCTACTAAATTCCTTTGCCTAATGGCATACCATCCTGTACTTATAGCCGACCCTGAAAAACTTGGAAACAGTTCAACTGAGCTAACTATCCCAGGGTTGACCCCTTTTCCAATATCAAGCATTCCTTCACCATTCAAGAATCCAGATAACATCTTCACTAGATCAATTTTAGTTCCAAATGCTAGAGCACTCTCAAAAGCCAAAGGAATCATAGTGAATTCCTTTGATTGTTTTGAACCAGAAACTCTTGAAGCAATCAATAATGGAAGAGTTTTGGAGCACTCTCTCCCACCAGTCCTCCCAATAGGGCCATTGGAATCATATGAAAGTAAGAAGGACAAGAGTCATTACATGACATGGCTAGACAACCAACCTGAGGAGTCTGTGGTTTATGTGAATTTTGGAGGCAGAACAGCCATGTCAAACGACCAAATAAGAGAACTGTCAAAGGGGTTGGAGAGAAGTGGATATCGATTTCTTTGGGTGCTTAAATGTAGCGAAGTCGATGAAGAGGACAAAGATGAGCTGAAAGATTTGGTAGGGGATTCTTTCTTGGAAAGAACAAGGAACAAGGGAATGGTAGTGAAGGGATGGGTTAGTCAACAGGAGATTCTGGAACATCCTTCCATTGGTGCTTTTGTAAACCATTGCGGGTGGAACTCGGTTATGGAAGCAGCTCGGCGGGGAATTCCCCTGGTGGCTTGGCCACAAATTGGGGATCAAAGGGTGAATGCAGAGATTGTGAAGAATTCAGGATTGGGAATATGGGAAAGTAAGTGGGGTTTGGGTGTCCAAGCTGAGTTGGTGTGTGGGGAAGAGATTGAGAAAAAGATAAGGGAAGTAATGGAAAATGAGAAGCTGAGGGAAATGGCTAAGAAAGTAGGGGAAGAGGCTAGGAAGTATACTAATATTGGTGGGAGATCTGAGAAGGTGCTCAAGGAACTTGTGGAATTCTTACAGAAGTAGTGAGATTAAAGTGTGCCATGATTTCAAGTATTGTAAGAGTTGCAACTTTGTTATTTTTTTCATAGAAGTATGTTTTTACATTTTTAACGAGTCTTGTTCATTTTCAAAAGGATTAGAATTTCAAAAAAAGCAAGGAATAACGATTCATAGTATAAGAGTGCGTTTAGTTCAAGGATTCGTACCATGATTCGTGACTCGTTACAGTATTTTCTCTCACAAAAAATACACGTAAATCGAGAATAATTCTGAATCAAGATTCTGAATCTATCAATTAAACGTCCTCTAAATGACTGTAACTAAAAGAGCAGCAACCACATATGTTAATATAATAAAGGGAACAAATGTTAGGTTTTGAATTAGGGCACATTGTTACTAGCGTTGTAGTTGAGGGAGAATTCTTGTAATTAATCTTTTGAAACCACGTTTGCAATAGTGTACTTAAAAAATGAGTCAATTAAAAACGACGATTAATGTTGTACAGTAGACACCACGTATGTTAGACAGCGACAATAGCATACGAAAGAAAAAAGAGACGAAATATCATCCAATCAATACGTTAGTGATTGCTTTTTTTTTTTTTCCTTCCCTTTTTCCATCAGTGAATTGAAAGTTAATAACAGGTTTTCCTGAACAAGTTCTGCAAAACAGAAGGACGTAATATTTTTCTCCTATACAAATCACAAGATGAATATGAAAAATCCCAAAGAAAAGCGACGCAAAAATAAGGACTATAACCAGCTACCATGGCGCGCCACCGTATCAACTCCATTACAATAAATGTCAAACTGAGACCCTCTTTTTAAGTAGAAAGATTTCTTGGACGTTCTTTTCTGTTCTTGGTGCAATAAATAGGAATTCATCTTCGTCACTTCCCACTTCCCCAAGTGAAAGCATACAAAAGTAGCACATCAAATTCATAGCTTTGGAGTTGGCAGAGCTGCTTTCCGCTTGGCAAACTCATGAGCAATGCTGATTGAACTCTTACCATGACGAAGGGAGAACTCCGCAAGTAGAATTTGACGTTCTTCCACTGTCAGATCACCATGAGAGCCCTGTAGATTTTTGCGCAACAGTTTAATAGAAAAATCAACCAAATTGGACGAAAAAACTTAATTAGGTGGCCAACAAAAAGTTGTTACCGATTGCTGATAAGTTCATAATGAAGACTAAACCGCGTATCACAGATTATTAAAGAGAAAAAATTCAATGAGTTTTGTAACAAGGTCAATAAGAAAATATCATAAGAGGGTAGAAAACTCAATTTGGCTTATGAAAGTTATTCTACAGTCTTTGAAAGGGTTCCATTGTCTAGTAACAGGAAGTTCAATCAATATCCAGTAGTAACCCACGGTTCCTCTTCAAGTTCCATAAATCCAAAGCGATGAGTCATTTTTTACCTTACTTCTAGTACTTGAAAATCTTCACTTTTTTTCCCTCTCATTTCTTCTCATTTTCATATTTTAAAGAAGACAACATCTAGCATTAAAAATAGCAGGCATGTTCATTAAGGGGAAAAAAGATCTGATCCTCTCAAAAGGTGAAACTGTCATTACCAAGCGAGAAATTCTGTCACAAACAGCATGGTGCATGAGGATTCCAGCAGCAACTGAAACGTTGAAGGAGTCCACCATTCCTTTCATTGGAATACTACAATGCAGATCCGACAATCCCAGTGCCTCATCACTTATTCCCCTACACAAAAATATGATGCGACAATTTAACAACAACAACAACATAAAAAAGAAGAAGAAGAAGAAGAAGAAGAAAATATGAGCAATGGCATTAAGCTGATTTTTTTCCCCCCTCTTACCCAACTGAGAAATAGGTGACCATTTCTTCTGGGAAAAATGCACAAGAAGATATTATCAATTAAATTCCATACAAGTAGATATTAGTCTATACCATAATAGACGAAAATCAGTAAAGAGTTAGCAGATAATGACGCCAGTAATCCATAATTTGAAAAAAAAAAAAAAAAAAAAAAAAAAACCACCTACCAGCATAGTAAAATGTTATAGAACAGAAACTAGAGCAGTTCATCAGCTGATAAAACTACAGAATAAATTCATTTGCCACAAGAGTCGTACCTATTTTCATTGCCGACTACAATGGCAGTTGGGCATGACCAATCCATCTCGTAAATGGACACCTAAGAATAACATATTGTCAGTTTAAACGTATAACATCAGTCCCATAACTAGCTATTTCGGTTTGTTTTTCATAACACTTAAAAAATGACGTTTTTATTTTTCCTGTTTATATGGATATCCAAAAGAACATACCACGTCCATACCCACATGGGTAGTGGCAATTCGATAGCCACGCGATTTGAGAGCTTTAAAGCAGTCTTCAATGGAGTCCCAAACCTCAATATCCAACCATTTCTCTGCACCCTTGCTAACATGACGATTTTCCCTATACCTGTTTGAAGGAAAAAAAAAAAAAAAAAAAAAGCTTTGGTAATCTGTTCAACAATATCAACTCAGAAATTCTAAAACTACCACTTTCAAACTCCTAATCAATTGCGAACAAACACAGCAAAGAATACAAACAGCAATCTTTAATTATCTTTTCTTTGTACTCTGTTTCACCTCAGATGTCGTTGCACCTTTTGGAGCCGTCGCAGGAGACGACATGAACCGACTGAAATCCGAGAGCGTCGGCGGACCGAAACGCCGCCGAAACGTTCCCGAAATCGCTGAGCCCTTCGACCACCAAACAGACCGAGTAGCTCCTATTAGTCGCCACGTTCCTGAACCTCTCCATCCTCGATTCCATTATGTGCGGCTCCAGAGCCTCCACTACCTCGCCGCTGCTCAGGTACGCGTCTCCGCACTTGAACCGGTCCAGGTACGGGAACCACCGGCCGGTCTGCTGATCTGTGTCGATACGACGGCGTTCCATCTTCATCAGCCGTACGACGTCGTCTTTGTGCGTGAGCAAGTGCTCGAGGTTGTCCTGCGTCGGGCTCTCCGGCAGTTCAATCTCTTCTGGTGAATCGATCGATTCGATTGAAAGCGAAGCTCCTTCGATCGAAGCGTAGGATCTTGAGAGGACTCTGTTCTGCAGTGCTCTTAGCCCTACAAGATTGAAGGAGGTCGATAAGCAGACAATGAGAAAAATGGAGAGGAAAATACAGAGGAAGAAGGAGAGAACCTTGGGGAGAGGAAATGGAAGGAGCGAAGCAAAGGGAGGGCGAGTTGTGAGGGGAAGATAAGGTCAGTCTACTGCTTCGGAGAGTAGAAGCCACCGAAGAAAGGGATGTACGGACTAGGGTTTTGCAGGCCGCCATTATACAGAGAGAGAGACGGAGGTATTTGGCGGCGAGATGTACGGACGCACTGCGAAGCAAAGACAGGCAAAAATGGAGGCTTTTGCGGCTCAGCAGAGAACGGCAACCGGATAGCGTTTTGCAAAGAGAAGGTGTAGAACCAAAATTTTGCTAAAAGAAGTTGTAGAACCAAACGTACCAAGAGACATGATATGAAACGACATTTTTCCTTCTAAAAAAAAAAAACAAGTAAACGACAAAATCTCCTTAAAAAAAAAAAAAAACAACAACAACAACTGAGGTGATATGGAGAATTCTGTTTAAGGTGGCTTAAAATGTTTTGTAGTTTCGTTATTTTTTTTTATCTGCTGAACTTTTTTTTTTTTTTTTTTTTTTTAAGCATGCAAAAACGACAGCCTAAAATGAATGTCCTTGAAAAGGGGAGAAGATATCTAAGAAAAACGACAATATAACCTAAAAACAAGAATTTCCTAAAACGACAATAATAAACTCCAAAAACTGCATTATGTCTCATAAACGACAGTAATTGAACTTACAAAGAAGTACGACTATATAATAAGCGAGTTGGGCATCGTAGCATTATTCTTCAATGATCTGTTTCCACTAGTTGTACCCTAATTTGTTGTCTTTGCTTTATTGACATCGATGTCTTAGGGGCGTTACACACACACACACACACACACACACACACACACACACACACACACACACACACATTATTAATTGCTATCGGTCGTTTATACATTGACGTTGTTTTCATAGTTATTGGAGCTTAAACATGTTGTCGCTTTCTTAATTTACCGTTGTTTATGCCGTTTTTGAAAATTAGAGTCGTTTTAGTTGCTAGAAAAGTAACAACAGTGTAAAAGAGCAACAAAATAATAATAATAAGAATTAAGAATTAATCTCTCAACGAGAGAGAGAGAGAAATTAGAAAAAGTCATGGGTCAAGATTTTATAATACATCCAGACACACGACCAACCAGCGAGCTGCGAAAATGAATTAAATTTTGCAACTTGCCATTTGAAAAAACGACAATAATAAACTCCAAAATTAAGCATGAAAAAACGACAGCCTAAAATGAATGTCCTTGAAAAGGGGAGAAGATATCTAAGAAAAACGATAATATAACCCAAAAACAACAATTTCCTAAAACGACAATAATAAACTCCAAATACTGCATTATGTCTTGTAAACGACAGCAATTCAATTACAAACGAGTACGACTATATAATAAGCGACAAGATCTCCCACAAAAGAAAAACAGATTTAAGAAGTTAGAATAGAGTTGGGCATCGTAGCATTATTCTTCAATGATCTGTTTCCACTAGTTGTCCCCTAATTTATTGTCTTTGCTTTATTGACATCGATGCCTTAGGGGGTGAGGTCGATACACACACACACACACACACACACACACACACACATATATATATATAAATTCTTGCTTGCTATCGTCGTTTATACATTGACATCGTTTTCATACGTTTATGCCGCTTCTGAAAATTAGAGTCGTTTTAGTAGCTAGAAACCTAACAACAGTGTAAAAGAGCAAAACAAAAAAAAAAATACTAATAAGAATTAAGAATTAATCTCTCAATGAGAGAGAGAGAGAGAGAGAGAGAGAGAGAGAGAGAGAGAGAGAGAGAGAGAGAGAGAGAGAGAGAGAATTAGAAAAGTCATGGTTCGTGACTTCACAACCAGCGAGCTAAGAAAGGGAATTAAATTTTGCAACTTGCCTTTTTGAAAAGAAAAAAAAAAAAAAAAAAAAAAAAAAAAAAAAAGAAACCTTTAGCATTTAGCCAATGATTGACATGATCAATTTTTTTTTTTATAATCTTCCTTAACCTACCTTAGTAATATACTTGTAGAAAACGATTGATTACCTAATAGCAAACAAGTCTACTTACCACGGTTTTGGAAAACTGGAAAATTTCAAAGAAAAAAGTAAATACAAAAAATAGAATAGGGAGTAAAGTGAATATGAATGATTTCATTCAATTCAACAAAAGTGCAAATAATAGACAAACTAGATTAGGTTTACAAGGTAGAAGTTTTATTGGTTGAACTTGAACTTGCAGTATATAAAAATTGTAAAACATCATTAAGTGGGGGCGCGCTGTAAGAATTGAGAAATGCAAACCGTGAACGTGAATTTCATGCCCCTACCTGTTAGATGTAGATCCGTGCCCACGCCTCCATACCGATATCATATAAATATACATACTATTCATTTTTTAAACAGAATAAGATGCAAGCAATCCATCAGTATCAAAATATATATATATATATATATGGGCAAAGTCTTTGAACCGGCACCTATTATTTATATATATATATATATATATAAAAAGACCATTCCAATATGTATATCGTGTTTCAAAAAAATATTGGAAAACCACAATCCAAAAAACTAAAGAAACAATAATAATAACAATAATAATAATAATAATAATAATAATAATTGATCTGCTGATCCAGAATCATGGCTCACGTTTTCACCTGCCTTTCTACTCCAAACCAACCTAATTCCCTTCTATATATGAACTTAAAAATAACAATCCATCTCGCACAAATCACTTTCTAAAGTTCCAAAACATATCTTGGGAAACCTTGATTCTTCACAGAGAGAGAAAGAGAGAAAGAAGAGAGAGAGAGAGAGAGAGAGAGAGAGAGAGAGAGAGAGAGAGAAGAAACATGTCAAAAACCACAGCAGACTCCAAATGTCTCTCTCCTCACATAGCTCTCATTCCAAGCGCCGGAATGGGCCACTTGCTTCCCTTTCTCCGGATCGCTTCCATGCTTCTATCTCGCAATTGCACCGTCACATTGATCACGGCAAAGCCAATTGTTTCCGCCGCAGAATCCACCCACATCTCCGCCTTCCTCTCTCAACATCCACAAGTCAAACATGTTGAGTTCCAAACTATACAATCCCACAACCCCACCGCCGATGACCCTTTCTTTCTTCAATATGAGTCCATCACGCTCTCTGCTCACCTTCTATATCCCTTGCTGTCCTCTTCCTCGCCGCCTTTCTCCGCCATCTTCGCAGATTTTATTGTAGCTTCAAGTATAACGCCAATGGCCGCCGAGCTTGGCATACCAAGCTACATTATTTGTACCACCTCCATTAAATTCTTTTGCCTAATAGCATACCTTCCTGTACTTGTAACGGATCCTGCTAAACTTGGTAACAGTTCTACTGAGCTCATTATCCCGGGTTTGACCCCTTTTCCCGTATCAAGCGTTCCTCCACCCTTCAAGAATCCAAATCACCTCTTCACCAGATGTTTAGTTCTGAACGCTAAAGAATTTTCAAAAGCCAAAGGAATAATAGTGAATTCCGTTGATTTTCTCGAAAAAGAAACTCTTGAAGAAATAAAAAACGGAGGCGTTTTGGAGAACTCTCTCCCATCATTCCTCCCAATAGGGCCATTGGCATCATTTGAAATTAGGAAGGACAAGGGTGATTACATGTCATGGCTGGACAACCAACCTGAGGAGTCTGTGGTTTATGTGAGTTTTGGGAGCAGAACAGCAATATCAAGAGACCAAATAAGAGAAGTGTCAAAGGGGTTGGAGAGGAGTGGACATAGATTTCTTTGGGTGGTTAAAAGCACCACGATTGATAAAGAGGACAAAGATGAGCTGAAAGATCTGCTAGGCGGTTCTTTTTTGGAAAGAACAATGAACAAGGGAATGGCAGTGAAGGGATGGGTGAGTCAAGAGGAGATTTTGGCACATCCTTCCATTGGTGCGTTTGTGAGTCATTGCGGTTGGAACTCGGTTATCGAAGCAGCTCGGCAGGGGGTTCCTATGGTGGCTTGGCCACAGCATGGGGATCAAAGGGTGAATGCAGAGATTGTGGAGAAAGCAGGACTGGGAATATGGGAAAGGAACTGGGGTTGGTCTTACGAAGCTGATTTGGTGTGTGGAGAAGAGATTGGGGAAAAGATTAGGGAGGTAATGGAAGATGAGAAGCTGAGGGACAAGGCTAAGAAAGTATGGGAAGAGGCTCGGAAGGCGACTAAGATTGGTGGGAAATCTGAGAAGGTGCTGAAGGAACTATTGGAATTATTGCAGTAGTTGTGAGATCAAATTTCAATGTATGTTAGTATTCGAGTATTGTAAGACTTGTAACTCTGCTATTTTTAATGGATGTCTGTTTTAGCATTTTTAATGAGTCTTATTCATTTTAGAAGTATTAGAATTTTGAAGAAAAGCAAAGAGTAACGATTCAAAGTATAACTGACTGTAACTCAAAAGAACGACAACTACATGTGTTTGTATAACAAGGGGAAGAAATGTTACAATCTGAAAATTGGGGCACGATGTTAACAAGGGCTATAGTTAAGGAAGAAAGTTTGTATTTCGTAATTAAGCCTTTATATTGATCGTGTGACTCCTTACCCATAAAGAAAAGACAATTGAAAATGACTATAATGTTGGACAGTGGACACTACTATGTGACGGCGACAATAGCATACAAACAACAAAAGAGAGGAAATGTCGTCCAAGCAATAAGTCAGTCTTTGACTGTTTTCTTTTTTCTTTTTCAACAGTGAATTGGGAGTTAATAGCAGGTTTTCTCAAACAAGTTCTGGAAAACAAAGGGACATAATATATTTTTCTCCTATACAAATTACACGATGAACATGAAAAATCCCAATGAAGAGTGATACAAGAAAAGGGCTATATCCGGTTACTAAGGCATGCCACCATGTCACCCCCGTTACAACAAATGTCAAACTGAGACCCTTTTTCTAACTAGAAAGATTTCTTGGGCATTCTTTTCTGTTCTTGGTGCAATAGATTAGAAATCAACTTGGTCACTTCTTTTAGGCATATTCCCAAGACTGAGTGAGACATGATTCTTGAGCATCCCCAAGTGAAAGCATACACGAGTAGCACATCAAATTCATAGCTTTGGAGTTAGCATAGCTGCTTTCCGCTTGGCAAACTCATGAGCAATGCTGATTGAACTCTTGCGACGACGAAGGGAGAGCTCCGCAAGTAGAATTTGACGTTCTTCCATTGTCAAATCACCATGAGAGCCCCGTTGGTTTTTGTGGACAGTTTAATGGAAAAATCAACCAAATTGGACGAAAAAGACTTATTTAGGTGGCCAACGAAAAGTTGTTACCGACTGTTGATAAGTTCAGCATGAAGACTAAACCGATCCCAGTGTTCCTCTTCAAGTTCCATAAATCCAAAGCAATCACTCACTTTTTGTCTTGCTTCTAGTTCTTGGAAATCTCTCTATCTCTCTCTCCCCACCTTCCTTTCATTGGAATACTACAATGCAGATCCGACAATCCCAGTGCCTCATCCCTTTTTCCCCTACACAAAGATATGATGCAACCATTTAACAACAACAACAGCAACAGCAAAAGAAGAATGAAGAAAACATGAGCAATGGCATTAAGCAGATTTTTCTTTTTCCCTCTTCCCCAACTGATAAGCGACAAGATCTCCCACAAAGGACAAACAGATTTAAGAAGTTAGAAGTAGAGTCGGACATCGTAGCATTATTCTTCAATAATCTGTTTCCATAATCTAGTTGTACCCTAATTTGTTGTCTTTGCTTATTGACATCGATGTCTTAGGGGGGTGTTATCGTTATATACAAACATATATACATATATATTCTTGCTTACTATCGTCGTTCATACGTTAACGTCGTTTTCGTAGTTATTGTGGTTTAAACGTGTTGTCGCTTTCTTAATTTACTGTCGTTTAGCCGATATATGCCTTTTTCAGTTGCTATAAAACTAACGACAGTGTAAAAGAGCAAATTAAAAAAATAAGAATTAATCTCTCAATGAGAGAGGGAAGAAGGAAAATCTCTCCATACACTAAAGTCATAATTCATGACTTCATAGTTCATGAGTACAGACACGGATCAACCGGGCGAGCTGTGAAAAGAAACCAGATTTTGCAATTTGCCATTTAAAACAAAAACTTGGAAAATAATTAAGAGATGTTTATTTTATGTATTCGTCTCATATTTTAAATCATAATTCATAATTTTTTATAATATTTTTCTCTTATAAAAAAAATACACGTAAAATGAGAATAGTTTTAAATTTGTGAACTAAATGTTCACTTAATATTTAGCCAATGATTGACATGATCAATTTTTTTTTTTTATAATCTTCTAAGTTCTAACCTACCCTAGTAATACTATTAGAAAACTATTGACTAACTAATAGAAAACAAATCTACGTTAGTTACAGTTCTTTTCGTTTTCAGCAGATTGCTTTAAGAGCGAACAAACGTAAATCAAACAAACAAACAAAAAAGAAGAAAGAGAAATTGAGACAAGGAGCTCAAATTTTGATTGTCAAAATTTTTTTTTTTTTTTTTTTTTTTTTTTTTTGGGCTTTGCAAATTTTGGTTGTCCTCGCTCAATTTTATGATCTTATTTCAGTACCTTATTTTGGCTGTGAATTTCTATTTTATTAATTTTATTATTATTATTATTGATGCTTTTTACTTTAAGGTCATTTTTAATTTGATTCTCAAACTTTACAAGCTTTTACTTTACCTCATGAATTTCAAATTATTCCTTTTTAACTCTTCCTGTTATAATTTCTATAAAAAAATAATAATAATAAAGAGAATAATGTATTTACGTGATTTTTCTGTTTAAATTTATGTTAAAAATAAACATATAAAAACCACATTGTCACACTTAAACCCTTCTTTTTCATTCTTACAAATGGGCTTAAATGGGATAAATTTGAATTTTAAAGAGCAAAATAAGAGTTTTAAAAATTTAAAAAGCAAAGAGGAAATGACCATAAAGTTCAAGAGACACACAAGCAGATTAATCCTTAATTTTTTTTTTTTTTTTTTGGGTAGTGTGTTGTGACTTGTTTCTACTCACGGACTTTTGAAGCCTTTCTTTTTTTCCCCAAGTCTTCAGTAAATTTGACTTTACATGTAGCCCCATTTACTTCACCGATTCGAGTTTAGAATTTAAGTTTTACTACAGTGAAAAGTTTTAAAAAACAGTCACATTTAATTTTTTTGCTAAGTAAAAAACTCTCACATAAAATCACATCTTAACTTGAATTACAAACTTGAATCATCAAAATGAACGGGCCTTATTTCTCTTAAATTATTTGTCCTTTTTCCTTTATTTACAAAGTAATTAATTTACATTCTACTACTATGAGCCTAGTCTTGTGAAATGTTGGGCAATGTAGTGAGCCTGTAAGCATCGAATATGAACGTTTACACGTGTTCCATGCTCTTCTAGAAATTGTAATAGATCTTTACCTTCTCTTGGTTTATTCATAAGTAAACAAGAATCTAATTATGCAAAAAGAAAGCAAGGAACACAAATGAGACAGAATTTTGAAGATAGTGTTCGAGCGGTAAGAAAGAGACACTTCACACTTGTCACGTAACGACTCTTCCAATGTGAACAAGACTAAAATTTATCAATGGCGGCAGCATATTAGAATCGACAAAGCACTTTTTCACCCGGCTGAACCTGTTTCTGCCGTTTAGTAAGAAGTAAAATAATTGCTTGTTCAAGAATCTTAAGCAATTTTCACGGTGGAATCAGAAGCAATCTGTTGGGTGCTTTTGATTTTAATTTGTGCAGGAATCTCCTCTTTTTCCATTAATAAAAATTTTTTATTCTCCATTTTACCCTGTTAAAATCAAATAATTTCCATCTACCTATATTCTTCTCTCATGTCTGTCATCACTCCATTCTCTTTCTTCTTTCCCTCTGTGCTCTCTTGTCTCGCTCTTCTCTCTCTCAGGTCTCTCCTCTATGTTCTCTGTTCGTCGGTCTCCATCTTCTCTTTCTCTGTTCTTTCAGTCTCCCTGTTTGCGCTAGTTTCCAATCTCCTCTGCACGAGTGGCGGTTCACCGGTCTCACTATTCTTGCGGTCTCCTCTCCCGAGTTTCGCTGGTCTCAACCTCATCACATCTGGAACGACGCCTCCGTAAGTACTCCATTGATCCTACTTTTTTGAGATTTGTTTCTGATTTGTCCTCAAATTTTTTGGTTTTTTGTGTTAGATCCTTTACTGAATGTGCAGAAAAATTGTGGTTGTGCTTTTTAGGGTTTCGATTTGTAATCTCGTATTTGTACAAATTTCTGCGTATGTTTGAAAAATGAAAGGACTTATGTTGGTGTTTGTAAGTTGTAACACCTTGAGAAATTAAATTAGAATAATTAATGTAATTAAGATTTCTAAGTGCGTCTAATCTAGTTTAATTAATTAGTTATTGGTTATTAAATGTTTTTGACGTGTAAATTTAAAAAATTCTAACGAATTTAAATATTTTTAGTATTTATATTTTTACCCCAGAAGTGTGTGTAGACATATTTTTTGGACTGTCATTTTAAATATTAGACACACGTCTTTTTCATTTTCTTTTCCTTTTGTGTTTTTTTTCTTCTTTTTCTTTCTTCTTTTTCTTTCTTTCCTTTCTTTCACGTGCATCCCTCTCTCTCTCTCTCTCTTTTCTTGTCGTTTTCACTCTTTCTCTCTCACTCTCATTCGTTCCTCTCTCTCCCATTCAAATCTTAACCAAATCAACCGGATTTCGAGCCAAAGGAAAATTTCAATAAGTTTTTAACGTCAAGAGAAAGATTTGAGGTAAGATTTTTGAAAAACCTCTCTTACATCTCAGATTTGATTATTAGAAAACATATTTTTGGTTCGAAATAGATTTTCATGGATTTTGAGTAAAATCATCATAGAATTTGAGGATTTTTGGTTCTATAGACTTGATTTAGTAACTAGAACCTAGATTTGGTTGTCTCCCCTTGAAATATTTCAAATTGAAACTCATATTGCAGATTTTCAGATTGATTCGGTCAGTTTTCTCGTATCCATGTTCTCCACCAGTCGACCGGATTGCACTCCACCGGTCGACCAGATTGCACACCACCGGCCGACCGGTGGTGATACACATCTTTATCACCGGTCAACTGGTGTATACGAGGTTTGACCCTGTTTTATTTCAAAACTCTATTTAGACCCTGATTTTCAAAGAGAACCCAAATTAACTTCATTTAGGGATATAGAGTAAATGGATTAGCATCTTTAATCCATGTTTTGATATTAAAACCCTTGGAATGATTTATAAAACCGGTAATTATGGCACACTAATAGGAAATCAAAGGGGTATAATTCAGATTGAATTGCTTTAGGAATGAGAATTGAATCCTAAAGTGTTGTTTTGTATCAGTGCTAGTTAAAGAAACAAATTGAAGGCTTCGAGGAAGTGGAGGCTAAGATAGCGCAACGCTAGCCACATGTTTGGTGCTTAAGAGGTAGGATTCCTTATCCTTTTCTTTGATAGCCTATTTTTAAAAGAGTTTTGGCCTTACAAATGTTTTAAAGAAATTGCATGTTTGCAAAAGAAAAACATTTTTAAAACAATAGCTTGATTTTAGCTATTAGAATTATAATGAACTATTTCAGAAAGTTTAATGAATGATTTCTTAAGATAAGAGATGTTGCGAATCGGTAAACCGGTTGATGGTCTAGATAAGATATGGAGACCTTAGGGACAAAACCTGAAACCTGGACCAGGCCACTACGGTGGTGATAAGGCTTGTGCTTGTGGTTGTGTAAGTAATTTATCAGAGAATAAATTACTTGCTGATGCCCGTACTACAAAATTTTCAGTTTATATTCCTTTCGGAAAAAGGATGTGAAGTTTCGACTATTGTGTTGGAACTGAATGTCTACATTTATTCATTTATTCATCTATTTACTTGTTCATCAATTTTTACTTGTTTATAAAATTTATTTCAAATTACATCCTACTAGGCCTTTCGCATACGTTTTATCTGTTTTATAAATATTAAACCCCTCCCATGCGACTTTAGGACCAGTGCGGAGTAGCTAATATAACTACTACCGTCTGATTTAGTGAGGATTGTGATCATCCTTCCTGTGTACAAATGTAAGAATTGTAAATCCTGTAAACTCTGAATTATGGATTTCTAAACTATGGTTAATGTCTGTAATGTTATTTACATGTTCTTGTGTGTACAATACTGTATATTCTGTGGGTGAAGCCCTGAATGATGTTAAAGACTCAAGTTTTACCCTCTTGTAATCAGAGAGTGCGTTAGACCCTGTAACTTTCTTGAAATTTATTTTTAGCTAAATATGAGGCTCGTTTGGGAATTTCTTTAATATTTTACTTTTGATTTTGATTATTTTAATTTCAAATGTTTAATCACTTTCCTAATCACGTTTAACTCCTAAGCGAACCTCCACGTCACACTAACCCCGGATTCGGGGTATATGTTTGCAAGAACTATTTTTTTGGAATGGGGATGTTTATTTAGTTGGAATTGTTTCATGGATATGGTTATTTGGTAAGTTTTTGAACACGACTTAACTCTTTTACTGAGATTTTTTTTATTCGATTCTACCAATTTGCTTTACTGTAGGGGCATGTGGGTTATGTTTTTTCTTATTTAATCTATGTGTTTTTAGATTTGTAGCATCAATTGGGGATAAGTTTAATCTGTGGACTTAGGTTGGTTTTGGTTTTGTTGTTAATGATTTTGTATACAATTATAGGACAGTGGGAACAAAATCTTCTTTGGACACAATTTTCACTGCATAATACATATGCAAACTATTTAGTTGTGGGTAGATATTTCATCCCTCATACATCTAATTTACGTTTTGTTTCACTATAGTGCACCTTGTGCATCGTATTGGTGTTTGTTATGAATTTGGTGTTTAAGAGGATGTAAGTCTAAATTTGGAGTAATCCTCAATCTCAAATTCTTGGTGTTTGTTATGAATTTGGAAAGTGTTTGTGCAATGCCATTGATGTTTGTTTGTTTGTTCACTAAGGAGAGTGATATTTTATTTAGCAACTTTTTATTTTGCTAGCCTCCTAGACTTTGGATTAATATAATAGAGCAATTTCATAAACATCGTAATCTTAAAACACTCATTTGCAAGCCTACTAATTCTTCTCTCCTTTTTCCTGCACCAATTTTGGTTCAAGTCAAGTATGATTGATAAAAATTACAGTGACGTTTATGATGACATCATACTTAATGTTGCACTCCAAAGAACGCTTGACCGTGCTGATTTGAATTGAGAAACAATCAATTTTGGATGCTCTTAGTGAGAATAATGTTGTGTTCTATGCCTCAGGACATCATTTTGGTTGAAGGTCTAAAGCTTGACAGCATCCAAGTTGGAATATATTATCTCCATTGCTTACCCTTGAAGCTGCTTGGTTCAGAGGGATCACCAGCAAAATGCATTCTTATCAGACGAAGTCCTTTTCCTTTTTTTTTTTTTTTTTTTTTTGTGTGTAAAGTTAAAACATTACAATTGGTCTTTCCCCACACTCTTAAATTTCAAAATGTCATTTGGAATTGTCCTTGCCATGTGCCATAAGTGGGGTTTATTCAAATATTGTAGTTTTGTTTTACCGTTGCTTCATCTTTTCAGTACGTGTATATATAACAATGATTTGAATCTTTATCAATTTTTTGATGGCTTTTTATCATCATCTAGATAATTTCTTGTATAGATAATAGTAGTACGCGGTGTAAATTGATACTTGTATAGCTTTGGAATATACATTTTTTTGTATATGTTCATTACTCATTAATGCTCATTTTAATTGTAACTATATTGTGAATAAAAAAATAAAAAAATTAATTATCATAAATTTATTTTAGAAAACTCAAAACCATAACATTATTTTTTTTAAGTTAAACAAGTATTTTTAAATACCAAAAATAATTATATATATTTAAGTTTCATATCATGACTATTTTGGTCATTTTACATGGGGTTGAAATACCTATTTTTTTCTAATTTTTTCCAATCAAATAAAAGGTTCAAATTAGTTTTTTATCGACATGAGTGTTTTATATCGAAAAAAAAATTCCAACTCTTTGTTGTGGAAACATTTATGTATTAACATAGTAGTAGAAAGAGTATCATGCTTGTATCTAAACTTCAAATAAAGAGTTTTGTAACCAAATCATACCTTAATCTTACCGTATGGAGCCGACGTCAGTCAAGTATAGCAGCTAAAGAACTAAAGGCCAATAGAAGTTCACCACTTCTCGTCCTTTAGTTCTTTTAGCGATCAAACGGAAAATAGGAGTTTATCTTCCCAATCCTTCATTAAACAAATCCGGACCTCACCTTTTTCGATTTACAGACCAATCAGTGTCGTCTTGTACTCAAGGAGTTGTAACCGGAATTGTTCCCGAGGGATGAGAATAATATCAGAGACAGAGTTCTAAAACTTCCAGTAACTGGGTACTCCTTGAGCGATCACTGATCATCATAGGAAATTAAGACTATAGAGACTCACAGCAATTCAACCTCAAAATTTACCAAATGCTATTACACTGATTTTGTAACAGTTTACTAAACACTCAGTTTATTCTTATAACAGCTGCTTCTTTTTTTAGCACATCTAAAAACAATTTTTTCAAAATCCATAGCACCACCAAACTAAGCCAAACAACATTTACTTAAAAAAAAAAAAAAAAAAAAAAAAAAAAAAAAAAAAAAAAAACAAACAATTTAGCCTCCACTGGACAACAACTTCAAGAACAAAGAACAAAAGCCAAAACGAAAACGATGACGAAATCCATGCACAAAGAAAGAGTATGAGAAAGCTTACAATGCAGAAACGTTAAAATATTTGAAAATTATATTTTCAATTAATAATAAATCATTTGAAAATGATATTTTCAATTAATAATAAATCTAGAAAATATACCACCTCCATAACTTGAAAACGACGATATGTTTAAAGAACAAGGCACAACTAGTAATATAGTGCCTCGCCCATAAACGACAATAATTTGAAATAGTAAACAAAAACGACAGCAAAGTTATTCCAAAAAGAAGAATATTGAAAACGATATTCCTAACAAACAAAAAATTTACGAAACGACAAGATCTCCCAAATACACTAGATGGATCTTGCATCTATGTACATCTCCTGTCACTTTCATCACGATGGATCTTGCATATTTCACTACTCCAACTTTCTTGGCCTCCAAGCAAAATGATTCTTTTTTCTTGTCCGGAGCAGTTAATTGTGTACCATTCCGCAACGGCCTTTTGACTTTGAAATTTCAAGTGGCCAAGTCCAATGCATTAGTTGGGCATGAAAGTAATTTTGTGCCAAAAATAAAAAAATAAAAATAAAAAAAAGTAAAAAGGGCGTCGCCACTCGCTATATATGACTGCAATTTTCTGCACAAATGCATTTTAACTCCTTCCCTTCGTAATAGTATAAAAACGTGCCAACAAAAAGAAACTCTTCCTCCCACGATTTTGCCTCCAAAATGTCAAGTTCTGGTTATGATCCGAAGCTAACTCCTCATGTGGCTCTGCTTCCAAGCGCTGGCATGGGTCATCTCACACCCTTCATTAGGCTTTCTGTTTTACTCACAACCAGCAATGTACGAGTCACTTTCATCACTCCATATCCAACTGTATCACTTTCCGAGTCACAGAGTTTATCCCACTTGTTCTCTACCTTTCCTCGGATTACTCAAAAGCAGCTTCATCTCCTTCCATTAGAAGATCCTTCTGCCAAATCTGAAGACCCTTTTTACTACCACTTCGAAGTGATTCGTCGCTCTTCTCATCTTCTATCTCCTCTCCTCTCCTCACTCTCCCCACCGCTCTCTGCTCTTATCACAGACATGAGCTTGGCCTCCACAGTTATTCCTATAACCGATGCCCTTAAACTCCCAAACTACATTTTCTTCACATCATCTGCCAAAATGTTGACACTTTTCCTGTCCTTCCACATCATGGTAGACCCAAGAGATAGATGTGAAACAAGCGAAATGAAAGATTTCATCAAAATTTCGGGGTTGGAACCAATACCCAGATCATGGATTCCCCCTCCACTTTTACAAGACACTAAGAATCTCTTGAAGAGCTATTTCATTGAAAATGGCAAGAAAATGACAGAATCAAGTGGAATTCTGGTAAACACAAACGAAACTGTAGATGGCGAGTCGCTAGAAGCGCTAAGCAAAGGCAAAGTGTTGAGAGGTTTACCACCAGTACATGCCATTGGACCACTTCCTCCATTCAATCTCGAGAAGAGCCAACCTTTGGCGTGGCTTGATGATCAACCACCTGGATCGGTGTTGTATGTCAGCTTCGGAAGTAGGACAGCTATATCAAGAGAGCAGATCAGAGAGTTAGGTGATGGATTGGTGAGAAGTGGTAAAAGGTTTCTGTGGGTTGTTAAGGATAAGAAAGTTGATAAAGAAGATAGCTTGGAATTGATGGACATAATGGGCCATCAGTTAATGGAGAGAATGAAGGAAAAAGGCTTTGTGGTGAAGAACTGGCTGAACCAAGAGGAAGTACTAAGCCATGCAGCAGTTGGTGGGTTTTTAAGTCACAGTGGTTGGAATTCCATCACTGAGGCTTTATGGCATGGCGTGCCCATGTTACTGTGGCCTCAACATGGGGACCAGAAAATCAATGCAGAACTGGTTGACAGAATTGGAGTTGGGATGTGGGTGAAGAGTTGGGGCTGGTGTGGAGAGGCAATGGTGGTTAAAGGGGAAGAGATTGCAGAGACAGTTGGAGAGTTGTTGGGAAATCAATTCATGAGATCGAGAGCAGCCAAGGTTCGAAATGAGGCTAGAATGGCAGTTTATGAAGGTGGGAGTTCATATAAGAGACTTGCTGATCTCATTGAGTCTTGGAAAGGGTTAGTGGTTGTATGATTTTTCTGTAGTTTTCTTCTTCTAAACTGCAGTTGTGCGTGTGTGAGAGGATATATGAAATAAAACTGTTTTAGCTTGTAAACAATCACTTTCAGATGATAAGTACAAAGCAATCAGTTGAAACAACCAAAAAGCTAAAACTGCTCAACTAAACTGCAATATTTGTTACAACGCATATGGATGAGACTACTTAGTAGAGAACTTTATTGTGTGCCACTATTTATGAGATAAGAACATTTTCAACTAGAGTTTCCGCTGAATATAAAACACTGTATTGGCTAAGTAGAAATAGCATTCTTTGAAACAAGATCAAAAGATACTCCATTCTCTTGGAGTCGTTCTTGGAGATCGGTTGGACCAAAAACAATCCCAGGGGTAAAAACTCCTCCCTTGGGTAGGTTTTCACGTTGGCTCAGAACGATGAGTGCACACTGAAGCAGAATTATTGGAGTGGTCAAATAGCCAATCTCAGGACCCATGACTCTTGTCACTATTTCCATGTCAGGTTTCGATTTTCCTTGTGAAAGAAGACTGCTATCACTGAAACCATGTCCAACAAACCACATCTTAAACGAGGCACTTCTTACCTCCTCCTCAGAGGGACCCTTCTTCCTAAACCATCCAAGGGTGAAAAACGAGGGAAATTTCAAGAGAAGCCATCTCCCAAAGGCTAACCTACCAAAAATCCCAATAAATATCCCAACTGTCATGATTCGGAAAATGCCCAACAAAGATTTGGAGCCAATCTTTACCCCAAAATGAGCAGGCTTCACAGTTGACCAGAAAGCCTCCCTCTTTTGAATTTGTTCAGGGCTCTCATTCTTCCCAGGAAGACCACCAGGGTTTTCAGTCAGAGTCGCAAGTGTTCTTCGCACTACAATGGAATCTGCTGAAGGGAGCCTAACAGCCCAAAGGTTGATTTCTTTCTGGTGTTCTATAGTTGGACCGTTCAGAGGAGGAGGCCCAGGAATCTGACATCATTTTAAAAATATTTATCTTAGTATGATTATCACAAGAAGGAACTCGTACTTTATAGTTTTCACTAATCTGGCAAAGAACAGAAGTTCAAACTGTACTATAAAAAAAAAAAAAAAAAAAAAAAAAAAAAAAAAAAATCATCAGGACGATACAATCTGATGAGTTGCATAGTTCAATCATTCCAAACCAACAAAATTCGAAATTTAGCTCAACTTTGCACTGACTTTTAATCATAAGCACACGGAAACTCATAACCAAGCAAAGCCACAATCAAAACTCTTGCTTTAAACACCTTATCAAGCACAATTCCACCAATTCATAGACGTTACCCTTCCATTTCACTTGTTCCTGAATCCTTACTAGTTACTACCAACAAGGAATTGCATTTTCATCCACATTGTCAAAAAATATCAATAAATATAGGTTCTTGATCATATATATAAAACAAGGATAGATTTTTCTTTTTCTTTTTTTACAGACATTGTTATAATGAAATTTCAGACGATCAAATTTCTGTCAAATAGCTATCTTTTTCATCCTTACTGCATTTAAAAAAAAAAAAAAAAAAAAAAAAAAAAAAAAAGAGTTGCTCACCACTGGCCTAGCTCTTTTGGGTCTGGACCGCCGAAGTTCCATTAACTTCTGGGCATTGGAGAAACCCAACACCGCCGATTCATACGTCCCAATATTCCCAACGATCTTCTTATCCGATTCCAAGCTCAGGTACGCCTCGACCCGATTCGGCACGGCCGGTCCGGTCCACTGCCGTGAGTTAAACAACAACCCGATCTCGGCCGGCACTGAATCAAATCCACACGCCGAGACCGCCAACGAGCCGGTCTCCACCGCCTTGTCGTGGTACTTAGCCTCCGTCCTCTCCATGAACTCCGGCTCACCAGAGATGTCCAAGTAATCGGTCCCGGTCTCGACGCAGGCGGCGACCACCGGCTCACCGTAGAGGCGAAACGGGCCGACGCAGTTGAGGACGAGCCTGGTCTGGGCGCAGAGGCGGCGGAGGGACGCCGCGTCGGAGGTTTCGGCGGTGAGGATGGGAATCGGAGGCGGCGAGTTCGGGTGCGCCGCCCATTTGAGGGCTTCGGCGAGCTTGGTAGAGTTCCGACCGGCTAAAGCTAGGGATTTGAGAGGGGAAGATGGGGTGTTGAGGAATTTGAGGGCTTCCCTGACGACGTACTTTCCGGTGAAGCCCGAAGCTCCGAGGATTACGATGTCGTAGCGAGGAAGGTCGGGGCTTTGGGGGTGTTGATCTGGATCCGCCATTGTTGGAGGTGGGAAGTAACTCTAAGCTTGGGGGCGTGTGCGATGGTTTTATAGTTATTTGATGGACTAATGAGTCATGAAGAGTTATCCTAAAAATGCGTGCCAACATTTGAGTTCGGTAAACGGTGGAAACTGTGCCCTTCAATTTTCCTTTTTTACCCTTCTTCACAACAAAACTCAGCAACTGGCAATCTGGCAACGACCGGCCGATTCCCTAACAAAACGTCAGTCGTTTCGCAGGACACAGCAGCTCCTGCTAGATGTGTCAATTTGGGCACCAGACCAAACGGGCCGGGATTGAGAGTCGGGCCGAACCAGCTCTTCTAATTCCAGGTCCGTGACGGGTTAGGCAGTATCAGGGCCGGACCTGTAGAAAAACCTTCAGGCTTAACACTGGTGCTTAGGCCATGGCCCTTTTAACTCCAAGTCCGTAGTGGGTTTGAGCGTACCAAGGCCGGACCTGAGGAAAAATCCTTAGGCTCAGCACTGGTGCTCGTACTCTGTAAAAATTTATTATAATTATTGTATTGAGACAATTTTTTAAAATTTTTTATATTATCAATATGAATATTTTTATGATAAGTATTTGTTGATATAAATATGGAATAGTAAGTTATAAGTTAAAATTCAGAAATTTTTGAGATATAATGCAATTATCGATTTTCAGACTGTATTTAAGAATGAGGTATGAAACGCTGTGTTAAACCCACAAGTGGTTAAATACATGAATGAAAAGTTTAAGAAATGGAAAAGAATTAAAAAACATCAATTCTAAGATTTTAGAAACAATCAGAACGAAAAATAGACGAAAAAGGAGTTCTGAGAGCCGAACTGAGAAAATTAAGGTTTTCGATCGAATAAGGTTGACCAAGTCAAAATTTATTGACCAATAGTCGATTAATAAGTCACCCTTGAAAGGATAGTCAATGTTGAACAAAGTTGACTTTGTTGACTAATTGTCTGAAAAACGCAAGTAAAACGCGTACCAAATAGGAATTAAACTGAACCAAAATAAAATAGTTATTAGAAATTGATGGTTGAGATTTAAGGTTAAAAGTTAGATGAAGGGTTGAGATTGAGGCATATGGAATGCAAGGTGGCCGGCCAAGCTTAGTGAAGAAGGAAAGAAAATATATTTTTGGTGAGATTTAGTGAAATTTTGCAAAAAAAAAATCCCTTAAAAGTGCCAAAATTACACTATAGTTCTCCCACTTTATTAAGTCCGGTTTTTAAGAGATAAAAATACCACCAAATGTTCCTAAGAACAGAGAGAACTCAGCCAAAGAGAAAGGAAGAAAAAAATTTCACCCAAAGTGAGAAAAACTAGTTTTGGTCGAAATTGACGAAACGGCACCGTTAGTTTACGTCACTAAGGATTTCTCTTCATTCTCTAAGGTAAATTTCAGTTTTCTTTTCACTTTTGGCTGCACGTTTAATTATGGGGAAAAGCATGAAAATTTTTACTTAAGATGATGATTAAGCTTGTGGTTGTTAAGAACTTGAAAATCTAGTGATTAAGGAGGCATTCTAGGTTAATTGACATTTGTTTCTATCAATTCTTGGTATGGAGAATTTTTATGGAAATATGGAGAAATCCTAGAATTGTGATGTTATTGAGGATTAAATGGAATACGAATGAATGTGGTTGATGTTTAAAGGTGGAAACAACGAATAAAACGAGCTAAAGTTAGCTCGGGAAACCTAGAAAAATAGGCGGAACTCTGCTGAAATTTAGTTTGAGTATTTTGAACTAAAACCGGTTTTCATGAGAAATAAGGAATTAAGATGTGAAAAGTAAGTCGATTCGATAATCGGTAATGTATAGAAACCGAACACAATGAGAATTCATAGTTTTGGACCAAAACTGAAAATTATGCCCATGACTGAGGAAGGTGCACGGTTTTTGTGCATATTCTTGAGATAGGAAATATTTCGGGATTGTAGACCTTTCCGAATTAAATTTTAATAAAATTATTGATCTTAGATTTTGAATCTAACGATTGGAAATTTATACAATGGAATCGATTAAAGATCGAAGTCAGAAAGCATCAAGTGAGACAAAGGACGCAACATTAGTAAAACTTCTATAAGCATCTGTAGTTTTTCTTGTCTACGACAGGAATAAATTTATTTCTCTATGTTGCTCAATCCGAGCATGTTGTAGACTAAATGTATGCTAGAATGTGAAAGATAACTCTTGAATGTTGGATACAATGTTATACACTTATACATGTATCTACAAGACTTAAGTAGCAGTAGAATTTTATTCTGCGAAAAATATGTATCGACATCAAGTCGAGGTTAAGTTAAGAGAAAAAGTTAAACTTTAACGAAAAGTCAATCTCATGATAAATTGCTCAAAAATTCACAAAGTCATAAGATTTAACTAAAGTTACCGTTTCAATGAGAAAAATTGATAAACGATAAGAGATCAAACATCTTGTTTGTACCAGCATTCGAAGGAAATGTTATTATGAGACTATGAAAGAAATGAAACCGTGACTGAGTTGGATTGGTTAGCTACCTCACTCCTCACTGGTTATGCGCGCTATGGTACAACAGAATAGGGCCCATAAGAAGTAAAAGACAAGAAAAAAAAAAAGAAATCGTTCCATATAAGGGTACGGTATCTGTAAAGAAGAATAAAAAGAATAAAAAACACAATATGAAAGTCGTTTAAAACATGAAACTACAATGTGAACGACTAAAGAGAGATGAAAATTGAACAAAGTGTGTAATGAAAGAAGAAGAACATAAGCCATACATGTCCTAGTAGTACAGAGTGTCTTAAGATATATGACATGAATGCATATATGGGTATGTGTAATTACTGCATTTATTATGACTTATTGTTACTTGCTGAGCAAAAGCTCATTAAGTTTGTTCGTGTTGTAGGAAGCTCGGGTAAGGTATCAGCTCCTTGATACTTGTTGTTGGGCATGCAGAGAGTATGTAGCAGTGGAGTGTGGGCAAGTGCGTAGTGGATGCATCACGTGTTTTGGAAACGTTGCTAAGCTTTATGTGTATAAAGTAAATAATGTTTTATGAATATAGACGAGTTATATAACGAAAGTTGAGTTTACGAGACAGTGAGGCTATGCATAGCAATCTCAAGTCACAACGTATGATTAATGTATCTAAATGCTATAGCATTAACGGAATGCATAGCAAAATGCTACAACATTAAGATGTATGAATGGTTAAAAAAAGTAGCTTGAATTTTTAAGATGTTATAATTAGAAAGTAGTTGAAGATGAGTAATGTTAAGTATGAATGTAGGATGATTATCAAAAGTTAGGTTTGTCACACCTTCGGCCCTAGTCCATAAGGGCCAGGGCCGGGCTTCGGCCCTAGCCCTTTTAATTTTTTTACAATATTTAATTAAAAAAAGAAAATATATCATATGCCTATAAAAAAATGTGATTTTATTAAATTGAGATAATACGAATAAGTATACATAAATGACTATCTCGTTAAAAACATCACCAAGTAAAACTAGTGGGGAGATCGGGACAAAACCTTAACAAATGAAAAAAGAGTGCAGTATTCTAGGATAAGCAAATTACAAAACCTAAGTGTTTCCAGAAGATTTTGTTATGTCTAAACTCAATCTTAACCTAATTTTCTTAATGCGCTTGAGTTTCACTTATGATTAACAATTTTTTTAAGATTTTTTATAATTTCAAATTTGATGACCAAAAAAAGTACTATATCATATACCCTAAAAAATGTGATTTTATTGAAATAATATGAATAATTACAAGAAAATGATTAGTTGACCGGATGACATAGGTCGGCCAGTTGGCCCTAAAATGCCTCAAACCTCATTAAAATTTCATGTCGCAGGCCTGGGCTTTCGCGTGCATAGGTCGTGCCTAGGCCTTGGCAGACCTGGGTCGTGCCTAGGCCTTGGCAAGGCTGGGTCGTGTTTGGGCTACGGACCTCAAACATGAAGCCCTGCCCAGCCTTTCTCAGCGTCTTGGCCCCCGACCGCCCATAATAAAGACAAGGTCGACCGTGCCGAATTAACCACCCATGTGATGCAGGCGGGGGCCGGGCCAACCATGTACGGCCCGACCCAATTGACACCTCTAGGATTGAAGCGACTCTTTAATCTAGTCCACTTAAAAAAAAAAAGAAAAAAAAAAGAAAGAGAAAAGAAAAAAAAAAAAATGAAGAATTTATCTTTAAAAGTATATGAATCTAATGTAAAAGTGCATTTAAATTTTTACCTCTCATTCTTAATTAATACTTTTTTGTTAGTATAGTTATTTTTTTATAAAAAATATTGTTAAAGAAAGAAAAAAATACAAAACAAAATTCATTCAAAAAAAAATCTATAAAATGGTAAGCCCAAAGCATATACTAAAAAATTAAAAGAATTAAGACATGAGGATCATCACATCTTATTCTTATTTATCACACTAAGATTAGCCAACTTACCAGCACAATAATTAGTCTCTTTAAAATCTTGAGAAAATGACTAAAAAGGTTACTAATTAACAGTAAAAGGTAAAAATCATGATTCGGGATATTTATCTTTTTTTCCTTTAGAAATAATATCAGCTCATACCAAAAAAAAAAAAATCCTCTCTCTCCTACCATTTTCTTCTCTCTACCTCTCTTTTCTGCAACACCCCACTGATGTTGTCTGTGTACGGCCATTGCCGAAGCTACGAGCCACTGTTGCCAGAGACTAACATATCAAAAATAAATTTTCAGGGATCAAAATGTGAAATTACAAGAATTTTAGAGGGCATTAACTACTGCACAAAAATCTTTAGGAATTATGGTGCTTAAATATCAAAAGTTCAGGGCAAAAGTGCTAACATTCATTTTCTCTTTCTATAAGAGAGAAATATTAAGATCATTTTTTTTTGTAACACTCTATATTCACTTGACACGTAGATTTCACTAATACGATATATTATTATTTAAACATAAAATGTGATAATAGAATTCACATATCAAATAATGAATACAAAAAATGACAAAATGAGTGAAAGAAAAAATTATGGTAGCATTTCTCTTTATAAGAATATCATCATCCCTTTCTCCTATTCAAGAGATAATAAATTAGCAAAAAAGGACATTTCAAATATTTATAATCCACAACATTTCTAACTAACTAAATTTGATAGAAATAATTGATAAGACGAAGGAAAGATAACAGAAATGAAAAGACACTAATTTGGTGCAAAGTTATCCAAAAGTTAGGCCAGTAGTGGCCATAACAAGCAACTTCAATTATGAATTGGTAGGTGTGTATGATAAAAGACAATTTAAGGAGATTCAGATTTAAATACCGTGATTAATTGATGCATGGTATCAAGCATGAATCTCAAAATATTAAAAAATCTACAACAGTTTTGAAAAGATCCTGGAGTGGGGTTTCCCAGCTCTCCACAAGAAGTTCCAATTATGTTGCACTCTCAGCTAAACAAACTCTTCTGCAATGAACAATACAACTTATTTAGGATGAAGAATCATACAATACAAGTTCACTCAAAGTACTTCATCCAATAATAAAAAAAAAAAAAAAGAGTAAAAATTAAAGGAACTCGAATTAGGAGTATAAATTTACATTGAAAAACTCCTTGTCTAATAAAAATAAGACCCAATAGCTCCTTCTGGCCACCAAAGACATGCATTTCATTCTCTCTCCACTTATTTTAGAGGGAGAAGAGAATTACTAATTGGACATCTCTGCCTCGGAGGGCGCCTTGTCCTCTTCCCCCACCCTGTAAGGCTCGTTTCGTCGAGTCCCAGTTCCTTGGAATTAGGCTGCTGCCAGGAAACTGCAGGCGCTGGAGGAGGCAAAGGAGGCAGAGGAGGTGGAGGAGCGGGAGGAGGGGGCGGGGCGGAACATGCCGTTCGCCTCCTTCCCCTTCCACCACCGCCCTTACCTCCATTTCTCTGTGCCAAACTTGACTGCCAAGTCCCTCCAATTGCTTTAACCATCCCTTCAATGGTCTGGAGATCCTCGGTCACTTCATTTCTAGACAAGGATACTAATCCAGGAAGCACATCTCTCTGGAAGTCTTTCCTCTGCCTCCCTCTCCTCGCCTGACCTCTCCTGGGCCTTCTTGGCACCAGTGTTTCTTCTTTCAGGTCATCAGGTTCCGGAGGCTTGTAACAGTACTCTTCTACTGTTATCTCTGGTAAGTTTAGTATCATGTACTCAAAGTCATCAATGCCATCAGAACTGGAATCTTCATGACAGATGCCGGTTTTAGTCATTCCTGCCTCGTTCTCAGAGAATTCATGATATGATGAGATAATGTCTGCAAACCAGTGAAGGAAGTCACTCGGAGAAGAGTCTGATTGGTGTTGGGTCTCATTTTCTTGAAGATCAAGTGCGGCATTATCTTGCAGATTATGCACATGGAAAGCCGAGATGGCAACTAAAGCCTCAGCAGCGATCTTGTCAAGGCTTTCATAAGTCAAACCGGGTTCACATCCTAACGAATCCAAAGGTTTCTTGAGGTTGCTTTCAAGAGATTCTTCCTCCAAAACTGTTTCAACTACTACTGGAGCCTCCAAATCTATCCCAGTTGTAGGTTTCGCAACCGGAGATGGGGGTGTTGGTTGAGCCTCTTCTTCAATTACACATTCATTCAAGTCTATCTGATGTCTGACATAAGAGCTGTCATTCACCAATCCCTTTCTCGGGTCTTGGAATTTGAACTTCTCTCCAGATTTCAGTGACAGAGGTTCACTAGGCAAATCACTTTTGGCCAACCTGGTCTTCAGAAGGCTATCGTTACCGAGGACAGAGGCAACAGAACCAGGTGTTGAAGGGAATTCAAAGATGGGAAAACCAAGAATTCTTTTGATGCTCGAGCATTCACTAGTCTCAACTCTCCTGCGCTCAGCATCATGGCCCCGCGTCGTTGATGAAGAGTCCTGAATAGGACTTTGTGAGGGTCCCTTCCTTATGTCAGTTTGGTTAAGGAACAATGATGAACAATTTTGTGTGGAATCAATTTTGGTCTGACGAGATCCTTCACTTTCATCTTTCAAATATTTGCCATTAACTAGTGGAATGGTTCTAAGCCAAGGCAATCCTCCTTGTTGCATCTCCGGCTTCCTTGGTTTATCAGCAGAAACACCATTTTCTTTGCAAATTGCATCACATGGATATTTGTTTGGATTCGCCACATCGCTCACAGACTTTGTGTAGTTTGTGCAGGCCAGGCTCCACAAGTATCCGCTAGCACCGTCTTGAGGCTTTGGCCAGGATGTGATGGAGGATGTTTCAGAATTGACAACATTAATTGCTTTGGAAGCAAATGCAGATAAATCATCATTTCCTTCAAGGCCTTCTACACCAAAGATTCTCCTTTTAACCTGTTTCCCTCCAGTATTCTGATCAGAAGGAAGACATGTAGCAAACTCACTGGCTTTGCTAGATTCAACTCTTGACAAGTTACATTGCTTCCGAAAACCTTCAAGATGGAATGTCCCACTGAAAGAACTCTTGCTTCTGATTTGACCTGAAAGAAAAGGCAAATAAATTAATACATAGTAGTTTAAATGGAAGTCCCGTAAACTGTCTCACTAGGACAACTTGGACAACCCAAAAAACAAGATCTTCAAAGCCAATGGGATCCAGATGAAAATAAAGCAAGAAAAAAATAAAATAAAATAAAAAGAGATCATTACCAGCTTCAAAAGTATAAGATGAACATTCTTTTTCATTCTTCTCAGTCTTTAAATGAACGGTGCTGATCCCTCTGCTGATCTCATTGCCTAGATTATCGACAGAAGCTGATGCTGACACTTCCTCAACCTCTACAGGTTCATTCAGATCAGCCAAGGTATAAGTTTTCCCTGTATAAGTGTGATTTGATAATTTTTTTTCTCCATCTTGAGTAACTTCGTTACTTTTGTTAAATATATAACTTTCTGTTTTCGAAACTGCAAATTCTCCTTGTGCTTCGGTTTCGTCATTCATGTACTCATTGGCAGGAAGTTCAAGATCAAACAATATTCTCTGAGGCTTCTTGCACTTAAGATCCAAAGATTCATTTTCCGTGAGATTGCATCTCGTCTGTGTGGTCTTCTCTTTCATGAAACTTTGAGGACATTGGCCAATGTCAGCACTTGACGAAGAGGGCCTACCATAATTGGAACTAACCAAGGGAAAGCTAGAGAAGAACCAACTTCTTTTATCATCTTTAGATGGAAAGTCAGATGAAAATAGACTTGTTTGCGACGTCCCTACTGGCATCAAATGGTTTACTTGTTCTTCTTTCCACTTGATTTCATTCATCAACTCCCTCTGTATTTTGTAAAGACGATGGAGTTCATGAACCTGTATGACAAAACCATATCAAGAGCTTTACGAGATCTCTGTGTTTGATGCAAGAATGTTACAATATAGTAGAAAGAACCATTCCTAGACCAGAAAAAGAATTAAACTCATACCTGATGTCTAAAAATGGATTCATGCTTCATTATGGTTTGCCTCAATTTTTCCTTGTCATACACATCATAATCCACTCCGTCCATTACCGGCTTTGACAAGTAGATGCCATAATGCTGCCCATTCTTCAGCAAGTTGCTTTCGCGATGTAAAGACCAGCCACTATAGCCAGCGCTATTACTTATGTCGTTCATGGAATAATATCCTGGTAGATACATCTTAGACTGTACTTCAGTACCCATTTCTGAATTTAACCCAAGAAACACAAGTAACATGAGTTAGAAAAAAAGGAAAATGTAATGGCCCGCCCAACCTACTAATTCATCGAAAAAGCAATATTGCAGACCCATTTCAGCAAGTTTTGTTAGAACAATAAGGCGTTTTTGTCAAGATTGCAAGCAACATGCATATTCAGAAAATCATTAGACCAATAATCCAATCTGTATCCCAGTTAAACTATCGAAACTATACTTCACTTAAGTCTATGGTCAATATAAGAACACTGAGCCAAATTTCGTACTCGAGTCGAGCTAAATGCAGCACAAAACTACTAATTTAGCTCTAAATGGGATATTACACTATGTCATACAAAATTAAATGTATATAGTACTGGTTTATGCAGAAGAAGCAATCGCTGCATTTCAATATATGAAGAAAAAAGAGAAAAAAAAAATGGAGCAAACAAAAATCTAATCTCCGTTTTGGTTCCAAAGGTTTTAACTTAAATCTAATCGCAGAATAGAACAGTAAAGCACATAAGAAAGAGGACTAGCCATAAATTGAAGAAAAAAAAAATCAGAAAATATAAAAATTCCCTAAGAAAGGTACATCAGAAACATATGTAGACTCATCCAAAACCAATCTAGAAACAGTTATCCTTCTTTCTTTCTTTCTTTCTTTCTTTCTTTCTTTCTTTCTTTTTTTTTTTTTTTTTTAACATTCCAGAATACCCATCAAAGATTGCAATTAAAACTACACGATCCATAAACACAAAAGGGCTAATTAACAATTTCTCATAAGGAAAAACAAAAATTACAAGAACCAACTGTAAAGTTAGATAGAGAGAGAATCACATAATCAATCACCAAAACCATGAAATCCCATTTGAAAGCCAAAAAAGGAATTGACAAAAATTACCTCATACGTGTATCCTCTTCTAGAATCTTTATCAGAACTCTCTCATAAATTTCACCGAGAAGAAGAAACCTAATAAGCTCCAAACTCTGCAGAGAACAGTAAGTGAACAGAAACCAAAGAACCCCATTAACCAAAACGCAAAGATAACCACCTCACAGAGTTCAAGAAACAAAGTGGATGATATCTCTGCAGCACTGCCATTAAAGAAAGCTTAGATCATCCCTAGACCAACCAAAAATGAAAAAAAAATAAAAAAAACAATAAAATTTTTTAAAAGTAAAAATAATAATAATAAAAATATAGAAGAAAATTCAGATCTGCTGGGCCAGAATCTGAGGAGAAAATAGAGAGATCCCACATCCCAGATAGATGATCTTCCCTATACAAAAGCTACACATGACTTCTTCAAGAACAATGACTTCAAATTTGTCAACTTGTGGTCTGCCATTATTCTATATACCTTGCTTCCCCTATGGCTTTGGTTTTCAATGATATTTTTTTTTTTAATTGGGTTTTTTTTTATGGGATTTTATTGGGTTTTTGAGGATGTGAAAAGAAAGAAAGATATGGGTATTTTTTATTTAACCTTTTTAATGAATTCTATACTTTATTTTATTTTATTTTTATTTCCCCCACATTTTCTAGATTCTCTCCATCTTCCATGCTTTTTGGGTACACATATTTATATTGGGAAAGTACTTTAGAAAATGTATAGACACCTGGGTTTACTGAGGCAACAACCTAACATTTTCCGAAAGTAGCTGACCCCTCTTGAATTAGATAGATTGTTTTCTTAGGAAACTGTGTATCCCACGCGCGCATCCAGTGATTGAAAATTATTCTCCCACTAATAAAAAGTACTTTGGTGTACGAAGATATCAATGTAACATGACCTGTGTACTGTGTTCTTAGATTTGAGATGAGGTTGTTCCCACTTGCTGTTAAGGCGCGTGGCGTGGAGTTTTCCTCCAATTAAAACACTTTCCGGATATGACGAGAAAACGAAATAGAAAAGTAAGAGTAGATTTAAAAAATAATAAATAAATAAAAACAATAGAGATAAGAAAAAAAAGGATGGGGATCGGATTTCATTCGAGGTTTATGTGTAATTATGAGAAATTGAGATTGGTTGGATTATTTGGTTTTTTTATATGCTTTGTCGCTCTTGCATTGGTTGTTTCCCTTTGTTCCACTTCCGCCTTTTCTATAATGGCCACTAGTCAATTACTCAATTAAAATATCTATTGGAAGTGAAAAGGCAAAAAAGGACAGAAACTTCCTGGCATTAAAATATATATATATATATATATATATTTTTTAGGACGCTAAGTTAAGTTTTTTATTGGTGAGAGTTATTTAAAATTAGGTAGAAATTAAAAAATATATAAATTAAACGATTAAAAAATTTAATCTATGAGTACGTTTAGCGTACTAAAAAATTTTAAAAAATATATATATAAAAGAGTTTTATATGGGTCGTTGAGAATGTTATTCAATAATACAATTTAAACTATTTGTGTCATATCCATTTATATCACTTTATTTAAAAATAAATAATTATTATTTAATTAATAAAAAATAAAAATTTATTTTAACTCTCAATTATTTAAAATGACATAAATAATAATTTGCACGTTCCCATAATATCATTTTAGAATTTAATATTTAAATAGTCATCCAATGGCCTAGAAGGCCCTCTATTGTGTTTTTAATTTTTCTGTCAGAGGCATTATAACAAGTAATTGGATGATTTGCACATCTTTGTGCATAAAACTTAAACAAATCTATGAATTATAGATAAAGATATTAATAGCCAATTAGTTAAGGTTGGTAGGCGTCAATGAGTAAGTTTCCTAGCTACTATCTTACTTTGGAAGTTTTTAGTGTTCATGAAAAAGATAAGTTCTGATAAAAACCAGACCACATTACAACGAGTATTTCTAAATTGTCAATTTCTTTTCTTCTCCCTAAACAATGTGAACAATAAAATGATGCGTCTTGGTAGCTACATCTTTATGGAAAATGGGTCAGTGTCGCATCATTCATTGGATATAATATTCCTGTTTTTTTTATTGCTAATAACTATCAACCTATCATTCTTAAATTATTAAAATCAAGGTGGTACAAGTTATTTACGCATAATCGGTAGCATTTATTTCCATCATTTTCAGATTAATAATAGTTGTTATTTCAAAATCAAGGTTGATGGGCATTATAAATAATCAAAATTTTAATGTTGATATCATAATTTTTGTATCCAAAAATAATCAGACAAAACTATGATAGTGAATTAAGGCCCCGTTTACTTCACCGATTCGAAACAGAAACAGTAATATTTAATTTTTTTACTATAATAAAAAATTCTCATATAAAATCACATTTAATTCGAATTATAAATTCAAATTAACAAAGTGAAGAGACCCTAATAATATACATGAATTTAGTTTTTTTTTTTCTCCTCTCTTATGCTTTTTACCGCTATGAAAAGGTCATTGATTTGCCTTATAATGGCAACAATAACTGCTCTAAATTTCAAATTTACCAAAACAGAAATAAATTTAAAAAATTGACAGCTCAATGGTGCTCTCACTATTACTGTTTGGTAGGTATGACATGTGAATACTTGGGACTGACATAATTAGCAGTCCCTTCCAAAGGCATAACATGTCGGAATCTTATCCCAATTATTGTATCTCATCTAGTAGGTGGGAGTAAAGAAATTATAAGTACGTATGAAACATTTACATCAATAATTTTTAATTTTAATATTTAATTTTTTTTTAAAAAAAATACCGTAATAAAATTAAAATTATAAATTTAAATGTATAAAATAAAGAAATTTTGATATTTAGTAAAGGGATTCATTCTCTAATTTAAATCATGATTCGTGATTTGTTATAGTATTTTTCTCATAAAAAATATACATAAATTAAAAATAATTCTAATCATATAATTATAATCCATTAACCAAACACCTCAAGACGGCTGGCCCGTTCCTGTAGTCAATAATAGCTAGAGCTTTACACCAAAATGGTAAGAAAAAAGAATTTCATAACAACCACCAAATTAAAGTGCTACTTAGTAATTTCTAGTGCTGGAACTTTAGACAGGCCGCCCGCAACCGCCCGAAAAGTCCGAAGATTTGCCCGAGCCCGAATTTCACTTTGAACGGGTCGCGGGCTTGTATTCGGCGGCCCGAGCCCGCCCGAATTGCCTGAATTTTTAAACTTTTTTTAAAATATTAAGTTAATTATATATATATATTACAATTTTTATATATATTATATTTATATATATATTACAATTTGAAATGAACACACAAAGTCACAAACTATATGAAAAAATTATTTCTTTATTAATTTTTAAATTTGTAATTCATGATTGCCTCGTTAAAAACCTTACCAAGAAAAATCCAATTGGGATAAAAACTTGGCAAGGAAAAAAGAGTGCAATCATTTTGTGACGAATTACAAATTGTACAAACTTACATTGTTTATTAAATTACAAATACAATGTAAAAAGTAAAGACATATTTACAAAATACAAATTACAAATTTACAATTTAATTTGAAGCTGAGGGATCGTCTTCAAAATTAAATGTTAATCGATTAAATTCATCGATCCATTCTTGGCTTGCCGGTGAAATTGTATCTTGTAGACGTTGATTGGCCCGATCCCAATCCTTAATGCAAACCAAGGCTTCAACAATATCCCTTTGCAATGCATTCCGGCGTTCCTCAAGTATTCTTCTTGTTGTACTGAAGGCTTGTTCGAATGAAACAGTGGAGACTGGGATCGAAAATATATCCATTGCCAATCGAGTTAGGATTGGCCAAGTTAATGCTCGTGCCCTCCACCATTGAACTAAGTCAAACGATTTTGCCGCACTGCTGACTACTAAGCCTTCACTGAGGTATGTCATACGCTCGTTGAAGCTGCTACTGCCACTGCCACTTGTTGATGAAGATCCACTTCCACTCACAGCTTCCGTTTGAGTTGTCTTCTTCTTCTTTTTTAACCCGAAAACATTCAAGAATGAATGCGGGTTTTCATCTTGTTGTTGCGGTTCATGTACTCTAGAGTTTGTGCTTCTAAACCTAATCTCATATTTAGTATAGATTTCATATATTTTTGCCTTTATTATTGCAAATTGGTCCGTACAAGTGATGCCTAAAAATTCACCTAAGTTTTCTAAACCACTTTCTAATCCATCTAATTTTAATCTAGGATCAAAAATTGTACCTAAACCATATAACAAAGGCAACTTTGACCAATATTTTTTAAATTTTTTTTCCATAGACTGAATAGGAACTCCTAAGATTGGGTCTTCCCTATATTCGTGAAATAAAATACTAATTCTTAAAAGTTCTCCTAAAGCTAAAGGTGATGTTGGGTAGTATGTTCCACTAAGTTTTAGGGTAACTTCATGAAACCTACCTAAAAATTGATACAAAACTTCGGCAATTTGCCAATCAAATTCATCTATATGTCCTACTTCTAATTTTGCACACATATAGTTTGTTATAGCATGCTTATAAGGGATGCATTGTTGAAGCATAATATAAGTTGAATTCCATCTTATAGGCATATCTAACGCTAATGCTCTAGGAGGTATATTTAATGCTTGTAAGAACCTAAACCAATTCGGGCAATTCGGGTAGGTGGGAAAAAATTCGGGCAAAATTAAAAAAAAAAAAAAAAAAAAAAAAAAAACTAGCGTTTTCGGGCAATTCGGGCACCTCGGGCAATTCAGGCAGGCGGGAAAAATTCGGGCAAAATTCAAAAAAAAAAAAAAAAAAAAAAAAAACAGTTGTTCGGGCTTTTTTCGGGTAGCGGGTTCGGGCAATTTGGGCACACCCAATTTTCGGACATTTTCGGCTTTTTTCGGGTCGGGCAATTCTGGCAAGGCCGGAAAATTCAAAAAAATCCGGCGGACGACGGTTTACGGTGGTTAGACGGCGGCGGGCAAGGGTGGACATGTCAAATTCGGACAGCCCGAGCCCGAACCCGAATTTCTTGCTTGAACGGGGGGGAATGGGGGCTGCCCACCCGAGCCCGAAAAAATTTGGGCTTCGGGCAGCCCACCGACCCGAAGTTCCAGCACTAGTAATTACCTTTTTTTCAACTCTCAAGCTAAAAATATTAAAAATTAGAATAATCATGGCCGTAAAGACGCTAACTCTAATTCTAATTTTATTATACCAACTAACATTTTATGTGAACTGTCATTTTTTTATCTACGTGTGTTTAAAAATTTGACACAATTAATAATAAAGATTGCACCACTCATCGAGATAGACAGTCATTTTTGTATAATTCTAAGTGAAAGAAAGTTTCTCGCATCTCTATGGAATGTTTCAATTTATTCTCTTATTATCTACATTGAAAGTATAACAACTTGCGGTCATGTAAGTTGATAAATAAAGAGTTATGACTAGAATTAATGCCCGAACACTATTAAATAGTCACGTCCCATATTTTCACTTCCATTACAAGAATCGTCTTAAAAGATTTTTCTATAAGTCCAATGCGAGGAAAAATAGCTATCAAGGAGGATTACACAGAAGATATGGGAACAGAAAACTTATATTCTTGGGGGTTGTGAAACATTTACTTTGACCTTTCCGTTTGCTGTCCGTCCTTTTTCTTCTTCTTTTTTGTCCTTGTGTGATTTGGTATCTGAGATGCCGTAGTCAATTTTTGAGGTTTTTACAAATCATGAGCTAATCCTGGGAAAAAAAAAAAAAAAAAAAAAAAAACCTCATATGTATATTTCAAGATTGTCTTGTTCTGTGCCGGTCCAAATACATTAAAATGAGGAATATAAAAAACTACAGAGATGGGGTTGTTGAAATTGGAGTCTATAGTTCACATAACAATATGATATTCATTAATCAATATTTCTTATTAATCAACAATTGCAGTTCGTTGCACATACCGACAATTATTCAAGTTTTCAACTCAAAAACATTAAAATTGGATTTGTTAATAACTTTTTTCTTCATTAGAATTTATACACTTCCGTTGTGTTGGATACAAATTGACACAAGTGGCATGAAAGATATGTCATGACCAAGTATAATTTACCTGATTATCTATTATTTTTATTATTGATCTGTATGAACCCTACGATAATCTAATTAAAACAATCATCTGTGAATGTTTCCTACTCCATATTATCATAATAATTGATATTTATCAACATATTGAAATGGGGTGAAGCTAAGGAGAAAAGAGTTCACTTAGGACCCGTTTAACTCGTTAATTCGAGTTGAGATGTGATTTCATGTGAGAGCTTTTTATTATAGCAAAAAAATTAAATGCGGCTGTAATAAAACTCAAATTTTAAACTTAAATTGGTAAAATGAACAAGACCTTAGTCCACCGAAATTTTAACACTTTATAACTTAAAACCCGTTTTGAAAACAATTCTAAGGAAAAAAAAAAAATTGCATATGTACAATATACATTTGACTAGAAAGTAACTAGTGATTACACGATTGGCATCTGTTAACAGTCAAGTTCTCACGGGTAAATTAGAAAAAAAAAAATACCACTCTTAGAGAGTTGGTATTTGAATATACTACTACAAAATAGATAATTTACACACAAGAATACGCACGTGAATAACTAGACTTGATAAGTGGTAATGGACCTAATTTGGTAATTTTATAGCAATCCTCACCACACCTTCCTAGGGCCCATGAGCCCGAGGACTTCCTCCCACAGCCCAACACTTCCGACACTACCAAGACCAATAACACTTGGGCTACAAGCTGCGACGGTCCAATAACCAGCCCTTATCTCATCCTTCAATTGGTCTCTCTCCCACCCACAATACCCATCAAAGAACCTTATGTCCCCAAGCCCAATCATATTCCTTTTCACCATTTCGGCAGCACATCCTACACTCTCCTTTGTCCCATAATACAGTCCCTTCATGATTTCTTCAAACACCTCACTTTTCCTCACGCCATCGTCATCTCCTTTTGGGCTCACCAAGAACAGGCCCTCTTCCAACGGCCCACCAAAGAACAAGGGCCTGTCGGAGAACGTGCCAGCGATGTCCAAAGCAGTGGATCCCGTTTCCTTAATAGACATCAGTGAAGGCCGGTTTAGAATGATGCCCGATGGGCCCAAAGGCCCAGTAGACAAGAGAAGAATGACCGTCCGCTCGAAGATGTGGACCCCATCGAGCTTTTCAGTCGCAATGAGTAGGCACCCCTTTTCGGGCTCGTGGATAGTGTGGGCCCACTTGTCACCGATGCTGATAGACGGAGGATGATCCACCACGGTGTCAAGGTCAACAGTTGAGGAGGAAGGCTCTTCTTGCGATCTAAACACTTGTTCTCCTGCGACCAGTTTTGCTCTGAATGACCTCCAATCGGAATCAATCAGGGGCTTCTTGTCATCATCGGACGGTGAATATGACTCCGGCAAACAACCTATTATTTGCAAACTCATCAGCATGTTAAAAAGCCTTTTTTTTTTTTTTTTTTTTCCCAGGAGAACAACATCTAAAGCTTGAAATGTAAATCATAAAGGAGTTTTTTTTTCTTTTTTTTTTTTTTTTTTTTTTTTTTTTTTTTGAAAGCTTAAGAACTTACACGTTATGGAGGATGGAGTTGCAACTTTTCTGTGATGAAACCGAGGAGAATTTCTCTTGGAGTAGCTGAGAATTCTGGGTCTAATTGAAGGAGAAAATTCGGTAGTTGTTGTGAAGGAATTGGCGGTGAATAAACAAGCTTCCATGTTGGTTTTTTTTTTTTTTTTTTTTGTCTTCTTCTTCTTTGATCGCAGATAAAGAAATAAAGTTTCGCTAGTGGATAAAGTGGTAAAGGGACTAAATAAATAAATAAATATATATATATATATATATAGTTGTAGTGTGGCTAAATGTGCACCACAAGGTGTTGCTCAACCCCATCCCGTCTATATGTGTCGTTTTGGACGGTCACTTGCTTTAAGCCATAAACGACAAAAAGTATGAGCCGGTGGATATGACTTTACGCGTGGCAGTGCCTAGGGCCAAGCACATCAACTTGGACTGGGCACTCATTTGTGGGTGTTGGATCAATCAAACTCTTTTGGATGACTTGTCACGCTCATCTCCAGTTATTTGTACGGCGACAAAGCAAAAAGGGCAAAGTGTTCATGTCGGTGCACATGTCATTGGACCATTGGCTTCTGATATGAGAATTGAGGTAATGTTGGATTGCAGCGGCTTTTTTTTTTCTTTCTTTATTATTATTATTTTTTTGGGACGGACACTCTTTTTTTTTTTTTTTTTTTTTTAATAGATTACGCAGCAAAAGATGTTTCAAGCTTCAGCAGTGGTAGGAATGGTAGCAAAACATACACATGCATTTGAATATCGCTCTTAACAAGAAGACTTCTAATCAGATTACAACGGCCCTTGAAATAAATCATAACTCTATTATTCAAAGCACCTTTCCATTTATGTTCTTTAGTTTTAGTTGTCTGTGGAGATATGCTAGTGAGGCTTTGATACTGTTGAGTAGCCGTATCTCTAATATGATATAGTTTGGTATTGATTCTGATTTTTTAAAAGTATTTTTTATTCAGCTTAAGTTGTTTTTACCGTTTTCAGTAAAAAGCAAAATAACTATTTTTTCAATTATTTTAAACTGTTTTCACCGTTAGAGAGAAATAGTTGGATGGATGCTTCTGAATTTTAATTTGTGCAGGAATTACCTCATTTCACATTAATAAAAAAAAATTTATTCTCATTTTACCCCGTTAAAATGAAATAATCATCATCTGTCTATTTTTTTTATCTCATCTCCATCACTCCCTGTTCTTTCTCATGACTGTGAAACCCTCTTGAACACCCTCTTGAATAGAGCTCATCTCTCTCCTTTCTCGCTCCTCTCTCTTGTCGGTCTGCGCTTCGTTCTCTGTTCGTCCCAGTCTGCCCTCCATTCTGATCTCCTCCACACGAGTGGTTGTTCGCCGGACTCCCTACGGTCTCCTCTCCCGAGTTTCGCCCATCAACCTCAACCCTCTTAAGTACGTTTTTGCTTTAAGTACTCTATTAATTTTAGTGTCCGTTTGTTTCTTGTATTCATCCATGATTCTGAATCATGATTCATGATTCGCTACAGTGTTTTCTCTCACAAAAAATACACGTAAAACGAGAATAGTTCTGAATCATGATTCTGAATACACGAACCAAACGAACTCTTAGTATTTTGAGATTTGCTTCTGATTTGTCCTCAAATTTTTGGGTTTTTTGTGTTACATCTTTTACTGAATGTGCAGAAAAATAGAAAATGTGCTTGTTAGGGTTTCAGTTTTTAATTGAGTAATGCTTGTAGAAAGAGGTTTGGATTCTGTGGAATGAAAGAATTTTTGGCTTGTAGAACGTCAGAAGCTTGATAAAAATGTGTAAGACGTCAATCTAGAATTCTGAAGCAGAACAAAACAACTGTATCCCTTAAGTTAATCAGACAAAGAAATAAAAACATCTTCCCAACCAAAAAAAAAAATGACATGGCTCACACCGTCACACGTACCCAAGGTTTATTTACTGGAGAGTATATATTTGGCCAAGAAAGTAGCAGAAGCAGCCATTAATGATGGAGCATAACAAAGCATGCCATAATTTAGAAGAGATAGCTCTGCAAGATAGTTGGCCATACATTCCAAATGCATTGATGGAACATAAATAGCTTATTGAAACAATTCGTCAACTCCTTCAAAGTGATGACTGATAACTAAAAGTTACTAGCTTATTGAAATATAAATAGCTTATTTCAATGTTCTTTGGCCTTATTAAAATGGAGAAAAGAGTTAAACTGAAACTAAGCCTTTGTCAAATGTAGAGATACCTCGTTGGTCAGTTGAGCTACACAAACAAATCGCCTAAACAATCGGCATGAACTAGAACTTAATGACCATTCAATAAAATAAGAACTTGTAGTAAAACATGGTAGTAACAAAAAGAAAGCTAACGATTACCTTAAAAAAAAAAATAGCAGTTGGCATTTCAAACTTGAATAAGCATGAAGAAATAGGATATGTTTGATGATAATGGTTTTAGTCTAAATTCTTAGCATATTAAGTATTTTCCGCATCGCTTTTAGAGATTAACAATGGCAGTTTGTCAACCATCTTCTTTTTTCTCAGCGTTTGCCGACTTCCTTTGTGAAGAGACATATTGCACCAAATGCACGAAGGATGAAAATTAAAGTAGGGACTGGATCGTGGCGCGTGGAGTTATTAAATTGCAAATCGGGATGGCTCAGGGTACCCGAGATTTCTGACAGGGAACTCTCTACAGCGAGGAGATGTCTGCATCTTTGAGCTGAATGCAAGGAAGAATGAGAGCAAAGTTGTGCTCAAAGTTTCCATTTTCCGAAGTAATGTGCTTTAATTGGCAGTCTTTGTTATAATTTCAGAGTATAATCATCTTGAAAAATTGTTGAACTGATTATTATATGCTGTAGCGTCTGTATTTTTTCATGTCATGTGGATTTGAACATGGTTTCAACCAAACTACACTAGTCACTTAAATGCTCTTAGACCGCAATATATGTATTCTGTTCTTTGCTCCATTTTCTCCTTTAGCATTATCTCAACTTTCATTTTACTATTTGACTAGTTTGTCCAGTATTGTGATCCAAAATTTACGGTATTGATTTAGGTACAGAAGTAAATTAGGTGTGTAATAATGCCTATGGTTGGGATTTGTTTTTTAATTTGTGTATTGATTATAATCAGATTTGATTGGCATTATTTTGAGAATATTTTGCTGGGATGATTGCGTTTGAAAATGTCTATGCAGCTGATAAGTTTCTTTTGGCAAGTTTCAAAAAATCCAGAAACTTGTTTTAGTTTCTATTTTTCTAAGTCAACCATTGATTCAAAGATGGAAAATTGATTTGATTGATTCTTGATTGAGATTTCATAGTTGGATGATCTTCCTATGTTGCCTAAGAACGTGTCCAGGTTCGTTTATCAGTTTTGGGAAGATTTCAGAATTAAAGAAGATTGATTCGTCTGGTTTTGAGAAAGTTGGCCGTAACAGCTATGTTGCAGTGTTGTTGCAACAAGATCTCGCAATGTATGTGGTTCAAAAATTAATTGAAGATGTGTCAAGCTATTCACAAACTTGCTTATTTATTGAAAGTGTTCCTTAAATCTTGGTACGCCTCTTGATGAGTTTTTACTGGGTTGTGAGATAGGGGTCAGCACTTGTATTGAGAGAGATGATTTGAGTGTTTTTCGGGAGAAAAACTTAGTTGGAGGGATTCCAATGTTTAAAGTCGAGGGGATCTCGCTGTTCAAGTCCATTGGGAAAATTACAAGTTCATAGGTGTCTTCTTAGAGAGGGAGTTTAGGGTAGATTAAGTCCAATTGAAGTGTAAAAGAGTTCTTAGTGGATTGTTCATCATCTGGGCGTGGCCCCGCGGAGTAGGGTGTTACCGAACCGCGATACCATTTCTCTCATGTTTTTTTATTTTATGTTTATATATTATTCATATTGTCTTAAAAATTGTTAAAAACTAAAACCGGTACTAACAATGCCTAAGTGAGCATAATAGGGAATTAAAATTTTAAATCTGAGACTGACTTGTTAGTTTTATAAGAATTGTAGAGTGGTTTGCTCTCTAAATTGTAATTGATGGCCTTTTCCTAGTTGAAAAATTTTGCAACATGTGTTCTAGAAATTTGAGTTGTATTGTAATCACATTGACATTAAGAATAGTCAATGCGTGTACACATCAATGTTTTAGACATTGTTTGGTTTGCTCTATGTTTTAGACATTGTTGTTTTATCAATGTTTTGACATTATTGTACTAAATACCGCTATTTGTATCCATTACCAATGTTATTTTCCATTTTCAATTGAATTATGTTTAAATGCATGTTACTTCGTTGTTAACAGAGATGCTTAATAATAATGAACACGACTTAATTCTTTTCATGCCTCTACCAGTTTTTGAACATAGAATGTACATTTTTGTTGTATATATCTTAATTACTCACTAATGCTTCTTTTAATTGTAACTATATTGTGAATGAAAGAAATGAAAAAAAAAAAAATTAATTATCATAAATTTATTGCTAGAAAACTCAGAATCACAACATTATGTTTTTTTTTTTTTTAAGTTTAACAACTATATATTTAAGTTTCATATCATGTTTATTTTAGTCATTTTATATACCCACAGCAATTCAACCTCAAAATTTAGCAAACACTATTACACTAATTTTGAAACTAAGCATAGCTAGTATAATTACAGTTTATTAAATACTCAGTTGTTTCTTGTACTAGCTGCTTTTTTTTCAACATAACTAAAAGTAATTTTTTTAAAATTTACAGACTACTAAAACTAAGCTTATATTCATTTGAAGACAATTTATCCCTCCTTCAATGTTTTGTGCTCAATATCCAGAACAAACCTAAATAATCGGTCCACTTATAATTCTCTCTCAGTTGGATTAATGAATCATCCAATTGAAAATGATAACCGAGTGTGTAGAGTTTGGTTATACATATATAAATACATGTAATGCAAGTCACTCATCGAGAAAAAATTGTAACTCTCAACTTTCAAATACAAGTAATAATGTAACTCTTGAACAAAAATAACATCTACCACTTAAATTCAAAAAATGTTACACACTAAAAATGTCTGGCTCTAATCTCTATTTAACATTCACTTCAAAAATACTGGGCTTTAGTTCTACTAAAAACTATTTAATTTTAAATTTCCCCTATTATGCGACTCTAGTATAACCTGAGTCCTGAAGTACAACTTAGTTATCATTTAGGTTACACAATTCATTTATCAGTCATGGCCCTCAACCTTCAAATGTTGATAACTGTATAACTCATTAAATTACGACAACATCTCATGCTCGAGTTTTGAATACGCAGCGACCTGTAATTATCCGAGGCTAATCGTTTCAAATCATAAACGCACATTTTAGTTCCAAAAGAAATATTCAATTTTAATTTCTCATTATAAGGAATTTGTAACTTTGATAAGTAGCACACCGTAATTCTCATTTAGCATTATATAGATGTTTATAAGTATGCTTTTGAAAGCGATGCAATTGTTGGTTTATGGGCTCTTTAGCCGAGTCCCACATCGATTTTGAAGTAAATATTTTCTCTTATGTAGGCTTAATAAGATATCAATTTTTCATTGTTAGCATCTAAAAATTAGAAATATTTGTTTCCTTAATTGTTTTATTTATTTGGAAAATTTATGAATTTTTATTCAAGGATCCATAAGGGATGTATAAGAAACATTCTTATAAGAATAAATTGGACGATAACAATTTCATTATTTTGGCCAATTAAACTTGGACTTGGCAGCATTCAAAAGTGTACATATATACAAACAAGAAGCATTTGCCTTTTTCTTCTTTCTTTCTTTGGATAAACAATATTTTTTTACACTGGATACATATAGACAGAGACATAGTGACATCTATGGATTGAGCAGAAGACCATCAGTTTGGAACTTTCTTCTCAAACGTGGTTTACTTACAATAATGGCATTGGCATGGTAACTCAGCGTGCTATAGAGGCATACCATTCGAAAAGTACCTACCTAGAGTTTTGGAAAACACTATCGTCAATGTCCTATTGGGACATATTCCACTCGTTTAAGGTCTTGATTCAGTTTTCCAATCGTTTGATATATCTTATCTGATTGAGGATGCGATTTATCGAACACCTTAAACTCATGAACCTCATCATTTACCTCGATGGAGCTAGCCCCGGAAGGTTTTTGAATTCCTGTACTCCTCATTCTCACCCTCATAGTTGCAACACTTTCCCAATCACCAGCTGCAGCATAAATATTTGACAACATGGAAAAGTTTCCCGGATCTGATGACTCCAATTTAGCCAGGTGTTCGAGCACCTCTGCTGCGAGATCCACAGCATTATGCACACGGCAAGCTCCCAAAAGGGTACTCCAAATGACGGGATTTGGTTCTACCGGCATGCTATTTACAAGCCTAAAAGCTTCTTCAAGACGCCCTCCACGTCCCAACAGGTCAACTACGCAACCATAGTGCTCAACTTGGGGAACTACTCCATAGTCTCTCTCCATGGAGTGAAAGTAATAAAGGCCCTCCTTCACAAAGCCAGCATGGGCACAACCGCACAAGACGCCAACGAAGGTAACTGCATCCGGGGAAAACCTTTCCTTCTTCATTCTACTGAAAAGCCAAAGTGCCTTCTCACCGTGACCATGGATAGCCAAACCATGGATCATGGCGTTCCACGATACTAAATCCTTATTTCCTATCCCATTAAAGACCTTGTACGCCTTGTCCAAGCTACCGCATTTTGCATACATATCAACCAACGCATTAGATACTGGCGTGCAACACCTGTACCTAATCCTATCCATAAAAGCATGAACTTTCTCACCTAAACCAAGCAAACCAGACTCTGCACAAGCAGCAAGAACACTAATGATGGTCCCATCATCAAACTTCAAACCGGCTTCCTCCATTTGATCATACAAACTATTCGCCTCATTCGCAATCCCCTTTGCAGCATACCCAGATACTATAATAGTCCAAGTAACCAAGTTCTTCACAGGCATCTTATCAAATAAAATCCTCGCCATATCCATATCCCCAGCTCGGCTATAACCCGACACTATCGTTGACCACGAGACCACATTCCTCTCCGGCATCCTCTGAAAGAACTCAAACGCCTCACTCATTTGCCCAGCCTTGACATACCCATCCAACATCGTGTTCCGAGTAACTAAATCTCTCTCAGGCATTTCATCGAACAGTTGGCGCGCTTCACCCAACTCCCCAACTTTAACCAACCCACCAATCATGGAGTTCCAAGAAACGACATCCCTCACTCCCATCGCCAAAAACAGCTTCTTAGCCGCAAAAACACCAACGGGCCCGCACTTGGAGTAGCTATCAATAAGCGCGTTGGGCACAAAAATATCCGAACAAAACCCACATTTCTCGATGTGGGTATGCACCATTTGAACCACGGACAACCAAGCTTTCCCAGAACACGCTTTCAAAAGAAACGAGTACGTGTAATTATCAGGCGAAACCCCATTACTCTGCATGTTGAAGAAAGCCGCGAAGGCTTGCGGGCCCTGAGAGTTCTGGGTGTGGGCTCTGATCATGGCGTTGAAAACGTGCACATTGGGTTCAGGAATTTGGTCGAAGACGTTGACGGCGAGAGCGATTTGGCGGCAGAGAGAGAAGGCGGCGATGAGTTTGGGCGCGACAAAAGGGTCGTGGTGGAGATTGGCTCTGATAATCTGGGCATGGAGTTGCTTTAAATGAAGTATGTTGGCGCATTTATGGAGGTGGGTTAGCTTCTGCTCCAGCACTCTTCGTGGAGAAACCCATCCTGGTTTTCGAACCGGCACGCACATTTGCATTGTTAGAGAACCCGAAAGACGAAGATGATAATAATAATAATAATCAAGAACTTTGACGAACTAAGTGATTGAATTAAGGGGAATTTGTTGAGAAATCGAATGGGTTTTCGGGAATAGATTGATGGCTTTTGGTTCCCCTGTTTTGGGGTTCAAAAACAGCCTTCGTCCATGGCAGCTTATCCTTCTCTTCCTTCTCCTTTCTTTCCCTCCTCTTTTTTCTTTTTGGGTCAGAAAAGAAAAATATGGGCTTCATTCCTGGGCTTGCACCGTAACCTTCCCAAGAGGCCCGATTGAGATTTTCCAAAGCCCCATTTTCATTGATTGTCAGGGTAATCTCGGTACTTTAGAAAAGAGAAAATTACTTAAGTACAGATTTTTATCCATTATTTTTTACTAATATATTTTTACCTAATATAATTATTTAATTAAAAAAATATTAATTAAAAGTAAAATATAAAAATTTAAATTCATGCATTTTATTGGGTATTTGTATCATTTCCCCTTTTAAAAAAGAACATATGGGTATTTAGGGCAGTTGAAAAATAAAAAGGGTCAAAGTGAATTTAGGCAAAATAATAGGCTGTTTTGAGGCAGTTGAAAAATAAAAGGGACAAAGTTGATATTTAGGTGAAATATGTCTGTTCACTTTGTGATCGAGTTTATAATTTGAGTTGAGATGTGATTTTATGTAAGAGCTTTTTACTGTAGTAAAAAAGTTAGATATGACTGTTTTTGATAACTTTTTACTATAGCAAAACTCAAATTTTAAACTCGAATAGGTGAAGTAAACGGATATTGAGTAATTTGCCTTTTTTTAAATAACTTTTTTGGTTTATGGAATTAAGCAAGAATAACATCTATCATTTGCTTTTATGAGTTATGTTAATTATTGAGATACTCTTTTTTTTTATATAATAATTATTGAGATACTCAATTTAACGCAATTTAGATAAGGTCGTACATTGAAGAAAATTTGGAATCCCTTGGCTAGCCGTACACGGCAAAAGAAAAGAAGCATTAAGCTGGTTTTCCCTTTTTCTCTTGGAAATAAACAACTGAATTCTCAAATCTCACGCAAGTTTCCTTTTGTGCTCAAAAAAGGATTATTATTTTCCTTGTAAACCATTATCCAAAATGTCCAATAATTAGTTTTACTGCTGGAGTTTCTGCATCAGCTTGCACTAGTATCAACAATGAGTATGGTTAATACTTGGTGCAGGATCTTTTGAGTGCAACAAAGAGCAGGTCTTCTAAGAAAACCATAGAATTTCTTAGCTTATTAGTATTTCAATTTTGTTTAGAAGGACTTCTAAAAAAAATAAATAAATAAATTGTTTCAAAGGAACCTTATTCAAAAGAGTTACTTTAAAGGATTTAAGAAATTTATACCTTATTCAAAAGAGTTGATATTTAGGACTCAGGGTGTTCGGCGGTTAAAAACCGTCAGTTTTGATCGGTTCGGTGGCCAAACTAACCTTGTCAGTTTTTAAAAATTGAGAACCGAAACTGACCGTAAAAATACAAATCAGTTCGGTTAACCGAATTTTCAGTTTTCGGTCGGTTTTTAATTTTGGTAATCTGGATAGTGACTATCAGTTAACTATCAGGTTACCCGCATATTTAATTGCATTTTTTGACCAAAAATTGCGAAAAAATGTAAAACATTCCTTGTGTGCAAGCATGTAATCACAATAAATGAATACAAAGCACAATATTCAAATTGATAATACCACAAACACAAAATATTCAAATATAATGTCTAAAATCTAAAGTACAAAAAAAAAAATGAAAACATAAAAAAAAAAGTTTCCTCGGTCGTTTCGGTTTTAACCGACACTACTCACACCAAAATTGAAACCGAACCGAAAATTCAGGGGGCGGTCGGTTAACCGAACCGATTGTGTTCGGTTTCACGTGACACCGCCGTTTTCGATTTTTGAGCGGTCGGTTTCGGTTTTATGATTTTTTTGTACAGTCCTATTTAGGACATGTTCTTTTGTCCAAAAAAACTCAAAAAAAAAAAGACAACTTAAGTTTTAATTTTATTCAAGTTCACTTTTTTTTAAGTTTTAATTTTATTCAATTTTACTCAACTTTATTCAAGTTCTAACTTTAACTCAAGTTATAACTCAAAAACTACTCAAGTTACACTCTAAAAGAACAACCCCTAAGTTTTAGTTGTTTTTGCCTTTTTGGAGATTCCAGACTTGGATCTTCATGAGTTGTTTGATCCCTAATATCAGATGATCGTATTTGGAGAACAATTTAACTCTTATTTAATGTTAGTGTAAGATTGTAACGCAGTTTCACATATCAAGAAAGATTTGCAACTAACTTTCAAGTTTTAGATATTATTAAGGCTCAGTTTAGTAGTGATTTTCAGGCTCTAAAAGTGATTCCATATTCATCCACAACTATTTTTAGCGTTTAGTAAAAAGTACAAAAACTAATGTTAAGAGAATTTCAGGTAAATCAGCAGCTAGAAGGGGAAGTGAAAATTTTAATGTTTTTGCTTTTAGATTCCCGCTCAATCATTTGATAACATTAATGATAATTTATAATACCACAAATACCCCTAAAAACTTTAGAAAATGACCAACTGTGTCCTTACTTACCCTCACAAACTATAATCTTACTTTATTCCCTTTTAATTTGAAAACTCTCATTTTATCTTTTTTTTACTTTTTTTTTTTGTTTGTGAGAGCTTTTTCGTCACATTGAACTTAGTCACACCATTAGATGATTGAACATGAAAAATACATTTTTTTTTTATTTTTTCTTTCGTCACATTGAACTTAGTCACACCATTAGATGATTGAACATAATTTTTTATTGATTAACTTTATTATATTAAATGAAAAAATAAAAAATAAAAAGAATTAATTATCATAAATTTATTGTTAAATACTTCATAATTAAGACATTATGTTTTTTTTTAAGTTAAACAAGTATTTCTAAATACTAAAAATAATTATATATATATATATATAAAAAGTTTCATACCATGTATATTTTAATCATTTTAACTACCCATAGTAATTTAACTTCACAATTTACCAAACGTTATTACACTGATTTTAAAACCAGCACAGCTAGTATAATTATAATTTACTAAACACTCAGTGTTTTTTGTAATAGTTATTTTTTCCTTTAGCATAGTTAAAAGTAATTTTTTTTTAAAATTCACAGCATTACCAAACTAAGTCTAAGTGTGACTGTGACTCATTTGAATAATAATGACATTTGACGCTTAAGTTTACACTTGTAATTATTAATTTTAACTTTTACTATAGACAAATTTAGCTCTACTGAACACTTATTTGATTTGAATTCTCACTCAAATAAACTCTTATGTAACTCTAATAAGCGTATCAATCGGAGTACAACTTAATTCTCATTTAAATTCACAACTTCACTTGTCAAAACAGATTCGTAAATCTCAACTTTCACATATAGTAACCATGTAACTCACTTGAAACTCTAATGCTTAAGTTTAAAAACTACTATACCTGCAATTGTTTTGCTCTTATTTCAAATCATAAATGTACAACTTTACTTACTAAAAGCTATTTAATTTTAAAATCCGACTCAAACAGGATCTTTAGTAACTCCAATAAATGTATCAATTTCAGTACAATTTAATTCATATTTATGCTACATAATTCAATTATCAATACAAATTCATAACTCTTGACTTTAAATATTAATAGCTTAGCAACTCACTTGAACTGCAATGACATTGATCGTTCCAAAGTCTGATTATAAACTGGTGCCGCCCGCATTTGTACAACTCTAATTTTTATTTTACATTTCAAATCATAAATTCACAGCTTTAATTTCTTTTGAGTTTGATTTCCAGCTCAAGTAAACTCTTTCTCAAATGGCTATGTTCACCCTCATTTAACAAACAAGTAGCGATACTTTACTCAACTTCAAGAATTCATTTAGTTCGCTGATTCGAGTTTTTAATTTAAGTTGAAATGTGATTTTATATGAGAGTTTTTTACTGTAGTAAAAAAACTTAAATGTAAATATTTTTTAAAGCTTTTTGCTGTAACTAAACTCAAATTAATGAAATAAACAATGCAAGTGTATATTTCCCTTTTTCAACTGTATATCTTCCTTTTTCAACTAAAGAAAGATCTGAAAAGGTCCAACTCCATCTCTCAGAAAGGGAGAAAAATCGTTGCCTCCTTGTCCTTCACTTTGCTAAAACATGAAAAGAGGAAAGATGGAAAATTTACTAATCAATATAATGATCCATAAAACGTAACTACATTCATAACCCACTTTCTTAAGAAAAGAATATCATGATCAAATTAAAATTCAGAAAGCCTAATAATTAGTCTATCTAATAAGATTTATAAGATGGATTTATTGACGATTAACAAATTAACAAAGCATTTGAATGTTGAGTTAATGTTCTACCACATGTACAAAATTTGGGTACTGCCCTTAAGAACAAAACTTCAATGAGATTGTGGCAAAATCCACAATCCTGATAACCAACTGCAAAACATGGGAAATTTGCTTGTTATGGTACTTAATCATGAGCCAAGGAACAGATAGATCATAGAATCAACATTTCCATCCAAAGATTGTTTGAGCAGTTACAATGCCTACTGTTTTGATAATGGTATAATATCCAAAGCATAACTCACCTTTTCATCATTTGTTAGTTTTGTCTGTATGGATCCCAAGTGTATTAGGTCTCATCACTAATATTAAATGACTTTTTATGACACATATTAACTCACATTTAACGTTACGATTTCAATGATTCAGACAAAATCATAGCTCATAAATTTTAAAAATCAATTTGGTTCATGGATTTAAAATCATGATTCATAACCATTCTCGTTTTACATGTGTTTTTTATAAGAGAAAATACTATAACCAGTCACGAACTATAATTCGAATCATGACCCGAATTCCCCTTCCAAACAAACCAACCCACTTTGATTTGTAGTGACATTGATCTAACACTTGTAAGTTGTAACTGTTTAGCTCTGATTTCTATTTTCCATTGCAAATCTTGAATACAAGTTTTTGTTCCATTAAAAACATTCAATTTTGATGGCTCATTCAAGTAAACTCTTTTAATTTGTAACTATAATTGAAATATCCATCCTGAGTGCATCCTAATTCTCGTTTAAAATTAAAATTTCACTTACTGAGAGGTTCATAACTCTCAACTTTTAAATATTGATTATTCTTTAATGCTTAAATTGTAATGATATGTAACGCTTAAATTCAGATACAGTTGTTCCTTCAACTGTCTGGTTCAAATGTTGGTTTTACATTTCAAATAATAAATGTGGAATCTTTTAGATATTAATAAGTATATATTTCGAGACATCTAATTCTCAAATTTAGATTGCTACGATCTAAAATTATTCGGCTCTAATACATTGCTTTAGTTCTAATAAAAACTCTTTCTCAAATACACTTTATTCAGCTCTAATACACTGTTTAATTCTGATTTCTAACTCAAATGAACTCTTTCTCAAACTGCTATTTCCATATTATTTTTACAAGCAAAACAGCTTTACTTCACTAACTTGAGAATCACATTATCTTTTTCACCTGCACTCTTTCAAATTGCTCTTTCCAGCTCCACTCTCATAAAAGGGCCAAAAGAAAATTCTACAAAAGGCAACAAAGGCTTAGGTTGGTAGTGCTGTAAATTTTAAAAAAAATTACTTTTAATTATTCTGAAAGAAAAAGTAACTGTTAGAAAAAGTAGTTGAGTATTTAGTAAACTATAATTATAGTATCTGTGTTGGTTTTAAAATCAGTATAATAGCGTTTGGTAAATTATAAACTTAAAATGTTACAGATAATTAAAAATTATGACTATATTATATTATACTAAAATATAATATATATAATTACAATATAATATATATTTATTATTATATTTAATATAATACAAAAACTATTATATATAATATATTATATAATTATGATATAAAATATAATAATATTATTAAAATAATGATTAAAATAATTAAAAATAATGATTATATTATATTATAATATAATATATATAATTATAATATAATGTATATTATTATTATATTTAATATAATACAATAAAATGATTATTAAATAACATATTATATAATTATGATATAGAATATAATAATATTATTAAAATGATTAATATAATTACAATATTATAAAATATATTATAATATTACATAAGAAATAATAATATTTTAACTATAATATAATTAAAAATTATAACTATATTATATTATATTATTATATTAAATAAATATATTATATTATAATTATAATATGATATTATTATAATATCATATTATATGATAAAATAATAATATTAGAGTTATTAATGTAATTATGATATTATTTGTTACAATATTACTATTATATTATTATATTATATTATATTATATTATGAGTCTGAATTTTAGATTGAAAAGAGTGTAAATTTTAAATTTTATTAAGGGTATTATGAAAGTTTTATTAATTGTATTATGTTGATTCCTGCATAATCTAAAAGCTAAAGTTGTCCTGATTTTGACTGTAGATTTTTCAAAAAAATTTCAAAAAACACTTTTAAGAAGATTTATCAAACATTAAAATCAGTTTTTGCTACAAACAGAAGCTAATTTTGGGAGTAAAAAGTAATACCAAACTAAATCAAATCCTTGTTGCTTCCTTTTCCTTTTCCACCCCTAAAAAATCATTTGTTACTATAATAAATATTATTAATAATCTTTTTTAACCAAAAAAAAAAAAAAAAACCTACAAAACTTAACCACATGCATAACCCACTTCCTCAAGAAAAGATAATAAATTTTAATAATATGTCTGTATTTTTTTTTTTTTTTAATGAACTTCTCTTCTTTTTTTTTTTTTTCGAACTTCAACTTATTATTTGTGACATGGGATTTCTTCACGATTAAACATTATGAACAACACGAGTTTGGAACTTGGGTGTGGGGGTTAATTTCCGCGTGGTGTTCTATTCTACCCAATCAAAACAAACCTAACATTTTCTCCTGTTCTCTCCTCCAACAACCACAAAAAAACGACAAGAAAAACTCGATAGAAAAGAGACCTTTCAGTTACAGTTCGTTCGTGGGAAGGAGGTTCTAACACTCCACCAAACCCCGTCAATTCAACGCCAATACCTACCTCCTCAAATACCCACCACCAAGAAAGACCACTAACCTTCCTTCTTCCTTACTCTCCTTTTTCTTCTTGTGTATTGTTTCTTTTCTTTTTTCTCTGCATTTTTTTTTTCCTGTTTCATTTTTGCTCTTAGCTTTTCTCAATGGAGGCCAAGCTTTTAGGAGTTTCAGTTCCTTCAATTAAAAACGCTTCAAATCCAAGACCCACTTCTCTTTTTTCCCTCAGACCAAGGCAAATTCTCAACTTGGTCAGCATCAATTCAAGCTTGTCCTCCAAGACTTCTGGCCTTTGCTGTGCTCCGGTTTTTGCGAGCTCTAATGGGTACAGAAATATCAATCCTTTTTATCATAACTACTGATTTTCCTAAATTTGGATTTTGATTTCTTTTTTTGGCTTTGGGGTTTGTACCTTTTTCATTTTTATTTTTTTTTTATTTTGTGTGCGTGTGTGTTGAATATGGAAGCGTTTCAGTTTTTTAAAAAGGGCCTTATATGGGTTCTTATGAAAATTTAATAATCATCATGTTTTCTTAAAGTACTTTGCTTGAGATTTTTCCATGCATGACACTATAATTGGTGATTGGTGACTATGGTGGTGTTTTGCAAGTTTTAGTGCAATTGTATTTAGAGACACATAATTTGGCTAGGAATGTAGTTTTTTTCTCGCTCTCTAATTGCTATAGGAGTAATTCTAAGCTTCAAGAGCGTAATTCCAGCACACATGCAAACAATTTAAAAAAAAAAAAAAAAAAATCGGTCTTTCAGCAATGATAATATGCATGCATCGGCCAGAAAATGGAATCAGTCAATTTTGTTTGCCAGTCTGCATATATTTATTGCCAGTCTGAATAGATGTATGCGAAGCAGAATGCACATTCCACAAATTACTTATTCCAACTGATCATGATTCGGTCTGTTGTAATGGCTCACTAATAATGGACTAAGATTATGAAAATTGCCATTGGGATGTGAAATTTGCTCCCTTTTTTTCTTCCCCTCTTTCTGTTTTATGAAGTTTTTGCTCAATTGCTTTAATTCATATTCTATGTGAGTTTCACGCGATTCCTGGTAAAATATTTCATTCACTCTGATAATTGGCATAGGCCATGTTTGCCGGTGCTTGTTATTTGAATCATATGCCTTGAAATTAATTAACTTTCTTCTTTAGTCTCCAAGTATAATTTATGCTTTTTTTTTTTTACATGAATTTTGTGTTTTTGTTTGATTATGATGACAAATTCTGAAATTTAGCTGAATTGTTCAGATCATTGGCGACGAAGGATAGGACGGATGACAGCGACAACTTGACCCTAGATGCCATAAGATATTCTTTGATCAGGCAGGAGGATAGCATAATATATAACCTTTTAGAGAGAGCTCAATATTGTTACAATGCAGATACATATGACCCCAATGCTTTCTCCATGGACGGGTTCCATGGATCTCTTGTAGAATACATGGTCAAAGAAACTGAAAAGCTTCATGCTCAGGTACTGAACGATCGTCCGAGGGAAAGAATTGTGTATTGCTGGTTTTATATTGACTTTTCATTGTGGATCAGGTTGGCAGGTACAAGAGCCCTGATGAGCATCCTTTTTTCCTCGTTGGCCTTCCTGAACCGTTGTTGCCACCAATGCAGTACCCACAGGTAACTAGGAAAAAAGAAGATGTTTACTTCATTTCGGTGGCTAACCCCTTTCATTTTGGTTCTGTTTCCGACTCTTGCTGTTTACTTGACTTAAGTCTTGCTGTTTACTTGACTTAAGTTTGACTCTATTCGTAATTTGAAACCAGGTACTGCATCCCGTTGCAGACTCAATCAACATAAATAACAAAGTGTGGAACATGTACTTTAAAGATCTTATACCAAGACTGGTCAAGGAAGGAGATGACGGCAATTACGGATCCACTGCCGTTTGTGACACTATGTGCTTGCAGGTAAATTTAGCTAATTTATCCCTTGTTGCTACGCATTTTTAAACCAATTCAGTCGACTTTGATATAAGGGCTCTTCTGTGCCTTGAAATAAAAACTGTGTGATATAAGTCCTTTGGCATCAAATTATTGAATTCATCCATGTAAATTGTCATAGGTTGCTGGATTGACATATTTAAAACAAGAGGTATAACTTGAACCTGAAAAAGTAGGTGTTTTAGCATTACCTCATTTGCAGGTTCAGTCGATGTGAAGGGAAATAAATTCCTCTGCCACAATAGATGTCTTACACATAAGCGAACTTTTTCTGGTTCCCAACATTTCAAGGCAATGTAAATGCAACAATATCGATGGTTTTGAAGATCTATATGTTGATTGATAACTGCTCGATTGTTCATAAAAGATGATGTCCTTTTGTTTTTGAAATAATAGACATGCTTTTCTAGAGTATTTAAAATATACTTCTATCTTGTTTCCGATGATCTTGTTAACAACCTGTATTGCCTCAACATATGCCGTGTACTTGGTTATCATGAAAAGTGCTTAATTTCAACAAACAAAAATTGTAACTGGCAATGGTGTATAGAGATTTTTTCTAGGTCTAGGTAACCTCTAAAAGGTGAAGGAGATTAAATGGTACTAGGCGAGCTGTAATATCACCCTAAACCCGTGTCATTACAACTTCTTGTCCCCACGATTGCTAATAAATGAGTGGCTAAAATTTGACAGTTCTAGTTCCTTGCATGGCTATACGCTTAATTTCAATTCTAATGATGGCAGGTTCTCTCAAAGAGAATTCACTATGGTAAGTTTGTTGCAGAGGCTAAATTTCGAGCCTCCCCAGAGGCCTACGAAGATGCCATTAAACAACAGGCAAGGACCCCCTTTTTAGATGCTTTACGAAATGCACTTATTCCAATTTCTAGTGCTATTTTTCCTGTGTGATTGCCAAGTTTCATTAGAGGTGTTGGAACTTTTTTTTTTTTTGGCAGGACAAGGACAAGCTGATGGCTTTGCTGACTTATCCATCAGTTGAGGAGGCAATCAAAAATAGGGTAGAAATGAAGGCGAAAACGTATGGGCAAGAGATGCCTGTGAACATAGAGGAAGATGTGGCTGACCCAGTTTACAAGATCAAGCCAAGCTTGGTTGCTGTTCTTTATGGGGACTGGATCATGCCATTGACAAAAGAAGTTCAAGTTCAATACTTGCTGAGAAGGTTGGACTGAGGAAATTACTAATTAGCCTCTCTCAAGCCTTTTGCCAAACTATATGTTTTCTTTGTAGATAACCTTCTATGTTAGTGCTGTTCCATCCATAGTTTCCTTTTCTATGTATAGGAGGTTTCTGAGACTCATTGTGCCGTCCCATAAAATCATCGCAAGGTTGCAACTTTCAAACATGGAAATGATAGTTTTATGGTTTGCGCGCATGAAAATAGTTTTTTCACCTCCTATTATCATAGACAAGGACAAGGCTTTTTCAAAGGGCACTACTTAACACCGCAACTAATAAATGGAAAACCTCAAACGTAAGGGCGCACATTATAAAGCCCACCCACTTTTTATTAATCTGGTACCGACGTCACTTTTGTCATATTTTTATCGATTGTTATTATTAAATATAAAAATATAATAAAATAATATGATAAAAATTAAGTTTTATTAATTATTATAAATTTTTTAAGTTATTATATAAATTATTATAACCGTCTATTAATATTTTACAATTAGAATAATAATATTTATTAATCGATAAATATTAGAGTGACGATTATATATATTTTTTGCAGCATCTAAGCCAGTTATAAAAAGTTTGTAAGTTTGCTCTACTAGTTCTTCGGTTAATTTCATAAGTGAATTTTGTTTTCTTCGTGGGAGTTTAAATTGAAATAAAGGTCGGCAGTCGGCAGACGCAGAACATTTTTGTATGGCTGGGCTGAGAAATTGCATAATCCATGTGCTTATTCTTATTTGTTGATGTGATTGAAGCACTAGGGAATCTGAATCGGATTTGGTCCCCCTTGTGTTTTCGAGAGGAAACCACGTGGGACGTAATTGAGTTGTCCACGATGACATATCAATTTTTGTTAATTTCTGTTTTTTTTAATACTAGAATTTTCTTATTTTTGAAAACAGCTAGAATAGAAATTAGTAATTTATGAGAAAAATGCAAAACTACCCTTTTATAATAGTTACATTTTTATTATAAAGACAAAAAAAAAAAAAAAAAAAAACCCTTTCATAATAGTCTCATTTTTAATATTCAAAAAAAAAAAACTATCCTTTTATAATAGTCACACGTCTATTATATTATCAACTTGTTAATTATAATTGTTTCTTTATAAGAATAGACCAACTAATAAAAAGATAGTCTTAACATATATAAAAGAACCAAAAAGCTTTTCTTTCATTTTGACATGTGAGGGCTTCTCTTTCTTTTTGGTACATGGCATTACTTTTTTCTGTTCTTTTCTTGTTTATTTTTAAAAATTTTGATGATTCTGTACTCAATTTTTTCCCCCTAAATAAGATCCTCATAAATATTTTTTTTCTAATTGCTTTGTTGAAATCAAATCTTCTCAAATGTGTCCCCACCTAAATAGTTTTTCTTTATAACCCTCTCAAATATTATATTTTCATATGAACCCCATAAACTTACTCTCTAATATGCTCCACTAAAATTTTTGTTTTCCTTTAATTATACTCTTGCTTAAATTTTTATTTTATTTTTACTAAACTAAACTTCTATAGGAGTAATAAGTCAAAAAAAAATATTTTTGAATAAATTTTAAATATTTTTATCTAAAAAGTGTAACACGTTGAATACACACATATAGCGCGTGCTTTCAACTAGTACTAAATAAAAAGATAATATTGATTTCACATTGAATTTTAAGGGTTAATTCTAAAAAAAATTCATATATATTTTTTAATAGGGGAGGATAGGAGTTTCAACCTCTAATATACTCCACTAAAAATTTTGTTTTCCTTTTAATTATACTCTTGCTTAATTTTTTTTTTATTTACTAAACTAAACTTTTATGGGAGTAATAAGTCAATAAAAAATTTTATTTTTGAAGAAATTTTAAATCTTTCTATCTAAAAAATGTAACACGGAAAAACAAACAAAAAAAAAAAATCTTTGATTGTGGCGAACCCATATCCCATTTTACAGCGTGATTGCAGTCAAGCCTAATAAATTTATCAGGATAATACAAGTTAGTTTAATAAACAAAAAAAAAAAAAAAATTTATGAAATAAAATAATTCTGTGATATATAATATAATATGATTTTATCACATTAAATTTTAAGGATTAATGTTTTCCAGCCTAAAAATTTCAAATATAAAAAAAAAAAAAAAAATTTTAAATAGGGGAGGATAGGAGTTTCAACTTTTAAATGTTCATTAATGGATGGTTGCTGCCTTGCTGGTCCTTAACAATTTTTCAACAATTATGAAGCGTGCCGCGATAGACATGCTTATAGCTTTGTGCTTTTATTAATAGTTGAAGGTTTTTTTTTTTTTTTTTTTTTTTTCTAATTGCATATTATGGCAATATTGTCAACACGGAAAATAAAAAAGAAAAAAAAAATCTTTGATTGTGGCTTTTCTTTCCAACCCATATCCCATTTTACAGCGTGATTGCAGTCAAGCCTAATAAATCTTATCAGGATAATACAAGTTAGTTTAATCCCAAAAAAAAAAAAAAAAAAATTATGAAATAAAATAATTCTGTGAATATATAATATAATATGGTAAATTGGTTATCCACACAATTGAACAAAATTATTGTGCAAGTGAGTAATGTATGATATCCAGCCTGGGAAGCACGAATTACATTATTGAGTCTTAACGTCAAAAACAAAGTAAAAAAAAAAAAAAAAATGATTACGTATAATCATGCAGTCCTAGGAAAAACAATAGTAGTATTACTTCTTAACCAGTTACATTTTTCAACTTAAAAATAAAATAAAATTCGTCATTTCTGAAAATCTATAGGAAAAGGTCTCTACTTGCATGAGCCCATTATTGTAGAGAATCAATGTAAGAATCCAAGGAGCTATTCAGCAGCTATAAAAACTCAAAAAAAGTAATTTAAGTTATAATTTTATTTAAATTTATGTTCTTTTTAAGTTTAAATTTGATTTACAAGCGTTGAATATCAAATCGGGGTTTAAGGATACTGAATTCCATTCCAAGGGTTTTGAATATCAAATCAGGGTTTAGTTTAGAATTAAAACTCGAGTTTAAGTTTTCACAAAATCTATTCTTAAAAATCCAAAGAACCTAAGATCTATAAAATCTTTTTTTGAACCAAAAACGAGTTTTAAATCCGAAAAAACTTTCTTTTCAAGTAATCTTACCTTGAATCCTTGATGTTGATTTTTTTCAAAACTTTCGATTTGGGATGGAAATGGGAGAGAGAGAGAGAAGAGTGCTCGGGAGAGTGGAAAAGATGAATAAAACATCACCTATATACCCTATTAAAATTTTTCATCATTATTGAGTTTTTATTAAAATATCATCTAAATACAAATTTAAGTTTTGACTCACTTAAACACAAAATTAAAAAGATTCGTATATCAAATCATAACTCAAATGTGCATAATCAAATATAAACTCAAGTTAAAATTTTAACTTAAATTATAACTCAAATTCAATTCAAGATCTTCACTCAAGAATGTCTAACTCAAAAATATAAAAGAATAACACCAAGATTCATCTTAAATATTTCTGTAAACCAATATCTGAAGTAAATAAACTTCGTAATAATCTTTCTAAATCAATTGCCACTAAAGCAAGTTTTCCCTTTTAGCGCCGGCAAATTAGTGAAAGTCAGAGTAATCTGTACGTAATTAATGAAATCAATGCAATTCACAAATAAAATGAAAACAATCCAATTATATAAACTTATCAATCTTTATAAACTATTTTACTCATCAAATATAATGGCTCAAAATACGACAAAAAATAAAACCTAGGCATAGAAAGAAAAAAAAAACACACACTTTAATTAGAAGATGCGTTAGTTATGGCACAATCTTGAGATTGCGGACGTCAAGACGCAGGGAAAACAAAACCTTGTTTAAAGCAAACATACGGGAAAACAAAACCAAAATAACAATAGCAAAAAATAATAAAAAATAAACAAAAGGTTGGCATGGACTTATTTATAAAACGATATTTAAAAGTCTTATTCATTTTATTGATTTGAGTTTTATTACAGTAAAAAGCCTTCAGAAATAATCACATCTAACATTTTTATTACAATAAAAAGCTCTCACATAAAATCACATCTCAACTTGAAAAACTAAAACTAACTCGAACCAAAAAACACCAAATAAAGTCTACTATTTTGGATTGTAATATCACATTTTAATTTAAACAAAAACAAATATATGTTGAGCAAAAATTAAGAAAATTCTGATGGCGCAAAACTACACGTCATATTTGAAAGCATTATTTTCTATGCTAAGAAAAATTCTGCATTATACATCAGAGTTGAATAAAAAATTTAAGCAAAATAAAAAAAACATATAAAATTAATAGAAACTGATAGAAATTTAATAGTTTGAAACACATCTAATTGATAATATAATATGATATTTATTCAACATAACACTAACGTATAAAAGGTATTACAATTGTTAATGTTACATAATTTTTAAGTCGATAATACTTTGAATAAATTTCAAATATGTAACATTGGAATTTAGAAAGACACCATAAGAAATTAAGAATACCTGACTATATATAAGCGTATATAAAGACTTCATTCATTTCACCGATTTACGTTTTTAGTTTTAGATTTTTACAGTTAAAAAGTTCTCAAAAAATATCACATTTAATTTTTTTTACTATAATTAAAAACTATAAAGTATTATTACATCTCAACTCAAATTAAAAATTTAAATCCAAATTAAAGCTAAACTATTTGATTGCATGGAACTAGGGTTAAGTTAACCTGAACTCCACTACAATTAAAACTATTTATTTATTTATTTATTTATTTATTTTTTCGAATGAAAAAGTTGATTGTTTTATATTGATTTGTGTGAACCCAGCTTACCTTACCGAGATAAAAATACGACAGTTATAGATCTAGAAGTAGAGATAATAATATAAGCCAGAGCAGAGGCTACTCTAGAGAAAGCCCCAAAATAGGAAAGGAAAAAAAAAAAAAAAAAGAACCAGAGCTTTCATATACAGGGCGTTTCCAGGGAGTGTGACAGAGAGAGAGTAATGGAGAGGCTGAGAAGTGGAATAATGTCCGGTTCGCGGGCTACGGTTGCGGGACTAGTACTGTTCGCGTTGGCCGTTCTGGTGACCGTACCGGAAGTCTCGGCGACTCGGTATATCGTCGGAGGAAACCAGGGTTGGACTACTAATGTAAACTACACCATTTGGGCTCAGGGGAAGCACTTCTACAAGGACGATTGGCTCTGTAATCTCTCTCTCTCTCTCTCTCTCTCTCTCTCTCTAGACTTATTCTATGTTTCTCTCTCTTTTGTTATTTCTTTGCATGGTTTTTGAGCTTAGATTCACTTACTATTACTGGGGGGTTTTTTTTTTTTTAAAAAAAAAGAGTTTTTGCTTGTTCTTGCTTAATGTCGGAGCTGCTTGAGTCAGATCTGAAAGTGGGTTGTGCGCAAATTCTGGTCTTTTCTTTGTTTTGTTATAGTTATATTTAAATGAGGATTATCTGAGGGGAAAGGAATTAATTACTTTCCTTTTTTGGAAACAGCTTGGTTATATATAGATTAGAGTGTTGTTTCTGTTCTATCTTAAACTTAATTTATCTGTATGTGAATGAGAAAAGGGTGGAAGTATTTTTATTTGTCAACTTTGATTTGTCTTGTTTCCTTGGGCAGATCTAACATTTTGCTTACTATCCTTTTCTTTTCAGTTTTTCATCTTAGTGTCTTCCTTTTCTTTATTTTTTTTTTTTTTCCCTTTATCTGTTGGTTTTGGTTAAAATAAGGTCAAAAGGTCATGACATAGTTAAGGTAGTCTTATAATAGGCGGATTATTGGTTTTGTCACAAATGTTAATGAATCTTGATTAAGATTCCTGACCATCACTTCAAAAATAGTAACTTTCTCTAATTTGTTCCATCAATGTCCATCACAATGGACATTTAGGAAAAGTAAAAAGTCAAATATCTAGTTTTCCCCCTTTGTCTATTGACCACAATAATATCTTCTTGTGGAAGTGCTTAGTTTTTTTCCGCTTTGCCCTTTTTATATAAATTGTGCCTACTCAATTTGGTCTCAATTGAGCCTATAAACCCAATTTTGTTTCCAATAAGATTATGTTGTAGAACATTTAAATTCAAATTGTATCTTCCCCCACAAATATATATATATATATATATATATATATATATATATACTTGGCAAATGGCAAGCATCTACATATTGTCTAAACATTTACATCAATGGAAAATGCTAACGATAATCCAATCAACATCTATCAAGTATTGGTTTCTACTCTCTATTTGAATTCCTTTTGATGAAATGCCATTTTCTATGAAAAAAGGTTTGAAACTTGCTTGCTTAAGCAATTGGTCTTGGATCATTGGCTACTAAAGTTTGCATGCATTCCTACTTGGTAACTCTGTTTTCTTTTCTTCAGTCTTTGTGTACGACAGGAACCAGATGAACATACTAGAGGTGAACAAGACGGACTACGAAGCATGCAATGCCGATCACCCTCTTCACAACTGGACTAGGGGAGCTGGAAGGGATGTGGTTCCGCTGAATGTGACCCGGCACTACTACTTCATCAGTGGCAAGGGGTTCTGCTATGGTGGAATGAAGCTAGCCGTCCGTGTTGAAACCCCTCCTCCCCCTCCCTCGGCTTCACCAATAAACGAAAAGAGCAGTGCTCCACGGTCCACTTCCTACAGGGGCAAATTTGTTTTGCCAGCCGTCTTCGCCATTGGTGCAACGTGGGACGCATTCGTTCGGTTCTGGTAGTCTTCACTAGTGTGCTTTAAATCTCCATTGTTTATTGAGGACATTAGACTTACAAAACAATGTGGGGATGAAAAATCCTCTTAGCGAACTTGCTCTTAACCAATTTGTTCTTTGTTTATTGGGGTGGTGGTAATTTATTTCATTTGTGTTTGTTTGTTGTGCCCTTTGATAGTAGTTGACCTAAACTTGGAACAATGGTTCAAGTTAAGGGTGTTTGGTGGAGGGTTTGAATTTTGAAAATTGAAAAGCAAAAGTGTTGAATGAATTGGATTTCATTAGTTTTATTTGTTGGGAGTATTCAAATGCATAAATTGCGGAACTAATTTTGAGTTAATTAGAATGGATGGACAATGAATGTGTTGGCCATGTGGTTTTGTACTTCGGGACATGCAGGATTTATTTATTACTTGTTTGTCCGATGGATTGCATGAGAAATATGATTAGCTTTCATGCTTGGCGCATTTTGTGGCGTTGGCCCTCTCATGATTTCAAAGTGTTTCCAAGACCGTGGGTATGTTTATTTGCACAATTTAAGTCATAATTTTAGTTGTGTATGTGAAAAAAAATATTATAATTAGCAGTTAAATTTAAATTTATGTAAGAGAAAATACTGTAGCAGTCATAACTTGAGTAATGAAATAAACAAGAACTCAAATTCTCAAGCGTGATTTGGGAGGAACTCTTATTTATTCACATTTTTAATTTGAACAACAAATACAATGTAAACAACGAATACAATGTAAAGTTATGTTTAGTAGGTACGAAAAATAAAGAGACTAGATATTTTTTAATATGTAAATAATTTAAATAGTTAAACTTAAAGGGTAATGTAAAATTGTGTTTAGTAAGGTAAAAAAATAAAGAGAGTAGATATTTTTTTAATATGTAAATAATTTAAACAGTTAAACTTAAAAGGTAATTTAATCTTTAAGTTGAACAGTTAAATATAATTTAAATTACATGTTTATTATACATAAATTTAAACTGAGCAAACTAGTGACAATTAAAATTAGAAAGGTCTTGATAACAGAGCATGCCAACTCAAAAGATGTGGAGCTAATGCGTCATTTCAGTTAAGAACCAAGGGTTGCACGTGCCCAAGGCGACAATCTCCACCTTTACCGGAAAAAAAAAAAAAAAAAAAAAAAAAAAAAAAAAAGAAAAAGAAAAGACGTTAGTTGCAGGACTCAAGTTAAGTCACCTTCCAATTTTCTGAGGCCGAAAAGCTTAAATGGAGCGGTACTTGCCACTAGCCCAAGCACTATTGGACTTTACTTAAATGGGCCTCTATTACTCCCCTTCTCATCTCATATTGATATGTAGCTTGGAAAGATGTAAATTTTTTTTTGAATATTACAAACATAGTCAAAATTGAATATCATTATATAGTGCAAAATGAGATATTATTATGTTAACTACCATATCAGTTTTGCTATTTTTTTAATATTTGTAAAAATTTTGTTAAATTTCAACTCAGTGTAATTATCTGAAAGATGTTTTAGGTTGCGACGCTTCTTTTCCATATCGAGTATTAACTTTTCCTGCAATGACATCTGCAAGACTGCAACTAAAAAGTTGTGATATGCATGTAAGAACTATTATATATTTATTTTATCGCTGATTCGTTGGATTTACGTAAATTATCAACTAATGTTGGCTTTTTAGCTCAGCTCGCGGAACATACTCAAAAATCACAACCACCCTCTACTAAGCTTTCATCCATATCGACTGCTTTGTTTTCCTTTTTCTTTTTCTTCTGATCAATTTTTGCTTTATTGTTCACTCTTTTATGCTGGGAAGATAAGAATTATCTGCTTTTTTGGCGTTGGTTTTTCTCTTTATTTTTGGAAAGAAAAAGGAATATTGTGCCATCCTCAAGAACTCAAACTCTCTTTCCTTTTGTTCACAAAATGAAACTATATCCAGCATCTCTTAGCCAGTCACATGGCTCGCCTTTTCTATTACTAATCTTTGTAAAGCTTTTGCTGGCGGAGCCGTTACACAAATCACGAACATGGCGTTTAGTTTACGTAGTCAGAATCATAATTCAGAATTATTTTTATTTTATGTATATTTTTTGTAAGAAAAAATACTATAAATAATCATGAATTATGATTCAAAATTAGAGAAATCAGATACATATAGGAAACAAACGTTCCCTAAACTGCCTCTGGAACAGAACAAATTGTGTTATGCCACGTGGACCCATAAGTCTTACTGTACACGAGGACGGTGATTAACCCGCCGACTCTGATTAGTGAACGGAAAATGATGCATTTTTGCATTCATGAACAGACTAATCAATCCTGACCTGATTCATATATTTACAAATGATCAAATAGCGATGGCCAAAAATGGTAATGCATTTATTAGTTGTAACAAATAAGGATCTGCACTTCGTCAAATTCACTCTTTTGCTTTCAGTCTTTTGACTCTAATCTGTAGTGGAGACCGTTAAAGAGCATTAGAGAATACACACACACACACACACACGTGTGTGTGTTGCGCCAAGTCTACTTTTGCTCCATATATATGTAGAAAAGACAAGCAATTATATAGAAAGAAAAACCTAGAGTACTAATTAACTAATTTTTTCAAAGAGTGATCAGATCATAGAGAGAGAGAGAGAGAGAGAGAGAATATATGGATGGTTTGATCATGAGCAGAAGGATGGGAGGGATGGGAAAGTTGGCGATGGTTGTAATATGGGTCATGATGTCGTTGGTGGGGCTGAAGACAAGTGTAATGGCAAAAACGACATTGCACAGGGTTGGAGGCTCTCTTGGATGGAACCAGAACATAAACTATACTTTATGGTCCGCTTCTCAGCACATCTACGTCGGAGACTGGCTCTGTATAACAACTCTCTCTCTCTCTCTCTCTCTCTCTCTCTCTCTCTATTCCTACATTATTCCTGTTCTTGTTACACCATAGACTTGGATCTGTAGATTTGAGGTTGGCTTTGTTATCAATCAAAATGATGGGTAAATTAATTAATTAGTACATTTTGAGGGAATTAATCTTGATTAGAGGAAAATTAACAATATTAGTGCTTGCATTTTATTTTATTTTATTTTATTTTATATTTTATTATCAGTAATTTAGTAAGCATGCATATAATGAACACAAGAACGCTCAATTAATATTGTCAGCAATTAATAACAAGCTAGATTATTGAAGAATATACATGCCATATGGGTAACGTGCATTTCTAATTTCTTAATTGGCCTACTTTTTTTTTTTTTTTTTTTTTTTTGGCAAATTCGGGAAATTGTCTCCGTAGTTCTACATATTAACATTTATAAGTATTAGCACTGGTAACATTTAAGTTTATGCTACATGTAATTACCAGTTAATAAAGTAATGATTTGGCCTAATTTTGTTGTGTTTTTTCGTCAGATTTCCACTTTGACAAGCGTTACTACAATGTATTGGAAGTGAACAAAACAAGTTATGAGAACTGCGACGACCAAGGCTTCATTAAGAACATAACTCGAGGTGGCCGCGATGTGTATGAGCTCACAGAAGCACGGCCTTATTACTTCCTCTCCGGCGGCGGGTATTGCTACGACGGAATGCGTGTCGCCATCTTTGTCGATGACCGACTACTCCCGGCCACTTATCCTGCCCCATCTCCTGCTCCTGTTCCTGCCCAAAACGCTTCTCCAATGTCAAATAATAGTACGGTTGATCAAATGTTTCTCTATATTGTACTCCTTTCCATAACTTTCATTTTGATCATCCTCTTCTAAACCGTGTATTGGGATACAAATGCCAAGAGGCCACTTGATAATTAATTGAAGGAAAGTAATATAAATAAGGTTACTGTGATGAACATGGACGCATACTAATTTGAATTGTCTGTCAATATTTGAGCAATAGAGAGATTCATCGAGAGGAAACAAGTACCCTTCAAATTAGATTACATACTCAATTACATTGGAATCTAATTGAAATTCGGAAGTTCAAAAACAATCATCACCAATAAAGTATTTTTCAATACTTCTTAAACAATTGATATCTGCAATGACAACATTTACAATAACTTTATCTTTTTTAAACTAATATATTTTATATTTGGTCACATTTACATATGACGTCATCATATAATATATTAGATTAAAGAACGAGATTTTTACGACAAAATCGTTTAATACATAAAAAATGACGACATCTAACGTTTTTTTTTTGTTTCAAAAAGTTGATGCACATTAAACTACTGTTTTTAAAAGTCCATCATTAAATGTAAATCTCTTAGGGAAGATTCCTTCAGAGTGTGTTTGGTTAAAGGTAAAAGAATAAAAAATAAAAAATAAAGAACCTTAATTCTAATATTTGGTTTGTTAAAACTTATGAAATAATTATTCTTTTAGAATGATTTTTCTTTCATTTTAGTAAAATTGTCATTTCTCTCTCAGATGACATGAATGGCGATTCCAATTAAGATTTATTTTTTTTTTTTTTTATGTTCTTATTTTTTTTTACCATCATCTTCAACTAAGACCCATCACCATCATCTTCAACCAAGACCCACCACCTCTCTATACCCCATTATCCTTCTTCGACCCAGATCCAGCGCCTTCATTGTTTTGTGAACTCAAGTTCTACTTCTCCACCGTCATCCCTTGCTCAAACTGCATCCGCCTAGCGCCACCCACGAACAAATCATCCTCCTCTACTCTCGCACAAATCTGCCTGCATCTAGGCCGACAAAACCCACCCCATCCTCTCACATAATCTAAAATTCTCATCAATCAAAATGGAAAAACTCAAAAACTTGTCTTCATTTCAAATTCATGAACATAAAAACCTCAAAAACCCATCAGATTGTTGGTCACCATAAATCTCAAACATTGTTGTCATCATGAGAAGTATATACGATCTTTTTTGGATTGGAAAAAAAAAACTTCATAAAAAAAAAAAAAAAAAAAAAAGAAATTCTTCATAGAAGGTGGGTATTTCATGGTTGTGGACCACCAAAAAAAGAAAAACAAAAAATGAAGGGAGGGGGGGACAAACTCATATTCATTTTTATTGTATTTGTAAAATCTTAATCAAACAAATGAATTTTTTTTTCCTATTCTATTCAATTATTATTATAATTCTTATTATCATTACTATTCTACAATTGTAACTAAAGACATTCTAAGAGAAGTTAACACTTATAACTTTAATAGTGGTTTTGGAAAAATACTTCAAAATTTTCAATACAAAAATGTATAACTTCTCCCACCTATTTTCTTCTTATAAATTTTAAAATTTAACCTCTCCATTTTATAGTTTTGAGCACTTATTTTCTCCCCCTTTCAAAAACAAAACAAACGTTTTAACTGAACTTTTGCGTTCTCCTTCACTACCCCCTCTTTAATTCCCTCCCCTATCAACCTTAAAAAGTTTGCTCAAATCTCTTGATTCTTTCTCTAAATTCATTCTCTCTTCCTCACTCCCCAAACCCCATAGTTGTTGGTGCTAAGACTCTCATAGTCGTGCTCCTCACCCACCACCACCCACCATCTCCAAGAGTCACCACCATTTTTGAGTTAAATTTGAATCCAAATAAAGTTGAGTAAAGTTTTAAAACTTAAAAGGCTTTTAAATAAAGTTGTTTGAGTTGTGAGTTTTTTTAGACAAAAAGAGCAGGCTTTCTTTTAGGTTTTTATTGTTGTTGTGGTTGCTTTTGGTTAGATTTTAGCAATTCTTAGATTTGGGGTTGTCATGGATTTGGATTTTTTTTTTTTTTATTTAAGTACATACATATAAATATGATAGTTTTTCTAATTTGTAAGTGACATTTGAAGAAACTAAAAACATTTATGCTAAAACGTTACCATTGTGAGAGTGTTACAGTTAAAAACTTGAGATCAAATGGAATTTCATATGTAAATTCCACAATGATATCAAATATCAAGCAAAAACAATTACTATCTATTTCACAACGTTCTTTTAAATGTCATAAAAACTCATAGGGATATTTTTGAATGTCGTTTATTTTCTATCTGGGCCAATATTTATAATTATGCTGCTAAATAATATCTTTAATCTTGACGTTAAATGATGACATTTCTATAAGAAGTAGAGGTCAAAGGCTAAGAAAAACCATTTGAGGATGTCACTAGTGTTGAGCACCAAAAGAATAGTAGTGAGCCGACACTTGTGTCCTCTTATTTCCGTCTCTTTTTATGTCTTTTTAATAATGTTATGAGACGTCAATTAAAATTTTTTAAATTAAAATTTCTTATTAAAGATATGACATGGTTATTTAAGACACAAAACAGACACATTAAAAGAATCATTTGAACTCAATCCATGATATGAATTTAAATTAAAATGTAATTTTATGTGAAAATTTTTTTACTATTTTAAATATTATTAAACGGAAATTTTTTAAATAAAAGTCATTTTAAACTCAATCCATAAAATGAACATGAATATCACGAATGCCCTTTTAACATTGTTAAAACGATAACGTTGCGAGAGCCAATTTTGCAATATCTAATGCCAATAGATCCGTCCTCTGTCGTAATCCAACTTCAACGGCGATAACGCCACCAAATTTCTGTCCAAAACAATCCTCATCCACTCCTCAAATCACGAAAATACCCTCTTGGAGCTTCCGTTCGCTCCCGTTTTCTGCAATGTTAGCTATCCCCACCCACAAAGGTCCAAACTTCCCAAAACCCAAAACTTTTGAAAGTTGAATTTTGAAACATCTTATTGCAAAAGGACTTTAGAGAAGAAGCAAAGAACATGGCGGTTTCTGGAGATTTGAGGGTCTTCGCAACAATGGGTTCTTACCCTTTTAAGCACCACCATTTGGGGAACGCTCTTTCGCCTTCCAAGGTTTGTTGGCTTCGATTTAACTTCCATAACCCATTTCAGTCTTCAGCTCCAAAATCTCAAGCTTGTATGCGTAGTCATAAAAAACGCTGTATTTTCCCTTCAATGATTCATACATTCCTGGGCATTTTTCAATCTTCCTGTAGATTTTATGTCAATATTATTTGGGCATCTTCTACTTTTTTTTCTGCTCTTGTTTGGTTCATAAAAATTTTAAAATGCAAGCTGAACAATTGCTTACAAGATATGCCAGCCTTAAACAGAACTGGTATTCAGTTGCTCCCTCATTTAAAGATAAATAACAAATTTTTATATTTCATTTCATAGATGTACTACACCAAAAATATAGATAAAAAAAGGGCAGTTTTTAGATTGGGACTTAGTGGTAACAGGAGAACTTGGTTTATAAAAAAGGGTTAATATGCTTTTTTAGTCCCTATTTGGAGCAACTCCCATTTTGGTCTCTGATTTTTAGACCGCACCAAAAGGAGTTTCCGGTCAATCAAATTGTCCTAAATTAGTCGTTATGTCCATTTGACTATTAAAATCTCAATGAGAAAAAGTCTAATGTGATAAGCAAAATGAAATTTGGGCCTATAATTTGGGATTAAAGATGAGTTTAACCCTTCAGAAAATGCGTAGTTTTTAGGCTTTGTTTTTGCTATTTCATGCCCATCACACTTTCCAATTCTGCAGCTAGGTTTCAAAGGCTTATTAAATGGTGGATTATCCACTTCCAAACGGCCTTGCACAGATCAGGAAGGCAACAAATTAAAGTGCAATTATCACCAATCATTTGGTATTTTTGGTGAAAATAATGAAGTACTTTCTCCTGAACCTCCAATCCAAGAAACAGAGAGCCTCCTCCTCAATGCCGTGAACATGAACTTCTTTGAGCGTCTCAACTTGGCGTGGAAGATTTTGTTCCCTTCACCATCAACCAAAAGGAACTCCAACGCCAAGATTGCGAAGCAGCGCTTGAAGATGATTCTTTTCTCTGATAGATGCGCGGTTAATGATGAGGCAAAGCAGAAGATAGTGAGCAACATTGTGGATGCTCTGTCAGATTTCGTGGTGATCGATTCTCAGGACAAAGTACAGCTTAGTGTCTCGACTGATACGGATGTGGGCACTGTCTACTCTGTCACTGTCCCTGTGAGGCGTGTTAAGCCTGCATACCAAGATGTGGATGAATTTGGTACTATAAGAAATGTTGAGTACAAAGACAACGGAGAAGGATCCAGTTCTGTTGATGCTCGATTCGATTTCTTAGTCCCCGATGAGAATGCTCTGTAGTTTAGGTCATTAGTGATTGCTTTTTGGCTCAAAGCTAAAGAGAGGAAACTTCCTAAATGAGACCGAGTAACTTTGTTTTAGCTTTGCTGGTTTGTGAGTTGTTAGAGACTTGAAATATTTGTATATATCAATTTTAACTCTTGTTGCTTTGAGAGTAGATTTTGCTGTATGGTAGAGTGGATGCATGGCTGTCGTTGATCCTTACATTTCAATGCCTTTTCTGAATGTGCTAACATTTGTTGACCAGCTAAAGTAGAACTGCCTTTATTATTCTCTCTTTTACCTTTTTTTTTTTTTGGGGGTAGATTTTGTTTTTAAATTTATGCTAAGAGGAGCTAAATGCTTTCATAACATGTTGCCCTTTTGGGAATTTTGTCGTTTTTTGAACATGTTTTCTGAATGTTGCGGTTTTGGTGGGTATATTTGTTAGGAGGTACTGTCGTTTTGGATGCAATGACATGTGTCGTTTGAGAATTGTCTTCGTTTTTTTTTTTTATTCAAAACAAGGTGAATCTCTTATTTGGCTCTCCAACAATAGGTCAAATTCTATATTAACCCTGACTTTTGTAATGTTTTATAACGAGTTCGTGATCTCTTCAATTGTTTTAAATTAACTTTTCTCTCTATCCAACTGCTAAAAGCTCTATTATAGACAGTTCTATTAGAAAAGAGACGTGAGGACCACCTACAATTTAATTGAAGTTAATTTCTGTAATTTTACATGTTAGAAAATGATGGTTAAGAATAAAGTCGTGCATATCTGTAATTTTAATAACCGATGAATAAACAAATAATTTGGAATAAATTAATATGTGAGAGATTTATGTCTGTTTAGGAGAGCTTTTTAAAAGTTATTTTTGACTTTTTAAGTCTAAAAGCTGTTTTTGAAAGTATTTAAATAATTTATTATAAATGTTTTGACTTTTCAGAATAGCTTCCAATTAAAGTAAAAAAATATGACTTCTAAAAAAAGCACTTTTAAATAGACCTTAAAATTTGTATTAAAATTTAATTTAGGCATTATAAACTTAATTCTAACACTTTTATTGCTTATTAGAAAATTTAAAATTATTTTGACCTATTAAGCTCTTGGTTCCAAAAAAGTCATAGCTTTAAGTAATTTTGACAAATACCCGTTGAAAATATACATGTTAAAATTTTATCATTTATTCTTGATTTATAATTTTTTTAATTAAATAATTATATTAATAAAAAAATATTTATCAAAAATAAAAAGTAAAAGTAGAGCACTTTGAAAGTAAAATTCTTCAATTTTCTCTCTGAAGGGTTTTAAAAATCAACGACCAAAATGTGATTCAGCCTATTAACATCATATTTTTATAAAAACGACAGATCGTTTTGAATTTAGCAACATGCTAATATGTTATCCGACAAGAAACTGTTTTATTTCCCCCCTGTAATATCTTTAATTTGAAACGAGATAAAAATAAGCATCGATCAGCCTAATCCAAAGCTCGTACTTTTCAATGGCTTCCATTTGCTGCCACTCAGTTTCTTTCCCTCCAATACACAAGTCACCCAAAGCCAGCGTGGTCCGAACCTTCTCCACAATTCTTCCCAAATCTACGCCATTCTCTCGACAGATTCTCAAGTTATGGAGCTCCGGAATCCGAGCCACGAACTCACGGGCTTCCTCCACAGTCCGCGACGGCGAAGAAGCTCGGAAACCCAGCGAGGAATCCATGAGTATCGACAATCTTCGTAGCTTCTTCAATCTCAATTTGGGCAAATGGAACGGTTCTTTCTTTGTAAGTATCAAGTTTCTAATTTTATCAGCAAATTTGAAAATTTTCCGTCGCTGAAGGTTTAGATTCTGTTTGGTTCTCGAGAAACTACTGGAAATTTTCCTTCTTTTTTCCTTGGAAAATGTGTACTGTTCAAATTAACCTAGTTTTTGGATAAGGGTTTTAGGATATTTGTGGTGTTGGATAAATGTTGCGAAAATATCAATTTAAACTGAGTGTTCGAAATCTGCTTATTGTGTTGATTTCTGAAATTCTGAGTTTTTTTTTTTTTTTTCTTTTCACAGCAATTTGATGCTGACGGGAGACTATTGCATAAAGTGAATACGAAGCTTGCGGTTAGTACTTATGGTGAAGATGAACTCATCAGCCTTATTCAAACGTAAGATTTAGTTTTAGTTTTTGCATTAAAATTATTTTAAATAACAAAAAAAAAAAATACAAAAGAGACAAATTTGGGAGGAAAAAAGTAAAATCGATGCAATGCTAAGTATTAATTAATTTCGTGAATAAGTTTAAATTATAGATATCACGATAAACATATAAGAATTCGAGTGATTTTCGTCAGAAAGACTTGGTTTTTTTTTTTTTTTTTTTTTTCCTTCATATATCGATTAGAAACCTTTGGTGATATTGTCTTATTTGGTCCTATTAACTTAATTGTGTCAAATTTCGATAGATTATACATCAAACAACCTCCATCAAGTACTTCATTTGATGATGATGATGACGAGGTCGAATGGGCAGAATACAAAATCAAAGAAACCAACATGTTTACTGTCGACACATATCAACAGGTGAGGTTTTCCAATACTTGAGAGACATGGAGTGTATTACTGGTTAGTTTCAATGGTGAAATAGCTTATAGCTTAGTCTTTGTGATCTCTTGTCTTCTGTTGAATATCCATTGTAATTAGCCTGCAGATTGGCTTCTTCCCAAAAGAGAGAGCATTTTCTCTGAGGTACCAGACAGCTGGCATGTTGGAAACTGTTCTAAGACAAGGGGTTCTAGGAGAAGATGATACAGGTGAAGAATCACCAAGGTAAGTACTTGAAGAATGGTTTGCATTGAATTAGCCTTTTTCATTTTCCTTTCGATTTTAAATGCTTAAATGCGGAGCTTCAATCTGTCACTCTGACTTGTCTGTTTTCCTGTTCCTTTTCTTGCTTTCGTCACTTGTTTAATTTTTCATTTATCATGCAGAAATCTCAAGCTTCCTTCCCGACGCCCTTCTATAGTATGTGAAAACTGCCTGTACTCGCTGGAGAAAGATATGCGAGTAAGAGCATTCCATATCATGGACCCAAAAGGTGTTATAGAAATGCTTCTGGTCTTCCTCGAGGAAAGAGGTGAAGGGTTGGTTTCCCATCCTTCACTTGTTCAAAATGCGGTAAATTTCACATACTGCTACTAACTAGCTAATACTAGAAGCTAGGGACTTTTTGTTCTTATTAGTTTGTTAAGCATCTTCATCTGTGTTTTGTATTATTTTATTGGCTTCAGGACTACACAAATAGGATTTTACCGTTTCTTGGCAAGTGGAAAGGTCACTCTGTAACAAAACGGAGTGGTGTTTATGGATCAACAATTGCCGAAGCTGATACGGTCTCATCACTTGAAATGGATGACAAGGGTCAACTCATTCAGGTATATCTACTCGAAACTAATTGATACACCCCCCAAAAATCAATTTGGGATAAAGAAAAACAGGTTTCAGGCTGTTAAATATGTTAATGATATAAGGCAAATGCAATCACGGTCAATACCTTGATTCCATACAAATGACTAAATAATGCTCCAAAAAACTTCATTTGTTGTTGGCATGGTAAAAGATGAAGCATTGAGTCTTTAATAATGTCACTGAAAAGAAATAGCAACTCTGAGCATGCAGTTTTCTTCTCTATATCGCAGTCATTTTCCTTTTTACAATTTTGCATTGTGGTAATCGACATAGTCAGATTGAGGTACTCTGCTGCCAAATCAATCATTAGCTTAATCTCCTTTTGTTTCTCTCCTACTTCTCTTCATTCGATAACGTTCAAAAACCAATCTCAGGACATTGCTTCAACGTCTAGTGGCATCACCACTAATGTGCCTTGGACTGGCATCATGTTGAACAATTTAGTAATCTTCGATGGAGGTTACCAGATAACGCTGTTGCCTGGGGGTATGTACATGGGATGCCCGTGCGATGTGGCCAAGAGTGTGGCTGAGTCCAAGTCATTCCATTTGGAGTTCTGCTGGCTTGAATCACCTAGCAAGAGACAGAGACTAGTTCGCACCTATGATGTGGAAGGCTTGGCCGTCTCATCTACTTATTTCTATGAGACTAAATTGTGAGCCTCTCTTTTCTGTTTCATGTCTTGATTTGCTTCTCACAATAGAAGTTAGTTTCTGCCATTTTCTTCCTTGCATAATTCTGCAAGAAACCCTTCTGACATGTTAAGCCACGTTCAACCTGTGGACTGGCCTTGTTAAAGTTTTTGCTTTTGTAGGCATTGCAAAAACCTTGAGCAAAAGATTCCGTTTTGAAATAATAAACATCATCGAGGAAAAGGATAACTTCCTCTCTTGTTAAAAAACAGTGCTATTTGTTGCAAATTGTCCGTTTTCAGAAGCATTTCCATATATATACATAATATATGCAACTAGTGCTGAACTTTAGATCGACCGTCTGCGACCGACCGAAAATACTAATTTTTTGTTCAATGCTCGACCTGATCTGTTTGAAATTTTTGGGCTGCCCTCCCGAGCCCAAGAAGGCCCGTGGACGGGCCGTGGGCCTACATTTGGCTGCCCAAGCCTGCCCGAAATGCCTGAAATTTTTTTATATATTTTTTAATTTTTATAATTATTAAGTTATTTTGTGTTAAAATTATATAAAAACTAAAATCAACATTCAACACACATTATTAACACAATTTAATAAATTAGTCTTGTATATTAATTTTTAAATTCGTAATTCATGATTATCTCGTTAAAAACTTTACTAAGAAAAATCTAATTGGGATAAAAACTTGATAAGGAAAAAATAGTGCAATTATTTTGTGATGAATTACAAATTTTACAAACTTACAAAGTTATACAATTATAATGTCAAAAGCAAATACATATTTACCAATTACAAATTTACAATTTAATTTGAAGTTGAGGAATCATCTTCAAAATTAAATGTCAATCTATTAAATTCATCGATCAACTCTTGACTTGCCGGCGAAATTGTATCATGTAGACGTTGATCGCCACGATCTCAATCCTTAATGCAGACCAAGGCTTCAACAATGTTCTTTTGCAATGCGTTTCAGCATTCCTCAAGTATTCGTCATGTCGTACTGAAAGCTTGTTATGATAAAACAGTGAAGATTGAGATCGAAAATATATCCATTGCCAATTGAGTTAGGATTGGCCAAGTTAATGCTCGTGCCCTTCACCATTGAACTAAGTCAACGATTTTTAGTACTGTCGACTGCTAAGCTTTCATTAAGGTACGCCATAAGCTCGTTGAAGCTGCCGCCACCGCTGCCACCTACTGATGAAGATCCACTCCCAGCCTCTATTTGAGTTGTTTTCTTCTTCTTCTTCAACCCGAAAACATTCAAGAATGAATGCGGATTTTTATCTTGTTGCTGCGGTTCATGTACTTCAGAGTTTGTACTTCTAAACCTATTCTCATATTTACTATAGATTGAAAATATTTTTTATTTTATTGTTGGAAATTAGTCCAAACAATTGATGCTTAAAAATTCACCTATGTTTTCTAAACAATTTCTAAACCGTCTAATTTTAATCTAAGATCAAAAATAGTACCTAAATCATACAACAAATGCAATTTAAACCAATATTTTTTAAATTTCTTTTTTATAAAATGGATAGGAACTCTTAAAATTGGGTCTATCCTATATTCATTAAATAAAATACTAATTCTTAAAAGTTCACCTAAAGCTAAAGGTGTTGTTGGCTAATATGTTCTACTAAGTTTTAAAGTAACTTTATAAAACATACCTAAAAATTGATTAAAAAAAAAAAAAAAAAAAAAAACTTCGGCAAATTACTAATCATATGCGTCTATATGTCACACTCTTAATTTTACACACATAGTTTGTTATAGCATCCTTATAAAGGATGCATTGTTAAAGCATTATATAAGTTGGGTTCCATCTTATAGAGATATTTGACGCTAATGCTCTAGGAGGTATATTTAATGCTTGTAAGAACCTAAATCAATCTTCTTGTCTTTAGTTATTACCTTGAATCCATGCAAGACTATCTCTAATTCTTTTAATGTGAGTACATGTTTCTTTTAAACCGGATTTAACTATTAAATTAATTATGTGGCATGCACAACGTTGGTGAAAAATAATACTATCACCAATAAACTTAAATTATTTTCAAAGAACTCAATTGCTTTTGTATTGGCACTAGCATTATTTAATGTTATAGCCATTACTTTATCTATTAATATAAATTCATCAATTACATTGTGTCGAAGTTATCCCAAACTGTTGAGGTGCGCTCGCATTTCCTCTTGGAGGTTGCAACACTTGCAGACGTAGTCCCACTTGCATTAGCCATTTCTCCACGCCCACCACCATTACGACCACGACCTCCGGTACGTTCACCAGGCTCGGATTAGTAGATTCATGCGTAACAAATTCATTAGTGGGAAATTGTCCTTCTTCTACGTTGTGTTGGGCATCAACGGGAATACCACTATAACAAAAAAAAATCCATTATAAAAAAAATAAGAGCGATTTGAGAGAGAGAGCTTTAGGATAATGTGATAGTTTTTAGAAAAATTATGAGAGAGATTTGAGAGATTAAGAGAAATTGAGAGGAATTGAAAGAGTTTGAGTGAGGAAAATGTGTGGAAAATGTGGGGGTATTTATAGGAAAAATTTTGGGTTAAAAATGTGATTTTTTCCCCCCAAATTCGGATCCAATGTCTAGTTTTGTTTTCGGCAGGTCAGGTTCGTGCAGAAAATCGATCAACGTAAAAATTAAAAAAAAAAATAAAAATAAAAAACTAGCCGTTGGGTTCGCACCGTTTGGCCTTCGGATCGGGTCTGTCTGTAACGATAAAAAAAAAATATCCGTTGGCTGGGTTTCGGGCAAATAGGTCAAATCATGCCTTACCGGAAAATTTTAAAAAATTCCGGGATGGCGGTTAATGGCAATAACACGGCAGCAGACTCCGGTCACTTGTCCATTTTCGGGTTGCTCGAGCCCGAACCCGAAAAATTAAGTTGGATGGGTAAGCATTTGGACCTGTCCACCGAGCTTGAAAAATTAGGGCCTCGGGCCGGCGCGCCGGCCCAAAGTTCTAACACTATGAGCAACACTGATTGATGCTATCTTGTTACCTTGAATATACCGTTATCTCATCATTCACAATGGCATGGTCTTAAAAAGAGGGGAAAAAAAAAAAAAAAAAAAAAAGTCAATATGAGAGAAAGAGAGTTTTCAACTAACCAGAAAGCATATCTGTGATTTGCTGCAATGGGGTCGCAGAAAAGCTTTTCTAAATTAATTCCTTGGTACCATTTGCTCTTACTACTTTTATTTTGGATTCCGGTGTCTCAAAATGCTAAGTTCGGTATTAAATGGCAGTTGTAAATAGCAAACATTATCAAATTGCTAAAAATAAAAATAAAAAATAAAAAAAAGTGGTCAAGTTGTTGGGGTTTGATTCCGACCCTTCCTGCATAGACATATCACATATGCAGTGCTACTTGGATTGGTACAAATACAGTGTCTCTTGTTAAAATTAATGAGACCACATTACATGCCTCCAACAACCAAAATAAATTCTACGAACAGAAACTGCAAAGATCCTTGCAACAATATTGTCCCCATCTTTCAACGGGGCTCTTTTGGTTGGTGGCGAATCTAAATATTTTTGGTGTCTTATAGATATTTCTTTTAATGCAGGAATATATATTACAATATACCTAAGGTTTTATGTGGGGAATATTATAGACCGCTTTCTACTTGTCCATTTCTCGCTAGCTATTACTTAATCAAGATCTGACAGTGAGTGAGAAAGAGAGATTTTACTTAAAAGACGTTTGGTTCATAAATTAGAATTATGTGATTATAATTATTTTTAATTTATGTGTATTTTTTGTGAAAAAATACTATAACGAACTACGAACCATAATTCAAATCAGGAAACGAATCTAGATACCACACATCTCCTTAATTTTTGACATTAGGGTCCCTAATTTTTCTTTTTATCAATTCACTCCCTAATTTCGTTGTAAGTTCTTCAAAATTTAAAATCTGTTGATGATAAGAGTTAATTGCTACTCTTTTGAAAATTTAAGTGCTAGATCACTAGTCAAGAGAAAAAAAAAAAAAAAAAAAAAAGGTTCAAAGACAAGTAGTTTTAAACCACTAAAAGTAGAACTATTTTAATTTATGTGTATTTTTTATGAGAAAAAATATTATAATAAATTACGAACCATGATTCGAATCAAAGAACGAATCACTCTGCCAAACATTACATTAAATAAAATGGTCAATTAGTCTTTTAAGTTTACAATCTTGGGTGAGGATTTGGTGAAGGTTTATGATAACCGACGCAACTAATCGCCAGCTGTTTTTATGGTAGTGGCCTCATTCACGGCACTTTGTAGTGCTTTGCCTCAACCACGTTTTTGAGTACGCACGTATTGTCAAAATATATAACATAATATAATATAATATATGCCTTTCTGGTGTGATTATCTAAATAGAGTGGACTTTCTGATTTTGTTATGGCCGTCAATTTATTAAGCACTTCTTAGGCTTAAAGAGGTGAGGTTGGCATGTCAAATACTTCAACATGGACAAAATCTTATGCCAATGTTTTATGTTCTTAAATCGCTTCCACAAACTCACTGCTTTGGCTACAGCTATTTAGTTGATAACACTCTGCACAATTACTCTTTAAAATTGATTGCATGGAAAGGGCTTATTTTATCTAGATTATAAATATTTAAGATTCCCCCTCAATTACTCTCATCATATAGCAGTTCAAAAAAAAAAAAAAAAAAAAAAAAAAAAAAAAAGGGAGTTCTAATAGAATGATATAAAACTAAAGAGGTGACCAAACTTGATGGATTTTTTAATTTTTTTTTGTTTAAATTTTGACTTTATTTTATGGATTATACAAGGTAATCTTAACAAATACCCTTTAAAAGTATATGAGTCATGATTTTTATTTTTTACTCTTAATTCATTACCTTTTTAGTTAAATAATTATACTAACAAAAGAGTATTTATTAAGAATAAGGGGCCAAAGTCCAAACTCATACACTCTCAAAAATAAATTCTTATTTTCAGCTCACAGCCTACCCAAATCTAAAAATTATAGTTATATGAATGTTTTTAAACTAGAAAATAAGTTGGACTGAAGTTTTTATAACAAAAGATGTAAGCAGAATATATTATGAAACGTTTGGTTTATGGATTCAGAATTATGATTCATGACTTTGATTTTTGAAATTTACATTTTTTGTGAAAAAAAAAAACACCGTAGAGAACTAAAAATTGTGATTCAGAATCAAGAACGAACCCTTAAAATAAACATCTCATTAGTCTCACATTTTAGAAATACAAAACCGTTACTTATTATTATCATGCACAACATCAAAAGTGAAATTGATTTGCAAATGTCAAATGACTAATTTATCATATTACTTTGTTATTTATTAAGTTATTTATCTTAAGTTGACATTATGTTCTAATGACATCAGTCTCATTACATTACGTAAACAAAATGTAATAAAATTTGATATCCAATTTGTCAAAAACAAAGAATACTTAAAAAATAATATTTCACCACCAAACTCATAACGGTGGTCCTTAACAACAAAGACATTGAGATTTTAGCACACGTTACTACAAGCTGGGATTTAAAAAAAAAATAAAAAATAAAAACTAACATTAAAACCAATAAAGAAATATGAAAAAAGAGAAAATATTAAACAAGAATTACTTCGTACCAATTGAATAACCTCTTACCTAACATTTAGAATGTCAAAAAACTAGTTCTTGATAATCGTCCCATTAACGTCCTTCTATTAAGAAGTGGCATATATTAATGCATTCTTAACGCAAATTTAATGCGAAAGCTTATAATAAAAAAAAATCAGGGACTAGTTGTGAAATGTCTTAAATTTTAGAGGCTAAAATGAAATTAACTTAAATTTAGAAAACATTTTTCAAATCTTATGTTTGAAAATTTACTTTTAAAAATATATGAATTTAAATTTTTACCTCTTATTTTTAATAATATATTTTTATTAGTATAATTATTTAATTAAAAAATTATAAATTAAGAATTAAAAATAAAAATAATAACTCATCCATTTTAACGGTTATTTGTCGATTTTTTAAGTAATTAGGCCCATCAATTGTAGATTTTGAGCTTTGACGGGCGCACACGGAGAAGGAATTATTCAGTATAAGTATACTACGACATATTTTTACGTGATATACTCTGAGATTATATTATTAACACACATGTATAATAAAATTATTCTATTTAGATATTTTATTTATGTTAATTTTTTACTTTTATAAAGTGAAAAAATGACATAAACAAAATGTACCATTTAATAAAAAATTGACATAGATAAATAGTATATTTAGTTTGTTGATTTAAATTTTTAATTTAAGTTGAGATGTAATTTTATATGAGAATTTTTTATTATAGTAAAAAAAATTAAATGTGATTATTTATGATAATTATTTATTGTAATAAAATTTAAATTTTAAACTCAAATTAATAAAATAAACATAATTATATTTAAATAGACGTATTATATACGTAATATGACATGATAAACTCGATGTACTGAAAATTTTTCCACGCGGAAAGACGAAATTGGGCCTTTCTCTTGGTGGGTCCCACTGATAGCATCTTTCTTCAGACACGGTCACGTATCGCGATCTCTCCTTGCTTTTTTCATTCAGGGTTGTTGTTACTACCCACTTGCTTATGTGACGGCGTTGTCTCTGTCCCCACAATGTACAACTACACGCCCATCTACTTGCAAATATACTCGCTTCTCATGCGGCCACGTATCGCCCTGACCTTTCGATATGGACTAACTTTTTTTTTTTTTTTTTTTTAGAAAAATATACATTTGAAATTTGATTGCTGTGTATTTCTTAAGGGTAAGATAATAACAATAAGTCGTTTACAGATAAGTCATGAAAGAATGTTCTACTATTATTGTATTATTTTTTAGAGATTGTTAGGTCATCTTACCATTATGATTAATTTTTTAATATTTAAATTTAATCATAATCAAATAATATTAAAAAAATAATATAAAATATATAATTTTTAATACAGATGATTAAAAATGACTAAAAAAAATAGAACCATAAATAATTTTATTTTTTTAATCCTACGGGAAAAATTCTTTATTTTTATTTTAAATTTTCCTAATTTTTTATGACTAAAAAAATAAAACCATCGATAATTTTATTTTTTTAATCTTACGGGAGAAACTCCCTATTTTTATTATAAATTTTCCTAATTTTTTTATTTTATTTTTGTATGACTTTGAACTTCAAAATCCAAATTATACTCTAATATAATAGAGAGATTCTTTAGGGCTCTAAATATAATTTGATTTTATGAGAGTTCTTTTTACCGTAGTAAAACTTAAACTAAATAATAGCGTGTGAGCGAGGAGTATACTTTAGTATATCGCCGTATCGATAGATTAAATTTTTTTAATTATTAAATTTGGATATTTTTTTTTTTTTTTTATGGTATGTTGACATATTAAAAAATGTCTTAATATAATTTATATCCATGAGAATTTTACCATAATTTTTTTTTTTTTGTGAATTAACATTTGATTACTAATCATTTTAGTGGCTGATGTGCGAAGAGCCACGTATACAGTGGTACCACATGAGTATATTTTATTTTGTGAAATGAGACAGTAATAAATATTTTTGTACATTAATGTGTCCAGAAATGCTCGCTATAGGTATGGTATTTTTTTTTTTAGGAAATAACGAATTTAAGCGATTTATTACCTTAAAACATAAATTAATACTCATTTATTATACTAGTTAAAATAAAAATTAAATGTATAATTTGGGATCTTTGGATTTACTTTTCTTTAACTGAGAATTTTGAAGTACTTTAAAAGATTTTATGTGTCTACAAAAATATTCGATGAGAATCTTACACTTGAAAAAAAAGAATAGAATTAAGTTTTTTTTTTTGGTCTTTTTAAATTGGAATGAGTATACTTGAATTAGACAATACAAATTACCCGTTTATTTTACTTATTTAAATTTAAAACTTAAATTTTACTATAATAAAAAAATTTTATAAATAATTATATTTAATTTTTTTTATTACAATAAAAATTTTACATAAAATTATATTTTAATTTAAATTATGAACTAAACGGTAGAAGAACTTGCAAACATGTTTGGTGCTAGACAGCCCCTTTGTCTTGAGAGTAGACCTTTTAGGGTTTTTTTTTTTTTTTTTTTTTTATATAGACCTTTTAGATTAGAAATTAGAATCTAATGCATATGTGCCGGTCTTTTAGGGCAACAAAGTCAATTGGATTTTCTCTCTCTAACATTTATTTCTTTGTCCTTTTTCAATATCTCTTGAAGATTTTCGTGAAATATTTTGCTTTGTGCTCTTAATATCTATTCATCCATTTGTTTTTTTTATTAATAACAAAAAAAAAAGACTCCGAGAAAAAAAAAAAAAAAAACAAAAACAAAAAGAAAGAAAGAACGCCCAAGCCGCCAATTACCGACAGACCTTTTTCCTACAAAGAAAAAAATAAGAGAGAGAAAAGAAATTAGTGGATAAATAAATAAATACAATGTCATTTTCATCATAATAACTTGGTGGACTTTCTACTTGAATTTCAGGATAGCACGAAACCACCAAAAAGCTCAACATTCATAGAGAGAGAGAGAGAGAGAGAAAAAGGAAAGAGAGGAGAGAGAAAGGCAAACACAAAAAACTCACTGGGACAAAGGTTCTAGTTGTGCGAGCAAGTTTATTGAAAGAGAGAGAGAGAGAGAGAGAGACGAAAATTGAGGGAGTACAGATTCATACATAGAGAGAAAAAAAAGAGAGAGTAGATTTTTACTTTCTTTTTCTTTGTTTGTCTTTTATGTGATTATATAGTTATTCATCAATGGCGAAGAATGAAGACCCGGAGAGATTCTCCTTCTCCGCTGGGCCAACAGTGCCTCCGGCGGTGGCGGCGCGGCCTACGATAACGCTCCCGCCGCGGCCGTCCATGGACGCCTTCTTCTCCGGTGGGACCGGGGCCAGTCCCGGGCCGTTGACTCTCGTCTCTAGATTCTTCTCAGACAATAACCCCGATTCGGACTACAGGTCGTTCACTCAGCTCCTCGCCGGAGCCATTTCGTCGCCGCTGGCAAGGCCGCCGCCGAGCTTCCACGCCGATAATTTAGCTGAGAGTTTCTCGAAAGGAGGCTCCTACAAGGATTCGGGGTTTAAGCAGAGCAGGCCGGTGAATTTGGTCGTGGCTAATCCGCCAATGTTCATGGTTTCTCCAGGGTTGAGCCCCTCCGGACTCTTGAACTCGCCTGGGTTCTTTTCGCCTCCGGTAATTTGTTCGATTCTCCTTTGATTTCTTAGTCTTTCTCTGTGCTAATTACTGGTAATTTTGGATTTTGGTTGTGTTTAGACTCTGAAAAATTGGGACTTTTTTTGGGTAACTAGAGGGTTTCACTATACAATTTGATGCTTAGAGATTCATTTTTGTTTAAACCGCCTCAGAAATTGTGATGAATGAACTGAATGGAAATATGGAATTACTTTGATGGAGATACTTTAAGCAGCATGCTGAGAAGATCCACCTTGCATTTTCAACAATTGTTTGTGAGAGGGAAAAAAGTGAAATTGTTAGCAAAGAAGCCATTAGTATCTGTGTTTTGATTGATTTGTTTTTTTAAAATCTTGGTGTAGAGTCCCTTTGGGATGTCACACCAACAGGCTTTGGCGCAAGTTACTGCCCAAGCTGCTCTTGCCCAGTCTCAAAATCATTTGCCCTTGCAAGCTGAATACCATCAACCTTCCTTAGCACCAGCATCCACAGGGACGCAGTCACTTAATCCATCATTTGTATCCAATGAAGCTTCACAACAGCAGGCAGTATCGTCGACGTCCGATCACAGAAGTTCTGCCGTTGAATCATCCGGGGTGTCTCATTCCGATAGAAAATACCAAGCTCCTTCCGTTGCCACTGATAAGCCTGCAGATGACGGCTACAACTGGAGAAAATATGGGCAGAAGCAGGTCAAGGGCAGCGAATTTCCACGGAGCTACTATAAGTGTACGCACTTGAATTGCCCCGTGAAAAAGAAGGTTGAGCGTTCCCCAGATGGGCAAATCACTGAGATTATCTACAAAGGGCAGCATAACCATGAAAAGCCTCAACCCAATAAGCGTGCCAAAGACGTTGGTGATCAGAATGGGAATGCAACTTTTCAGGTTAAATCCGAGAATTGGGCTGGGAACTTACACAGGTCAAATGAAACTGCACCTTCCCAGTCAGTGTCCGAAAGGGATCAGGAATCTGCACCAGGAGCTCTTGTTTTGGTACCAGGCTCAAGTGATAGTGAAGAATTGGTTGATGGAGAAGTTAGAGAAGATGACGCAGATGCTGATGAGCCAAATGCAAAGAGAAGGTATTACTTTAATTTATTATTTGATTTGAACCTTAAACCTTAATATTGAGCTCTTTTGTTTCTTTTCTGCTTTTTACTTTACTAAAAAAAAGAGAATCTTCGATTTGGAGTTCAGGAACATAGATGTTGGGACATCTGAGGTGTCTTTGTCACACAAGACAGTTACAGAACCAAAAATCATCGTCCAAACACGAAGTGAAGTCGACCTTTTAGATGACGGTTACAGATGGCGCAAATATGGCCAGAAAGTGGTAAAAGGCAATCCTCATCCAAGGTTAGCAGTTTCTTCACACATCTGTGTCCTTATATTTCTGTTATGGTTTGTTTGACTTTTTGTTTTACACACACACACACACACATTTCTGTTTTACTGTTTGCATGATCTAAATAGCTTTGTCAATGTAATAATTTATTAATAGTTTCATTAATTAACTTACTGGCTGTGAAATTTTCTTCACACCCATTCGTTTCGTTTTAAGACCATTTTAATTGACAGAAACAAACGCCGTAACCATTAAAAGAATGATGAAGTTGGACCGAGACTGAAGTTTACAGTTACTAAGTGGAGAAAGCGGTCAAGTTTCAATAGACTAAATAGGGGAAAAAAGATGAAAGCATGATGGCAAGGTTAAGAAGGGAAAAAAAAAAAAAAAAAAAAAAGTATATTATCGGGACTTGTAACTTCATGGGATGGTACAGTCAATTTGTTTCTACCAAAATGGTTTATAACACACTATCGGGAGTTGGTTCAATCAATTAAACGATATTGAAGGGAAGAAAACCTTTATAAAGAAATCTGCCAGAAGCTGCTATAGATTTTGTTTCTTTGTTTTAGCACCGACTACGTCTCTGGCTTTAATAAGCGTTATTATTTCAGCTATATGGTTGCAGTAACAATGGTCTCTCTAACGGTATCTTGGAGTTATGGGTCTTTGTTTTTTCTTTTGAATTTTTGGCACTGTCTTGCAATCATGCTTGTAATTTGAAGTCTTGTTATGCAAATTGACACGCATGTTTAGCGACTTTTTTTTGTTTGCTCACAACATTTTGATGTGTTCATTGAGAAAAAAGACATGTTGATTTCAAGCGCACTTCTTGACCAATGTTATTTGCTACCTTGTTTTTCTTTGTTTTTTTTTTTTCCCCCTTTTTTCTTTGTAGTTTGATGTCACTATCGGTGATGATCTCACTTTACGTGGTGGCTTCCAAAAGTTATTGTTGGAGTAACCGCATTAGTTTGTTGTCTGTGATGTTATATCTTGGCATGATTTCCATGACAATTGTTTTATTTATTTTATTTCTAAATTCCAACATATTTCTTTGAAATGCAAGGAATGAATATTTTCAAGCCGCTTGTGATACTTAAATGTGTAATTTCAGGAGCTATTACAAATGCACTAATGCAGGATGCAACGTCCGTAAGCATGTCGAAAGAGCTTCGACAGACCCCAAAGCTGTCATCACTACTTATGAGGGAAAACATAACCATGATGTCCCGGCTGCTAGAAATAGTAGCCACAATATCGCTAACAATAATGCACATAGTTAAAACCAATCAAGGTTTTTTCTCAGAAGGAAACAGAGATCAGACACAATCGCTTCTGCAGCTAAAGAAGAAAGAGCAAATCACTCTGTAAGTTGCTCTTCCATGTAACCCGTAAGGTCAGCAGTCGATTTCGATCAACTAACATGGTGCAAAATAAAGGAAATGTAGGAGAGGAAAGATCATTTGACAGGTTTCTGAGGAAGTAGTGATATTTTGCTGGTTGGTTTGTTTTTGTTTCTTACCCGTCCGTTTTTTTTTTTTTAATGTATTTATTACGCATTGCTGCACAGGTATGATACCACTCGCGAGGTCTTGTACATTTAATTTAAATTCAGAAATGATGTTTATATGATTATTATTACCCACTTGAATCGGAAACGGTTGCAACAAATGTCCAAACGTGGTTTTAGGTACCCGGATGTTCTTGGTCCTATTTTGTGTCTCCCCTTTGGGGTTGTGGTTACTAACTTACTATTATTGGCAGGTTGAAATTAAATAAAGTTTGCTACGTAAGAGTTAAATGAGGCCAGGGAAACATTGGAAACCTGCTCTGCAATTTGGTTGAAAGAATTTTATTGGCTTTACTCTTTTTTTACTTGCATTTGCACACATGTTAAAAAGGGTCTTTTTTTTTATTATTTGTACATGTGCCAAAAAGAAAATTCCTATTTTTGAGCTATTTATTAGTAAGTACTTGAAATTTGTAAAATTAGGAAAATGATAATAAACCATGATAAATCTATAATAAATCCGTATATCACTAACTAATTTGGTGGTGTGTCACTTTTATCACTGATTGATCTTAGTGATAAATCAATTTTAATTAATGATTTATCGATTTATCAACGCTAAATTGTTAATAAATTAATGATAAATCTGGTATGCCAGTGATTAATAATTGTAAAAATAATAAAAAAAGGGTCATTTCTCAACTGAAAAAAAAAAAAAAAAAAAAAAAAAAAAAAGATCCTCCTATTTATTTTATTTTTGTGTTTGTGTGTGTGAGGCTAGAAAAAGGATTTACATTGTGTTAAAAAGTTAATATTTTCATGCATGTCGAGTTATTATCTACAAGATCCGATCTGATCTTATGTTTCCCAGCACCCTTTTATTGTGGGCGGCAAATCAGATCGAGTCAACAGGTACAAATCTATAGGCGCCCATAGCTTAAAAGAAAAAGAAAAATCAAATCCATTTAAGAGTGACTAGGACAAAGCTTAAATTTGTAAAACTTAAAGGGGGTTACCAAAAGATAAAGAAGACCAAAAAAAAGAAAAAGAAACATGGAAGACCAAACTGTGAATTGATTTAACGGCAAAAGTGACCCCGCCCCCTCAACTGTGAGTTAGATCACGAGATCATTAGTCGCATATTAAACCTAATTATTTTGGCCTCGACAATTATGGAAAATTTTGCTCTCACGTTTTCCACCATAATAATGATGATGATGATGAGAACAATCCCATATGGACTGTTACTTTCTCTCCAGAAATTCTTTTCTAAGATTGAAATGATGATACAAGTTACACGGAAAAAGAGAAACTCAAATCAGAAATATTGATGTGCCGTGATTTTATAAAATATCTTATTCTAGAGATCTCTAGAGAGAGGATCAAATGGTTAAATTTTGGCCTCGTTCACTTCACCGATTTGAGTTTTTAATTTTAAATTTTTACAGTAAAAAGTTATCAGAAAATGTCACATCAAAATTTTCTGCTACAGTAAAAAGCTCTCAGAAAATGTCACATCTCAGCTCGAATCAAAAACTCGAATTCGCGAAGTGAACGAGGCCTTTCTTTCCAATAAAATTTTAAAGGAGTTTTTTTTTTTAGTAATCCGATCTACTGAGAGTATCAGAAATTGTTCTTTTTAAATAATTTAAGTGTAATTTTTGAGTTGAATTTGAATTATAACTTGAGTTGAAGTTAGAATTTAAATAAAGTTAAGTAAAATTAAATAAAGTTAAAATTTAAAAAAACGTGAACTTAAAAAAAATCAAAACTTGAGTTGTCTTTTTTTGAGTTTTTTAAACAAAAGAACATGCCCTTAATTTTTAATCATTAGATTTAATTAAAATTATATTAAATTAAAATAATATATAAAATAAATAAATTTTAATATAAATTTAATAATTAAAAAGTAAAATACTATTTATAATCTATTTTTATAGAAATTAATAAAGAAAGTCTTAATATTTTATTGCTTTAAGTTTTAACCCCAACTATTGTTCACTTTCTTATATTTGGATATTCACGTCATTTTTTTTCTAAAAGAAGTGTTATTTAGGGTTCAGTTTGCTAATTAGAATTTTTAAATAGAGTTGAGATTTAATTTTATATGAGAATTTTTTATTATAATAAAAAAAATTAAATGTCACTGTTTTGAAAGTTTTTTTATTATAATAAAATTTAAATTTTAAACTTAAATCAATAAAATAAACAGGCGTTAAACATCATCTATAAATAAAATTCTCGTCAAAATTATCCCAATTTAAGTGTTGACCAACTAGACATAGGCCAATAGTAATACGTTAAGGTCCACTCAAAGACTTTTTTTTTTTTAAAAAAAAAAATCTCAAAAAAGTTTCTGTTAATAAATTATGTCATAAAATTTAAATTTAAAATTAAAATAGTTGATTTAAACGCGTAAACTAAATAAATTAAAATACTTTGACATATTAACTCGATGAAATAAAACAAAGATTATGTCTTTCATTACACATACTAACAAAGAAATAGTAATTTTAGATTATTTTAACAAGACAATAATTCCATCACTCACGAGGGAATATACTCCACGTGAGATCCACGTGACCCGATGGGATAAAAACCATTTTCCCTTTTTTTTTAAAAAAAAAAAAAAGACAGTCCCATAGAATTCAGTTTTGTAAAAATTACACAATATGACATTTTTTTTTCATAATTGAATTAAAATGTGACTTCTTTTTTCAAATATCACATGGATAGCTTTTTTAGTTACTCTCCAAAATAACCTTCGATTTATTTTACTGAGCTTTTTTTTTTTTTTTTTTTTTATTTCCGGATTCTTCTCCCACAATTTGACCGAATATTTCCTTATTCTAAGAAACAGCCAACGATTATGTAATCTTGTATATAAAATCAAATTAATATTCTAATTCAGAGCAAAAAAAAAAAAGGCAAATATAATACGATTGTTTAAACTTTTTATATTGGTAAAAGAAATAGATAAACATTCATCAATTAAGACACATAGATAATGTTAATTGAAACCATCTCATAGTTCCATTAAATAATTACTGAGGCCTCGTTCACCTCGCAGATTCGAGTATTCAATTCGAGCTGAGAAATGACATTTTCTGAGAATTTTTTACTATAGCAGAAAAAAATTAAATATAATATTTATTGAGAGTTTTTTACTATGAAAACTTAAAACTGAAAACTTAAATTAATAAAATGAATGAGACCTGTCACTAAAATAACAAACAACAGATGATGCACAAAGATGCTAACATATCATTAAAATAGAACATCATTAATGTAATGTGATATCAATTATAATGTAATAGAACAGCCTATTTTAATATCAATTATAAAACATCAAAAGTTTGTGAGTCTCGTATATGTTTAATGAAAGAACAAAATCAAAAGCAATTTTTACTACAAATCTATTTTTTAGAAAATACAAAAAACATAGATAAACCATCGATTCTTCTCCAACAACTTAAACGAATATAAAAATATTCAAACATAAAATAAAAAAAATACAAATAGTTTGAATTCTAATATTCAAATATTTCGAATCCGGATTCTTCTCCAACAACTTGACCGAATATTCTAATTCAGAGGAAAAAAAAAAAGCAAATCTAATACGATTGTTTAAACTTTTTATATTAGTAAGAGAAATAAAAACTTCTTTAATTAAAAAAACATAGATAATGATAATTGAAACCATATAATGTCATTAATGAGCATGCGTTTTAATGATATGATATAATGTATCGTTACACAAAATAAATGAATCTCTTTGGTCACTTCTTTGATATTAGGAATTACGGTTGTGTTCATAATTGTCGTTTCCATAGGATTAACGAATGAAAAATCTGCAAAAAAATAAAATAAAATAAAAATGTAGTGGTAACTTTTAATAAATTATTATAATGACATATCCATTAAATATCATAATGAATTAAAATCTCTGACACTCTTAACATGTATACTGAATTATTCTTTCTCTTTGTCTCGTTCTCATTATCAATAGCACTTTTAGATAGAATTATATCTTCCACAATAATTTAATTAATTTGTGATTTAATGATATTTCAATTCCTTTATTTTGATATTTGATTTGTTTAAACAGATAAATATCCCACGATTAGTGGGAAAAAAAATAAAGCAATATCTAGATTATATAAAAATAATAATAAATCATTATAAAGTCAATAATGTAATTACATAATAATTCATTTAAATATCATTATACAATGAGGCATGTATGAGATATTATCAAACATAAGCCATATTTCAATTCTAGATTTGTAATTTAGCCACATGTCTAATCACCCTCAGTTTATAGATGAGGTCCACCGAATAATCCTACATCACCCAACTAAGAAGAAGAAGAAGAAAACCTTAAAAAATAGTCGAGATGGTCCAACCTAACCTAGATACTAGGGCTGATAATATGAGTTTCGACACGATAATACGATTTGAAAACGACACAAATTTTACAGAGTTGAAAAAAATATTTAGATTAAAATTGTGTCGACCTGAAATTGACATAAAAACAGATCATTTCGGGTTGAACCAGTCTAATCTGAACACGACACGAAACTCGTAAAAATTAAAAAATATATATTTTTATTACATATTTTAGATTTTATTATGAACTTGTGATATCATAATGTTATACTCAAAATCTTATACTATTATTTACTTAATTTTGATAGATATTATTTTATTTTAACGTGTTTTAAATTTTAAGTTAATATGTAAAAAAAATTTAAAAATTAAATAATTTTTGTATTAATTAAATTCACCAATTAATTTTATATTATGAGTCATTTTCACATTATATTATGTTAACTTTCATGTTGTATTGTGTCAACTTTCGTTTTACGGCATTTAAAAATATTTATATCAGAGATCGTGTTTAAATTAGCTACAAATTTTTTTTAAAAAATAATTAAAACATAATAAAAACACAACAGATAAGGCGAATTACCATTTTAACCGAATACAGCCCAACTAAGCCCCAACAGAAGAAAGCAGTTATTGCCAACTGTCCTGCTCCCAAATACAAAAGTGTCGCAGTGGTGTAGCAGTGGAGCTGTTGGGGTGACAGTTGGTCTGCAACCACCATCACCATTGCCTCTCTTTCTCTCTCCTCTCTTTCTCTCTCCTGTCAAAGCATTAGAATTGGCATGCAACAAACGGAAAATAATGACAGAAGTTCCCACTCCCCTCAAACGGTTGTTACATTTCACCTTTTCCCACCTTTTTCAAACCCAAGAAAAGAAAAAGAAAAGAAAAGCAAAAGCCCTCCTCTTCCTCTTCAACTCCCAAAAATAAAGCCAACCAAACCCCACACCCCCTAACAATGGAGCACTTCGGTCCCACGCTGCGTTCTTCTTCTCCTTCTCATTTCCTTTCCTTGCCTTTCGGACCGTTTTTTCTTTTCTTTTCCCTTTTTATTTTTTCCCTCTTCTCACTCACTATCCCTTCTTCTCGTCTTCTCCGCACATCTCGCCACTTCCCTGGACTTTGGACGACACAAAATTTTCTTTTCTTTGTTTTTTGTTTTTTTTTTCTCTCTCTTTGGGATAGAGGAAAAAAAGAAAATAATGAATTTATTTTCCTATCGATTTTCCCGTTCCCCAAACGCTATCCCCTTCGCCGCGGTCAATGCGATTGTGATTGTCATGTAGGCGGGAGGCGCGCGGCGGTGGAAGAGAGATTTCGATTCTCCCGGATCTCTTTTTCTTTTTCCGATTTCCCTCCCTCCCTCCAATCAATCAATACATTCTTGATCGGAAATTACTATTTTTTTTAATTTTGTGTTTGAGTTTTCCATCGGCGTCGCCGGCGGATGGGTTGCATAAACTCGAAGGAGGCGGAGGAGGAGCCGCCGGCGGCGGCGGCAGGTTTTGGCCGGTCGGCGTCGGCGAGGAAGCTGGGGAATCCGTTGGAGGGCGGCGAGAGTCGGAAGGAGGAGAGAGTGGAGGATCGCGGATGGGAGCTGAGGAAATCGAGGAAGGAGAGCAGCGCCTCCCATGGACGGGGCTCGTTCAGCTTCAGGTTAGGGTTTTCTCATCGGTACGTGGACGCCGAGCAGGTCTCCGCCGGGTGGCCGCCGTGGCTTAGCGCCGCCGCCGGTGAAGCCATTCACGGCTGGGTGCCGCTCAGAGCCGATTCGTTTGAGAAGTTGGAAAAGGTACGGACGGGTCGGATGTGAATCTTTCTTCTGTCGTTTTCTAGAAGATTCCTAGATTGATAAGAAGCATTTATGATTCTGCGAATTGTTGACGCATTCTATGCTTTCAGACTAATCAACTTTTTTTATCCATTAATAAATTAATCCAGTTTTTGACTCGTAACTAATTAGTCATATAATAAATAGCTGCGAGAAAAAAAAAAAAAAGGTCTTAGCTCATGTACTGCTGGATTATTAGCGATATTTAGATGTTAATTATCATTATCACAAAGAGCGTTAACGAAATAGTAGATAAATTATACAACATTTTGTGAAGAAAAACTAGTGTTTTTTTTCCCCCGTTTAATTTAGCAATTACTGTAGATGAAACTATTGATAAAAAATAATAATTATAATTATTCCTATCTGTTAAGCTTCTTCTGCATTCTTAACAAAACAATTGATGCTTCATGCAAACCAGGCAACTAAATGTAACGGCAACCGTACTACGCCTTTTGTTAAAAGCATAATTGTTGATAAAGTTCCTTGCGGTGCAAGGATTTCTGACTGGTTTTTGTCCCTTTATTTCTTTTGGTAATGCAAGATTGGGCAAGGCACATACAGTAGTGTGTTCCGAGCTCGCGAAGTAGAAACCGGAAAGATGGTAGCCCTGAAGAAGGTCCGCTTTGATAATTTTCAGCCAGAAAGTGTTAGATTCATGGCAAGAGAAATATTGATCCTCCGGAGGCTTGACCATCCAAATATCATGAAATTGGAGGGGCTAATCACATCCGGATCATCAAGCAGTATATACCTTGTATTCGATTACATGGAACATGATCTTGCTGGTCTAGTATCTTCTCCTGAGATTAAATTCAGTGAAGCTCAGGTTTAGTTTAATTTGTGCCCTTGGTTTTTTTTTTTTTTTACCCAATCAGTCTCTGCTTCATGCAACAGTCTTTAAGTTTGTTTTGTTTCCCTTTCGTATAGGTTAAGTGTTATATGAGGCAGCTACTATCTGCAATTGAGCATTGCCATTTAAGAGGTATAATGCATAGAGACATTAAAGTATCCAATATTTTGGTAAATAACGAAGGAATTCTCAAATTGGGAGATTTTGGGTTGGCAAACATCGTCAACTCGAAGAACAAGCAGTCACTAACCAGCCGTGTTGTAACTTTATGGTATCGTCCTCCTGAGCTTTTGATGGGTTCAACGAGCTATGGGGTGTCTGTGGATCTCTGGAGCGTGGGTTGCGTGTTTGCAGAACTTTTTCTAAAGAAGCCCATTCTTAAAGGAAGAACTGAGGTGCGCTCATATGTTTATGTGTGTTAATTTACATTTTGTTGGTTTTCACTTTTCAGTTATAAATTGGAAGTTGAAGTTTGGTGGCGAATTCTCTCAATTTATAGGTTGAACAATTGCACAAAATCTTCAAGCTCTGTGGTTCTCCATCCGAGGAATACTGGAAAAAGTCTAAGCTTCCTCACGCGACCATGTTCAAACCACAACATCCGTATGAAAGTTCTCTAAGGGAAAGGTGTAAAGACGTTCCAGCAACTGCACTTGACCTGATTGAAACCTTTCTTTCTGTTGAACCTTACCAGCGTGGAACCGCCTCTTCTGCCCTTATTTCTCAGGTATCCCTCTTATGATATGTTCTATGCGGCGTGTGCTAATTTACCATTTGAAACTCATTGATTTCACCTCCGTTTTTATTTCTCTTTGTTGATCAAATACGCATTTCATATTTCTGTTTCCAGTACTTTAGAATACCTCCTTTAGCATGTGATCCTTCAACGCTGCCAAAGTATCCACCAAACAAGGAAATTGATGCTAAAAATCGTGAGGACGTGCTAAGGTATTTTTCTATTTTTATTTTTTTGTTCCTCAGTTGTGAAACTATGGTTGTGGTTCAGATATGTATCACAGGACTGCTGCTTTTTATTTGTTGTCCTCTTAATATTCAGTAATTGGCTTGAAGCTATTAGTTATAGTTTTAACTTTTAACACGTATTTTCTATTTTGGTATATGTTGCATTATTAAGCACTATGTTTGTAATTTAAAAAAACAGGAGAAAGCCTGGCATTAGACATACCGGAGCATCAAGAAAACCAAGGAGATCTCGTAAAACCTTGCAACAACAAAACTTGATCAGTAAATTAGCACAAAAAGAGGTAATTTCTTTATCTCGCTCGCTCCCACTCTCACTCACAATTGTAGAAGCAAGCTGGATTACATTGAATGGCTTGTCTTTGTATTCAGGAAGTGCAAGAGAACACGCAAATTGGTCGTCGAAACAATGTCACTAACAACGATGCACAAATTATCAAGGATAAAGGAGGTCATCTTCGTAGAGACTCGTTTAAACCGTCATTCGATACAGTGTCGGAAACTTACCAGATGATGAGCACACAACAAGGGGACAGTGCGTTCTCAGGGCCAATACCAGTCTCGGCATCAAGTGGCTTTGCATGGGCAGCTGTAAGGCGAAAAGATGATGTCACATCCGCTATATCAGATGGCTCCAAAAGTCAGTTCAGTGCCTTGGATCCGTCGTTTGCAAAGTCCACATATGGCTTACCGAAATTGGCAAATCAAGACCATGTTTTGCACGGAGTTAATTCCAAGCGTGAGATGCGTAAGCAGCAGAGGAACCTTAGTAATCCGCCAGATTCTTTTGACTCATCCGATTTATATCATTCTCAGGATATATCACGATTGGCCGTTTTGGCAAAAAGCATGGTAGTTTATAATACAAACCCATTTATCGCTTTAAATTACTGTAAGCATTATTGGTGTTAAAAACTCATTTCCCATTTGATGAATCGTGTTATAGGATTACGAGGATGAGGAAAACCATATTGAGTTCTCAGGACCTCTATTGTTACGACCACATAGAATGGATGAACTCCTGCACAGCAATGAGAATCAGATACGTCTGGCAAATCGCAAATCAAGGTTTGAAAGAGGTAAAATAATGGAAACCTGATTTTGCTAGTTTGCGCAAATTCTGTTCTTGTTTCAGAATTTAGCTGTGTATTGATGCCCACCACTGTCCTCAGTAAGATTTTTTTTTTATTATTTTTTTTTTTTTTGGGTGCAGAGAAATGATGCAGAGGAATTACTATCAAATGATTTGGTCCCTTGGCACCCAACTCAACGAAGTGTAAATACTTTGTGGGTCGAGAGTGGGGAATTTCATAGACAATATTTGACCCAACTAGTGTGTGCTCAGATGGCTGTGCGGCTGCTTGCAATCCTTAGCCTTTGTTTTTTTTTTTTTTGGCCGAACAATACCAATGTATCACCAAAATTGTATTACACAAAGAAAGCAAAAGTTCATACATTACAGAATGTACACGCATTGGATTAATCAATTTCAAAGGAGAGTTTTTCTTTGAGCTCCTAACTTCTCTTATTCTTTACCTTAGAAAATAATACGCCAATTTAGTTTATAATTGACATAATCCGACTCTGTAACAGCCAAATGGCTCACTAGTATCTTTCGAGTTTGAATTGCAATTCAAACATTTTTTGGCTTTGCAATTCAAATATTTTTGGCACAGCGTTTTTTTCTCGCATAAAATAAAACGTCTATTCAAATTTTCTCTTTAAATCCAGGAAAAGAACATGTTGTTAACTTATAGCAGTTTGGGTTCTTAAGCCTCTTTTAAAAGTAAATTAGTTCCTAATTTTATTGGCAATTACATGGCTAGTTCAATAATATATAGACACAGTTTTTAAGAAAATTTAAATTGTCACGAAAATAAAAATATCAGGATGTCACGTTAAAAGTTTATTACGACTATCTGTTAAATAAATAAAGAAATAAATAAAACACAGGGACCAAGTTCAAAATCTGAAAAATTGTGCAGTACCAAAAACTAAAGGAAAAAGTCTATGGAGGCTGTAGCAAAACTTTTAAAATTTAAATTTTTCTGCAAGAAAACATTGTTTAAACCAAAACAACCAGAGTGGTTTGACTTTGAACTCATTCTCCAGTCACACCCTGTTCAACCAGACACAAACAGATCACAACCTGTTTCACCAGACAAAAACAGATCGTATCCAATTGCGATCTGGGCGGGGCAATGTGTCAACAAAAACCAGCTTCCCCAGAAATGGCCAAAAAAAAAAAGAAAAAGATAAAATTGAATATTTCAAGAGTAGAGGACGAAAAATCGAAGCTTTTGAAAAAAAAAAGAGGAAAAGTCTTGTAGGGCAAAATCCCTCGCTCAAGCTGCAAAAACTAGGGCAGCAAAGCGGCCAAGTAGCCCCCAACAAAGAAGTTGTTAATGTGCGCCCAACGCACTAACGTGCGCCACGAATTGTAATTGTAACCTCTCTCGTGGAATACCACGCCACCTCTTCCTCAAGAGGGAAGCGCTCGGCCTCGGACGCTTTCTTTTCCCCATTTTCTTCTTTCCTTTATATATCTCCACATTGCATACACGGTAAACCCTATCCTTTTCCCCATTTTGCCCTCAGTTTCCGAAAATATTACGAGTACGGGATATGTGTCGTCCTCCATGGTTGAAAGGCTTTCTATGTCGTTTACTTAAACTGAATCAGAAACGACCTTCTGGCGTTCGACACTTGAAACTTTGTCGTACTCGGTACTCGCCTTTAACGTGGAAAATTCCTCTTTGGCTTCATTTTCTCGTTTTATGTTTGTTTGACCTTTAAGTGAAAAACGACACATCGTCTGTTGACTAAGTTTTGAGTTTCCTGTCGTATAACTTAAAAGGCGTCGTGTTGTCTGTTGAGTAAGTTTGTTCTGTTGTCGTTTTAATCTTAGCGAGGCATTTCTGTCCCTAAAGTCATTGTCGTTTCTTTAATATGAACGGCATGTCGTAAAATCTATCTTATGTTGCTATAGAACCGGAAAAAAACGACGTTTCATTTTCTTATGCAAGTTCTACTGCAAGTAGAAAACGACATGTCTTTATTCTGACCAGCTGATAAACAGATTCAAGCTTTAGAAAGCTACTATCACAGACTTTTTAACAGGGAATTTATTTATTTTCTTTTGATGTGTACAAAAGGCTGGAATGGCTGGCAGTTGAATGTTTACAGTCTTGGTTCTTCCCAATTAATGGGGTGTCCTGAGCTCTGCATCTCAACGTCTTCATCAATCATCATCGAGGGTCACTAGTGTGGGTATTCTGCTATGATCTTGATCTACAAAATCAATCTTGCTCAACCTCACACAACACAGCATTTTCTCCGGCAGTTCTTCGGGCTTTTGTGCCTGTTTAACATTATAATTAAAGAGGGTTAGTTTGAACTATATTAGTGCTTAAAGAACCTTAAAACAATTTGACTTAGAAAACCGAGTTCTGTTTCGGATTTGGTGTTGTCATTCCTTAAGATATAAGCACTCTGACAGTTGGGCCTTTAAATTTCTTTTTTTGCTAATTAATTCTTGAGCTTTTTTTGTTCCTTAATGATAAAAAAAACGACACATATTTGAAAATTTTAGTAAAGATAATCACATGTCTATCACATGATAACTCAAAATTTTACAGAGAAAAGAAAAAAGAAAAAAATTATCACATAAAAAGCACAAAACTTCAAAGCCAATGGAAATACTAACTGGAACAATTTCCAAATATAACTTGAATATTTTTGTGAAATTTCAAGTTTTTACACGATAAACAAGCCATTGCCTTCATTAAGTTTCCAAAATTTGTCATCAAGTCTGTTACGAGGGTTCAAACTTGCTTTAAATATATATATATATATATATATTATTCAGGGACCACTAGGCGAAATCTTAAAAAGTTAAAGGCACCCAAAAGTCCTTAAATTTTTCTGTTTGTTACCATTTCTACTATACAATAACAAAACTTCTCTGTTGTTGTCTAACTTGTCTTTTTTGTATAACACCAGATTACTAAAAATATAAGGTAGAAATTGAATATAATTGCATATAAAATGTTTTCTATATTACCTGAATTGTTAGTCCTAGATCCAGTATTCCGTTTTCAAACGTTCTCTGAAGGATTCAAGTCCCTTCCTTGCTATGTAACTGAAACGGTGAATGTCCAAATCAATCTCAAAGTAATTAGAACCCTGCATGTGATAGACAAAATAATCAAAGTCAGATCTGCATGTAAAAATGCTGAATCAATCAAGGATATATGTTTAGACAGGCAACTAAGAACTTTTCTTAGCATTGCAAAGATGATTGGAGTTGGAAGCATGATATGTTAGGAATTAAAAGCCCTAATTCCTAGTATCCGAGAGCAGTACGAAAATGAGAAGAACAAAAATAAACAGAGATTTCATAGTGGTTCACTTTCAATGTGAGAGTTGCATCCCCGTGCCACAGCAAATCTTTAAAATAATTGGTAGAAGTGCAAATTACAATTAAGGCCTCTTTCAGTCTTCTGTTTTCTCACCAGAAACAACTACCCAGAAGTCCATAAAGAAAGCTAAACCAAGTCTTCAAGAATTCATAAAGAAAGCTAAACCATTGGCATTAATGAAAAGAGTATATGAGTGGCTTGATTAAAACCAGTAATTGCTATTATACGTCCAACTAATCAAGTGTCGATCAAGTCTGTCATATAAATCCAAGGTTACATAGCATGATCTCAACGTGCCCGCCAAACCAAATGTTGATATATGATTTTACCAAGGCCAACATCCAAGTAAAAAGCAAAAATATGCTATACGTTACCTCATAAAAATTATGCTGAGGGCGTGAAAGGACTGGCTTTTCATTATAAGCGTTTATAAGCTTCTTCTCAGTAGAACTCAGCTGAAGGTCCTCAGGATTGACCAACCCAGCCATGATCTTCAGCCTTTCTCTAAAAGGGACGGTGGATTCTTTTGCAAATCCTTTGACCTTTTCCATCTCATCTTCAATCAATTTCTGCAGCATTAATAAATTTCTTTAGTAAATTCTAGTCCACACGGATGGTAAAATTAACTAGTCCTCAGTGACAATAGGAAAAGGCGAACCATGAGAGATAAAATATATATAAGGAGGGGAAGACGAAAATTACCTTGATGTTATCCTGACATTGGGGAGAGATGTCTTGGTCAAAAGTGTCAGAGACTTTGAAATACAATACAAGACTCATCCCTTCTCCATCAGTATCACCAAGGAACATCGCAGCCGGATAAGTGGGCAACTGCAAGTAGGTACAGAGCAAAGATTGCAAGATACAACATTAGAAACTGTTTTGAGGAGCAAATCTTTCCGTATAATAAGTCCATGAAGTAACGGAGACAAACTTGAAGAAATAGAAAAAGCACCTGGATATTCACAATGAGGAGGGGAGGTACTACTCCATCAGCTTTTACATTTGGAAGCTCAAGGTGTTGAGCAATATGATCAATCTTTTTGGGACAGACAAACAAATCAACACCAATTGGAGTATATGGGCAGTAATTTGGAGCAGGCGACTTCTTCTTATCTCTGAGTAGGAGATTAAATGGCATTACATTCTTAGTAAAGAAAGGAGGGGAAAGGAATAATAAAATTAGAGTAAGTACTTGCAGTTATCTACATATCTTCAATCATGAATAGAAGAAAAAGCAACAACATACTTGAAATAGTTCTCGCCGCGGAGTTTAAAGGTTGAGGGTGGAATCTCGGACCAACATCCTGGGGTCAGCTTCTCTCCTGTACAGCATGGAATAATATGTCCTGCTCTTGGACGATACAGATACCTTTTTGATTGACCTGCATATGCATGATCAATACTTGAACAAATCTTTGGAAAAAATCACAAAATTCAAATGACATAATAGAAACACTAAAGAGCAATTTAGCTTGGTGATAAACAGAAAGCCAAAAGTTTTCAACCTTAGTAAACTGTTCGGTTACTTACATTGTTCAACGGCTTCTTCTTTTTCACAGGACCTCCTCTTGAAAGAAAGCCTGAAAACTGCTGAAGGTTTTTTCTGTGGCTGTGGACCCATACTTGACGGATGTAGAAGCTTCTCATTGAAGCTTACAGCGGGTAATAATTTAGTTAAGCTAGACTTCCTGTTAGTTTTCTCTTCAGAATCATGTCTCTCCTCTTTGAAACCTTTGAAGCTTCCAAGAGAATGGTCTAAAATCTTCTTCCTCTTGCTGCATACTTCATCAGTCTTCCCTAAGCAAGAAAATCAAAACCCCAGAGCACCAATAAGGGAAAATTCATTTCATGCTTTCATCTTTGACCAAAAAAAAAAAAAAATCCCTGATTTACCTCCATCTATTTTCACAAAGCTCTGATATTCTTCATATTTGCACTTGTTATCGACAAAACACGCTGATCTTTCATATTGAACAACTTGACCTGATGAGATATTTCCAATTGCATTACCTACTAATGGGAAACCATCTGCAGAGCGAAGAAGAAACAAAATCAAAACAAAAGGCAAGTTGAGAAACCTAATATTGGGAACAAAGGAATTTTTCTTGAGATTGCACCAAAAAGATTTATGTAAATATTTGATTAGGATAATTCTATTTTCATGTAATATTACACAGATCCCTAGTTGACGAGATAAGTTATTGTTGTTTACCTCCATGTACACTACTAAAGTCATCATCCGAGTCAGACTCCAAAATGCTGACCGAGTCAAACCAAGCTTCCTCTGGGCAAATGACTACAAACAACAAAATCATAGAAGTAAAATTAGACTAAACTTTCTACAAGTTGGCACTTAAGAAGTTAAAAACTATTTCCAGTAGACTACACAAAATATATTGTCAGTTAATAAAACTTATGGGACAATATAGTCATCACAAGTATAAATAAAATAAATTATACGATTAAGACGTGAGTGTGGAAATCAAAAAATCAAGTAGAACTTTTCTTTCTAACGCTCTCTTTGGACCAAGGCCAAACCATATTAGGAAACATATTATAATCCATAAAAAGTGCAAAATAAATGACAAAATAACAAAATAACATGATTAATTCACGGGATCATCCAAATGATTATGAGATTGTTTGTTCTTTGTGAAAATGGCTATGAAAGCCATCATTGAAAATGGACGGCTCTAAAGAAATGACACATACCATTAGTGTCACATTGACTGCGGTGCCATTGCAACTGAGTGAGATGGAATGTTGCGTTTGAAACCTCGGATCTTCTGCAAGTAGTAGTCCCACCCTTCCCAAAGTCCATGTGAACAAACTCACTCACAGCATAATCTGTTAAACAAGCTCCTGTATCACTGTTTCTTTTCTTGGTACCATTAGAGACCGAGCGGGTAATCTTTCCGCGGCGTTTGATGAAATGGTGACGGCGCTTTCTTCTCGATTTTATTTTTTGCGACGGTGTTGATACACACCCGCCCATTAGTCCTCAATCATACAACTCCTGAGATGACAAAAAGATCATATTAATATCTTCAGAACAAAGACCAGATTTTGCTGGGAAAAAAAATGTAATAATTCATGAAAACACAAGTGTTGCTGTGTTTTTTAGGCTCTTTCAATGATTATTGGGATCAATTTTTGCCACATAATTAGCACTTGTGATGTTTAGTCTCAAGTAGAGAAAAATAGCCCAGTTTTTTACCTGAGAAAGAATAGCTAAAAAAAGAGTTGAATTCTTATGATTATAATCATAATGATAAAATTAATTAAGATATAGAACTTAAACTTGGAAATAATGCTAGTGCCTAAAAAATTATAATTAAGATAAACAACCGCAAAGGATCAAGAAAGAAAAATATTAGACAAAATATTAAAAACTAAAAAAATCTTAACCTCAAATATTATAAGACGAAAAATATTCAAAGTTTCAGGCCATGTGCTCTTACAAATTTCCAAACTGAAGGAGCGAAACAGAGGACTCAAGAAAGCTATATACTGCATTTAATTTTAAAAATAAATAAATTGAAAAATTGGGAGAAAAAAAAGTTTGAATAAAAATGCCTCAATGGTCCAAATCCACGAAGGTGCAACGGACGAAAATGCGAAAGATGATAAGAAAGAATAACAAATATTTAAATATATATCGGCATTAGTAAAAAACGTGGAAGTTAACAGGTAAACGTGGGTGACAAAGAAAGCTAGAAAAAAAATCAGATTCAAATGCTCAAGGAAAGTCCAAGGAAAATTCCATCGCATAAGCTGAAAACGTACACGAAACTGATAGCTCTAAAGATATTACCAGAAAAGAACCTCTCGTGGAACAGATCTCGGAATCGAAGATATCCGTCTGCAACGACGTCAACGACCACCGCTGAAGGCAATCAAAGAGAGAGAAGAAGAAGATGATGATGATGATGATGAAGAAAGCTTTGCGTTTAACAATGGCGGAAGGTGGGTCCGACAATGTCGGATCCGGGTAGGAATGCCAGAGCCAGTGCTCTCTCGCTCCTCCTTCTCTCTTATTAGTCTCTTATATAATTATATATTTAGAGAGAGAGAGAGAGAGAGGAATGGTCTCATAATCCTAATGGTTGTTTGTTGGTGTTGTTATGGCCCTTTCTTCCTCGCTTTTTTCTTTTCTTTTTCCTTTTTTTTTTCTTTTGGTCCGAGTTTTCGCTGGCGAAGAAAATCCTCTCTCTCTCTTCCGGGATGAGAGAGAAACAGAGAGGGGCAGACAAGAAGAGAGGGGAAAAAAACGCGCGGGGGTTTAGGACTTTAGGTTGTCAACGTCTTTCTTTCGTCAATTTCCTCCTTCTTTCTTATTAAAGAAAAAAAAAATCCTCCTACCTAACTGAATTTTTATTTGGGTAATTAAAAATAATTGTTTCGGTAATATTCATACCGTCAGTCCCTGACTTGTTCGGTGATAACTGATAATACTTATCTTTTCTGATAACACATACTTTTTACAGATGGGCGTTTTTAAAAAAAGAAAAATTGCATTTTATTAAAATATTAATAAACAGTTTTCTTAATACAATGCAGACCGGTTAGAGGAATAAATGTACGTCTGAGGTCTGAAATTAAAAAAATACCTCAACACATTAATAATAAATAGATTGAAAATTTAACTTGAGAAAATTCTTTCTTTTAACATAAGTAGCGCCGGAAAAGTAGATTGTTAAAATCTAAAAAAAATAGAATATTTACAGACATAAAAAAAATTCTAGTTGGACTAAGACACAGCCGGTAGAAACCTCTGGTGAAGGGCTTCCGGCCAAAGGAACGTCGAGGAAGACAGTTAGCGAAAAGATCTTAGCCACTATGCAGAAGACTTTTTTGGGAAATGAGACCGCTCATTTAGCTTTCAAATCTTAACTGATTCACATTTATCCAAATAAAACCACTATACCATACATCACCACTACTAATGAGAAGCTCACAACGAGACGAGTCAGATGTCTAAATTTCACAGTCAAAAATCTGACTACATGTGTAGAGTTCTAGCCAACATATGCTCTCTAAAGACCTTTACACTCTCTCCCTAACTCTCTCTCTATTGTGTATTTTGTGCTTTTTTTAGAAACCTATATTGTGTATTTGTATGTATAAAAAATGTGGGATAGTAAGAGAGTGTTTTTTATATTCAAATACTAAATTTATAATTAATAAATTAATTATATTATTACATTAGAAATATTTTAATTATTGAGCAGATTTCTCTGTCCAAAAAAAAAAAGTAACTTTTAATTATGGATAAAAATTTATATTTATAACTATGTTTTGCACTTTTCCCTTTGGTTTTTTTTCCCTACTATGTTTTAAAATTTTCTCTGTTATGGTTAATTATAATATAGTAAATCATTTTAGCTTCTTTTTTTTTTTTTCCCTACTATATACTTGGTACTTGCATGGAGTCCATGATGGTCTTATATAGCAAATTGATTAGAGGTCTATAATTGCAATAAAAGCGGGTATTTGCTTAATTTTAGAAATCAATTATGGAAAAAAAGGACTTTAATCTAAAATAGAATATGAACATTGAAAGAGCTTGCCCAAAAAAAAAAAAAAAAGAAAAATTGTGCTTGATTTTTAACATATTAAACTTTAAATAACCACAAGCCTTTTTTGAAGAGCCATACTGGATTTAAATAATCAATGATATATCCCCTCAAACAAAAATAATAATATAATAATAATGATAATAAAAGGTGTTTAATTGCTCTTTGTTTTCATGTCTGCTAGTAAATGGAAGTTGGTCACATGATTACACATGTAACATATTATGCATTTAAATGACAACTGGACATGGCCAAAACCACATTATGTGTTGTTATATGATTAATGAAAATGAAATACAGCTTTTTACAGCCTCATATGTTTCTCTCTGTCTATTTTGTCCCCTCCTTTTTTTTCTAACATCCTAATATTTTTTCTCTACAATTAAAAGAAAAAAAAAAGGCAAAATGCAAAGCACAATTCAAATTATATATATATATATATATGTGTGTGTGTGTGTGTGTGTGTGTGTGTGTGTGTGTGTGTGTGTGTTTGGCAGTTCCATACTAAAGTATGAAGAAAATACTCTAACCGTGGAGTATAATTTTTTTAGCCGTCAAATTAAATTGAGGTATTGTTTTTAACTGTCAACTGATTAAACTGGGTCTCGTTCACTTCGCAGATTCGAGTTTTCAATTCGAGCTGAGATGTAATATTTTTTGAGAGCTTTTCACTGTAGCAGAAAAAGTTAGATGTGACATTTTCTGATAATTTTTTACTGTAAAAACTTAAAACTGAAAACTTAAATTGGTAAAATAAACGAAGTCTCGTACCAAACTAAATAAAATATATGATAATTTAAGCAAATGTAACAAAATTATGACTTTTAACAATTATGTCCTACCCATAGAATACTTCTTCAAATATTCTTAAAAAGAATTATCTATTTTCTCTTTTTTTCCTAAATATCTACTTTCATACAGTTCAATTCAATGCGCGCATGCCCATCTATAGTGAAATGTGCATAAGTGAATAGTTTTTGTTTTGGCACTTTCTCATGGTCTCAAATTTTTATTATTATTGATCAAACATCGTGTACTTTGGCAACGTGTCAAGATCCAATTGGCTATCCAGATGTACGTTTGAATCGTGTTGACGATGAAAGGATTTCGTGAGCGAATTGGATAATACCTGTAAGGGTAAGAAACTCAAGTGTTCATGAAAAATATTAGATGGATCTCACGTGAATCTCGAGCTTAGTCGTCTCATCCGATGTGGATCTAACACGTGGCACAGTTAAGAGGCCCTATAAAATTAACGCGTTTTGTTTCATAAATTTAAACTATTATTTTAATTTTTTATTATATTATTTTCTCTTATAAAATCTAATTTTTTGTTTAAATTTTTATATTCAAGAATATAAACCAAACTTGCTGACTGAATTAATGGTTTGAGTTGACCAAATGTTTTTTTTTTTTTTTTATAGAATTATCCTTAGGATAAGTATGTTATTCCAATAAAAGAAATGTTGTTAGGCGTTCACGGTCGTCTCATCCGATGTGGATCTGACACGTGGCATGGTCAGAGGTCCTATAAAACTAATAGTCGGTTTGTTTCATATATTTAAATTATTATTTTAATCTTTTTATTACATTATTTTTTTTATAAAATTTAATTTTTTATTTAAATTTTTATGTTTAAACATATAAACCAAACGTTAATGGTTTGAGTTTACCAAATGTTTTTTTTTTCTTTTATAGAATTATCCTTAGGGTAAGTATCTTATTCTAATAAAAGAAATGTTGTTAGGCGGGTAATTTTTATAATAGGAACTTTTTCTGATAGGATTTTTTAATTGATAAAATTAATTTTCAATCTTTGAATCTTTTAAAAATATTAAAATACATAATAATGTAATAAATAATTTTTTATATAAATTTAACAGTTAAGAATAATTTTATAATAGTTAATTTTTTCATTAAAAAATTAACATTTACGTTATTTTCTTTGTATTTAGTAATTATTTATTTTTTTGTTTGTTTCTTTGCAGTTTTCCATCATTGGAAGGCAACAAAGAGGTGGAAGAAAAGGGACAAACTGCAACACCTTTTCACTGTATGTGGTGGAGTTCATGAGTTGTTCCTCATCCTCATGTTTGGTGACTAGAAAGGTTGATGCAGTGTACGTGAGCTCCAGCGGAAAGTGAAATGTTTGTTTGTCTTTATACTTTAAATGGTACCAGTCAGGACGCGACTGTTTTGTCTACTAGCAGTGCCACATACACCAATAATCTGGAACAATGCTCTCCACTATCGACATCGAGCACCGCACCATAATACAAATTATTTTTAAATTATATAATTAAAATTTTTTTAATTTATTTATATTTTTTATGAAAAAAAAAATTATAATAAATAAAATTATTTTTAAAATAAATATAATTTAAATAAGAAAAAATATTATAATAAATTATAAATTTTAATTCAAATTAAAAAGTAAATCTATAGTAAAAAGATTTAAAAATAATTATTTATTTACTTTTTTATTATAATTTAAAATTTTTTCTATAAAATTAAATCTCAAAACAATTAAATATTTAAATCTTTTTTTGAAATAAAAAGACTCACAAAAATTAAACATGCTTTTTCTCAAGTTATGATGGTTATGATGTTTCCTTTAATTTTACTAATTTAAATTTTTATAGTAAAAAATGTTTTCAAAATATTTATTTTATTTTTTTTTTTTTTAATTAAAATTTTATATAAAATTAAATTTTAATTCTAATTAAATATTTAAATTATAATTTGAATTTGTGTTTAGATGTATAAATAAGACATATAATTTTATTGAGAATTTTTTAAATTATGTTTAAGGCTCAAAATTTAAATTTATATTTAAATAATTTTTTAATAAAAACTCAATAGTGATGTTTTTAATAATATTTTTGAGTGAGATTTTTTTTATATTTTTTTTGTAAATTATAGTGAAAAATCATCTCATGATTTTAAAACAAAAAAAGTTTGACATTTTAATTTAAAAAAATATGTTTTAGATGTGACATTTGAGTTATGATTTATATTGAGAATTTTTTTAAATTTATGTTTAGCTCCAAACTCAAGCTCAAACTTAAATTTAAATTTAATAATTTTTTAAAAAAATATAATAGTGATGAAAAATTTTAATAAGGTATATGGAGTGAGATTTTATTCGCCTTTTATTGTAAAATGTATAGAAAAAATCATCTCAATAAGAAACCCGGATAATAAAAAAAAAAAGTTATGACATTTTTGTGCCTAATCCACTTGTGCAGAACTATGTTCGAAAAAATATTGTTTATTAACTTGAGTTCGAGTTTATGAACTCAAGTTAAAAGGGAAGCTTGAACTCGAGTTTAGCTCCAAACTCAAGCTCAAACTCGAGTTCAAACTCAAATTTTATAAAAGAATATAAACTTGAATAAATTTGTAATTCGAATTCAATTTTTTTATGAGTTTTGTTGTAAAACAAACCCCTCTTTGTGATATTAAAATGGAAAATATATATTTACAGCAAAATTCTCACACCATATTTACAGCGAAATTCGCAGAGAAAATTATGTATATTGTATATACAGATATACGAGAACATTCTTCAGAGGATGTTTACCTTTTTTTTAGAGTTTTTTTGATAGCAAAAAAAGAAATGAATTATTTATAGTTTTTTATTTTTAGTATCTATATAAAAAATTATTTATTATACATATATTTTTAATATGATGTGATTTTTATTATTTTGAAAAAGTAATAATTTTGTGTTTTTAGATAAATTATTGTTTTTTATTTTTTAGATAATGGTTATTTTATGGCTTATTAAGAGTCTATAAATAATTATTTTATGTAAGGGTTATTTTATGTGTTTAAAGAAAAGTTTGCTAAGAGAAAAATGTAAAAAATAGTCTCATTTTGAGAGAGAGAGAAAAGTGAGGAGAGAGATATGTAAGAGCGTAAGGGTTTTTTGGTAGAGGGAGAAAGTAAGAAAGTGTGTTGAGTTTGTAATTTTAAAACTATTAGTAATTTTTTTCTCTCTCTCCAGTGATTGTAGAAAATTTTTCTAAACTACTTAAATATGTGTCTTATCTGTTATTTTAGTTTCAATTTATTTTTTCACTACGTGAGTATAAGAGTGTGTTTTTCTCTACTAATTTTAAGTTAATTTAACGGTAAAAAACTGACACTATTAATAAGTCAGACCGTCTAGATAAACTTTCTTTTCTCTTTTTTTATCATGTATTAACCGATAATGTCGTGTTGGTCTCATTTATTTTACGGATTCGAGTTTAGAATTTAAATTTTACTATAGTAAAAAAAATTTAAAAATAATCACATCTAATTTTTTTATTATAATAAAAAAATTTTACATAAAATTATATCTCAATTTAAATTATAAATTTAAATTAATAAAATGAACAGATCGATATTATCTGAGTCATTTTCTCACGTACCCATGATTATCTGTTTCGCCCCTCTGACTTAAGGTTGAGGAGATGCAAAAGTAGAGGTGAGCTTTATATGTTGACTACTGCCACAAAACTTACATAAATCGATCGTTTGAACTCACAAAACTCTCATCTAGCGGTTATTTGTTATTATTATTACTATTTTTTTTTTTTTTTTTTTTGTTGCATGTGCAGTAAATCTGAACAAGAAAAATTTTAAATTGGTGAAAAATATGGGCATTTTTAAAATTCATTTTAAAATAATTTTATTTTTTATATAAAATTAAAAATAAAAGTATTTTTTATTTTAAACATAAATTATTTTTAAAAATTACATTTAGTAGTTTTATTAAAAATTATTTTTAGTGTAAAAAATTCATTAATATCTCTCTTTCTCTCTTTTCTCGAGAGAGAGAAAAATAAAAATAAAAAAAAAAAAAAATTTAAAAATTATTTTTTATTTTTCTTTCATTTTACATTAAATTAAAAAATTATTTTATTTTTATTTTTTATTTTTATTACGTTAAAAGTTATTTTAAAAATATTTTCATTTTTTATTTTTTAAAAAATATAAAAAATAAAAACGTGATTAATTTTAAACACGACCGGTGTAACTTTTATGTTGAAAATAATTATATCAAGATTGAAAACTTTTGGTGACTGTACAGTTGGCATCAATTATTTTGAAGATCTTTTACGACTGTGAAGTAAAAAAAGGGACATTGTGCTAGGGCCATGCAATTAAGTGGCATCTTTGACATTCTTGGCCACATAAATACATAAAAAGTACGCTTTGTTTGCCCTTATTACAATGCTGATATAAAATTACATTGTTCGTTATTTTTTTCCTTCATCCGAGATTCTCCACGTTTTAAACAGACAAGTAGAGCATTAATCTTTCTTTTAATTATCAGTTAAAGAGCTCCTAACTCCAAAAATTTGGCCCTTCTAATACTTTTACAGTCCTACTTTCTTTCTATAATGACCTCCAATCTCCATTGAAAGGAACAAGCAATACAAAAGGAAAAAGATGCTCCATTTGGCTGTTTTGTTGTTGTCTATATTTTAATGAGTATCATGTCATGTCACTTCTTATGAAAGATTATGTACAAAAGCTACAAAACTCTCACAAAATTTTCCAATTAGTCCTTTTAAATTATATATATATATATATATATATATATAAAGCAAGGTTTCTGGTTAGACACTTAAAAAGTACCTTACCAAAATGATATTTGTATATTTTTATATGAAGTGTGTATATTTACAGTAAGTTGTGTATATTTACAGGTAAATTGTATATATTTATATGTCACTTATATAATTATGTAACCGTGTATATTTACATATAAATCATATATATTTACATATAAATCATATATGTTAAGTTATAAGAAATGACAATGTATATTAATCCTCAAAACATATTTTTTATAGTAATTAGTGAACACATAGCATGAAAATATGTATATTGACTGATTTGTTGTATTTCATGTTAAATATACACAACTTTATATGTAAATATACATAATTTACGTATAAATATACATAATTTATACATGATTATATAAGTGCCTGGTAAAGACAATTTCTATATATACACACACACACCATGTTTTAGAGAAATCAGGGGCTTATGTGGCAGGAAATACTTGTTAATAATAGACATTATGATGTTAGATTAAACCATAATAACATAAAAGACGAAAAGTATACAAATTTAAGGAAATATATGGCGAACTCTAAAGAAGCAAAAAAATAGACAATGCGTGAAACACTTGTTCATGCAAAAACATTGGCAATACGTGTGAAACACTTTTTCATATGTTACTATATTACTGAAAAACATTAATGGTTAGTTTGTTTATAGTACGTACTTATACAAACAAAAATATTTCATGGATAGCATGCTGATCTTGTTTTTTGTTTTGTTTTTTTTTTTTTTGTTTTTTTTTTTTTTTTTGGTCACCGCTATGTAGGTAGTATGCATGATAATGACCAGAAAAAAAGAGCTCATAAATGATAAATAAAACACTTGGGGGGCACAACTAGTATTTATCACCAGAAGTAACAGAAAACGGTCCCATGTGTGGTTCTCGCGTTGTTGTGATTTATTTTCTGTTAGTTTGAGATGTTGAACAAACTCATTCTTTCCCATTATTCGCTAAGAAATATAGTGCAACAGGCGAGAATCTTCCTCCCATTTCTTTAATGGGATGGGGTTACTTTATGTGAATAATAAGGAATCATCTGCTTTTTAGGTTAGGCTTTTTCGACTGCCATCAAACGCTATGACTGTGTTTGAAGTTGGTTTTATTTTTATTTTTTATATTTTTTGAGAAAAAAATAAAATAAGAAAGAAACGGTGTTTAATATAATTAAAGATAAAAATAAAAATAAAAATGATTTTTTAGTTTAGTGTAAAATGAAAGAGAAATGAAAAATAATTTTTAGTCATTTTTCATTTTTTGTTTCTGTTTTCTTCTCTTTCAAGCTAAGAGAGAGAGAGATGTTAATGGATTTTTTATACTGAAAATAATCTCTTGATAAAATTATCAAACACATTTTTAAAAATAATTACAGTCTGAGATTGAAAACATTTCTATTTCTATTTTGAAACGAGTTTCAAACGCACTCTGTATATACTCTACTCCTATCGAACTCTTAAAAAGAAGTGCCTATTTAACAAGGTATGGACCAAATTATAAGCCAAAGTAACACCATCAACATCGATAGATGTTTGTTTGTTCCCCTTCCGACTCTAATTTGTTGCTACCAAAACGTAAACGACAGGGTTGCGTAATGGAATCTCTCTTTTGTAATTGATTTGGCTTAGTTCCACTCATCAACAATTGCAGCCACTTTCTATAAAGCAAAATTGTAGTGGTTTCATTGTCTAGCTTTGATCAAGTGTTCCAACATACGTGGATCGAAATACTCAAATATTTGCTACTAATTTTCTAAAAAAAAAAGGAGAAAAATTAAATGGTTACAGATATAGACTAACAGTAATTTTACACGCTTGTCTCCACCACAATTTGTGTAGAGTTCGAATCCTCTCATCTTTCGTTTTAAATTTACCATTCATATGCAATTATATAGGAAATTTTCTAGTTAATGAATTTCTAAAGTAGTAAGAATATCTTAAATATTATTTAAGATAGACAATACATGTGAAAAGTGGTGATCACCAATAGAGGACATTGATGCATGCATGTCAATTATGAACTTGATATTCTAATTGGACTCAAGTTTGTTTATCTATTTATATGAAAAGTTGGGTATTCAGGAAAGAGCTTGGAAATAACCATCGGAACAACGTATTTAGCAAGACATATAGATCATCTCAATTAATTATGGTGCAGAATTATAGAATGTATAACCATTTGTTAATTTGTAATCAATAATTCTTATTTGTATATTTTTGGAACTTTAACATTGTATAATAATATATGATAGAATGATCACCTTCTTTCACATGCCTCTTGTATTGTATATACATTTTCCTTTTGTTTTCTTTTTGTTGGTCCACCTTTTTCTTTAATGGGTTTGTTGAGATATGGCTGAAACTGCACCGAACAAATGCATGGTCCTTTAAGGAAGAAGATATAAAGCTATGGGTGCTTTCAGGTTCAATGTTATATATATATATATATATATATATATATATATATATGTGTGTGTGTGTTAAACTTAAAGTATAATGAGCCGAGTCAACAATAGTTTTATACTTTAACATTCTTCCTCATGTGTGGATAAATTAATTAGAAAGTCTAACGCATAAATATTTAAACCTGAGATATATTAAAAATCCTACATGTAATGACAATTTAAACGGGAAAAAAGAGTTTACAGAGGTTTAAACTTAAGACTTCCTACTTTGATACTATATTAATTTATTAATTCATCTTAAAAACTTAAGTTATTAGAAGGTAGACTAACAATAATTTTATATTTTAATATATATATATATTTATGTTTATATATTATCTGTATGTTGGTATATAAATATGGTGTTTGAATAATGCAAGGCAAAAACATACCTCAGTCACATGCCTATGGAAAGAAAAAGGCCAACGTTTCATTCCAAAAGCGAAAAATAAGCTATCTATAGTGGTTGCTTCGAAGCTTCATGTCGGATCTTAAAAGATTCAATCAATTCTAGCCCGATGATAAATCTAGAGTAAGATTAAGTGAAATTTTCGTTTTTTTTAAGCTGAGAATTTAAATTAAAAAAATGAATTAACGTCAGAAAAAAAGAATGTAACAAAAAATTTGAGAAAAAAACGGTCTGCCTGAAAATATTTAAAAATATTATCTTTGTCGTGAAATAAATTGCATGGATGTGTAATAATGTTTCCCTCTTAAAATTGAGTGATCCAAAATCCCATCCACGTGCATCTTTGACTCTCACACTGCCCAGAATGGCCCACAATTGTTTTTCTAAACAAACGGACTTAGTGAGGATGGCCCACAATATAATTGGGTTGGGCTAATGCTTCCACAAATGCCAAACTTCGAACACATAGGCCCGCCCAACAAACGCTACCAAATGAATTGAGTAATTTTGACAAATACTCTTAAAATGATACCATATTTTTGAGTCTCTAGCTTATTGAATTTTATCTTTTTGAGTAAGTAATAAGACAGATTATTATTTATAATTTAACAGATATCGATAACGACAGGTCTCCGGTCGCCAAAAACGGGCGTAATTTAATAGATTACTGTCTAAAATTTAACAAATATTTAATATATTAAAATCAAGAAGTAGCTTATCACAACAAAATAACAAAACTCTAGAAAGACGCGTTTAAGAGTCAATTTTTACAATTTTCTCAATGAACATGCTTCCACTCGTGTTCTTGTTTTTTCAGCTATTTTGGATCTGGTTCAGGTCTTCCCTGATCTTTCCTTTGGTTGGATTTAGAATTTTTGAGCTGGTAGAGTTGCAAAATGGGCCCTTTCTTCAGGGTCTTCTGATTCTTTGGAGGTGGCTCCCTCTGACTCTACCATGATTTGACCTTCTTTCCGCCTTTCAATAAAAGTTTTTATTCATCGAAAAATGAACAATCTACATTCACATGATTGTTCAAGACTTGATGAGAGTGATGATTGCAGGTTCTCTTCGAGGTCTTAAATTCGAGTCAATTCTAATGTAGTAATTAAAATGCAATGCAATGCACTTTATGGAGAACTCACATCCCACATGTATATGTTAAATGTCTCTTCAAATTTATCTGAATACACCACCCTCTATCCTTATAACTCGGAAAAAGAAAAAAGACTACTTCAAGTAAGTCTATCTTTGGTGCAACATTCTACAATATAATGCTAAGTTTGTCTCTCTTATTTACAGTTACTTTTAATCTTATATGAGTTGTTGCACATTTACTGTGACTTGGAAAATAACTACTCTTGATTTTCCCTTTCATTTGAATAGGGAAGTTAAGAGATAGGTGACTACATGAAAGAAAACCAAACAAAGAGCAAGACAATGAAGAATATAGTGGCTTACTTGTGTTTTGAGGAAAATCCATTTGTGTAATTTCAAACAAGCTCAATCTGATAATAAATCCCATTTCCATTCTCGGTTGAAGAATCTGGTGTGCAGCTTTTGATAAAAAAGCAACAAGCAATTGTGTCAAGCACAATTATGATGGAATATAGATAAGCAATCAACAATCCCTCCAAAGCAATGGACAGACTTGGCCTTTCATTAAGGTGATGAGGTCTTACAAGCCTGAAGCAGAACAAGGCCTGTACAGAAGCAAGGCCCAAATTGGTAAGGAAAGCCCAAAAGATCAGAGCCGTTGAATTCTTTCCCTTTCTCAACAAGTAAGCTTTGTATATGGCTTTACAGCCAGAACAATTCTCCATTCCTGCCACAACCAAAGCCAAGTTGCAAAGAAGGATTATGTTGGTCACAAAGGCATAGAGAAGAATTCCACAGACTGTTTGGAATATGGCGGTGAAAAATCCGAAAGAGCCAAAGGAATGAATGATTTTCAAGAGGAGAAAGGCGGAGGTTATGTGGATGGAGATGCAGAGAATTATGTTGAGGAGGTGTGTTAGGAGGAGAGGCTTGTAAAGGGACAAGAAAGAGAGGGAGGCTGTTTGAGAAGATGCTAATTCGTGACGATTTATTACCGACGCTTTCGCGATGAGAAGAGAGGAGAGAGCAAAGGGTATGATGAAGATTGAGGAAGAAATAAAGGTTTGAGAGAAGGGCTCATAGTTCAAAAACAAGGTGAGTTTTGATGGGGCGGAAGAACTGAAAAGGGGTTGTGAGATAAGAACTGAAGATGAGAAGGGAAGCAAAAGAAGAACTGGGGTTGTGGTGAAGTAATGAAAGTGTTTAAGAAAAGTTGAGACTGATTTCCTAATGATTTTTTCTGTTCTCTCCATTAGAGAGACAAATATTGAAACCTTTCACCTGGTTTGCCAAAATTCCAACTACCACAAACTAACCACTAAAAACTGCCAAGATACAGGTCTTTTCTTTATCATCAAAGCTTAGTTATGCAAGAAGATAAAATAGCACTCTTTTTCTAAAAAGGTTATAAGAATTGTACTTCATTACTTCTCTTGGAGTGACGCAAGCAAAGAAAAGAAAATCCAATTTTGATGGCCGTGAATATACCTCCTTGTCAAGTGACCAATCCAAATACATGTGAAAAGTATTTAGTGGGTAATACGTAGATTTCCACGTAGAGTATGATGAGTTGATTAAGCTCCAAACTTATCTTGTATAGTTGTATTAATTTCAACGGCATTCATGCTTTAAAGGTGTAATTATCAAGTAGGGGCCCATACAAGTTTAGAGGATGCACAAAGACCATATATGTCATTAGGAAGTTTAACAAGTGTTTATGCAAGACATTTTATGAAATATCATCCATGGAAACTCTTCTTCCTTTAATTGTGATCATCTATGCAAATACAGGTCTTATGGAAAATCTATTCACTTCTTTAAATATCAAATGTCAGTCTCTATATATTTATTTTTTCTTTTCTTTTCTTGACCTTTCCTATAAGTAATTACTACCATTTTGGGTTTCAATGCGCTATATGTTTTTTTCTCAGTTTCTCACAAAGATTATTTTTCCATTATTATTATTCTTTACGGAAAATAAAATTGTATATATGAATGGTTTTTGAATTCTTAAAATAATTAGTAGCGATTTTCTTTGGTATTTTGGGAACATTGGTATTCCATGTTTAGCAATCATCAATTTGTATTAAATATGGTCAAAAGTTAAATTAGATTAAAAAAGTAATACATATCCGACGGCTGCTATGTAAAGAATACATGATGTTCCTAAAATACTAAAAAAAGTCCCTACTAATTAACTTAAGAATTCAAGGAACATCGGCGTTCTTAAAATATAAAAACCGTAAAAATTCCCTAATTAGTATAGTCTGATTTGAATATGATCTAGATACAATTTTATTTACCTATTTCATAAACAAAAGCTTCTTGGACATATTTTCACAAGTTAGGGAATTATTAAAAAAAAAAAAAGAAAAAAGAGAAGTGTTTCTACTTCATTTTATTTGGGAGATTTTCTTATATGCATGATGTATTAGTAGGTTAAGTTTTTTTAACTGTTAAATTTATGTATTTTTTAATTTTTAAGTGATTTTATATAAATTTAACGGATAAAAAACTTAATTTATCGATATGTTGGCATACCGGATAAAGATTTTTTTACTTTTTAGAAAAAAGAGAGAGAGCGTTCTGTTTATAAACGGCGTCGTTTCTATGAAATCTCTACCTAAGAGGGGCGACGTGAGCCTATTCCACAACGGCGTCGTTTGTGCGTTTCGTACTTCAGTTCAGCCCCCAGAACTGACCTGTTCACAGGTCATAGCGATAGAGAGCCAACCCAAGAATTCCGTTGTCCCTATTTTCTTGTTTGGGTTCCGAGAAACCGTCAGAGAAAATCAACCTTCTTTGTCTTCTCGATTAATTTAGCGGTTTGGCTCGATTGCAAAAGTGAGATTTCCTTTTTTCTCTTTTCCATTTTCTTTCAAGAATCAGAGCAATTGGAAAACTTATTGAGATACGAAACTGATTTAGTAAAGATCTAGCTAAAAATGGTTATTTTCTATTTCTCTTTTATGATCGATGCGCAAAATATTTCTCTTCATATGAATTTTTTTTTCCTTAGTTTGCTACAGAGTTACCAGTTGAGAGAAATCTTCAAAAGAACAACCCCTTAGTTTTGTATAGTTTGAGATTACATAGTTCACGTTTAACAATTATTCTGTTTGAAGATTTTTTTTTCTTTTCTTTACTTTATTTTGTTTTTGCTCTAGTCTAGTTACGATGTCTGCAAAACCAAGTCAAATTTTCTTTCTAAATTTCTGAAAAACAAAAGTGAATTTCGTATTTAAACTTCCATTCTCGGATTTATTTGAATATGCATTGCTCTTAACATGTTATTTTGTGTTACTTTGTTCTTGATCTTACGCCTTTAGGGCTTCTACTTTTATTTACATTATTGTTTTTGCCTTGTACATGTCTGATTCTTGATCTAAATCAATTTGTTTAAAACTTGAATGCTTCAGGTGGTGTTTGACATTCTTAGGCATGGCTACAAGGCGCAATGTTCAATACAGCCGTCTTCGAAATGATGAGGATTATGATGGTAATGCGACGCAATACGACCCTCGGTTTGACTACACGCCAAAATCCTTCGATAGAATCCCCTGGAAATCCATCGCCCTTGCTCTTTTCCTCCTGTTTCTTGGATTAACCCTTCTCTTCCTTGCGTATTTCATTCTTACTGGTCACATGGGAGGAGATCGGTCCCAAGCTTATGGCCTCTTAGCTTTGGGGATTCTCACCTCTCTTCCAGGTATGAAAACATTTTTCCTTCTTTTTCTTGGTCAGTTGTGCTATAGATAATGTGGGCTAGTTTGGTATTGTTTTTGGAGCCTCTAAGATCACTGTGTACATCAAATGATGCAAGTTGCGTGTTTGGTAGAGTGCACAAAAATACTTTGTATGTACACTAATGCACCTTTACCGTTATTTTAAGAGGCTAGCTTAGTAAAAATTAGTGCTTCTTTCACCCACAGCAATCCCGAATTATGTAACAGTAACTTATCAAAACGTAACAAGCTATAGATAATGGGTAATCATTCATTATCTCTCATATGAACGTGGAAATTTTGTGATGGAAGGCTTTTTGAGTAAACTAATCGCTTGAATGGTTAAGCAATAAAACAGCCTCATAAACACCACGATCATATATCTGCTGCAATTATTTCTTTTTGCTACCAGTTATATTGCCACTGTGCCACCGGTTTCCACCCCAACCACCAATATCATGATATCACCATATTTGTCTGGCATAATCCCTATAGAATGTTATACAACCGCACTGCTGTGATCTTCGATGAACCAGGATCAATCCATAACTATTTTGGATGGTAGAACTAGAGGGACTCGAATCACTTGTCTAAGTTTGGTGTCCAAAATGGTGTCTAACCAACCATATCACGCTACATGACTTAAAAGAGTGCGTTTAGAATTAGTTTCAAAATGATTTTGTTTTCAATAAAAAGTAAAAATGAGATTGTTTTGAGAATCATTCCGGGACCGATTTTGAAATTGCGTTTGGTTGGTTTTTAAGAAATTGTTTTGAGTATAATAAAAAAGTGAAATCGTGTTTATTAATTAATATATTATAATATTGTTGATAAGTACTAAAAAAATGAAAACAGAAAAGTGAAAACAACTTTCAACTGTTTTATAATTCTTTTACAAAAACCATTCTCACTGTTTGTGTTTTCAAAACATTTACTAAACAAACGTCGTTTCATTTTCATTTTCATTTTTTGCTTATTGAAATACATGAAAACTGTTTTAAAAAATGGTTCCAAACACGCAAAAAGAGTTTGAAATGTTCTTTAATTCAAATTTTCATGCTTGTTCATTAAATGATGTGGTAAAACGTGTTGGTTAGACACCATTTGGAACACAAAAATTGGACAGCTGATCTAGAGCCCGAACTAAAGCATCTTGCTCTTGTTTCTTGTGGGCGTGTTTTTCTTGTTGATCCGCATTCAACTTTTTCTTTATACGGTGTTAACCAATCTACTACCAAAGTTTGTGCAAATGGAACACGAAGCTATATTTAATGGCTGAATTTATTTAAGCCGTTCATTTCATACACGTTCCTCAACTTGTGTCTGCAGGCTTTTATGAGACACGGATTGCGTATTATGCCTGGAGAGGTGCCCAAGGATATCGCTTTGCTTCCATTCCTGATTATTAGGAATGTGTTTCTATTGTAAACTTCCTCGTCGTTGTAACTTGTACGTTTGCTAGTTCTCCTGTCCCGTATATACCCATTGTTTTGCTGCTGCTTCTTTCTTTCGGTTTTTTTTTTTTTGCTCCAAATAATACACAGTGTTTTGCTTAGCTTTGCATCAAGATCTTTATGTAGAAACACATGACATATTTGTAATCCGTTTGCTGTTTCAAATAGGTTTGAACATGGACCTTATTCTTGCAAATTTCTCCTCTAGTCTAGGCCCGCACCATCTTCATATATTCCGTCACTGGCTTTAGCCCTCTATACAGGCTCTTGAAGTGGGAAATTATGTGGGAGTTTTTACTGAACAGATCACTGATATTGCAATTTGAGAATCTGTGACATGTGATGTTGTTGGTTTATGCAAAGAAACTATTTGTTGATTTGGAAGAAAGCTGTTCTTTCAAAATGAATGCCCTTTATTGTTTAACCGTTTCAAGTAAGAAGACTTTGAACCCAATCATTTCTACAGTATTTTGTACGTAAAATATAATTTTAGGGAGAAATATACTCGTATGTATGCTAAAACCAGGAGACAGGAGTGACCCAAAGTCCAGGCAAAAACCAGTTTCCCGATGCGATATTTTATTCCCTGTATAGTTGTTACACTTCCCTTCACCAGTTTGAATCACAGTTAAAACCCACAACTTGCAAAACTTTTGGTTTAAACCCCAAAGTTTTAAAACTCAATTGAACGCACAAACCAAATCAGGAGTTTATGGCTCTGTCTATCTTTAAGTTTTGTGAGAAGTGATAGTTTAGTCGTTTTACTTTTGTTTTAGACCGATTAATCCTTTTAACATTTTTTTGTTTTTGTTTTTTGTGCGTGCGTGTGTGTGTGTTTTTTTTTAGGTATCTAATTGACGATAAATTTTTTAGATTTAACATTATTCACTTTGTTTATTGTGTAAATTCAATTTTTACAAAAAAAAAAAAAAGGTCACATGAAGAGTAAAATTTTATAACTTTCAAGGATTTTCGAGTCAATGGGCATTGAAAAGAATATTTAGCACCATATCCATTAAACTCAAACCATCCATCATAGTTTACGGTAAGATAAACTGTCAAAAATATTTTAAAGAATTGATCTATACATATTAATAAGTGTAAATAGATACCGATCAATGAACAGTATATTTCAACCAAAACGAGCGTTTTTTTTTTTTTTTTTTTTCTTTTTACTTTTCTCTTTTTTTTGCCCTCTTTTATCTTTATCCAGAAATTTCATTTTTCTTTCACCTTAAACTTATTTATTTTTCATGTTGGCTCTTTTTTGACCCTTTTTTAATAATTTTTCCATTGAAACTTTATTTTTTTCGTTAGATTCTCTCTTGCTCTAAAACATATCTATTTCATCATATTAGTCCTTTTTTATTATTTTTTATTTTGGTATATAAATTTTATTTTATTTTTCATTTTGATTCCTTTTATCCTAAAACTTATTTATTTCTTTATTTTAATCCTTTTTTGACTCACTTTTTTATTTTTCCCTGAAAATTTATCTTTTTTTTTGTCTATTTATCTTAAAACTTATTTATTTCTTCATTCTAGTCTTTTTCTTACCCTTTTTCATATTTTTGTCTTGGATTTTTTTTTTTTTCTTTTGTTCTAAAACTTATTTGTTTTGCATTTTGGTCTTTCTTTTACCCCTTTTTATATTTTTGACCGTGAAACTTCCTTTTTTTTTTATTTATTGTGGTTCGTTTTGCCTTAAAATTTATTTAATTTTTTGTCCTTTTTTTTTTTTTGCCCTATTTTTTTCCATTTTAGAATTTTATATTCAAATGTCATATACTTTTAAAATAACACAGTAATTAAAATTTAAAACATGAATTACCCCCTACGTGCAAAGCACGTGGAGTTCAACTAGTTTATTAAAAAAAAAAAAAAAAAAACAACAATTATGACAATGCTTATAGTTGAACACTAATGAAGTCAATAACCCTACCAAGATAATGTGTTTTTGTAAAGCATGAGAGAATGGCTAGGACAATCACAAAATGACAAGATTTAAAATTTTTTGAGAAAATTAGTAAATTCACCCTTTAAATGCACTGTTTTAAGATTTTTACACTTTACTCTTAATTAATACCTTTTTTATTAATATAATTCTTTGATTAAAATCAAATATTAATCAAGTATAAAGGAATAAAAAACTAAATGAGCCATTTAAACTCACGATATTGATTATCTTTTTTTTAATTTTTTTCCTTTTTGTTCCTAATTAATACCTTTTTATATGTCCCTAAGTTTATATTAAAAAAATTAAAAAATGTAAATGATAAAAATTGTCCCAAAATTTTGGGTGAATTTAATTTTCTCAGATTTTTCTTTTCCTCTAAAAATTTTTATAAGTTTACCCTAAAAATAAAAAAAAAAAAAAAAGTTTCAATAATTGTTTATATTTAATTACAACTGGGTGAAGTTCTATTATTTTAAGATCTTATTAAAAATTTAAATTTAAATTTTTGTTTTTTTTTTTTTTTTTTTTTTTTTTTTTTTACAAAAAATTTGAGTAAAAATAAAAAATAAAAATGGTTTTTAAGATTTTCAAAAACAATTGTTTATATTTATTTACAAATCACAACTCAAATTTTTTTATTAGGATATTTTTGGTTGTAAAAAAAATTTAAATTTAATTTTTTTTTTTTGGTTTATGATTTGTTCAACTTCTTAATTTTTTCTGCCAAAAAAATATACTTAAATCAAAAATTTTTAAGATATTCTCAAACGATTTCTAATTTTAGGAAAAAATCAAAGGCCTTGGTTTTTAAGATATTCAGAAACAATTTCGTTTTAGGAAAGAAATCTTTAAACGACATTGACAAATATGGCAGAATTAGGAGGAGTTCGAACCAAGCTCCGTGGTATAGTTGGATTGCGAGAATAAAATAAATAAAACTCGAAAAACTCGTCCAAAAACAAACTATTAGGATTAACCAAAATGAAAAAAAAAAAAAAAAAAAAAAAAAAAAAACTAATGTTTTGGCAACTTGAACTTTTCTGCTCCAAAGTTTTGAAAGTCATGGACATTTAAATGGAAAACTGACTATACATTGACAAGGCAAATACGAATGAAATGTTAATATGTGATGCTTTATTGTTTTACGTGACAAATTTATACCAATTTCCTCAGTCATTTGTTAATGACTTCTTTTGTTAACTTTCCGTGTTTATTTAAAATCTTTATGTAATTTTTCATTAACTTCATATAACTTTTTTTTTTTTTTTTTTTAACAACTTGTCTATTAGAGTTTAAATAATTTTATAGGCTATGAAAAAGGGGTTTTCCGGTGATGAAAAAAATATATACGTTTTTTTTTATTTTTTTATTTTATTTTTTAAGAAATAGACCATTTAAAAACATTTGGCCAACTTAAATTAGTTTAGCTAAAAAGTTATGAAAATTTTGGGGATAACCATAAAGATCTGAATGGAAAATATTATGTTAAATTGATTAAATGTAAATTTTTGAATCAATTATCTCATGGAATAGCTTATCATTCACTAATTAATTCTTTCGCAAGTTTGTTTGTTAATTTTCTAAAATTACCTTTAATATATTGCGTAAATTATCATTAACTTTTCAAAAATTTTCATTTTGTTTAGTTTCTATACTTGTTTAAACTCCTTACATAAATTTTTTCGTTCATCGATTAAATTTCTATAATTTTCCGTAATTTTATAAATCAATTATCTCATTAAATAGCTTCTGCTTCACTAATTAATTCTTTCGCAAGTTCAGCAAAATAATAATAATAATAATAATAATAATAATTCTTTTGCAAACTTTCTGTTAATTTTCTAAAATTACCTTTAATTTATTGCGTAATCTATCAATTATCATTAGTTTTTTTTTTTTTAAATTTTCATTATGTTTAGTTTCTTTACAGGTTTAAACATCGTATAGAAAGTTTTCGTTGGTCGATTATTATTATTATTATTTTTGTAATTTTGGGATTAATTATAAATATCTAAATGGAAAAATATTTATGGTAATTTAATTTGGAAAAGATAGAAATATTACAATAAGAAATGTTATATTGAATATTAATAGCTGGATTGGTGTTTCATTTGTCTTATTAAGGACACGTTTACTTTATTAATTTGAGTTTTTAATTTTAGATTTTAACAGTAAAAAATTTTTAAAAAATGTCACATTTAATTTTTTTTTTTTTAAAAAAAAATATCACATTCTTTAAAAAAAAAATTCACAAAAAAATAGACACATCTCAATTTAAATTTCTAAACCTCAAATTCATTCGAAGTTTCGATTCGAAGAGCTTTTTATAAATGTGTTTTTCGACGCCTAAAACTTTCCGTTAGCTTTATCTTCAACTTACCGCGCAATCTTTCATCACCTTTTTGCAATTTTTCAAACGCAACAGTTAAAAGTAAATTTTCCGTTATTCAGTTAACTTTCCATAGTTTTCACAGCTCTTTACCTAATTTAATTTGAAAAAGATAGAAATATTACAATAAACAATGCTATATTGTTCTACGTGGCATATTTCAATTGAATATTAATAGTTGAATCAGCATTTCAGCCGTTAATGGTGCGCATCAGTTTTGGAATTCAGCATATTTTTTCCCCTCCAATACCCAACGCCCTGGCGTGGAATTTTTTAAATATATTTAAAATTATTTTTTATTTTTATTTTTTATGGGAAAAAATATTATAAAAAATTATAAATTATGATTTAAAATTAAAAATAAATATGTAAAATAAACGGACTTCCTCGATTATAAAATTACAAAAATAATATAAAAAAAATGCAATATCAAAAAAGGAAATTAGATTTTTCCCCTAAAAAAAAAGAAAAAGTAAAAGGAAATTAGAAGGATGCAATAGCGATGTATCTGTTTAATTCGTTAATTTAAATTTGAGTTGAGATGTGATTTTATATAAAAAAATTTTATTGTAGTAAAAAAATTAAATATGATTATTTTTTAAAATTTTTTATTATAATAAAATTAAAATTTTAAACTTAAATTGATAAAATAAACAAGATTAATACGGGAACATTGTGTTCAAAGATGAATTAAGTTTATAGATGCCTCCCAAAAATATGTATTCTATGTCAAAATGTCCTTCAATTTTATAAAACAACTCGCTTCACTTCAATTTAAAATATCTCATAACATATAAAACAATCACATCTAACTTTTTTGCTAAAAAATCCTTTAAATCTCAACTAATTTTGTCTGTGAACTTAAAATATCTCATAACATATAAGAAATAGTTCAAAACATCCTTTCCGTCTAATTTTGTCTGTGAACTTAACAGAAATGCTCACCTGACAATAATAATAAAATATCAAAACATAATTAAGAACAAAATATTCAAAAAACAATTAATTTTTTTTTAAAAAAAACTTAAACATTTTACAAAAACAAAAAGAAAAGCAAATATTTTTAAGCCCCGTTCACTTCACGGATTAAAATTTTTAATTTGAACTGAGATGTGATATTTTATTAGAGCTTTTTATTATAATAAAAAAAGTTAGATGTGACATTTTTAAAAGTTTTTTACTGTAAAAACTTAAAATTAAAAACTCAAATCGGTAAAGTGAACGGGCATTAGTTACTCTCATCACCGAACCAAGCATTGCTTTTAAATTTCAATGTTCTATTTTCACCAAGAATCTAATAACATAATCCATGTTTTTCTTTCAGCTTCAATCAAGCCTATCCATTTCTTAAATGCCAAAACAATGATAAATCGTATATAAAGTTTTCAAAATCTCCCTTCTCACCTTGCCGTCAAGCCTACCTCCACCACGGCCTCGCAATCCGGCCAAACCTCAAGCACCTCCCTTCTTGCCACTCTAGAGCAGCCCTGCGCAGCAGAAGCCTGGATTGCCAAAGCCGCCCCTCAACCTCCCCACTCCTCGCCGGCATGAGGCAAGCGATGGACTTTGCCATGGGCTGGCGATTGATTCGCGGCGAGCCATCTTTCCTAGTCCCATTATCAACTTTGGACTTTGCTACTAATAAATTTGAACATTCAGATGAAGTCTTGAATATTGTGAATATTAGAATTTTGGATCATGGATTCTAATGAATAAGAGGTGTTTGTACTGATTCTTTTATGGTTTTCTTGAATATGTGAAGGGGTTTTTTTTTGGATTATTGTTTTTGAGGGTTGTGCTTTCCATAGTTAAGGGGGTTTTATGCCATGGATTATTTCTGGTTAAAGAATGGGCTTGAGGTTGGAGACGATCATTAGGGAATTTTCTTTTTGTTTTTTGTTTTTTTTTTTTTTTTTAATGTTAAGGTTTTTTTATTCTTTTTTACATTATTTTTTTAAGACTCGTTCACTTTGCTGATTCGAATTTATAATTCGAGTTAAATATGATTTTATATAAGAATTTTTTACATAATAAAAAAGTTAGATGTAACTCTTTCTGAAAATTTTTTACTGTAACAAAACTTAAATTTTAAATTTAAATTGATGAAGTGAACGAAGCTGGATGTTTGGTTCCTAAATTCGAATCTCTGGTTCGAATCATGATTCATGATCGCTACAGTATTTTCTTTTATAAAAAATATACGTAAATAAAAAATAATTTAAATCACATGATTTAAATCTATGAACCAAACAAACCTTAATTGTTAATCTTTAGTCGATATATAATTAGAATTTAATTAAACTCTAATAGCATGCCAGTAAATCAGATAATATTATAAACGGAAGTGGATGGAAAGAATAAATTGATCCGTTTTCTATAGATTAGTAACATTTTTAAATGTTTTAAAAAATTAAGGGGCATTTTAAAATACAGTAGATACGTCAGGGGCATTTACGAAATTAATCCTTCGAAGATCAACGTCTGAAGAGAGAGAGAGAGAGAGAGAGAGCGCTAGAGAGAGGCTTGGGAGGAGAGAAGGAGAAGAAGTTGGAGCACCAAATCGCCGTCGCCTTCCGCCGTTTCGCTTCGTCTCCGGTGACCACAAATTCACGTAATTTGCTTCTGGTTAGGCTTTTCACTGCCGTGATTTTTTCGGTCTCTCTTTTTTCAGATCTGTACGAATCTAATCTGTTATCGCGGTCGAAATTTCTGATCGAAATATCAAGTTTTCACTTCTTTTTTGGGTGCCGAATCTCATATGTTCTCTTTCTTCCAAACGATACTAATCTGAATATTTTTTTCATTGATTTCTTCTTTTTAGGCTTTGGTTTTTGTATGATGGTTGTGGTTTTTATTTTTATTTTATTTTAATTTAAGAAAGTGATTTACCTTACACTGTTGGTGGTGTAAAGTCATTAGAAAGAAAGCGGCCTTGCAAATTTTGAGGTATGGGACTTTGTAGATCCTGAAGGAACACGAGTTTAATGATTCAAAGAGAAATTGATAAGCGCGAAATTAAAGTTAGCATATTTACGCGGTCTGTGAGACGAACAATCTAAAGCTCAAAAGATTTGTCTTTCAATCGAAACTTTTATTCTTCTTATTCTTCTTCCGCTTCTTCTTTTTTCCCCTAAAAAGGGTGAAACATACACAAATCTTGTTTGTCTTTGGATTCATGTTTGTTTGTGTGTGTGTGTGTGTGTGTGTGTTTCATTTGCTTACCCCCTCATTTTAACATTTTGTGCCACAAGCATGGCTTTAGTATGTTTTCTGTAAATTCCCAAAATTATTCCAATTTTTTTCCGGTATTTTTGCTGTAAAAAGTTTGTTACTTGAGATGCCCTTTTCAATTTTATAATTCTCGTACTAAACCCCTTATATAATGAACGCGTTTTTGTGAATTCTATTTTTTGGGTCTTCTACAATCATGTCTATATATATAGTATATGCTGTGATTACATATTCTATTTATGTTGATCTGAATTTTATGATTATGCCTTTAGGTTATAAAAAATGGATGGATCAAGTACCCGAGGTGGTGGGAATGTTGATATGATGTTACAAAATTACAAGCTTGGGAAAACGCTTGGTATTGGATCTTTTGGCAAAGTCAAAATTGCAGAGCATGCATTGACCGGTCACAAAGTGGCTATCAAGATTCTTAACCGGCGCAAGATCAAGAACATGGAAATGGAAGAAAAAGGTTAGACTAATCTTAAGCAAAAGGAAGAACAAGGTGACCTTCTCGTTTTCTCAGATGACAGTCCAGTCTGTATGACACGTTCATGATTGGGTCTTGGTTTTTCTTCTTGAACCAAATAATGTCCGGTTTTGATGTTTCTTTTTTTTTTTTTTCTTGTTTTTTTTTTTGGCGGGGTGGGAGGTGTAAATTTTTTTTGCTGTTTTTCATATGTTTGTGTATCTGGTTTAGTTGATCGTAAGTGGCTTATTTGTTTTCCTTTTCATTCTGTTCACCTGAAATATTGTGCAGTGCGGAGGGAAATTAAAATATTAAGACTGTTTATGCACCCCCACATTATCCGACTATATGAGGTCATAGAAACACCTACAGACATTTTTGTTGTGATGGAGTATGTCAAGTCTGGAGAGCTTTTTGACTATATTGTGGAGAAAGGTAGGCTGCAGGAGGATGAAGCTCGTAACTTTTTTCAGCAGGTAGTTATGAGCAGTTTTCTATTATAGATTTCACGTGGCATTTATTTCCTCATCTCTGAATGAGTTATAATAGCTCGATCATTTGCGTGACAGATAATTTCTGGCGTGGAGTACTGCCACAGAAATATGGTGGTTCATAGAGACCTTAAGCCTGAGAATTTGCTTTTGGATTCCAGATGCAATGTGAAGATTGCTGATTTTGGTCTGAGCAATATTATGCGTGATGGTCATTTTCTGAAGACTAGTTGTGGAAGCCCAAACTATGCTGCACCAGAGGTATGCAATTTCTGGTGTTATGATTGGAAAGGTGTTTTAAGTTTTATTTAGTAGGATTTATTAAATTTTATTTTATCTTCATTGAGTCTCCAAAGTAACGTTTTGTGTCATTTGTTAGGTTATATCTGGGAAATTGTATGCTGGGCCCGAAGTAGATGTCTGGAGCTGTGGTGTTATATTGTACGCCCTTCTTTGTGGCACCCTTCCCTTTGACGATGAAAACATCCCCAACTTATTTAAGAAAATAAAGGTATTGCTAGATGTCTAGATCTATTATGATTGAATTTGTTATATCAGCTCATCTAATCTGTAAATGATAGTAGAATTCTGTTAGACCTCCAGTACGGAAAGTCTATGTAAGGAGGGCCAAGAGGGGGGATGCTATGGGCCCAGGCCCGAATAGTGAAGTTCAGCCCAAGGTAGTGGGCTTGGTGAGTGTGGATGGCTCTGGGGATTTGAGTTTGGCTGAAGGTGGGAGTTGCTGACGTGGGAAGTCGGTTTGAGGAGGAGAGAGTTTTTGGGGGAGGATCGAGGCCTGGGGGTGGGGTGTGGAGAATCTGGTGCTTCAGCTGATAGCTTGGGAGGTTGTGGGGTTCCTCGAAAACCCCTCTCTATCTTTATTTTCCTGTATTTTCCATTCTTGCCGATTTGGAGCTTCGTTTGAGCTCACTAATGTTCGTGAATTGATTAATATTCAATAAAGAAGCTATTAGTTGATTTCCATTCCAATTCTTGCTGGTATATCGTTGCTTTTGAGTCTAGGATCCTAACAAATTCTGTGGTTAACAGTGAGCTGCAAATTAATCTGAGTGATTAGTAGTTAATACTTGGTAGTTCATGAATGACAGTCCTTTTCACCCTGATTAGCATCTAGTCATGGAATGAATTTTCTTATTCGGATGTTCTTTGTTTCTCTGTAGATTTGTTTTGTATACGTCCATCTTCCCATTCTTTTGTCCCACGTCTAGAACACTTTCTTTTTTATTTTTTATTTTTTATTTTATTTTTTTTTCTCTGTCCGTTGCTGATTAATTTAATCTCTGCTGTATATTTATGGAGTTTGATTGTCAACTGAACCTACATAATATGTTTTCAGGGTGGGATTTACACTTTACCGAGTCATTTATCACAAGGTGCAAGAGACCTGATCCCAAGAATGCTTGTGGTTGATCCAATGAAGAGAATGACCATTCCTGAGATTCGCCAGCATCCATGGTTCCAGGCTCATCTTCCTCGTTATTTAGCTGTGCCCCCACCAGACACTGTGCAGCAAGCGAAGAAGGTTTGACTTGGCTTACAATGTCAATTGCAGTTTTGATTTTCTTTGATATCGGGACATATTTGATATACATTTTTGCTATATATTTGACCCCCTTTTTCTTTGGAATATAATTTCTATAGGCTTTATTTACGTTGACTTTTAATTCAGACCCAATGCTTATGACTCTGTTCTCTTGTAGATAAATTCTGCATTCTATATCACTCATTTTCGTATCTCGTCTTTTCAATCATTTCCATGCTTCATGCAGATTGATGAAGATATCCTTCAGGAGGTGGTTAAGATGGTGGGATTTGACAGGAATCAACTGATTGAATCTCTTCGCAACAGAGTACAAAATGAGGTTTGGACCTTTGAAACTAATTTATAATATGTTTCCTAACTTTTGTCTCATTGCTTGCAACTTATTTCAGGGTACTGTTGCATACTATTTGCTATTGGACAATCGGTTCCGCGTCTCCAGTGGCTATCTGGGGGCTGAATTTCAGGAAACTATGGTATGATCTTCTCTGTTTTTTTTTTTTTTATTGAACTTTTTCTTGATAAGGTTACTTTTACTTTTTCTATTGCCTGCTTTTTTCATTCTCGGACTCGGTATTTTATCAAGTGTCCTGACCACAAATTTACTGTCGCTGTATTATCTTCTGGTAGGTCAAGGCTGTAGTCCCTGAGGTCATGTTTAACTATTTAAATGGAACAAAAGTTATGCTGATGCTCATGTTTAACTATAAAGTTAGGGCATCCACGTATGAGGGACTAGTCCCTTTGAGGGCTTACTGCTAAACTCGTGTATTATGCATATTGTTGACCTCTTTGGAGTCATTTTGAGTAAGACTTGTATTTTATGTTGACAGGAAGGGGGTTTCAATCGAATGCATCCGAGTGAGCCTGCTTCTTCACCGGTGGGGCATCGGCTTCAAGGTTATATGGATTATCAAGGGACGGCTCTGAGACCACAGTTTCCCATCGAAAGAAAATGGGCTCTTGGACTTCAAGTAAAGTTTTATCTAGTTTTTTTTAGTAATTATTAAAGTAGACTTAGGAGTAGGATGCCAACCTGCTATGTATGTTACGGGATTTGACTTTTTGGCACAAAAGGTCATAGCTTCTATCTCCTTCCTGGCTACTTAAAGAGTATATTAATGTTTTTATTTGTAGAACAATAAGTTAAATCCATCTGTTGATAGGTCTAAGGAGGTAATTCCATCAATAGATTGGTCTAAGGACTTAGGTTGAGTTTCGTGGAGGGCATAGGATATACACGGCAGTTCTGGGTAATAATGGCTTGATAAAAGCAAAAGCAAAATGTTTATCACTGCTTATATAATTTGCCTTCATTTTGACAGTCTCGAGCCCATCCTCGTGAAATAATGACGGAAGTCCTAAAAGCTCTGCAAGAATTGCGTGTGGGTTGGAAAAAGATAGGGCATTATAACATGAAGTGTAGGTGGGTTCCTGGACACCATGACGAAATGATTAACAATGCTGGGCACAGTAATCACTACTTTGGGGATAATTCCTCCATCATTGAAACAGATGGTAGTGTGAAACAACCCAATGTGGTCAAGTTTGAAGTTCAGGTAATGTTTCTGCTTCGTTGCTTTTGTTCCTGTAATTTCTATATCTCGTCTTATGGACTAATTACAATCTTTGACTTGGATAATTTTGTCGTTCTTGGCGCATCTGGAAATAAAACTTGGATAATGGAAATTTATTGTGCTGATTTACTCGATCTAATAGGCCCAACTGAAATGCTAATATAATGCTGACTATTGGTCTTCACAGCTTTACAAGACTAGGGAAGAGAAGTATCTGCTCGATCTGCAGCGGGTCCAGGGACCACAGTTTCTATTCTTGGATCTTTGTGCCGCTTTCCTTGCGCAACTGCGGGTCCTATGATGTAGCGGAGACGATTTCTTAGATAGTGGAAACTACTGCTACCGATGTGAATAATCAAAAAGAGATATTGCAGTGTATATAATCTATCCTCTGGTTTTGGGTCCTTTTCTTTTTGTTATTACCGGTTTTATATGGTAATAGTCGTTCGAACTTCGAACAGATCTTTGACAATAGTACTAGCTAAATTACTCGGTCAAGGGTTATGTCTGTGTGCTCTTGCCCCAATATTTTTCTGGGTTTTCTGAAACTGAATTCCTGCTATATACAGAATTAACCCTTTAAAAGTTTCTTTGCATCTTTACCTGTTATAGTAGTTGTAACTTTCGTTGCAGACTTGCCGTTTGAGTGAGCGAGAAAATCGCTTGTACAGGACAGAGCGGCTCCTGAAAGAAATGCACGCATCACCAAATCTTTCCCATGAAAGAAATGGTTGCTTGTATGAATATGATATTTTAAGAACTCGGGGTTCGATTGTTTTATATATTTAAATTTAAATTATTAATTCTGTTATTGTAATCTTTTTCATGAAAAATTTAAATTTTAATCGTTAAAATTAAAAATTATGGTTTAAATATACCTTTTAAATAGGTCATTTTTAATTTTTACAAAGTAGTGCTTCTGATAGAAGACTGAATGGCACCTGTGCTTAAAACTAATGCCTAATTAATTTGCCCATATGATTTTGTAATTTCCAAAATATCAATTTATAATTTCTTGTTTCCTACTACCGAATTTACTTGCCTTTATTCAAACAGTCGAGAAAAGGACACCGGTCCAACTAACATGAACCTGGCTAAGGACTGCATAATATTGACATATATTACAACCTTTTGAAATGATGCTCATAGGCTTTGGCTAAGCCAGATTTTTAAAATCGATTTCAAACCGTTTGGTATTTATCCTCCTTTAAAAATACTCGTGACCTCTTCGCTTGCATTTTTTAGGTTTCGTTCATTTCACCGATTCGAGTTTAAAATTCGAGTTGTACTACACTAAAAAGTTATCAAAAACATTATCATCTAACTTTTTTACTACAGTAAAAATCTTTCACATAAAGTCACATCTCAACTCAAATTAAAAATTCATATTAGCAAATTAAATGGGCCCTTACTATTGCTGCACCATCTACTTTCAACAAGTCAAAGCGTTCGGTGTGCAACAACATTCATCACCCATTCATGGCATTGACATTACATGACGAACAAAAGGTAAAAAAAGAAAGCAATGGAATTTCTTATTTGCTTAACATATATATATATATATATATCTATCTATCTATCTATATATATATATATATATATTAAGGATTAGCATTGTAAAAATAATTATGAAATCTAAAGTCTTGACATGAATTGGAAAAATGGGATGTTAAAGATGAATCAGTTAACAAAGCAGATGGGTGGAAGATCAAGTGAGCTCCAAAGGGACAGTTCACCATCAGTGCCGAAAGTAGAGGAAGAAGACCCCACATCATTAGATGTTTTGCGGTCGTCTTCCTCTCTCACTTTCACATCTTCTTTCTTTGCCATCTCGTCTTTCTTGTTCTTTGTGTTGTTGTTGTTGTTACAAGCATTTTGCAGGCTCCTAACTAGTTGGTCAGACCTTCCTGATCTTCCATTCACATTCGCTGCTCCAATCTTCAGCTTCAAGCACTCAGGTATTCCGTTGAAGGCATAGAGCGAGGCCGAGAATTTCCTCTCATATTTCATCCTCTTCATGGCAGCTCTAAGCATAGAAGGCTCGTCTGAATAGGCCTCAGGCTCCATTATCGGCTCCTCTATCTCTTCAGCAATCTCGAAAGGAGAATAGTAGCAAGATGATTTAACATCATCCACAAACTGGAAGTCCAAGTCCCTCAGGTCAGTTCCTTGTTCCTCTCCATCATCTTCTTCTCCGTGAGAATTTCCGTACTCCATGCTCGAACTCTGCCCTGACCCGTCGCTGAAATTGTACTCCAAATCGGCTTCTCTCCCTCTGCACCCTTCCCTCTGAGTCAAACATGACTCAAAGCTTGATGTCATGTCGTCTATGGTGGCTGTACTAATGTTGTTATTGCCAATCATGTCATTGTTGCTTATGGTGTAATCTTCTTCTGGATCATTGAGGAAATCTGTGAATTGGGTGTCTGAGAAGTCCATTGGTTCCTCCTCTGCAACATGTTGATACTTTTGCTGATGTTCAACGGGCAAAGAAGAAGGAGGTGAAACAGCAGAACTAGTGTTGATGCTGTTGTTCCTTGCTTTGAGCCTCTGAAGAAGAAGGTTTGTGATCTTTGAAGGAAGAGCCGGGGACGAAGAAGACGAAGACGAACAAGGCCAGAAGTTTGTGCGAGTGTTGGCTCCGCGGAGCAAGCAAGCAGCCTCGTCATAGGCCCTGGCTGCTTCCTCAGCTGTGTCAAATGTGCCTAACCAAACTCTTATCTTTTGTATTGTGTCCTTGATCTCAGCCACCCATCTGCCTGATGGCCTTTGCCGCACCCCAACAAAGCGCTTTCGAGCTCTTCGTGCTCCGCCTAGTGCAGCGGCTGCAGCGGCTTCCTTCACCATCTCATCCCAAGCCATGTTTCCCTCAATTGAACTCTTGTCTTCAACTCCTTCACTGGCAGCTTTTCTCTTCCTTGCCATATCTCTTTCTTTTGTTATTCTCAACTTTTTTAACTTTGTTTCTTTTTCGAGGTTCTTCCTTAATCTTTAGTAGATCACTTGAGAGTTTTTGAGTGTTTTCTTTTTTGTTTGTCTGAAGATGGTAAGGTAGTACTTGGAAGGTTTAGATGTTGTGGACCAGCTGGTTCTGTTGGCATGTATATTTATATGGAGGCGAATGAAGATCGTGTCAAATTAAAATGCAGCTTTGAAAAGGTCTACTGCAAAGCAATTGTTCTCATTTCTTTGTTTCTTTTTAATTTCGGCTTCATTTCAAGCCATATGGAGTTAAGCAAATTAAATTAATGTTGCTTTGACCTGGCCAAAGATGTCTAGAACAAAACAATAGTTTTGTTTTTTTAAAGAAAAAAAAATGATTAACATGGAAACGCTAGCCTGAATGAGTCATTACTTCTTTTTGTCTAATATTCTATTCATGGTTTTATGATCTCTCTTGTGGCAATTATCTTTATGAGTAAATTAACCATAGTTGTTATTTATTTTTTATTTTTCTTTTGGTTAGCACAAAGGACGCGGAAGCATTGAACTCATCGCTATGCGAGGAAACTGAAAAGTACATATTGTACCTTTTTCATTGTATCTTCACATGAGATGGAAACACATGTCATTTGTATAAGCAACCAAAATGATTGATTACCCAAGAAGTAAAACAAAACAAGGACTTGTTATTTACTTTTCGGATGCTGCAGAAAGATAGTGCGGCCTTCTATTTGCATGACCATTTCAACATCTATCTCATCATCATCAATACATCAATTTACAAACATTACAAATGGAAAATCCTATTTTTCTCTTTGGAGTGAAGTTATGAGTTATGACTTTATATACTTTCATATCAAATTGAAGGGGAAAAACAACAAAGTATGTTAAGCCAGTTTGGTATTCCTTTTAGAGACCCCAAAAATTATGTGTTTGGAAAAAGTGGACAAAAGTGTATGCATTCATGCATGTTATTTTAAGAAGTTAGATGTTTTTGTCAAACTAGGATCCCATATTTGAGAGAAACTTTGCTAAGGTTGAAATAATGATATGTGATTATTTGTAAACATGTTAAAATCTTGCTTTTGGCAATAAATTAGTATGAGACTTTTGTGGTAGGATATAAAAAAAAAGTACTTTATCGGTAAAATTTTGTTTTAAACCATCATATTAGTATTAGATTTTATCAGTTTTACACGATTTTTTTTTAATTTGATGTGATTTTAACTAGATTTAAAGTTTAAAAAGTACATTACGGCAGAGGGTAAATATCTGTAGAAAGCTCCAGATCAATTTTCCCAATTCTTCTCAAGATACCCCAATTAAAGGCAGCGGTTTTAAATCATGAAAAGAAATGAACTTTTTATATCCAAGTACTAAAGCTCTTTCTTGTCCTACATAAAACAAAGCCATTTTTTTAAGAGGCAAAAAATCTTCAGCTGTTTTACATAAAAAATTATACTGAACACGTCCCTTCATCTCATAAATAAGATGAATTAAATTGCCTTGGATGATCAAACCAAAAAGAGTTCTTTTTCGTTTTGCAGTTGTCTTCAGCGACAAGGCAAGAAAAACGGTTTCTCCAAAGCCATACAATGAGAATATCCAGACGAATAATATGGCGCAAAGAAATATTTTAATTATATGATCTGCTGAATTTTTTTTTTTTTTTAATTTCAAAATCATATTTTAATCCACTTGTTATTGAAGCTCCATTAATTATCTTATTTGTCATAATCTCTCTCTTGATTTATTATCGTCACCCCAAAAAGGTTATAAAGACAGTGACATTCTTAGACTTTTTCTCAAATTATTGAAATTCGCTCTAGTTCCTACGCAATATAAAAGGAATATTCTTATTTTATTTAGCTCGTTGAGTTTGAGTTTTGCAGTATATTTCTTCATTCACCATTGAACAAGCAAAGACAAGTTGCATTGGTAGGACTTAAAAAAATGAACTGCCGTAAAGATTCTGTTTTCAGCCTAAGTTTTATAGTAGAAATTGTTTATTGTTTGCTCTACATTTTAACCAGATGTACCATATTTATAGGGAAGCCCTGCCAAAGAAACTTCTAGTATCAAATTTATGAGCTTATGACTTCCCAAGGAAATATGAGGATTGAGGAGTATAAGATCTCAAAACTAGGAAAATGTTGAATAGAACACAACATTATGGAAGACAAAGTTAAAATGTTTATCCACTTATGACAGAACAAAAGCAACAAACTAAAAATGAACCAAAAAAATAAAAAAAAAAAAATTACAGAAGCAAAACTTGTAGAGATTCTAACGGCAGTTATAACAAAAGAAGAGACAAATAAGATGAAAAGAGAGACAAATAAGAAATAACGCTGATAATCTTTCTACTAAGCATTTCTTTGGTTGGTTTTTACTCTCCCTTGAAATTAACCATTCCAATTCCAAATAAAATACTTTTTATACTTAAATAAATAACGCTTATATCATTGCATGTATATAATTAAATATGAGATGAAGAGAGCCATAGGTCAGCATGAGGTTTTTCAATTACTTTCTGTTTGGACTTTGGTATCAAAGGTCAGCAGCAAGCATAAATTTGAAAGTGATCATAATACTACTAGCGTGAACACTAGTCTAGAATGGCACCTTTTCTATTTTTCTAATTTTATAATAAAAACTTAAAACCATAAAAAAATTATTTGCCATATTTTTCTTCTCTGCTGAGTATATCATTCGATTATTCTTAACATTATTAAAGTGAAGAGAATAAAAATACTTGAGAAAACTTTGAATTTGGTCATTGTAGGAATCTGTCAATGGCCATTCTGCAGACTCCACGTGGAGGTCCCAGTGCAACCTTAAACTTAGTTAGTTGGCAAAAAGACAAGAAGGAAACTATAACAAAAACTGTATTCAGATATTACAATACAAATTTCAGATGAGTAAAATTGAAAATTTTTCAACAAAGAAGCTTCCCTCAAAGTAAAGGGATTAATCAGACGCCATATGCTGTCTAGATTCAAGCATAGCTTCTTAAACCTTTAACAGAATTTATGCACACTGAATTTTTTTTTTAAATAATTAATAAAAAAGACAGTAGTTAAACAGTATTCACTATTATATTTTCAGATTTAGATAAGAATAAAATGAGTAATAGAATGGCAAAGTATAACAAAAATAAACAGAAAAAAATAATGAGTGATAATATATGATTTTGTCAAACTAGACTGGTTCCAAAAACTTAGGAAACCTATTGAACAAGATAGTTTCTGATGAAGTTCTCTTTTCCATGTTTTGAAAGTGCAGGCCTAGAGCAAAATGCGCTTTGATTCCTTAGAATATACACTTCTAGATTAATTAATGTTTGTAAATCCAGCATGACTAAGTTGTGTCAAGAAATTCATTGACAAACTTAGTACGCTGAAAATTTCTTCAACATATCGCTATCCATTTGTAAAATCCTTCTTTACAAAAGCTGGGATTAGGAGCTAGGACAACCATAGCCTGTTCGGCGTTGCTTCCTAGAAGTAGTTCTCGACTTCTTGAGTCCAAAAACTGCTTCTAAAAGTATTTGGAGAAAGACTTTGAAGACGAGATGACGAAATATGGCCTTTCAAGAAAACTATTCTAAGAAAATTTTGAAACTTGTACCAAAACTGCTAATAAGATTTTATAAACTTTATTCTAATATTATTATTGCTTATAAATTTAATTTCGCTGTTCTTTTTGTCTCATGAAGCTTTTTTTGTAAAATACGGTTCTAACTAGTGACTGAAAAGTCACATTTTTTTTTCTACTGCCTAAAAACATATAAGTAAAAGCCATGCCAAATGAGCTCAAAATATATAGGAAATAGTGTTAAATGTCACCAACTCACTAAATAAAGGAAGTCTCAATTAAAAACTCTTTTTAACAGTTCAATTCAGTCTAACATAATGGTTCACAAGTTTCTGTCAAGGAGAAAATCTTTTATCTCTTTAGTAGTGTTGAAGAAACTTCACCATCATCACCTAGTGTCCACAAATGCACATATCAGAAGTAGAACAATTTTAACTTAATGCTGGAGTACCAATGCAGACAATCCTTCATTTCAGACCGAAGCCGAGCGGGGAAGAAGAGGAGAGTGGAGCTCATCCGAGCTTTTCGAATGTCGGGCTGACAAAGACGGATGTCTATACGCAGTCGCCAGTTTACCGTGAAATTCATCCATGTCAAGATCATTCTGTTCCTCTTTATCTTTCTTCATCAAACACTGCTGCATCAGGCACAAAATTCATTACCTCGTGGAGCATATAAACTTATTGGCAAGAGGATTCCTTAACAAGGGAGTAAAAACTTTAGCAAAATAAAATGGGAATTACTAGAATGAGTGTTTCCATGTTTGGTATGGAAACAGCAAAAATTATGTTACAAAAGAAAAAGTGTAAAAGGGTACAAAAAAAAAAAAAAAAAAAAAAAAAAAAAAAGCGAGAATTGGGAAGAATTTCTATGGATTCGCAAACATACCTCAAGAGGAGGATTATCGAACATTGACAGGAATCTTTTTCGGCAGAACTCGTTGAAAAGAAGTGTTAGAATTGGAAGAGGAATGGTCAAAGTTGCAGCCAAGCGAACCTTTTTAAGCCCAAACACACCGATTGCGATAATATGCATAAGTACCAGAGAAAAAATGGTTGAGTAGTGCACAGTTGGCCAAAACCTTCCAACACTTTCATACTTGTTAGAGTACACATTCAATATCTGCCAAGAAGAAAAAAGTTTCAAAAATCATCAGAACAATAATACTCTAACAAGTTTAGTTGAAACAAGGGATTATGAAATGTTGGCCGATACTTCAGGGAAATTAATGATCCTAAAGAAAGCCTTTTGAACTGATTCAGATCGAGTTCTTATCGTCCCAACCAAAGATAATTCACAGAAACTAGCTAACACAATCTTTGCTCATGGAAAAACTTCTCCCTTTTTTTTCTTTTCGGGAGAGCTCGAGGAACCCCAAATTTACTTTTTGGAGGGATTAGAGAAGGGAATCTATACCAAACACTATTAGTTTATCCATCTAACCCAAAAGCTTAAATTATTAGGAAATGGCCCAATAATAACTTTTTTACTTTAACACTTCTCATGTTTGGGCTGACCAATGGGCAATCATATAGGCAAAATATATTAAAAACCCAACACGTAATGACAATTTAAAGAGAATAAATGAGTGCAATTATAGGGGGTTTAAACTTAGGACCTCCTACTCTGATACTGAGTTAATTTATCAATCCATCCTTAAAGCTTAAGCTAGTAAAGATGAGCTAATAATAGTTTTTATACTTTAACAAGCACGGCCCAAATGGCATGTGTAAATTAGAAAGATACTAAAGAAAGAAGCATTTGACTAACCTGGTTCCGAAAGATGATATATCCCAAACAATAGTAAATCAACAAAAATGGCAGAATTAATGGAGCTAGGAAAAAGTAGGTGACACCGAGGAGTCCGAAGAAGAGAATGACGGGAATTTCGCTATGATAAGGGATATATGGAACCTCAACTTCATCACTAGATTCTCCTGCAAACAGTCTTCGTATACAATTGTAAAGCAGGGGTCTCAATCGAACAAGTTCTGATGATAGACTGGACCATCCGGAAGTCAGAACATATGAAATGAAAAATGTTGCCTGCACCCAAGAAACTTAAATTAACAACTTCTATAATCAAATGCAATGCTGTCTGTTTATCTGTATTATGTTTCCTCTAGGTACTAAGAGCAAAGGAAACCTGTATAAATTCCTGCCTACATTTGAGTATACGGAAGTAACGTGGTATACAAGTCAAACTGCTTAAAATTTAAAGTGTCCTTGCAAACTGGATTTAACCTTGATACTATGAAAAACTAATATTTAATTAGCATAAGCAAACCAAAAATAACCACCGAGAGCTTGGCGGGATGGTAAGTCCACTTGTCCCCTCATGCAGAACTCATGGTTTTGAGTTGGGACCGCCAAGGTGGTCGGGATATATAGGCAATCCACTACGAGATGGATCCATTATGCCACGTGAGGATGCCAAGCCTTCTCGGGGTTATCTGGTATACCACCTTCTACCCCTATAACTCTTTTAACATTACCAAAAAAAGTAATAATGATAAAGATATCCAAACAAAGAATGGAGTTACATTCTCACCTGTGCAGGGACAGCTTTAGCAAGTACTCGCGGAATTTTTTTGGGCTCAAGAAGGGTGTTCACCTGATCAAGAGCTGATCCTGAGAGTACATTTGCAAAGAAAAGGTTCCATATAGTAAACCACAGTACTTTGTTACAGGCCGTTAGTTCGGTCTGACTAAGCGAGATGTAACCTTCGATGGAGGAAAACACCATCATGATTGGTGGCACTAGAGACTGGAAAAAGTAAAGAATAAGACTTGGAAGATACCCTATTATGACTTCACCGATAATTTTTCTGCAACTCAAGAAATTACACAGTTTAGTATTATCTCTTGCTAATGAAATGGGTTGCCAATAAAATCAAAATACATTATCACATAAAATAGGCCAGTAATTGTGCACCTACATTATGTCTACCATCTAGCTTTTAAATCTTGAAACGTTCCCTCGCATAAAATTACTACATTGAGTTTTACATCCTTCCTTTTCAGTTAGAAAACACTGTCAACTATCAATGATCAGAAATTTATTCGCAAAAGTCGGTATCTAAAGTGTAAAGACATCATTCCCCGCAGACATCGATTTCTTTTAAACATAGGCGGTGTTGGCCAGGATTCATTAAAAGAGATTTTGTTGATGATCTCTTTGCATCCTTGTGTAGAGTGAAGGAAAGAGAAAAGAAAGAAAAAATGAATTTGGTTGTATCGTCCGTCCAACCGGTCGGAGTAAATTGTTCTTAAGCACACTGAGTGCTGCGAGTTGGGAGCGCCACCTTCTTCCTCTATAAACCTTTTATACTTCATGTGGGGGGGTGGGGAAAGAAGAAAAGGGAAACAATAATCAAATAAAGTAAAATGTTCGACTTACACTGAAAGTATGTCTTTTAGAAAAGGGAACCAGTCCTCTAACTGGTCAAGATGAGAAAGGCCTTGCACTAGAACTACTGGAATGAGGAATAGAATTATAAGAGCCGCAGAAGCAACAATCACAACTATATGGCATATCCATCTCTTTATGACTGAGCTAGAAAAGAAATCCCAGTGAATATCCCGGGGCTCAGGAGCTCTCTCAGTGACCCACTCTGTAGGGTTGATACCTTGTTGGATGTGCAAAGCTACCGCAGCACCAAGCCGCGTCTTGAACGAAACAAAGGCGGCCTTTGCTTCCTGTCGAATTTAACATTGTAAAGGAATGCTATTTTATCGTAGGAAATTTTCAAGAATGTTATTATCAAAAAGATAACACTAATTTATTTATGCTATCAATTATAAATTTATCATTTATGCCATTATATTCTACCAGAATAGCAAGATTTTTTTTGTACCAGAACTCATTTCATATTTTGCTAGTATATCTTTTAATAATGACAAAAATAATAGGATAATGAAAAATAATGATTATTCTTATAACTTTCTCTTTTATTAGTATTATTTTTTTCCTAAAATCAATAACCATCGGACATAATCAATCAATCTACAAATAGTGAATAGTGCAAAAGGACAACAAAAGGGGGTCATTTTTATATCTTTCTTATATACATCCAAATGTAGTTTAAAGAAATATTTATAGCGGAATTTGAGAGTAATCTCACCGTTCCTATCAATGAAGACTTCTCCTTTGTCAGATTATCCTCCAATTCTTCCAATTTCTTTTCATATTGATCTAAAAGATCAACGCTGCGTCCAAACTTCCCCAAAAACCCATCACGGACGAACCTTTGCTCAGGAAGACTTTTGAATTTTAGATGGGCAATCTTGCCGTACATATTATTCGCATCACTCTACAGAGAAAAAGGAAAAAAAAAATATGGTTTTCAGAGATACAATTCACTTAAACAAACAAATAAATGGATACAACTTATAACTTAAATTACTGTGCTTAAAGTTGTAATTCACCACCTTTTCCAGGCATCTAACGTATAAAAATTACATTATGGGAAAAAAAAAAAGATAAATGAAGAAAAAGTGAAGCATCAAGGTGGAGGTACTAATTAATAGACATTGTGTAATGAACACAAATTTCGGAAGATTGATGGAAAGAGAGAACTATAGAATAGCAGAAGCATCTAAGGCTCTGTTTGATAGGAAGGATGGGAAGAAGGAATGATGGAAAGGGTTGTAAAGAGAGAGAATGTGAAGGATGGAGAGGGTTCTAATCATCCTTTTATCTTGTTTGGTAGGAGAGAGAGTTTTGAAAGTATAGATGATAGTTATTTGTTTAATTACTATATTGTCTATTTTGCTATTTGTTAATAATTTCTTTTGAACGATAAAAAAGTTATTTTTCTTTTAATTTAAGGTGGATTAGTTGAATCTTTCTATTAATGGAAGGATCTAAAATGGTGGGTCCAAGAGAAGAGTCTCTCCCTTCATATCTCCTCTCCCTCCTCTTCTCTTTCTAACCAAACGAAGGATTCACCATCTTCCTTCACCCCTCTCCCTTCCTCCTATAACAATGATATGTGACACACTGATATCTAGTCCAAAATGGTCAATCGTACTGGGATCCTAACTTTTTGATATCAATTCATGCAGTAATGAGTTATCATCTTTCTTTTTAATACACGTGTCAGTCTTTTTTAATACTTGTCAATAAAAAAATAACAACTCGCATTCCATGTCTTTTAGTTTAAAAAAAGTAAAAAATTCCTAGCTTCTATTATCTAATTTTGAATTATTTTAACATTGGTCTGCCCCTTAAAATAATTTCTGATATTGCTGGCGACCAACTTCAATGATGTAGGGCCTTGAGCTCTATGAGATCATCCCAATCAATCAATCTGTGAAAACCGAGCCCAAACAAACACTGTAGAAGCACTGGAGTCATATGTACACTAACTACGTAAGGCCCCGTTTGTTCGTATGATTAACCAAAATTCAAAATTTTTTTTTTTCTAACAAAAATTTTAAATTTGTATTCAAAATTTATGTTCAAGCCTATAAATCAAACGTGCTCTATAATCTATTATTTATCAGCAGATATCATAGAGGTTGCCGCAAGTTTATAGTATCAAACATGGATCTTTTGGGATTACTACATGAAACTCAAAATACCAGCAAAACATAATAGCTTAAAAGTAAGAAGAGTACGCTAGTGAAGTTCACTTAACAATAGCTGATCAAATTCAAAGCAATTCTCAGTCACAGTAGCTCAAATTCAAAGCAATTGTCCCCTTCAGATAAATGCGCAAAAAAAAGCCATCTCAAATGATGATACTGTTCGAATTTTGAGGTGAAAGAACTCCCGGTTTATCAAGAATCCAAAAATTTCGAGGAAAAAACAAAAATTAAAGAAAGAAAACTCACTGGCAGCCCCCAGTACAATTGAGAGAGTTTTCCGAACAATACAATGATTCTATGATCGAAAACGGAGTGTCAAAACAAGATAGAAAGGTTAAGGTTATGATAATAAAAACGCAAAGTGCTTACTATGAGACCTTGAAGTTTGCCAGTTCGACGAACTACTTCGTGCGAAAGATATGTTAAAGGATGATTCTCCTTAAAAAATCTCCCAACTGTTTCACTGCAGCTGCTCTCAGGCGAGACAGGAATGCCTCTAACTAATATTGAGAAATGATGAGGCCGCGGCGGAGATGAATAGTAGTGCTCGATTCTTTTCGACGAGATATAACGAGATTCCTGTGAAACACACACCCATCACAACAAGTTTTCTGTTTTTTTTTTTTTTTTTTTTTTTTTTTTTTTTTTGAAAGCATGCAGAAACAGGATGTTACTTACAGTGTAAAGAAAGTAGCAGACAACTCCAGTAAGTACATATACAGCAAGAAAGTGAACCCACAACCTTGTAAGGGGCCAAAAATAAAAAACCACAATCAGGGTTTGTCCAAGAAGAGATGTTTCCAATGGATTATATAATATACGACTATATACTAGTATTAAAAAAAAAATGCTTGATGTTTGAAAGTGTATCCAGAAAACACGTGTTTTCTGTTTTTCTCTCACAAAAAATCTGAATTCCAAAAATCATAATTAAAATCACTTATTTGAATCCATAAATCAAACAAGCTCTAAACATATGAAGTTCATTTGCTACAAAGGATGCAATTGAAAATTACAACGAAAAATAATTTCACAAAAATTAGGTTTAAACTTTAAAACTGATTCCAAAATTGAAAATTACAACAAAGATACAAAATTTCAGCAAAATGAATGTTTCTAAATTTCACTAAATCTTTTGAGACATTTTCCTGCAAAATCAACATTAACATCAGCAGACTCAATAAACAAGTTGAAACATAATCCGAAGCTTCGAAGTAAAATAAAGGAATAAATAAGAAAACTTTTATTTTAAATTTCAACAGTTTTGTATCTTAATTCTTACAAAAGAAATGATTTATGTAAAAGAGATTCACCATTTCGACCCATTATTGACATTTGAAATACAGAAGGACTCTAACGCCTTGTTTGGCAAGTCAGAAAAGTCATTGTTAAGCTGGTTTCCCAGATAATTAATCGGCAGAAGAATGAAGACCCCAATAAATCCAGCAACACTGAACACTTTCAGGCTGCACCCAAAAAAAAAAAAAAAAAAAAAAGGAAAAAATTAAAGAAAAAAACAAAAACACTGAGTACTTAACATCACAAATTCCTCACTGAATTCAAATGAAATTTAAGAAAAAATCACGAGTCCTGCTTTTGTTCAATTATAAATTAATAACCACGTTAATATATAGAGATTTATAGCATCATTCAAGTAAATACTAATTAATAACGTAAAAACATACGCTTGTAATTATATAGCTACAATTAACTTAATCTTATAAGACTAATTATTAAATAAAATGCCAAGTGTTAATTGACTTAATGTTATGAAACCACAACAAAATAATAAGATTTTGTTTAGACAAATCCTTTCTTCAACGCTATGCTAAGTACTACTCTCATATAAACTGAATGATTGCATTTCATGAAAACATTTTGTAACTCTTTCTAAGAATAATTCTAGAGACACCACGCTAACTTAACTTTTTATCAAATTCCGAGCTGTCATTTTTTTACTGATCATTAAAAACAAAAAAGAACCTGAAGACAAAAATGCGCATAAAGACCATAGCGTCGAAGCCCACGGTGGACACGAGGTCGCCGTCGGAAGGCATCCATGCCGTTCTGACCCAGCCAGCGGTCGGCACGAGCCTTTCGAGGATGTATTGGCGGCGTTGGCGGTTGCTCCGGTGGCAAAACTCTCCTTGAGCGAGCAGTCGCGGAGCGTAGACGGCGACATTGAAGGGCTGCTTCCTCAGGACGGAGTAGAGAGTGACATTGAGTAAGCAGATCCCGAGGTTGATTCCGACGCACGTCAACAGAGCCGATATGATCATCTTGTTACTACCCCAAGTAATCTTGCTCGGAGAAGCTGAGCAACGAAGAAATGCCAAACACGGCTGTGAGAAAAAAAAAAAAAAAAAAAAAAAAGCTGAATTGATGATGCCTTTTGGTTTCCGTAGTGGTCAAGGAACACACGTTGGAGAGTATGGGACAATGACGACGGTGTCCCAGAGGACACAACCGTCAACGACGGTGGCTCCCGCCCCCTTTTTTTTTTTTCACATATAGGCCCCATTTTTTTTTTTTTTTTTTTTTTTTTTTCGGATAGGGTCCCCAATGAACAGATTTTGCAACGCTCTTTGCATTTAGTAGCGTTAATGTTGTTGGGTTAATTATTTTCTTTTCACCACTTTCACGTTAGCGATATTTTTAACAAGTGATTATTGTAATTGTAACAGCAATACAACATTACTTGTCCCTTCAAAAAAAAAAAAAAAAAAAAAAAAAAAAAAACAAGGACTTGTGATAGCTAATTATATAAATGTCTAAATATATAATTTGGCGTGGCCGTGCTTAAAAAGGAAATCAATGCCTAGTGTGATTTTTTAGTGCTACTGGTACATAAATAATTATTATCTCCACATGGTTCAAAGACTTTTGCTTTTACGTATTATGCTCCCCCAAATTATGCAAAATTAATGTTTTCAGGACTGGTCCTTTTGTCTGGATTTTGTCTAAAACTGGTCGGAAAATGTTTGTCATGGGTTTTAGTTATGAGCATATTAGTAAAACTAGTTGGAATTGGAAGGCTCTTGTTCTTTTTCTCTCCAATGCAGAAAATAATATTTTCTTCGTACGTTTATTAAACATGTTGTGTGACAAAAACAATTTATGAGCTTTAGATCATATGTCACTTCCGTCTCAACGATGAACTTTACCGTAATTAATTTAATATCTCAAAATTCTTATATATGTTTTGAGTTCTTTAAGTCCAGTTCTTTATCTCATATATGATAATCAGCATCTCATCATTATCGTGCAAAAGAATATGTAGTTGAACCCAAAATCATTTGATCCGTTCTGTTGTCGCCACCGACGTCGATTTTGGCAGCAAAATCTTCTTCGCCGGAAGTTTCAAATTAAGCACGTACCAAAAAGCATAAGTTCCCTTCATCAACTTTAACTCTGATAAACTTTAATACCTAACAATGATTTGATATCCAGAGTGTCAAACCTCTCCAGACTCCAAGAATACTCCAAATGCTTCGAATAGCTCGATTCAAGGAAACTCAACTGCATTGTAATTTTATATGAATTTCAACAGCATAATTGTCATGATGTTGAATACGTTGGTCGAGTTACTATGTGGACTTGCGATTTCTACCGTTAAAGACACCGTGATTTTACCTTCAAAATACACAGCGAAGAGCAAAAGAAATACAGTTGACATCATTTTTTGATGCATGAAATATATATATAATGTTTATATATATATATATATATATATAACATCGAATTAAATATATTTAATTATATTAATTGTGATATATTAGTGTGTCTAATATTAATTTTTCTTAATTAACCATGTTATTAAAAAATTTTAAATACTCAATTATGAAAATACATTTATTTTTTTCCACCTTTTATTATATATTTTTTAATTTTTCTCTTCTTTTCTTTTCTTTTTTTCTTTTTCTTTTTTTTTTTTTTTTTTTTTCTCTCTCTTCCTTTTATTTTCTTTCTTTTTTCCTTTTATTTTTCTTTCCTTTTGCTTTCTCTTTCTTTTTCTCTTCTCTTCTCTCTCCTCTGTTTCTCCTACCGCCGGCCACTCCATCTCTCTCTCTCTCTCTCTCTCTCTCTCTCTCTCTCTCTCTCTCTCTCTCTCTCTCTCTCTCTCTCTCTCTCTCCCTCTCTCTCTCTCTCTCTCTCTCTCTCTCTCTCTCTCTCTCTCTCTCTCTCTCTGTCCCTGCCGAAGCAAGAAAAAAAAAAAAAAGAAGAGAGAGAACGACTTCATCAACTAAATTGAGGCCAAACCCCTTAAAACTCACTCTTTGATTTGAATCTCTCTCTCTCGGTGTCCCTGCCGAAGCAAGAAAAAAAAAAAAAAAGAGAGAACGACTTCATCAACTAAATTGAGGCCAAACCCCTTAAAACGTACTCTTTGATTTAAATTTCTAACTTGAGAAATTGTGATTTTGGTTAGATTTGATGAAGTTTAGTTATGGTCTAGATTTGAATAAATTGTGGTTGAACTTAGATTAAATTTTGGAGTTTTCAGTTATTGAACTTTATTGAAGTGTTTAAAAACTGGTTTTAGCGATTTCCTGAGAATTTGTTTTGGAACTGAACTCAAACTGCAGGTTTTGGCATTTTTCTTATTGTTGTCGAAATGTTGCCGAAATTTATAAAAAACTCGTTTTTTGAGCTAAATTTCAATTGGAAACTAAATTAACAGTTTGAGTTTTGATTTTTAAAGAATTCCAAATCGAATTATGAAAATTGGTTACAAACTTTAGATTTGAGTCAAGACACATTAAAAGGAAGCAATTGAACATAATTGAACTAGAATTGTTTTAGATGTGAGAACTAAGTTCTAAAACATTGTTTTGATTATGAAGCTAGCGGTACGATTGGACGTGGAGCTTCAAGAGTAGATAGTTGGGCAACGTGAAGTTATTAGTAGACTAAATTGCCAAGAGATAGGATATTCTTGTCCATATCCTTGTTAGCCTGTTTTAAAGCATTTTGGCCTATGTAAAAGTTTTTAAAGATAAAACATGTTTGATAAAGAAAAGTATTTTAAGACAATAGCACGATTATTTCTATTGAACTCATAATGAACTCATTTAAAATTTTAATAGATATTTTTTTAAGATAAGATATCTTGCGAACTGGTAAGCCCGTTAATGACCTATAAATTAGGATATGAAGATTGTATCCTTGGGGGTAGGACTTGAAACCCGGACGGGCCACTATGGTGGATTATGGCATTGCTGTTGGTTGTAAGTAATTTATCATAGCTATAAATTACTTGCTAATACAACTGGAATTTTAGTTTATTTTCCTTTGAGAAAAAAGATGTTTAGTTCTAGTTGATGTGTTGGGACTATGCATTTCTCTTTATTTATAAAGTTTTCTAAAATATATTCTATTGGACATTCCGCTCATTTTTCTTTTGTTTCAATATATATAACCCCTCTCAGGCGACGCTAGAAGTAGTACTGAGTAAGTAGCAACACAGGTAACTCTAGCTTGTGCGGTTTAAGAGAAGAAGTTGTACACACTTCCATCTTTGTTGTACAATGTAATATATGTATAAATTCTATGGATTGTAAATCTTAAATATATTAGACTGTGGTTGATGTCTTTATCTATTTCTTTATTTATTCATGTATGTACAATATGAAATATCCTGGGGGAAATTCTGAATGGTGCTAGAGGCTCAGTTTTGAACTTGTTTTATCAAGAAATTGTGAAAATCCCCATCACTTTTTCGAAATCTAATTTCATCAAAATGTGGGGACTTATTTGGAAATTTCTTTAATGTTTTATTTTTAAGATTAATTTTCATATTTTTAAATGCTTAATTTCTCCCTTAATCAGGTTTAATTTTTAAATGAGCCTCCACGTCACTAATTCCTTTGGGCGTGATAATATGTATATATTTGATAAGAAAAGCATTCACATGAAAGGGATATTTTCACCATTAAAAAAATATTACGGTCAAAATGTACTTTTTAATGTACTTTTTTTCGAGTTTTTGATTCACTATTTTTTTTTACTATAGCGAGAAAATTTTGATTTGACATTTTTAAAAAACTTAAAATTAAAAACCGGCAGGTGTTTTTTTGTAATTTTAAAAAATATTTTGATAACAAACATATTTTGATCAAAAAAATATTTCTGTAATTTGGAAAAAATAGGAGGCATGAGTGACTGTAATTCTATCTTGACTATAATGAAAAAACGACAAGAATAGAAAGAATGAATTAAAATAAATGTCAACTAATTAACAAATGGTAGCAAATTAAAACGATAACTTATGATAGAAATAACAAGCATCCGGGAAAAAAAAAAAAAAAAAAAAAAAATCATATACGAATAGTTTAATAAATGAAAAACGGTGGAATAATACACTGAAGGAAAAACGGGAAACAAATGGGAAAAAATAGAAACAAAAAATAATCAAAGACATTACAAGACGAACAACAGTGGATAAATAAACAAAAACTAATAATTAGAGTTGACAAGTAAAAACGAGGACACCAAGATATAAAAATTAAACCGTCAACTACCTTTAATAAAAAGTTAAAATGACAACTAATAATAAACGTTTGGTTCATAAATTTAAAATAAAATTATTTTTAATTTATGTGTATTTTTTATAAAAAAAAATATTATAACGAATTATAAATCATAATTTAAATCGTGATGTGAATTTGCTAACCAAACGCTCTTCTAATTTATAGGGAATAGAATACGACACAGTAAGGGGATGAGAGAACGACGTTCATGATGAAGCGGGAAAACATTGGACGATAACAACAACAAAACGACACATCCCCTGAAAAATGACATAACAGTTGGAGAACGGCACCAAAACTTAAAACGATAATAGATTTGCCCGTGTCTTTTAGATGAATACTAGTTTTCACATATTGTCACGTTGGATTTATTATTCATTTATACAATAGTAATTTAAGGATTTTTAAATTTATTTTAAAAAATATATGCGTAAAGATAATAATTAACAAAAAAATAAATAGGAACATATTTAAAATAAATTATTTTAATCATTGACAAAAAATAAAATCAGAATACATGAAAAAATTATTTTCATAAGAGTAAAGTGAGAAAAAAAATTTTAAAACACACAAAAAATTAAAATGTATTAAAACATTCAAAAAAAGGAGATAAGTGGAGAGGCTGCCACATATAGAAAAGAGTTTTTTTTTTTTTTTATGTTTGTTCAATATTAGATATTAGATTAGATTAGATAAGATAAATAAAGATATAAAAAGTAAAGCTAGATTAGATATAGCTAGATTAGATTTGCTCGTATTCTTTTCTTTGTAGAAACTTTTCCAAAAAATACATTATTTTCTCATTCTCGGAATACATTTCTAATCATTATAATTCGAGCTATGATTTTAAAAAAAAAATTTGGTTGGGAATTAATGTCCAAATGAAAAGACTATTTAAATTTTTAGTTTGAAAATAATTGGAGAATTAACCAAGAGAAAAATATAATTAAATCTCTTAGTCTAACAAAAAAAAAAAAAAAAAAAAGTACCAAAACTTGCTTGGTCAATGTAAATTATGCAAGGATATTCCATCATATCTACTTATCCACGTAATTAAAAAAGAAAAAGAAAAATAAATTTAAATTTCCTAAAAAAAGAGAGAAAAAGAAAAAGAAAACACGTTTGAAGCATTTTTTTAAAAGGAAATATAAACCTACATCTAGCTGTACAGAACAACAATACACCCATCCACTACCAACTAACATATCGCTACAACTGTCAAGTTTTCTGACGCCACCGTCCTCTAGGGAGTGACTTTATCATCGCCCTTCTTTGCCCTCTTGCTTACACCACCCATTCTGCCTCCATTTACACGCGCACTGTCGTTTCGGTTGTTCCGAAGAACTCCGCCACCTTCCAGAAGAATCCACCGTCCTTCGCATCGTCTCCGGCGATCTCTGAAATTCCTGTCAAATTATTCGACCATCGAGATCGTTCGAATCTGTTCAGAAATTGCGTGGTTCGATCATCGAACAAAGATCTGTTTAGGGTTTTTCTACATTTTGATGTCGAATTTTGTTTTTTGGGTAACAAATTCGGTGATTTGGTTGATGAACAGGAAGCAGAGAAACAATTAGGGAAGATGAGTGAAGTATTCGAGGGGTACGAGCGCCAGTACTGCGAGCTCTCGGCCAATCTTTCAAAAAAGTGTACGACGGCTGGTGCTCTTGATGGAGGTGATTATCCTGGATTTGCTCTTAGTTTTGTTTCAATTGCTTATGATTTCAATGGATTCCTGGCATAATTGAGACCGACTTATCAATAAGTCCATTAATGCTTGCTTGAGTTTAGTGTAATATGATTTATTATCTTGTTCTGATTGAAAAATTGGCTTTGGAAAAAGGAATAATTGCATCAAGATATATATGTATGTATGGGTATAATTTTTAGTCTTCCTTTGAGACCGGGGATTGGATAAGAGAAAACTAAAAGTCATTTTATATATGAAATTAAACATCTTTTATTGTATATGTGCAGAGCAAAAGAAGCAAAAAGTTTCAGAAATAAAGACTGGAATTGATGAAGCTGAATCTTTGGTACTGAGTTGAATTGTTGCTTTTATTTTTTTCAATTATCTTCTTCTTCTTCCGTTTTCCCCCCTTTTTATGTTTCCCTTTGGTGTGATTGAAATTGTTGCTTCGCGTAATCTTTCAGATTCGTAAAATGGACTTGGAGGCAAGAAGCTTGCAGCCCAATGTTAAGGTAGTGCTTCTTGCTAAGTTGAGGGAGTATAAATCAGACCTGAACAACCTGAAAAGTGAGGTCAAAAGACTTGTATCTGGAAACTTAAATGCTGCTGCCCGTGATGAATTGTTACAGTCGGGAATGGCTGATACTTTGACGGTATGTCTGTTAGTTGTGTTTGGTGATTAACTTCTTGTAACATATACATTTATTACTCAGCGCCTTAGCTTTGGGATTTTGGTTACCTATTTCGTTTCTGTAACTTTGATTTCTATCTATTTACTACTTCAGTACATTCTTTTTTGTTTACTTCTTACTGTGACAAATGGCAGAAATGGGTGGTTTTAAGTTGATTGTAAATGTTTGAAATGTTTATCTCATTTTATATTAATGTTATTCATTTAGATTCAACTCTTTTAAGTTCTAAGTGTCCATCCTTGAATTTGCGGATCAATATTTTGATCGTAATTAATAGTGAGTGATGCATATGTTGCAGGCCTCAGCGGATCAGAGAGCAAGATTAATTATATCGACCGAGAGATTAAACAAGACTAGTGATAGAATTAAGGAAGGCAGGAGAACCATGCTGGAAACGGAAGATCTTGGTGTTTCTATTCTTCATGATTTGCATTCACAGAGACAGTCTCTCTTACGTGCTGATAACGCGGTATTTTACTTATTAAAGGCTCATTTAATTTGTTTATTATTCACAGGCTCCCGTTCTTTGGTTTTTAGTATATGCTTGCATGTTGTGTCTACCTATACATTTAAGGGTATATTTGAAGTACAATCCAACTGTTTCGTTACTTAGAACGTTAGTATGTCATAGTGATGGTCTTCTATTGTACATTTTACCTATAATCATAGTATATATATAATCATATATTGCATTGTAGAAGGCATTACTCATGACCTTTTGATTGTCCATCAAACGTCAGGATCTGCTCTGATCGTTTCTTCTTCGCTTGCAGCTTCATGGGGTGGATAACAACATAGGAAAGAGCAAGAGAATTTTGACCTCCATTTCAAGGAGGATGAGCAGGAACAAGTGGATGATTGGCACGATTATTGCGGTTCTTGTCATCATTATCCTTGTGATTCTATACTTCAAACTGTTTAAATAGATGACATGGTGTTTCCTTGGTCTTTGGTGTGCGTCTTTCCAAGAGATGTCTTCCTTTTCTTCCCCACTACTTTCTTTCCCCTTTTTATGAGTTTGCAATTGAGTGCTAACGTGTGCATCAATGACAATATAATTATGTATCGTGCTGGCTTTATTGAATGCATGCTTACTTGATTTGACTTTGTTACAAATTGAGGTCCAATACCCTTTTTGTGGAACAACATGCTCCAATACAACCGATTTCTATGCATTTTCTTAAGTGCCTGTCATTTTCTGTGAAGGTAAATTGTGTATTTTAAACTAGCTCTGAAGAATTGGGTTACTGTAAGGAAGAACTCTTCGACGACAAGTCTATAAGAGATCAAAACTTTCTCAAATTAGTAGATAAGAAAAACACAACTTGTATTCACCCCTATTTAGATTTTGAGTAGGAATTCGACCGATTACGGTATGAATGCGTTAATTTCAATCTTGACCGTTTGACCGCTTACTCATAAATCTACGGCCTTGTGCGCTTGGCTGATTAACTTAAATAGATCATTATCGTTATCCTTGTCTCTTCTTAGTGATTCTAATATCTCCAAATGTCATCATTAGGGTAAACTTTGCATGTCTTCAATCAAAACGTAGTTATGAACAAATAGTTTTATGTAAAAAGTTACACAACTAAAATGACGTTCTTTTTGGTTAAACCAGCCCTCAGACAAATGTCGTTTCCATTCTCAGACGACAGGAAAGCTGTCCGTATAAGTCGTCTGCCTTTAGTTCAACTTGAGATTTGGGACGGAAAACATCTAATACGAAACGTTTCTGAGGAAATAGGAATTTATAACCAACAAAACGATACGTCGTTTTATGAATAAAGTCATAAACGACAGGTCAATAAACTATCAAACGAAAGAAAAAGTTCAGAGGTAAAGCGACATGTGGTTTTATACAGCCAACTGTATGGGTTAATAAGGTTCCATGCAATAAGCTGCCATGTAAAAAATTAATGTGTAGTGACACTCCATCCAAGTTTAAAGGCAGTAAACCCTAAAGAACAATACAAATCAGGGTTTTTTTTTTTTTTTTTTTTTTTTTTTTTTTTTTAAAGGAAAACATTTCATTGAAACTAAACAGAGGAGTTGTTCCCTTCAATAAAAGAAAGCCAAAACTCGTACAAATCAGTTTTCTGGTACATTTTTAACACTCTTATCATTGTCATCCAATTTAGAGTAAAACTCGAAGATCATCAAATCTTTACCAAAATCTAGCACTAGCAGCGTAGCAGCCTTCTCTCATATGAGATGGCCAATCAACCTTGTCCTCTCTTCACACTCTGCCCATCACTTACGTTCCTTAGTTCGATCATGCACTCGCCAATCCTCTCTCAAGGTTGGCAAGAAACTCCACGCCGTTCTCATCACCTCCGGCCTCGTCGCCTCTCCGGACGCCTTCCTCGGCAATGCCTTTCTCCATTTTTACGCCGCATGTGGCAGCATTTCTTTTGCTCGCAAACTGTTCGATGAAATTCCCAACTCGCACAAAGACGCTGCGGATTGGACTGCTTTAATGGGTTGCTTTGCTCGTCATGGAATTCCCGAAAATGGGCTTCGTTTATTTGTTGAAATGAGAAGAGAAGGCGTGAGGGCGGATGATGTAGCCTTGGTTTGCTTCTTCAATGCTTGCGCTCGGTTGGGCAATGCTGAGGTTGGTCTGCAAGGGCATGGGGTTTTGGAGAAGATGGGGTTAGGCGCCAGTGTTAAGGTCTGCAATGCGGTTATGGATGTGTATGTCAAGTGCGGGATGTTGTGTGAGGCAAGGCGGGTGTTTGAAAGGATGGAGGAACGAAGTGTTGTGTCATGGACCGTGATCTTGGATGGTGCGGTTAACTTGGAAGGTGTGAAAAGTGGGAGAGTGGTGTTTGATGGCATGCCGGAGAGGAATGAGGTTGCTTGGACTATAATGGTTGTTGGTTATGTGGCCAACGGGTTTAATCGTGAAGGGTTGTCCCTTCTTGGTGAAATGGTTTTTGGTTGTGGTTTGAAGCTGAATCATGTCACGCTTTGTTCGGTTTTATGTGCAAGTGCACAGTCTGGGGATCTATTGATGGGCAGGTGGGTTCATATTTATGCTCTAAAGATGACGGAGAGGAAGATAGATATAATGGTGGATACAGCTCTGGTTGACATGTATGCAAAATGCGGTAGAATAGACACGGCAATGAAAGTTTTCGAGCAAATGCCACTAAGGAATGTAGTGGCGTGGAATGCTATGCTTAGTGGATTAGCAATGCATGGAAAGGGCAAAATCGTATTAAATTTATTCCCTCAGATGATTATGGAAGCCAAGCCAGATGACTTAACCTTTACTTCCTTGTTGAGCGCTTGCAGCCACTCGGGTCTAGTTGAAGAAGGTCCCTGTTACTTCCATAATCTTGAATCGTTGTACAAAATTACGCCTAAGATAGAACATTATGCCTGTATGGTGGATCTGTTTGGTAGGGCAGGTCATATAGAAGAAGCTCTGGATTTAGTAAAGAAAATGCCAATGCCTCCGAATGAGGTTGTTCTTGGTTCCCTTTTGGGTTCCTGCAGCATTCATGGGACGCTAAAACTAGGCGAACGAGTTCTGAAAGAGCTGGTTCAGCTGGATCCCCACAACACAGAATATCACTTCTTGCTTTCTAACATGTACACCTTGGAAGGAAAGCACGAAAAGGCTAATTCCATTCGGCATGTTCTCAAGAATAGGGGCATCAGAAAGGCTCCTGGAATGAGTTCAATTCATGTCGGTGGCAAACTCCATCAGTTCAGTGCAGGAGACAAGTCACATCCACAAACCACAGGGATTTATATCATGTTGGATGAAATGATTCGGAGGCTGAGATTGGTCGGTTATGTTCCCAACACGAATTCCCAAGTTTTTTCTGGCGGTGACACTAGAGAAAATAATGCAGAGGAGCTGGAGGCGATAGAGCAGGCACTGTTCTCTCATAGTGAGAAGCTGGCGGTGTGTTTTGGGCTTATAAGCACAAGACCCGGTACCCCTCTCTATATTTTCAAGAATTTACGCATATGCCTAGACTGTCATGCTGCTATTAAGTTAGTCTCTGGCATATACAATCGAGAAATTGTAGTTAGAGATCGCAACCGCTTTCATTGTTTCAAGCAAGGTTCCTGTACTTGTTCAGATTATTGGTGACAATGGCAAAGTTATGCAGCTGGTGGTGGATATATAGAAAATATGGTACGAGTCTCTGTTTAGCTCATTTTCTAAGGGTCATCACACTCATGACGTTCACAAAGGATGAAACTCTGTATCCCGACGAGATTTTCTATGTCATTATGTCTTCGGCGATTGCAGAGAAGGTACTAAAACAAACCCAGGAACTGAATATAGAGAGAGGAGATGCAGGTCGAGTATTGGTTCCGTTCGGGAATTGACGTGGGATTTACTGTCGGATTTTTTTGGTGCCATTATTAGTCCCATTACTCCATTGATTCTCCAAGTCTGTCTTTTAAACGATTTCCATTCGAGTTATGAAAGTTGAAGATTTAGGAATGTACAATGTAAAGGATTTCCTGGTGTAATATGTATAATGTCAAAATAGTTATACGTTTATCCTTTGTTTCGATTACACATGTACAACCATATAACTGGAACAAACACACATAATAAATAAACACAAAGAACGATAACTCCAGCTTCGGAATTTGGGAATGAGGATGTCATTTAATTGAATCCAAAGAAAATGTTTTTATTTACTCAAGCAATGTCATCCTTGGTGAATTTCTTTAATTATTCACACAAAAAATCTCATCTCCGGCAGCAAAGAAAACTCTATAGTAAAAATTAAAGAGGTTGCTTACAGTTATTGCTTTAGGTCTGAGGGACTTTCTGTCTTAATTATCAACGCTTGTATGGTTTCTACTATAACTTGAGGACTTAGAGTGGCATCTACCTTCAATATCTCTTCGGAATCATCAATCCGAAGCATTTCTAACTGCGATCTCAGAAGCGAAGACGGCATGAAATGCTTGCCTTCTGCAGCTCTCTTCTCTAACCGAGCGGCAAGCACGTCGGCCTCAGCATCCAACAGCACAAACTTCACCACACTCACATAGCTTTCCGGTTCATAGTTTGGATCAGCACATCTAAGAATTTCTCTGTATCTCTTCTGTAGAGCTGAACACCCCACGATCACACTTCTCCTGTTTACTAAACTTTCTCCCAAGGCGTCTCGAAGCATTTCGAGCCAGGGAATCCGGTCTTCTTCCGAAAGAGGGATCCCATTCCGCATCTTTTCTACAAATTTGAAGAGATGCCAATAATCAGGGGGAAAAAAAAAATGATAATGAAGCTTACACAAGTTAAATATTGAATATGAACCTTTGTTTGAATTTGGATGGAAATCATCTGCATCAATGAAGCTAAAATTTGTCTCTTTTGCCAGCATCTCACCTATTGTTCTATCAAAAAACACAATAAAAAATACATGAGAACCAGCAAAAGATGTGGCATTAAAGTTAATAAGTTCAATTTAAGGCACATATAACAGATTGATCAAATAAAGCACAGTAGAAAGTTAAAATTTGTAACAAAGAAGAACACCCAGAAGACCAAAATGCCAAAAGAATGAGTCTTACGATTTTCCAGCTCCACTGACCCCCATAATAACGATAGCTATTGCTGTGGAAAAAAAAAAAAAAAAAACCATTCTATCATTAGAAAATCAAGATCAATCCAAAAGAAAATTGAAGTTTCTTTCGAAAAATATATAAATTCCAAAAAAGAAAGAAATAATAATCAAGATCGTACCTTGGGAAGCCGATGAAGCCATATTGGATGCTCACAGATCAAAAGAATTGTTCAAGGATAATCTGTTTTTCTCTGTAGGAATTACCAATAAGCAAGAGCAAATAAATATATTTAAAAAAAATAACCAACAAAAGGTTGAGCCCCACTTGCTGCTTCAGCTACAACAAAAGGACAAATGATGACCAACTACAGAAAATTGTGGACAGAAGTGAATTAATGGAGAAGACAAAAGGTCAGTTGACAAACAATACCGCGTTGACCACGTTGGATGAGATGATTAGCAGACTGAAATTGGCTGGTTAAGATTTCGCTTCATTGTTTCAAGCAATGGTTCTCGTAGTTGTGATCTTGTTCTGATTATTGTTTATTGGTGATTTCACGGCCACTTCATTGCATACAGGTGTTTCAGTTCACATACGTACATTAATTGTTATCAAAAAGAGAGCGGGGGGGAAAAAAAAAATCCCCTACGTAGCTCGAGTAAATATTTAAAAACATGTTTCCCAACCTCTCAAACGAAGGGGATGTAGCTCAAATGGTAGAGCGCTCGCTTTGCATGCGAGAGGCACGGGGTTCGATCCCCCGCATCTCCATTTTTTTCTTTTCTATTTCTCTCTCTCTCTCCTTTTTATTTTTATTTTTTTTTATTTGTTAGGAAACTTTACTAGTCAGTCACTAGAAAGGATTTAAAAACAAGATATGTAAACAGAACAACATTACCGCCTCTTTAAACACTCAAACCTTACATTCCAAGATGTTCCTCGAAGTCAAATAAACCCAAATAAAACACATTATTTATTATAGACTTCACTAGTCTACAGAGTAAGATTTTAGTATCCTCAATTCTCTGATCATCCCGACCTTTGAAACGTGTGCATCTCAGCTTCAACAGCAAGGTTGAATCAAGCAGAAAATGGCACCCTCAAGGCCATCCTCTGAGCAAGCCAAGGCCGGTCTGCATTCGGGTCGATAAAAGAGTGCATGAGGAACTGTTCCGCTTCCTCATCCATGAGTTCTCTACACCACGTCACCCGTTTTGATGGGCAACTCCCAGGCCCAAAACACCTGCAATTTTCATTGAAATGAAAAAGGGCATGTTCCAAAGCATGGCTTTTTCAATGCGTCTAATACGCAACCAGATGAAAAAAGTTATACAAGTTTTAAAATCAACACAATCTCATATTGAAGAAGAAATCATCAAACATAGAAATGCATCGAATAAGGAATTCTTCTCAGTTCTTCTATTTTTGGCAATAACACCTTGTGTTTTTGTTTGAATTATGACAGAAACATGCAGATGAAGGAACTGATAGTGTACCTGTATTCATAAAAACAAGCACTTCTTTCATTCTCGGCTTTACCCCAGTTATTCCAACCCACATGTTTGATGCATCCATCTATGTATGTATATGCAAACACGACTCTCCCAAAAGGTCCCCACGGTCGTCCTAGGTGTGCATATGAATTTCCTCCGTTACCAGTGATAATACATCTGCATCAATACCACGCAACCATCACAAATAAGAATGAAAAGCATATGTGAAACTCTCATAATACAACTAAAAAAAAAAAAAAAATTAGCTTGATGCATCATGCAAGTGATCTTCCATGAGAAATTATCATTCCAGATTGAAAAAGAATAGACCACAAAAGCACAAATTCTAATAGCCTAAACATTTTAAAAGATTGACTAGAAAAAAAGGGGTCAATTACACACCTCAAAAACACATAACCAGTTGTCTCTTGAGAGGATTTCCTGCTCTGTGCGGTTATGAAGCCTGCTGCCTTGCAATGGATGTGACAATGCTCCAAAAGGGCGGTGCTATTGCCGAAAATGAAGTCCACACTTCCTTCAATGTAACAATCTTTAAGATACTGCTTTCCGTAATGCAAGTATAGAGTATCCTGTGAAAAATCATATTAAAGATAAATCCTATAGCTGAAAAATAAATATTTGTTCCTGATCTCTTTCGAATCATCCCGAAAAGGAAGACAATTGCAGGCAGTCAAGTTAAACATCAAATCCATTTAGTGGTTCAGCAAGCCCTTCAAACACTTAAAATGAAAGAAACAGCGAAACTACCTGCCATCCCAGGAATCTACAATTGTAGAAGGCACACCGATCGGCTGTTACTCTAATCGCCACGGCTTGACCCGAACCCTAGCAAAAGAGGGAAGAAAAACATCAAAGGGGGAAAAAATATGAGCATTTTGAACCGTAAGATCTTACTATTGTTGCGGTGTTCTGAATCGTAAAATATTACTCAAAATTCTCATTTTTGTATATTGTTTGATTCTGATATCATTTTTCTATAAAATAAAACCTTCAGTAATTTGCAGTTTCGGTAGATGTACACCACCATGGAAAACAACCATAATAATATGATGACTTTCAAATCCTCAAATTGAAATTCTAAAAAAAGTGGTAAAACAAACGAAACAACCTGACTAGAAAACATTACAAAAGACACGTTATAAGACACCCAACACCTCCTACATAAGTACATTTGTATAACAATCCAAGAAAGCGAAATTACATTCATAAAATTGATTGACAAATTTATTTCATGTTTCAGCATACACCAAACATAAACAGCTGAAAACTGATGGACCACCCAAATAAACCCCAAAAGTTGAATCTTTTTCATGTAAACCCATTACCCAGAAAAGAATAAACATTTCCAAAATTGAACAAAAAAAAAAAAAAAAAAGAGAGATTGCCTCAGGAGAAGAGTTCTCAAAAGTGATGTTTTCAGCAATAAAGTCCTCTCCTTCAACAATGGTACTCCCACACCCAAACGTCCCAGTACCAATCACCCGAGGCGCCTACACCATCCAAAAAATAAAATAAAATCATTAATCAATCGGCCAAAAGAGCCTCCACGTGTCGAGAACTCAACTGGGTAGAACCAAAAACTTGGTATTACCTGGTGGTGGTCGATCTTAGTGGCGGTGTTGTTCCAGGTGAGGACGGTGTCCTCCGGCCGGAGACCGGCAAGGGTGATGAGGTTCTTGGTCTTGGGAACGTAAACCGGCTGTCGGTAAACCCCCGGCGACACGCGAATCACAGTCCGACAGGTGTTGCAGAGGGGGACGGAGTCGATTGCCTCCTGTACCGTCCGGCAGTCTCCGCTGCCGTCCTGTGCCACCGTTATCACACGGGAAGCCATTGAAATGAAGGAAAGACGATGACGAATTTTTGTGTGTGCTTTTTTTTTTTTTGTGCGTTTTAAAGTGGCGATTGGATCGATGGGTAATGACTAATAAGGCTGAAGAAAACCGATACAGCTCAGAGTAGAATTTCGAATCTATCTGTTTAGTTTTTGTGCCTTTCTTCTTATAGTGTTTGGTTTGGATTCTATTATCATTATTTGTAAGGATTGTTTTTATAATTGTTCTTGGAACTATGTATTTTATTTCAAAATATCTTTTAAAATTTTAAATTAATTTAAAACATCATTTGATATATAGAAAACATGTTAAAATAGCCTTTCTGTTCACTTCTGTTTCTAACGTTAACGGCTTGAATAACGTGGCTATTAACTTCTAATTAAACTTATTAATAAGTTAAATATTAAAAAAAATAAGGATTAAAAAGAATAAATAAATTATTAAATTTCATATTGAAGTTTAATTTTAAATTCTATTTATTTTACTGATTTAAATTTAAAATTTAAAATTTATTATAATAAAAATTTTAAAAAATAATTATATTTAATTTTTTTATTATAATAAAAAAAAATTCACATAAAATCATATCCCAAATCAAATGAATAAATTAATTCTTCTTCTTACCTCCTCAATAGGCTCGAATCCCATTTCTATGGCAGATGCTTTGATTACGTGTATCTAAGAGGAGGTACAAGTGATAACAATAAAGTAAATATAAAGAATTTTTGTTTGGATATGGAAGTATACTTGAGTTCTATATTCGGATTTGGAAGATTGATAACTTTGATTAACGAGATTATGTTTGGCTCAAAAGGAGGAAAATAAAAAAATCAACACCTTGTGCAATAACACCATTTTTTTATTAGAGGAAATGTAGTATTTGATATTTCAACTGATTGATGACAAATTTTGTTTTTTTTTTTTTTTTTTTTGGAAAAATTAAAGTTCATTAACTTTTTTTTTTTACTAGTTTTGAACCATTTTCGAAAGTTCATTAACTAATATAATTCAATCGAGGGACGAATCCCCCAACTAAACATCCCCTTAAAGTTCATTAACTAATATAACATCAGGCTTTACAAAAGTTATAATACATGACGGAATATAATGAACCAAACTAAACAAATAGAATTGGAAAATCATAATTGAACCATAAAAAGGATAAATTTTATTTTTACTCCTCAAAATTTAGTCTATTTGTCACTTTATTTTCTGAACTTTAAAAATTAGTCTACGTACTCTCTAAATTTTAAAACGTAAGTCACATTGTCCCTCATGTTTATTTGACTAATAGATTTGATGACGTGATAATTATTAAAATAGTAGTTTAATAAATCATTTGAATAAATGCCTCCTAAAATATGTATCATATTTCAAAATGCCCCTTAATATATGAAAACACATCAAAATACCCCAAATCTTTAGAAAACATAATAAAATAATAGTGTCACTGAGGTGTCATATAATTAAAAATTAGTTAGATATTAAATTCTAATTGAATCAATAAAGGTGATTAAATTTTTAAAAATAATAGTATAAAATAAATATAAAAATGCTTCACTTTGAAAAACTTAAAAATATTATTATTATTATTATTTTTTTTTTTTGCAAAAATAAAAAAGCCTAAACGAAAAGAGGGAAAAAAAAATTAAAAAAAAACCTTCATCCTCTTCCGCTCCTAAAGTGCAGATTAAAATAAATTTTCCCACTTAACAAAGGAAGAAGGTTTTTCGATATTTAAAGAGGAAGAAAGTTCTTTTATCCTATTATTTTTCAATATTTTTCACTTGTCTTTTAAATTTTTTGAATTTTTAGTAGCATGTTATATCAAGTAATTTTTTAAAAAAAAAAATTGAAAATCCCAAAAGTCAATTCAAAAAAAAAAAAAAATTCCACTTTAAGGAAAGAATGTGTTTTGATATGCACTTTCAGAACTAAAGAGTAATAAAATTTTTCAAAAAAAAAAAAAAAAAAAAAGTCTTTTCTTTTGGGTTTTGATTTTTGAAAAAAAAAATATAGATCATTTATTTAATTTTTAAAATTTTTTGAAGTGAAGCATTTATTATTATTATTTTTAATATTAATCACTTTTATTGATTTAATTAGAATTTAATGTCTAATTAATTTTTAATGACATGCCACATTAGTAAAACTATTATCTTATTATGTTTTCCATAGATTAAGGACATTTTGATAGATTATGGGGCATTTTGAAATATGATACATACTTTAAGGAGCATTTATGTAAATTATTTATTAAACTATTCATCTAATAATTGTCACATCATTAAATCCGTTAGTCATATAAACAGAAGGGGCAAAGTGAATGTTTCAAAGTTCAAGAGATGCGCAAACCAATTTTTAAAGTTCAGAGGACAAAAAAAATTTATCCAAAGAAAAAATACATGATTGACTAAGATGAGAACTAGGGTGTAAGAAATGATCCTGAACCCAACGAACCCGCCCAAGCCGACCTTACCTTACCCGAATATAGTGGATTTTTTTTTTTTTTTTTTCGGATGCATTATGCCAAACCCGCACAATGCGGGATGGGTCCCGGGTCAGAATCCGTTGAACCCAAGGAAGGCCGACCCAGCTGAATTGATTTTCCTATGGTTAGCAATCATCCCCCTATTTCCTAATTCATTTCTTCTTTCTTTGTCTGCGCCTCAGCCTCCTTTCCTCCCTCAAGTCCTCGCCATTTCTGTCTTCTTCACTGCCTCAGCCTATCTCTTTCTTCTTCGTTTATCGTTTTGTTTCTTCTCATTTCTCACTCAGCGCCGCTCTTTCTTTCTTCTCCGTTCTCTTGCCACCGCCAATCTCGTCCATGAAGAGCTCGCCTCCTTCGAAACCTTGTTATCCCTCTTTACACCATTGAAGATACCGTCAAAAACTCCCCATTGAAGCCCTATTGTGATCATTGTCGTTGCACGATTCATTTTCTCATATGGGTTTCCTCAATTGAAGAATTTTTTTTCACTTTTTTTTCTGATTTCTCAATTGGGTTTCCTTGATTTAAGAGTTTTTTTCACTCTTTTCTCTGATTTCTCAATTGGGTTACTCCAAAGAGTCTACTTGCACCAGGAAGGCATAGCGGTGTCTCGAGGCGAGGTTAATTGTCTCAGTTGCAGATGGGGAGACGGGTGGGGAAACGGTTCAGCTGGCTACAGGCCTACAGCTCTTGTTGGCCATTCTGTTATTGGTTCCAAGGCGTCTTTTGTGATCGAGGAGGAAGATGGGGCAGGATTGGAACTGGTGGTGATCAAAGCGGCCGAGGAGGTGGCTAAAGGGGCGAGTTGGAGGGATCTTTTAGAGCCTAGAGTCAAGCATGCCTTGATTGATGAAGGGACAAAGATTTTTGAAAAATTCACAATAAGACTTATATTTTCTTCTATATTAGTGATAACTCTGTGTGTATATATGTATGTATATATAAGGTTGCTGGTATAAATAGGTTGCTATTGGGTTTTCTTGATTTGGAGTAACCTGAGTAACTCGAGCCTACATGAGGTCACAAGATAAGTTACGGGTTTATGGGCTTATGAGGGTGTTACGGCTTAAAATTTTCCCAACTCGCACAGTGCAACTCGACCTAATTTTTCGGCCTAATCCGAACTTACCTGGCCAAATTACGCCCTTAATGAGAACTACACAATTTTACACATTTTTTTATTTAGTGAGATGTAATCAAAAGAATCGCTTTGAGTTTAACTAAAAATATCTTTGATCTTTTCTATCAATGTTAAGCTAATATGTTTAAAAAAAAAATACATAAGATCTCGTTTATTTCATTAATTTAAAATTTTAATTCTAATTTTTTATAATTAAAAATTATTATAAAAAATCACATTTAATTTTTTTATTATAATTAAAAATTTTTACATAAAATTACATTTAAATTAAAATTAAAAACTCTAATATGCCTACTCCATTCAAGCTCTCACGTTTGGCAAATATAGAGCACATTATCGCAGGGCCTTTTTTTTTTTTTGAAAGCTTGTAGGGCCTTTTCAAAGTCAACATCACAAACGAAAAAATACACAAGATACTTGAAAAAAAAAAAAAGATTATAAGCAAGATCAAAATATCCTATAGTTTGATAAAAATCTGTATCAATCTTTAGATGCTTCCACAGAAGGAAATTTTTCTCCGTTTCCTAATTCCTATATTATTATCCAATATCCATCCTTCAATCAATTATTCACTTGCCGACACGTTATCATTTTCAACGGGCTACCACTGCATAATAGGCCAGGCCCAGTGGCCAAGTGGCCCACACCCACACTTCCACTCTCCTTAATCTCTCCACCTGTCCTCCACAAAACGATGCCGTCTCGATTCTCTCGAACCACCCCAGAATTGTCAAACGATAAGAATTGAGAACTGTCCCAGATCCGACACCCTCGTCATTTCACCAGAAAACTTTGTCCGAAAAAAGAAAAAAGAAAAAAAAAAATCATCATCATGCCGTACTATTCGCACAGCGAGGACGCTGTCCACGCCTTCGACGAGTTCGATCCGACGCCGTACGACGGCGGATTCGACCTTTATCTCACCTACGGCCGCCCCCTCCCCCACTCCGACGAGACCTGCTACACTCTCCGCTCCGACGACTTCGACTACGATCGCTCCCAGCTCTCCTCCTCCGCCGAGCCCAACGCCTACTGCGACAGCGTTCTTGACGTCGAGTACAGCAGCTATTCCCGCCCCAAGCCACGTCCCGGTCCCGGTCCCGGTCCCGCACCCGCCTACGGCGGGTCCCAGCACGGATCTGGGTACGGCGGTCGGAGGCCGGATTCGGATGAACCTGCTTCGGGATATGGATCTGGGTCTGGAAGGAGGACTGAGTACGATAGCTCCCAGGGAGAATATGGGTCTGGGTATGGAAGGAAGAATGAGTACGAGAGTTCTCAGGGAGAATATGGATCTGGGCATGGAAGGAAGAATGAGTACGAGAGTTCTCAAGGAGAACATGGATCTGGGTATGGGAGGAGGACTGAGCATGAGAGTTCTCAAGGAGAGTATGGATCTGGGTATGGTCGGAAGCCGAGTTACGGGGAAGAAGGAGGGGGATACGGAGGGAAGACTGAGTATGAGAGGCCGAGTTACGGGGAAGAAGGAGGGGGGTACGGAGGGAAGACTGAGTATGAGAGGCCGAGTTACGGGGAAGAAGGAGGGGGGTACGGAGGGAAGACTGAGTATGAGAGGCCGAGTTACGGGGAAGAAGGAGGGGGGGTACGGGAAGGGAAGACTGAGTTACGGGGAAGAAGGAGGGGGATACGGAGGGAAGACTGAGTATGAGAGGCCGAGTTACGGGGAAGAAGGAGGGGGATACGGAGGGAAGACTGAGTATGAGAGACCGAGTTACGGGGAAGAAGGAGGGGGATACGGAGGGAAGACTGAGTATGAGAGGCCGAGTTACGGGGATGAGCCGCCTCCGCCTAGGAGGCCGAGTTATGGAGAAGAGGAAGGAGGGGGGTATGGAGGGAGGAATGAGAGTGAGTATGAGAGGCCGAGCTATGGGGAAGAGCCGCCGAGGAGGCCGAGTTACGGGAGGCAGGAAAGTGGGGAGTATGAGAGGCCGGCTTATGAGCGGCCGAGTTATGGAAGGACTGAGGAGGAGGATTATCGGAAGCCTAGTTATGAGAGGCGTAGTAAAGATGATGAGGAGGAGGTGGATCGCCCCAAGCATGGCTATGGCGAGGAGGAAGGCTATGGTCGCAAGAAATATGTGAGTTTTGTAAAATTTTCTAAATTTTATATAACTATCTATATGCATACTTGTTATGTTTATAATGACATTGCTAAACTTCCATGGTTCTTTAATATTTATATTCGTTATTCTCATGCAGCGCAGTTTTAAAACGCTGTTGATATCCGTTTTTCTCTGTCTATCATTGATGTGGATGTAGAAATTATTAAGAATGTAGTCGAGATACTTCTGCAGATGAGCATTTTAAAGTTGAAATAGATCCCTCATATTTTATTGAAGATTTAAGCAACTAGAAAATCATAGTAGTTTGCACTGTTCCAATTAAAGTGGCAGAGTTCTTCGGTACAATAGTGGCAATGCTGTTCAAATTGATAAACAGAATGGAGCAATCAATGTGAAATCCTATTGCATGTTTGTTTCACAACTCAAGTTGAGAAGTTGAGTTGTTCATGTGAGAAAAAACCACTGTAACAAAAAAGTTGAATTTGAATTTTTGTAAGAGAATATTATGGCAAAAGAACTTTGAGTTGTGATTTGAGTTGATCTTTACAGATTAACTTGAGAGAAAATATTTCCTTTCGACTAAAGATGTCACTTTTTTTTTTTTTTTTTTTTGGACTAATGTGGTATTTTCTTTTCTTTTCCTTTAGACCATTTATTAGATGGAGAAATATTGCAAATTTAGTTAAGATACTTCTGCAGATAAGCATTTTAAAAGCCAAAACTTGAATTTGATTGAGACGATCTCACGACAGGGTTTTGACCATCATATGATTTGATTGTTAAAATTTTGCCATGTACAGTTTCTAACTTGTGAATTAGAATATCATTGTGTCTGAGTAGAAAAACCTTACCGCATGTGGACTAGTGGTGTCTTACTGTGTTTTCAATCAATTGTGTCATTCAATTATGAATTGCAGAATGTAATTACTCTTGTTTATCATGTTAGTCGCCTTTTTCTATCTTTGACTGGTCGCTGTGCAGGGGGATGATGGCTCTGATGATGACGATGAAGAGAAGAAGCACCATCACCACAAGCACCACCACCACCACCACCGCAAGAGCTATGACGATGAGTGAGGTGCAAGCATATCCTGTTGTGAAATGGAGTCATGCCATACTTAGCTAATAAAGGGTCGGGGCATGTATTCCTTTGAGTGCTGTTTGTTCTGTCCTGTTTTCAAGTATCCTACAACTCTTTGCGATGAAATACCTGTCTAAAGTTAATGCGTGATATGTCATATATGTTCATGCTATAAATAAAATCCCAGACTTTGGTTTGGCGTGTCTTTTTTACTACATGCATTTTTGTTGGTTGAATAGTATCTTATCTTATGGGCATCTAGCAACTTTGGCAGCATATTTGTTGTTTCGCTTCACTTGCTTGTCGGACAACAACCATGAACTTTTGTGTTCCTGCGCTTTATCTTGTCCCAACAATTAGGCCTTCCTCTAGCCCACAGGAGAGAAAAACTAAGAGAGAGGAATGAAAGAAGACTGAAGAGAGAGTGCGTGTAAAAATAGATGGATCGAAAGATAAATGTGAACAAAATTTCTCTTCATAATGATCTCCTTGTTCTGCTATTCGTTTCCTTTGTCTCTACAATAGTTTTAAAGCTATGCTCTCTCTAAGTCATAATAAAAAGCTCTCGTACACTACCGTGTAAAGTGATGGTCTTTAGTTTTGATGTTCCATAACTAGCAAAATCAAAATTCAAAATAGCTGTGCGTGCGATTTGTAATCACAAAAGTTACTGGATTAGTTTCTCACCAACAACAGAGAAAATTAAAGATTCTACCTCTACCAATCATACTAAAAGTATCCATTTTAAAAAACTCTAACTCATGATTAATTATAGTTTAAAATGTAAAAATAAATGGGTTAATGTTACGCGGTATAAATAAAAAGGGACTTCATTTGAATAGGTATTATTAAAAATTGCCCAAACGGCAGTGATGCATGAATGAGTATTTTAAAGTGATCTTTTTATGCTTCCATTAAAATAATGTCAGAAGTTTACACTGTTAACCGTCGTCGTTTGCGTAATATCTTCCACTTCCTCTTTCCCTACAGCAGCAGCAGCATAAATATCTTGAAGAATAACATGGTAATCTCTTTCTGGTTTCAACATTAGAAGTTTCTCCACAACTCTTTCTCCCATATCTACGTTACTGTTAACTCTACAAGCGACAAGCAGCGCTTCCCAGATAACGTAATTGCTCGGTATTGACATGCTAGTAATTATTCTATACGCTTCCTCTAGTCGGCCTGCCCTGCCTAACATCTCCACCGTGCATCTATAATGCTCAATTCGTGCCTCGATTCCATAGTCCCTTTGCATGCTCTCAAATACTCTACATCCCTCATCCACCAATCCCTTGTGCTTATATGCAACTAAAAGAGCTAAAAACGTGAACCCGTCGGGCAGAAAACCTGAACTTGTCATGCATTCATACAAATGAAACACATGATCCGCATCACCATGATTTGCACAGGCTAAAATCATCGAGTTCCAAGTGACCAAGCTCCTGCGATTCATGATGTTGAAGACTTGCCATGCTCGGTTCAAGCATCCGCACTTGGAATACATGTCAATCAACGCATTGCCAAGAAAAATCGTCCCTCTGAACCCGTTATCCTCGATATATTGGTGGCTTGCTATCCCAGTTTCCAAATCTCCCAAATTTGCACACGCCGAAACTACACTTAGCATCGTGACCTCATCCGGTACCACTTTCGCATCTACCATCTCCCAAAACAATTCAAGCGCTTCCGTTGAACGCTTTGCTTGTGAATAGCCCGAAATCATTGCGGTCCAAGAAACCACATCTCTTATAGGCATATCATCAAACACGCACCGTGCGTAGTCCAATTCCCCAGCTCTCACATGCGCAACAACCAAACCCGACCACGAAACAACATCAACAGCCACCATCTCTGTAAATACTCGCCGGGCTGCACCAGACATCCCTCTCGCCGCGTACAAATGAATCAATGTGTTACACACGAACAAATGCGAGCAAAACCCAAACTTCAACACAGCCCCATGAATCTCATCGGTTTGAAAATTCGTTTTCATCCTTGACCGAGCTTTCAGCAGGAAGTTGAGAGTAAACTCATCCGGGTCAACGCAATTAATCCTCATCCCGTTGAACAAATGAACCGAGCGAGAAGGCGATGAGCTCTTGGAGTAACCCCGGATGAGGGTGTTATAGAAGAAAGTTCTTGGTTGGGGCATTTGGGAGAATAGTTGGTGAGCGTAATGCAAGTCGCCGGAGGGCGACACCGCCGCGAAGCGGAAGATCTTGCCGAGGACGACGTGGTGGCGGTGGAGGTTTGCGACGATTGCGTGAGCGTGGATTTGCTTGAGGTCTCTCATGGAGAGGCAGGACTCGGCCATGGAGGCCAAGGCTGATACTAGGCTGTGCTGTTGGTTTGGCGGGAGACCCATGACCACTGGTGAGTCAGCGCAGAGGTCTGTTCTTCAACGGTTTTTCAAACTTTGCTTTGTTAGCTTTTGCTAAATTTGGGCCCCCAGAAGGCCCATGAAAAGAGAACAATTCATTGAACTCGGCCCATTTAAAACAGGGGGAAAAGTTCACTACACGGAATGGCGAAAAAACCATAAATACCACTAAAAAAATCATAATAATACTTAATTATTTAATATAATATAAATATTAGACCTCCGCTTAACCATCACAAACCATGTACCTTTCTCTAGATTTGGCATGAAATATTTTCTGTCAGCTATGTTATTAGGAAAAAGTTAATAAAGCATAATTTTGTAAACTAGAGATAAAAGTTAGGGGCATTTATTGATTTAAAACCAACAATTTTAGTCGGTTTTAAAACTGAACCGACAATATCAATTTTTAAAAATTAATGGGCCAATTTTTATCAATTTTTACAGGTCGGTTTGTCTTATTTAAAAAAAAAATTTGTTAACTATTTTCATCTTAAATTTTAATCATTTAAATATTTAATATTTAAATAGTTAAAATTAAAATGAAAAAATAGCTTAAAAGACAAAAACATAAAGCTTAAAAGAATGTACCCTTAAGAACTAAGGTTTTATGTCTAATCTCAATTAAAAATTTATTTATATTGAAATCCATCATATTATTAAAGATTGATGTTTAAAAGAAATTAGATCTCTCTATTTTGTAAATTGTGATGAAAAAATAAAATACATAAATCCTTTATATAAAATAGTTGAAAAAGATATTTTCATCTCTTTTTAATATAGAACTCTTAAAAGTTTGATGTGTTTGAATTTTTAATAGACATTCTCATTATAATAAATATTTTTGAAACTGTCATATGGATTTCTTGTTCGAATCCCATAGAATGTAACGTGTTTTTTTTTTTTTTTTTTTTTTTAATCTTTTCAAATAATCTTTTATTGTGTTTCCCTTTCCAACATGCAATAAAGGATTTAGTAAATACATAACTGTGTGCATTTAAGAAAGCCGCTTGCTAAGTTTCAAGAGTCTGCAAACATAATAAATATATTTAAAACCAGGAACTAACAACAAGAATCAATTATCCTAGTGGTAAGGAGTTGGATTGACTTTCTATAAGGTTAGAGGCTTGAATTTAAGGATAATAATTATTTTTTTAAATAGTGTAGAAGGTAGTCAGTTGGTTCGGTTTAATCGATCACTTCACTTAGTAGAATTGAAACCGAATCGCTCATGAATAATGGGCAGTCGTTTAACCGACTGAATTAGTCAGTTTGCTGACGTGGAATTGAATTTTTTATTTTTCCGGTCAGTTTGGTAGTTCGGTGTTGGTCGGCGATGGTTTTTCAATTTTTTTAAACACTACTAAATTAAAAATTAATAAGGAGATATATAATGAGTAAAATAGATATATATATATATATATATACACACACATATATTTATTTATTTATTTTGTTTTTCTTTCAGTTAATAATTAGAGAGAGAGAGAGAGAGAGAGAGAGAGAGAGAGAGAGAGAGAGAGAGAGAGAGAGAGAGAGAGATCTGTAGCATCAGTGGGACCGAAAAATTGTAAGTTTCAAAATTGGAAAATGGTGGAGAGAAACTAGAGAAGCTTCTTTCTCTCGAAGAATGTCTTGAGATGCCATAACTGCAAACCAGCGACCGATAAGCAAACCAAGAGGGAAAGGAAGCTAAAAGTCGTCATCTTGGCGTTTGTTGTCCTATTAAGTTGTTGCATTTCTTCCTCCCTAAAATTAAGCACAATGGAAGAAAACAGTAAAAGAAAGAACAAACTGATATAATTAAAGCTAGCTTAAACTTGTTCTTCCAATACAAGGAATAAAGAAAAAGAGATATGCATGATTAATTGAGAAGGCAATAGCTTGCTGTTAATTATAATTTGGTCACCTCTAAAAGTGTACGTACATGCATGATAAAGTCATACTTTTTTTTTATTTTTTTTAAAAAAAAAAGAGATAAAGTCACACCTCTGACCATATAAAGTTATATATATGAAGCTGAGAAACAAAATAATACATCCTTTTAAGCAGAGGTTTTGTTGAATACTCCATACCTCTCACGGAGATGAAACATCTCATCATGTATGGATGTCACAGAGGCATACAACTTCTTCAACTCAAGTTCCATTATCTAGCATAAAAAGAAAATCATTCAAAGAACGCCGTGTATATATTTCGCATGAACAATTTATAAGCATAGAAGGAATGTAATAAAAAGAATCATATTACATTAAAAGGAATTTAGGACATGTTTAGTTTGCTGATTCGAATTTTTAATTTGAATTGAGATGTGATTTTATGTGAGAATTTTTTACTGTAGTAAAAAAGTTAGATATGACTGTTTATGAGAGCTTTTAATTACTATAGCAAAACTTAGATTCTAAACTTGAATCAGCGAAATGAACATGGCCATATATCAACGTTAAAGCAAAATCTAAGCTTCCTACCCTTTTCCTAAAACATATACATTGCATTAGTCCAAAAAATAAAAAATAAAAAAATCACATCTCTAACCTCCCATTACATAATAAATGGTCTAATTAATGATGCAAAAGTGTAACACAAATCAAAACCAAAGCTTAACATTAAAAATTCCATTGCAATATTTGACTCCCATTAAAAGAAAAATTTTATAGCAGTCACTTACTTCAATATATCCTTTCTTCGCAACATTGGACCAATCTGTAGCAGCCATTCCAGTCCTCCAATCGAACTCAATCGTCACTGTCCTCGGAGGCTTATGCTCCGGCGCCCAAAAGCATGTTGTATGATCACCGCTCTCCACCGCAATGAACGCAAAATTACCCGATTCCACTTGATCACCATGGTGATAATTGTTGCCAAGAGGTGAATTCACCTTACAACATTATAATATACCACACATTAATTATAACACATTGAAACCTCAAAAATTAACATTAACAACAGATCAATAAACCCAAAACGAGCCACCACTTCCCCCTCAAAAATTAATTATTCTAGCTCACATCTTGTCAACCAAATGCGTACACATTTTTAAGGAGGCACATAATTTATACAAATTTGATTTCAATACATGATCAGAGATAATACAAATTATAAATTCTCGATAACAAGTTCGTAAACTTTTCCTTATCACTTAATTAAGATCCCTAACAATAACAATAAACAACAACAACAACAATAATAATAATAAATTTGCATACAATTATTAGCATCATATTTACATGAAAATCATGAAGATATTATACCAAATAATACGTGATCACGATTTTTTTAGGCCTATATAATTATTAATGGGCCCGCATCATTTTTTTAATTCGAAAAATCATTTTATGAAAATATTTTACTGATAAAAAATTAGAATAATACATGATCAACGCGTTTTTTAAATTGATAAAATAAACGGAGCACGTATATATTATATATTACCCTTACGGTGAGCTTGTGGGTGTTGGGAATAGCAGAGGAGTCGTTAGGATTAACGACAGTGTACTTGCCAACAGTCATGGCGTTGCTCTTAATGTCCTCCGATATGCATTTATTGCTTCCCGATCTCAGCTCGAACCGCATCGACATTGCCGATTTCACCATCAACGTTCCAAACAACAAAACCACCGCGAGATCAGGCCGGGTACCGTACATTGTTCTTTCGGATTTTCCGACAGATTTCGACCGAGAAAGTGTGAAAGAAAGAAGGAAATATGGTTGTTTGTGATCGGACAACGCCGGAGATATCTTTTTTGCCCTTTTCTTTTGGTTAACGACCGCGTTCTTTGCATGTAATTATGGAACGCTTTCCCGCCAATTACCAATTGCTGTTTTACACGTCAGCAATTTCATGGGATTTTTATATAATATTGTAGTTTAATGTCTATTAATTATTTGATATTTCTCTGTGTAATATTTCCACAAATAATTGATATTACTAACATAAATTCTTATATATATATATATATATATATATATATATCTAAGATTTAGTCTCATCTCCAATATGAAAGCATATCTCATTGTCCAACTAAGAGAAGAGGTACCTTCTACCAAAATAATAATAATAACAATAACACTAGAATAAAAGAGAAGAGGTACCTTCTACCAAAATAATAATAATAATAATAATAATAATAATAATAATAATAATAATAGCACTAGAATAAGTACCACCACCGAACATAGACGTTAAGATCTCTCACGTGCAAATTGATTTTCTTTTGATTCTATGTGCGGTCCTAATAAAACCACGTGATCTATCAATAAGACTGGCTAGTACTATTGAGCTACGTGCGGTCCTAATGAAACCAATGAAACCACGTGATTTTTACTGATCAATGACTTTTTTAAAAGTTTTTTACTGTAAAAATTTAAAACTGAAAACTCGAATCGGTGAAGTGAACGAGGCCGACTAACTTGTACTATTGAGCTCATGTCAAGTCTCTCTAATTAGTATCAGCTCCCGTCCATATTCATTTGAGATTTTAATCCTTTTTTTATATATATTTTTCATTAATTTTAGGGGACTTTCTCGGCTAAGGCAGTTTCTGGACACTAGATTTGATTAACATCATATGAAATTAAAAAATAATATTTATTTCAATAGTCATTACTTATAAAATATTGAGTCTCATTTATTCACTTAATTAAACTCATTTTATATGAGTAGTAAAATTTTTATTTTTGCACGATAAATAAGAATACTTTATTAAATTAAAAAAGTATATAAATATATATTTTTTATACAAATTTAACAATTAAAAATTAAACACTTTTTACTGTACAATTTGTCCTGGAGGGTGAAATAAATATTTGTACTGAACCAATGAAAAATTACAACTCATACTCGTCTACCATTACGATCGGAAATTGCATGACGTAGCATCCAGTGTATTTTAAGTGAATTATGTCATTTATACTTTCTGCTTCCGGTTTAATAATTAAAAAATTGTTTACTTCATGAATTAAAATTATTTTTAATTTATATATATATATTTTTAAAAATATTTATAATAAATTATAAATATTTAAATTATAATTTAAATTATCCAATTAAACGTCTCTTAACACACAATAGAAACGATCGTCCTGACTGTCTTGATCAAATAGTGACAAGACACGGCCTTTGGGGCCACATCTTTTCGACTTTTGCTACAAAACAATTATAATCATGGCGGTAATTTTACCAAAAATGAACCACAGTTAATAATAACACTCCACTTGGCTGACATGGGGCCCAAAAATCAATGTCTTTGACTTGAGTAAAGGGACGGAAAAGCGTTTGCCGTGTACATCTAGGCCCGTTCAGTTCGTTGATTTGAATTTTTAATTTAAGTTAATATGTAACTTTATATGAGAGTTTTTTACTGTAATAAAAAAATTAAATGCGACTATTTCTTAGAGTTTTTTACTGTAACAAAACTTAAATTTTAAACTCGAATCAGTAAAATGAACGAGACCTTAAATATTATACAGGTACCGTGTGGTAGTTTTACATTAAGAGCTCATTTATATTTTAGTTTTAAATTTTTACGGTAAAAATTTTTTTAAAAAAATTTTATATTTAATTTTTTTATTATAATAATTTTTTTTAAAAAAATATTAATTTAAATTTATAAAATAAATGAGGTTTAAATATGCTTAATAATTATGTATATTATAGTTTATAGAGAGTTTTTTATGATTTAAATCATTATTGAAACGTTTAATAAGATGATTTATATTATAATTTGAATTATGATTCATAATTCGTTATAATATTTTATTTTATAAAAAATACAAGTAAATTAAAAATAGTTCTAATCTCATAATTTTAATCCATAAACTAAACATCTCGTACATTTAAAAACTAAAAAGAAATTAAAAAATTAAAAAATAAAAAAAAATCTCTCGTTTTGGCCATTTCTAACATGTTTGGCCAGCAAACTATTGGACATTCAATGCATGCTTACCATATCCAAATTATGTAGTATGTTTTGGATCTCAATCTTAGCAAAAAATTTAAGATTTCTTAAAATTCCACCAAAAAAAAAAAAAAAAAGAGAAGCTCCTATGATAAGAGCTGCTTGTTTTATGTGTACTGTTTGTTTTATTTTATTTTTCATTTTGAAGACATATTGCAAGTTGTATAGATAGAACATATTAGCGGTTCATTTCAGCTGATTGATGTACTAATTGAATAGTATTCTTTAAGACCAGGAACTGACTCTGTCAAAACTCAATAGAGGAAGACCTAATTGAACAGTTCATATAGCTACCATCGCTTTTCATTTCCCTCTCTACATAGGGGAGATATTGTTATGTTGTGAAGTCTAAGGCTCAGTTTATTTCCTTAATTTGAGTTTAGAATTTAAATTTTGTTACAGTAAAAAGCTCTCACAAATAGTCTCATAGAATTTTTTTACTACAGTAAAAAACTTACACATAAAATTACATCTCAACTCAAATTAAAAATTTAAATAAACGAACTAAACAAATCTTAATTACACTTTAATGATTTTTACTTTATGTGAAGCGACTAAAAGAGAAAATATAATTTTATATTTAGACGAACCTTTATAAATTTTGGGTGTATTTTTTTGTTTGATTTTATTACTCTAAAAAAATATAGAAATAGTGCGTCTAACTCAATCAATATCGCTTTCCTTTTTATAAAAAGTACATGACAAAATGATTTTCAAAAGTAAGCGTGATTTGAGGCCCCAACAGCTGTCTAAACACATGACGCCGCGTCTAAACTTCGAACAAAAGAATTAATTAATTATACAGTACTCAAAAAGAAAAGGGAAGAGAAGATAAGAAGATCTCATCCTCAAGATTGATACGGTTTTCACATCAGAGAATTTTTGACCTTTTTCTGTCCATTTCAACTGCATATCCGTTTAGTTGGGAAATTCGTCCCCAATTTAAATCATAATTTATAATTTATTATAGTAATTTTTCTCATAAAAAATACATGTAAATTAAAAATAATTTAAATCACATAATTTGAATTTCTGAACCAAACAGTATTATTTATTATCAGACCTTTTGGAAATTTCTTTCGTTCATCTGTTTCTCATCTTTTATTTTTGGGGACGTGAAACATGAGCATAATCATCAGGAAGAGCTTCTAAACCACTCTCTCTCTCTCTCTCTCTCTCTCTCTCTCTCTCTCTCTCTCTCTCTCTCATACATATATATCCATATTATCCTGATATATATACTGTTGTGGATTAACCCAGAAACCTTCAAACCCCAGTTACCAACCAAGAACCCGATTGAACAAAGAAAAGGAAAATCACAATCACAAACAGAGAAGGAAAAGGAAAAGATTGCACACACGATTTATGAGGTTCGCCAACCTACGTCCCCGAGCAAAGAACTTGCTCTTTGGCTTCTTCACTATGATCACAAGAAAGATTACAACAGTTTAAAGAACTTTCTCTCTCTAAGTTCCCTGCTCTCTCTACCTACAAATTTGAAGAAGAAGAGAAGAAATATACAAGAGAATTCCAGAGAGTTCTATACAAGTCTCTCTCTCCTATTACATATACAATAACCGGTTTGTGCTTCACACGGTAAGCCTTGTAACTGCCACGTCATCTAACTTTGACCATTCTGAAGCCACGTAGATTACTTTGGACAATTACTCAACAATTCTCCACCTTGTCCAAGTAATCTGCGTACACTTATATAGCTGCTGCTCGGTAATCCCTTCATTAGGGATCATTCTGAGTCAATGTGAAGTAAGTTCAAGCAATGCTTGAACTTTGGTGATGCCAGTGCCTTAGTGATCATGTCGGCTGGATTTTCTTCAGTAGCAACCTTCTCCAGCTGAATCTCACCATTTGACAAGATGTCTCGTAAATGAAGAGCACTCTGCTATCACAAAAATCTTCACACTTTCTTGAGCCATTCCCAGTTCTTGCTGCTTTTTAACCATATAGCTTCTTTGATTGCCTTTATTTTAATTTTCATTTTTGAAGACTACTACATCTTTGTAAATTTGCTTTCCAAAATTGTGCGACCATAAAACTGAATGTATAGCAAAGTGATCTCCTGTTGTCCAAGTTTCCAGATAATCTGAGTCCAAAACCCGGATATTGTTTGTGCTTGTCGTTCCCCGCCATTCCAACCGATTTCCTCCGAGGTATCTCGCTGATTTGATGAATACTAAGCTAATTGAATAGTATTGAGTACATTTCCCACTGCATTGGAATATGGCACCTTTTTCATGTAATTTTCTTCTTGCTCCGATGATGGACAATTTGATGATGATAGTCTGAAGTGCTGAGCCATAGGAGTAAGAACTGGTTTTGAGTCTGCCATATTGAACCTTTCCAATACTTTCTTGATATATCCCTTTTGTGAAAGGAATAATCTGCCTTCCTTCCTATTTCTGGTTATCTCCATACCTAGGATTTTTCTGGCTGGTCCTAGGTCCTTCATGTCAAATTCTCCTTTCAAAAGTCCTTTGACCTTTTGGATTTCTTCTAAATCCTGACAGGCTATTAACATATCATCTACATATAGTAATAAGTAGATATATGTACCTGACTTCCCCTTCTTGAAGTAGACACAGTGATCGTGCTTGCTTCTTCCGAATTTGTTTGATAGCATGAATTCATCGAAGCGCTTGTACCATTGTCTCGGTGATTGCTTCAACCCGTACAATGATTTCTTGAGGAGACACACCTTGTCTTCGTTCCCCTGTGCTGTGAAGCCTTGAGGTTGCTGCATGTATATTGTTTCTTCGAGCTCTCCATGCAGAAAAGCAGTTTTAACATCTAACTGCTCTAACTCCAAATTGAAGTGAGCTGTAAGAGCTAACAAAACTCTTATTGAGCAATGTTTTACCACAGGTGAGAAGACTTCATTGTAGTCTATACCCTCACGCTGTGTAAACCCCTTGGCTACTAACCTAGCCTTATACCTTGCCTGCTCCACTCCTTCGATACCCTCCTTTTTCTTGAATACCCATTTACATCCCACAATCTTTTGCTTAGCTGGTTTCTCCACCAAAACCCAAGTATTGTTTTTATGTAATGACTCAAGTTCATCCTTCATAGCGTTCATCCATTTGTCTGACTCCTTGCTCTTTATTGCCTCATAGTAGTTAGACGGTTCCGAATCTGTTGTGCCGTCGGCAATACTATGAGCATAATGAGTGAGGTCTGCATAGCCAAATCTCTCAGGGGGTTTTGTTTGCCTTCTCACTCTATCTCTTGCAAGTGTGTAGTCAGCCAAAGGATCTGTTTCCTCTACCTGATCTCCCTGTGTCTGTTCTTCTTCAACTTCGTCGTTGGTTGAGCTTTGTGGCTCCACCTCCAGCCCTAGTTTCTCCTGTGAGCTGTGTTCCTCTGTGTTTGTTGCATTTGGCGTCTTGGAGTTGTACATTTCAGCTTCATTGAATACAACGTCTCTGCTGATTATTGCTCTCTTATACCCTGGTTTATTGCACCATAGCCTGTAACCTTTCACTCCATGTGGATACCCCAGAAACATGCATTTGACTGCCCTTGGATCTAGCTTTCCTTGCTTACTGTGAGCATAAGCCGTGCAGCCGAATACTCTCAAGTGATCCAGCTTTGGAGGGTGACCTGTCCATTTTTCCTGAGGAGTTTTATTACCAATTACTCGGGAGGGGCTTCTGTTGATCACATGAGTTGCGGTTTGTACTGCCTCTGCCCAAAAGGTTTTTGGTAATGATGCATTTGACATCATGCATCTCACTCTCTCCATGATGGTCCGGTTCATTCGTTCTGCCACTCCATTTTGCTGTGGGGTGTGTCTCACACTGTGATGTCTGTCAATTCCTTCTTCCCTGCAAAACAGATTAAATTCTTCTGCGACAAACTCAAGGCCATTGTCAGTTCTGATTTTCTTTACTTTCTTTCCTAATTGGTTCTCTGTTAAAACTTTCCATTCTTTAAATTTATTAAAGGCATCATTTTTATTTTTCAGAATATAAGTCCAAACTTTCCTACTAAAATCATCAATGATTGAAAGAAAATATCTAGAACCATTATGAGAGGGTACTGTAGAAGGACCCCATAAATCAGAATGAATATAATCTAAGGGAGCTTTAGTGCAGTGAATACCTGTATTGAACCTTACCCGGCATGTCTTACCATATATGCAGTGTTCACAGATGCCCACCTTTGAGATTTTGGCCCCGTTGAGTAGTCCCTGCCTATGCAACTCTTCTAGTCCCTTTTCACTGATGTGAGCAAGTCTCAACACATTGGTTGTTGATCTCCCGTGATAAACTTCTCCCACTATGGTTCTGCCTTCCGGGATGTATAGGCCATTCTTGAGGATTCCTTTCATGACTATGATTAAGCACTTACTTGAAGCCAATCCCAGTCCAACATCCCTAAAGATATTAAAATTCCGGACATACCGACATTAAGAGTCTTCTCCATGCCATTTGTCGCCTTCAACCGAATGTTGCCAATACCCTCCACCTTGCAAGCTTTATCATTCCCAAGTAGAACCTGTCCTCCTTCTTGCTTCTTGAATGAAATAAAACTTGACTTGTTTGGGCATGTGAAAAGGAGCATCCTGAATCGATGATCCACTCACCTTGAATCAGAGAATTTTTGAGCTATCATATCCATCTCAACATTTCATCTCCGCTTCTTTCTCTCTGGACAATCCTTCTTGAAATGTCCTTCCTTGTGACATATAAAGCATTTTCTTTTTCCCTTGGATTTGGATCTTGGCCTGCTTTTGGATCTATTGTCTCTCCTTTCATAATTTCCTGCTTCCTCCTTAACTCCATGTTTTTCTTCATTCTTTAGAATTTAGAGCCGCCTTTACCTCTTCCAAGGTAATGGAGTCTTTCCGAATAACATGGTATCTGCTAAGTTCTCAAAAGAAAACAAGATAGCCTGATCCTCATCCTCAATTGTTATGTCAATACTTTTTAAATCCAAGATTAGACGATTAAATTCATCTAAATGTTTCTTCAAAGAACCACCTTCTTCCAGAGTCAAAGTATAAAGAGCCTTTTTCAAGAAAAGCCTATTAGCTAAGGATTTAGTCATGTACCTGCCTTCCAGTTTCAGACATACCCCTGCTGCCGATGGTTCGCATGAAACCTCAACCTCGCCACAAGACCGAGTATTATTATTTGGACAGATTATCCGCATATGATCCTTTCCGAGACCTTGTACCAAATTTCATCTTAACCCTCCATAGATTCATTTTCTCCCGTTTTCTCATCTTTTGGTTGTTTTGCCCTAGCCTTTGGGGATTAACGTTCAAACCCCAGTTACCAACCAAGAACCCGATTGAACAAAGAAAAGGAAAATCACAATCACAAACAGAGAAGGAAAAGGAAAAGATTGCACACACGATTTACCGAGGTTCGGCCAAGAGAATCTTGACCTACGTCCCCGTTGAGCAGCAACTTGCTCTTTGGCTTCTTCACTATGATCACAAGAAAGATTACAACAGTTTACAAGAACTTTCTCTCTCTGAGTTCCCTGTCTCTCTCTCTCTCTCTACCTACAGCTTTCGGAAAGAAGAAGAGGAAGAAATATACAAGAGAATTCCAGAGAGTTCTATACAAGTCTCTCTCCTATTACATATACAATAACCGGTTGTGCTCTAATACAAACCATCACATGGTAAGCCTTGTAACTGCCACGTCATCTAACTTTGACCATTCTGAAGCCACGTAGATTACTTTTGACAATTACTCAACATATACCTTTTCAAATTTTTATGTTTCTGCAAAATCGTCACTTGACAAGTGACAAAGAAGATGAAGTTTGGAAAGGAATTTGCTTCTCAGATGGTTCAGGAATGGCAAGAGGCATACATGGACTACAACTTTCTCAAGACAGTCTTGAAAGACATCTGGAGGTTCAAACAGAAGAACAACAACAACAACAACAATTTTGCTTCTTCAACTCCTAGAGGAGGAGTTGGAGGGGCTTTGAGAAGGAAGGTTTCTTTGTACAGAGCCTTCAGTGGCCTAACAGCGTCCCGGTACAGAAACTCCCCGGCGTCGGGGAGGAGAGACGTCGAGGAGCCGATCCTCGTCGGCGCGGTGCAGCTAGAAGGGTCGGAAGAGCATTACCAGACCATGTTCTTTATGCCAAGCGATGAAGGAGGAGAGCATGAGCTTGTGTTCTTCAGGAAGCTTGATGATGAGTTCAACAAGGTTGTCACGTTCTACAGGAAGAAAGTTGAGGAAGTTGTGGAGGAGGCTGATGAGTTGACAAGGCAGATGGATGTTCTGATTGCTCTTCGGATTAAGGTTAAGAATCCCGCCCTGAAACCGGAGGAAACTGAGGTGGTTAAACCGAGTAAAACACCAGGTGACTAATGAAGAGCAAGAAATGCAAATTTGAATATTTTTTATGTCTTGCTTTCTTTTCTTGGTCATGTGATGAAATTTTATGAGTTAAAAGTTAGTCCTTGTGTGTTTAGCACGGCCGAGTGTGGATACGATTCGAGAAGTTGAGATGAGCAGGGAAGGACAAATTGAAGAAGGAAAAGGAGAAGAGAGAAGAGGCAATGAGACAGGAGAAATTAGTAGTAGCCAGAGAAACGACAATGAAAGAAGAATGGAGAAATGCAGACCAGATCCATTTGAAATACTGGATCATGTAAAGATAAATATAAGGCGTGAAACTTTAACGTCAACTCTGAGAGGCATTCTAATGAGTTCAACTGCTAACTTGTCGTTCAGCAAGGAAGAGCTGAGGAAATCAGAAGAGTTGATGAAAAAGGCTTTTGTTGAGTTCTATCAGAAGCTCAGACTGTTAAAAAGCTACTGGTATATATGATCATTATGGCTTAATCATATCGTAATAAAGTTGTGTTCTCTGTTGAAAATTATGGTAAGTAACTTGTTTGTGTTTGTGATGGAATGCGACAGTTTCATGAACCAGCTGGCTTTCTCAAAGATCATGAAGAAGCACAACAAGGTCGGAACAAAATTCGTCGATCTGAATTCTGAACTGTGATGAATGTTGGTGCTTCAGTTTTGTACTAAAAACTGTGTTTATGAGTGCAGATTGCTTCAAGAAATGCATCAAAGGCTTATTTGGAGATGGTGGATAAGTCCTATCTTGGAAGCTCTGATGAAGTTAGTTCTAGAACATTGTAAATAATGTTATTATGTAAAAAAAAAAAAAAAAAAAAAAAAAAAAAAAATAATAATAATAATAATCCACTTTGAAATTTAGCTTTATTGTTTTTTATCTTTTGCTTCCTCCACAGGTTACTAGGCTGATGGAGAGGGTGGAGGCTGTCTTCACAAATCACTTTGCACAGGGAAACCGCGGAAAAGGAATGAACATCTTAAGGCCAAAAACCAAAAGAGAAAGGCATAGGGTCACATTCTTTTTGGGTAGACTGATGAAAAGAGTAGAAACCAACTTCTTTTAAATATGATTGAAAATTAACCATTCCACTTATGAAATTCTGTGAGATGGGGTTTTGCATCAGTTATTTAATGTGTGATCAAAATGTCAGTAAACTCTCTTATGATAAATTGCAGGCTTTTTGTCCGGGTGCTCACTTGCTCTTATAGTGACCATTTCTGTGCTTATACAAACAAGAAACATCATTAAGAGCGAAGGCCGCGGTCGGTATATGGATAACATATTTCCTCTCTACAGGTGAGTTCAGTTTGAGATGGTTATTCTTTTGTATTCATGTAATTGTGGAAGCATTTTATCATTTTGGCAATGAAACCAGCATAATATTATTGAATCTTTTTTTATTATTTTTGCAGCTTGTTCGGATTCATTGTCCTACATATGCTCGTGTTCTCCGGAAATATATACTTTTGGAGGCGGTACCGAGTCAATTATCCGTTCATATTTGGTCTCAAGGAAGGAACAGAACTGGGATACAGACAAGTGCTTCTTCTCAGTGCAGCTCTTTCTGTAGTCTCTTTGGCTGCTGTCATCTCGAATTTGGACATGGATATGGACCGAAAGACAAACCACTTCGAGACTTTACCAGAATTAGTCCCTCTTGGCCTAGTCATTGTGAGTTCTAGAAATTCAATTCAACGACAAATCTTTGTTATGTTCCTTCATGCAATAAGCTTTGTTTTGCAGGTTCTCCTTCTCATACTGTTCTGTCCTCTCAACATAATATACCGTTCTAGTCGCTTTTTTCTCATTAGATGTACATTTCGTTGTTTTTTCGCTCCACTCTACAAGGTAATGGGACTAAAATTTTCCCATATTCTGATCATTTTGTTACTTAGACATCATTAAAAATTTTCCAATGTTTCATCTGTAGGTTACCTTCCCAGATTTTTTCTTCGCAGATCAACTTACAAGCCAGGTTTGAATTTGTGCTTATTTTACCACTTGTCATATGCATCATGTTTTCCAATCCCATTAATTTAGTTTGAGAAAAAGAAAAAAAAAAAAAAAAAGGGGTCAAACTCTTATGCTTTTTTTTTTTTTTTTTGCTTGAAAGGGTCAAACTCTGTTAAATATAATATCTTACACTTGATTAACTTAAAAAACCAGGTTCAAGCCTTGAGAAGTTTGGAATTCTATGTCTGTTATTACGTTTGGGGAGACTTCAGAAAAAGGGAAAACAAGTGCCTAGATAGCCCTGTGTACCAAGCTTTCTATATAGTTGTCGCCATTATTCCATACTGGCTACGTTTCCTTCAGGTACTTCTTCTTTATGGCATGCCAAGTTTGTAACTTCTTATCCTGAAAAGAGGAGCATTTCTGGTAACACACTTTCCACCGTGTCATAGTGTCTGCGGCGCTTGCTCGGTGAGAAAGATTCGATGCACTCGATAAACGGCCTAAAGTACTTCTCGATCATAATAGCAGTGGCAATGAGAACACTCTACGAACAGAAGAAGGGGACGATCTTTCTGATACTGGCTGCGGCTACCTCCGGAATTGCCACAATTGGTGCTACTTATTGGGATCTCGTCATCGACTGGGGCCTTCTCCAATGGAATTCGAAGAACCCCTGGTTGAGAGACAAACTTATTATACCAAATAAGAGTGTCTACTTTGTAGCCATGGCAAGAGAATGCAACAAAAATGAATTTCTTGATTCTGTAAATTTTTTCGCTTACTTGGTGGTTCTGAAGTAATGAAAAACTTGCAGGTGTTGAATGTGTTACTGAGACTGGCTTGGATGCAGACAGTTTTGGGATTCCGAGAAGCTCCTTTCCTGCATAGAAAGGCCTTGATTGCCATTGTTGCTTGCTTAGAGATCATTCGTCGTGGCATTTGGAATTTCTTCAGGTACTTATGCCATAATTCTTATTGAATATTTCAATATTTGTTAGTAACTTATTTTTTTTTTTTAACTGTTTAATTGATCAGGTTGGAGAATGAGCACTTGAACAATGTTGGAAAGTATAGAGCATTCAAATCAGTACCTCTTCCTTTCAACTACGAGGACAGAGATACATGAAACATGTGACATAGCAGAATATGACAAGCTTCAACCACTTAAGAATGTGTGATTTTTATTCTTTTTTTTTCCTTCTATTTTGTTTATAGGAGTGAATCCCAAGACAAATAGAGAAAACCCCACAAACCAATAGGGAGTGTCCAAAGAAAGAGAAGTTATTTTTCTACATGTTACAGGAAATGGATAGGGATAAGTGGCATTAATCACATATTATGAGTTTTAAAGACGGTTAATGCCGTGGGGACCATGAGATGGAATTGCAGAAAGCTGATTTGCAATTGGGCATTATTGGTCCCTTCTACTTTGTTGAGGTCCCCCACCAGGTGGTGACTAGTCTCTTTTCAAATATTTAATGAATCCATTTGATATCCAGCAAGAAAAACAAGGATTATTACCAATTTTACAACCCGAATTTTATCCCCATTTGTGCTTGCATCCCTAACTTCATAGAAATATCCATTTAACTACTCCAAACTTTGAATAAGTCCACTTATGCCCATCTATTAATGTTGAAAATACACAGCAAAGATCTACACGAGTTACTGTTAAAATGTAAAAACATTATTTATACGGCTTTCTTCCGTCAAATTTTAACGAAAATTTTAACAAATTTACTAAAAATCAAGATCTGAAGTCGTGAGAATTTTTAAAGGCCGCAGGAAAAGTAAAAATGGGTGTAAACTTTGGGGGATGCACAAATGAGAACAATCCAAACAAGGAGAAAGACCTAACCCACGTGATGAAGCTTAACACATGTTGAGAAAAATTGCATTTTCCAATTTACTTTGAATACAAAGATCACAGCTTATTAAACCATCCAACTGATTATACAGGGCTGTACATAGCCTGTTATTCAATCCAACCCGTTAGAAGAAACTAGAAAGTACATGCATAAACATCAACCAACGAGATGAACTATTAAACAGAAGGTGCACTTTCTTGCTCAGGCTCTTCTTCATTATGCAAGGTTGCAGGCGAATTTGAAGCGGAGTTTTCAGCTGTTATAGCTCCGGTTTCGTCGTCTTCGCGGCTCCTGACGAGGGATGAAAAGGACAACGGATTGTAAGTAGAGCTTGCTTTTTGAAGACCTCTTATGGCTCTCATAGCAGCAAGCGTGCTGCGATATATGTACATTGTTTCATCGTCAAGATTTGATGGCGTCTCAGACATATTTGCCGAGTTATTCTGTGGTTGTTCAGTCTTGTCTTGTGAGGTTGGAGTAGACTCGATGATTTCTGCTTCCAGTGGGAAGAGAAGCTCAAGATTCGCCTCGCATTCACGGACTAGCCTTGTGAGAGGTTCAGTTGAAAAGGAAGGCTGGCGAAGGGCAAGTTGCGTGAAGGGTAGACGCAATAATCCCCCGGTTCGCTTATCATACTTCTTCAGAATTTTAACTAGTCCTGTTGAAGCCATAAATGGATATGAATTCGGAAATAGATGAGAACTTGCATTTTCAGCAACAATATGGATGTAAAACAAATGATTTAATTAAGAGACGAAGCTCTTACCAAAACAAGTTAGACGTAGAAGAAAGAAACACAGAAATCGCCAATGTACCTGCAAAGTTTAAGGAGCTATAGTTTTTGAGAAGCACCATCTCTCCATGAATGGTGACAAAGTCTTTACGAATGTCCATCATTTCTTCACTGAACTCACTTTCTGATGTAAAGGCTCTTCCATTGTTGCTCTTCTCCTTGACTCGCTCAATCCTTTCTTTCAACTCCTGTAACAGTAGCAGATAATTACAACTACTGCAAGTAATGCAACTCCACAACTAAGAATCTACTAGAACTTAATCCATCAAATCCCACGATTTTATTCGACTTAAATCGGTTGCAGACTCGAGATTACCATTTGAAACCAGCCATGACAACATGAGAGAGAATCAATTAGTAGAAGATTTTTTTAGAAAAATAAATAAACAAATTAATACTTCTTGCTTATCTGTGGAAGCTTAATTATCATGCCTCGGCGGGATCACCGGAAGCTACTCCTAACCATGACTAAAACTTGCAACAAGAGACTATTAACAAACAGGTCATGGACATTCTGGGCAATAATAAAAAAACAAATATTCGAAAGCAACCTACATATCTGTTTAAGATAACTTCTGTGGGCCACAAACTTGAAAAGGTCAAGCATTAATGAACAAAAAGGGGGTTCGACATTCTCCTCAAAACTTCCACGAATTCCAACTCAAATAACACATAAACTCCTCCTCTTTGGACCAACCATCCAATAAATAGTGCATAGAGAATAAAGCAATCTACAACTCCACTTCCTCAAGTGACAAACTCATCAGCATCTCAAAACACCCTTAAGCTTCCAACTCAAACTACGCATAAACTCTTCATCTTTGGACATTCCATTCAATAAAAAGTACCCAACCCAAAAGAAAGAAAAAAAAATATCCACAAAAATTTCTCTTCCCATTTCCTCAATTGATGAACTCATCACATCAATAAGTCAAACCTTTTGTTGTAAAATCAAAACACCCTTTTTTGGATTTCAATTCACTTTGTATATAACAGCCATACTGATTCTTAATTCAACTAACTACCCAACAACATAATAAGAAAACATTTAAGAAATCGAATGATTTCCAACTTCAGTTGGATGAAGTGAATTTCATTGTTCTCTGAAAAAAAAAAATAAAAAAGATAATAGAATGCGTGAATTAATAAAAGTAAAAAAAACCCAATTCTAATTTCCAACAATAAAATTCTGGAGATAGAAAGAAACAGATAAAGAAGGAAGAACCTGGAAACGAATAACGAATTCTTCCTCTTTGTCGACGTAGAAATCATTGAACTTGTCGAGCTCCTCGTTGAGGATCCTGATGAACCAGTCTTGGAGGTCGGGGTTGTTGGGACGATTTTCGGCGTCGGAATCGGTGGGGACGTTCTTCAGAAGCTTCTTGAGAGGCTTGTAACACAGGAACTTGTCTCTCCACTCTGGGAGGGTTTCTTCCAGGTGGGTCGTAAATTCCTTCCCAAATTTCATTCCTCTTTTTTTTTTTTTTAGAGTATTTATCAAACAAAGCAGAAATAGTAATATAGCAAAGAAAAGGATGAAGTCAAAGAAGAAGAAAAGCTGTGTGATTTGTGTATGGCAATTGGCATAAGATGATATGGATATCTGTGTGTGTGTGAGAAAGAGACAGAGAGAGAGAGAGAGAGTCGCAAAGGGTACTTTGGAATATTTGGAAGTTGGGGGTTGAGTTTAAAATTGATTTTTTTTTTTAATGTTTTTTGAGAAAAAATTAATACGTTTTAAAAATAGTATTTAGTATAATAAAAATAAAAATTAAAAATTAAAAATATTTTTTTTAATTTAATATAAAATGTGAGAGAAATAAAAAATAATTATCATTTTTTTATTTTTTATTTTTATTTTTTTTCACTCTAACAGAGAAAAAATATTAATAAATTTTTATACTAAAAATAATTTTTAATAAAATTATTAAGCATATTTTTAAACCAAACATATTTTTAAAAATAAATTATATCTAAAATTAAAAATATTTTATTTTTATTTTTATATAAAAAATAAAATTATTTTAAAATGAGTTCTAAACTCTTAATAATATTTTATTTTTGTTTTATTGTAATAGTGATGATGTAAATGTTAGTGCTCCTCTTGTTGTTGTTGGATCGGCTTTGGGCACTTTCCTTTGTCTTCTTTTTTTGGAGGATGTCTACGTCTTCTTTTGTTATAGATTATCTCTTAAATATATCATTATATAAGAACGTACTGTTAGACTAGTACGAATACGGAATATCCTCCTCACCTACGGTGATAAATTTTGAAGAAATAGTAAAAAATAAATCAATATAAAAAGTTTAAGAAATGATATAAACTAATTTTTAGTTATAAAAATTAATAAGTCATAATTTGTCAAGTTATGATTTATAATCAGATAAATTATAAATAAATTTATCAAGTTATGATTCATAATTAGATAAATTATGCACAATAACTTGTCAAATTATAGTTCATAACTAGACAAATTATAAACAAAAATAATAATTTAACTTATTTATTAACTTATGTAAATTATTAACCTATTAATTTTAATTCATCTCAAATTTTTAACTTTTTTTCCTCTTTCTCCCTAAATTTGTTTAGATATTTATCGTAGGGCCTTTTCTTTTAAGCCTTATTTTTTATTTATTTTTTTTTTCTTGGACGGGCTTTTTTGTTCCTAAATGAGTTATTCTCTCGAATCTCTCCCACTAACAGCAGTTCTCACAAGAGAATTTTAATTTGAGTACCATAGCGCTTTGTGAATCCATTTGCACTTTTTTCCACCCACTACTCATCTTTAGTTTGAGGTGTTCTTTTTTCAGGGTTGGCAAAAGAAAGCTTTTTTTTTTTTTTTTTTTTTTTGGACTTTCACATCAGACTCAACTTTGTACGAAAATAGTACCTTGTAAAAGAAATTCAGGTCTCATTCGTAGATTTTTTATTTGAATTGCGAATGCATTAGAATTGGATAAATTAAAAAGACAAGTTGGTAATTTTTGGAAGGAATATACTTTGAGCAGTTAGTGCAATCACCTCGTTAAATAAATGGTCAAACTTAAAATTTAATATAGTTGGAACCAGATTTCAAAGGACTTAAAATATTCCATCTTCCAAGTCAATAATAAACCTATAAACAGCTGTTTCTGGCACTAAACAAAACCACGAACGCTTTATAAGAGACTCCATTAGCATAAACTTTACTAGTAAAATAGAAACCAAAAGATCTTACGAACAACCAATTTACTTTAAAGGGCTTCTGAATAAATTCTCGACAGTGACAGCACATAGGATGCAACATACTTTCTTAAAGTGAAAGTTGAACAAAGCTACAAAAGCGCTGTGAAAAGTTTTTAAAATGTTCTACTCAAAGACAAAAGAAAATTATAAAACCTCTTCATTCATAGCAAGACAAGATAATTGATGCCTTTCTAAACAAAAATGGCAAAATAATTCAGTCATGAGTAACAATGTTCGTTTTCCCAACGTTAATATCCCCTCTCCATCGGTGGAAGACATGAAAGACCATCATGGAAAATAGGGCCGGAAACAAGATTTGGGAAAAAGCATATTAAAGCGAGTTTGGATTATTCTTTTTAAATAGAAACACAGAAACAAGAAAAGAAAGAAAAAAACTGGAAGGTAAGAGACACGTCCAAGATGATCACCAAAGTCTGAAGTAACTCAGTCTTCGAGTGTTCATATAGCATCCAGAGCCTGAAGTACATCAGACTTCAGGTCTTTGAAGTCTTCGACTCCAAAGCTGAATCTCACCAAGTTATCCTTGATCCCATACTTAAGCCTGTCTGCCTGGTTCAGATCCCTGTTTTGAAAAACGAACGTCAAAGAGAATTCAACATAAGAAAATTAAAATGGATCCGCTGTTTACTTAAAACTGTGAACTACGATTCAATATTGCGGTAGTAACCCTTTGCATGTGTGCGCGCGTGTGGGTGTGGCACACACATTTAAAGTGGGGGGCATTATAAGTGGACCCATTCATGCTGCTAAAACTAATTTCAACTTGTGCATAAAGGGGTAATCAAAGATTTGTCACCGTGTCTTCTAAGGCAAAGGCAACTGGGGTCAAATCACAATTATATTTGCCAGCCTTTTAAAAAAAAAAAAAAAAAAAAAAAAAAGTGTATGAATTGCAGTCACAGTAGAACCAATCATCAACAATTAAGTGTATGTTTGGTATATGGATTCTGTTACAGTGCAAACCCATGGTTTTGGTTCTGCTATAGTGTTTTTTTTCCCAAAAAATTCAAATTTCAAAGTCATAATCAAGAACTTTGATTTGGACCCATATACCAAGCGGAACCAAAAAATTCCACTGATTATAATGAAAGCTCAAGGAAAATACCAGTAAGACATAATTGCTGGCTGATCCACAATGCTCTCACAGCCACCAAAAGATGGGGCAATGTATGGGATCTTCAGTGAATCAACAAACTTTATGGTGGTATCTAAGTCGCCTTTAATCTGCAAAGTTGAGCAATATACTGGCTTATCAATACACTTACATCTACATACCGTTGGTAATAAAGTAAAACTTATGAAGATGCGCTATCAGAGGAAAAATTGTCAAAAATGCTTGCCTCAAAACTGACGACACCACCAAAACCAGTCATTTGCCTCTTGGCAAGTTCGTGTTCAGGATGACTTGACAAGCCAGGATAATAGACGCGCTCCACCTGCCAAAGATTTGTGATACTATCAGTTCGCCCTATACAGCAGACTAGAAAGACTAAAACAGAAAACAAAATGAAACATTATGATCTGTCCAGAGACAAACTGCTGCATTTCGCACCTTAGGATGTGCCTCTAAAACTTCGGCCATCCTTGACGCTGTAGTGCTCTGTTGCCGTACACGAAGATGCAGTGTCTTCATGCCTCGGATGATCAAGTATGCAGCATTCTGCAAGGGAAAGACAGAAATTAGATCACCAAGCTCAGAATTTCAAAAAAAAAAAAAATGATAAAAAGAAAAGGATCAAATGTCGTAAATGACAAGAATACTCACCGGGTTGAGAGCACCACCCATGATATGATGCAAATTACGAATTTCTGACACCAACTTCAATGGACCACTAATGCATCCAGCAAGGACCTGGAATATAATAAAATCTTGTTTAGAACTTAGTTTATATGTAGTTAAGATTTTTATTATTTACACTACTCTAGTTATCTTGGCTGAGTAATGCAAGCTGGCTTACATCATTGTGGCCCCCAATATATTTTGTGGCAGAGTGCAGGACAAGATCAGCCCCAAGAGCAAGAGCCTTCTGGTTCAGAGGTGTGGCAAATGTACCATCTATACAGACCAATGCTCCTTTGCTGTGGCAGAGCTTAGAAACAAGTTCAATATCCACACATCTAAGGAACGGATTGGTAGGAGACTCGGTGAAGAATAAAGAAACCTGTATATAGTCAAACGCCAGTCAAATTAATAAGATCATCCATAATGTTTCCAAATTATAAATAGTAACTTTTGAAAACAAATTGACAACTCTTTTACTACTAACTTTGTTCTTATTCAATGCATCCTCCAAACCTCGAACATCTGCTGGATCAATAACCGTGGACTGCACATTTGATAACCGTTATAACCAAGAACAAAAGCACCAAAAGAAATTTAAAAACAATCCCATTGGCAAACTCAGGATTAGCTGTAATTTAAAAGGGGGTTATTACAATATCTCATACCGTGATCCCCATCTTGGGTAGAATTGTCTCAATGAAAATCCTGGTCTTCCTATAACAATCAGTGGTCGTCACAATATGCCCACCAGCAGGGACCAATGCCATGAACATGATTGTGCTAGCGCACATTCCAGACGCCACTATCAGGGTTGATTCAGCTCCCTCAAGAGCACTGAAGGACAAAAATTAATCAATTAGTATATAAAACATTAGTCTCAACAACACCCAGCTGCCCAACAAGAAAAAGGAATCAATAAAGGTAAAAACCTTATCTTCTCCTCTGCAACCACCGTAGTGGGATTTCCATAGCGTCCATATTCAAAACTTGTCGCGCGTTTCTCCTGCCATAAGGTCAAAGACATTTACCCAGTGAGTTCCTAAAAAAATCAATCGCCATCTCGGAAAATAAAGTTACAAGCGTCGTTCCTATAATGAAGACAATATCAACGAAAGAACTAAAGAACGATTCTTTCTACTTTCTCTTAGAGCCCATAACTTTGTTTAACGCTAAAATGAAGAAATTACCCATTTATGAATCAAATCAAGATTACTTTACACAGCAAGATAATTGACCTTAAAATCGATGAGGTCCATAGTCTTCTTAAAGAAATAAGCAGAAGTGTTGACCACCGGGGTAGTAATTGCATCAGTAACTATGCCGCGACCCAATCGCTCACCTTCACACAACAGAAACCAAAAGCACAATTAGATGCTGACAATAAACATATATAATAATCCCACAGATTAAAAAAAAAAAAAATTCAAGATTTCTAATTAGGTCAAAACATTGGCTTTACTTCATAACAAATTACGTCAAAAACACAGAAATGAAAAAGAAAAAAAAAACACATAACTGAATAATATAAAGAAGTTCGCTTTATACCAGCATGAATAGAAAGGCTCCCATCAGAGCTCAAGAACAAGGCCTCCTTCGAAGCAGGCAAGCCCTCGACCTGCAAACGCCCATTTGCAGGCACCACCACCTCATCACCGGACTCGTCCGGGATGGCGGCGGTGGCGGCGGTATCGACGGCGGTAGCCGCCGGCACCGCCGGAATACCGGAGCCGGAGTTGTTGGCCCACGAAGCCGCCACGATCTGTGCGACTCCGATGTTGCTGCAGTTCCTCCGCGCCTTGATGCTCAGCTGTCGCACGAAGTTCGGCGGGAACCTGAGTATCCGAGAAGACAGGCCACGAGAGGAAGCAGCCGCCGCCCCCTCGAGACGCGCCGATGCGACCCGCGGGAACGACCGTCCCGGATCCGGTTTATCGTGGCGCGGATGGCCGGAGAAGTCAGGATCTGAACGGCACTCGAAGGAGGTGAAGACCTTGGGACACGTGGACAACGCCATGGCTGAGATTGAGCTTTCTCTCTCTTACTTTCTCTCTGTACCTCTCTCTGATTGAAGAAACAGAAGCGTCAGAAGGAACTCTTTTCGATCCTCAAGAGAGAAAAATCGCCTGCCTTTAATACGCGCTATCGTTTTGTCATTTTCCGGTTTTGCGTTTCAACCATAGTTTAGTTTCGCCAACTAACCATAGCTAATCGCGGTTAATTCTTGGGTTGTCCGCTTACGTGGCGGAACGCAAGTGGTGGGAGCCTAAGTGGAGATCTGAGAGTAATTTCACCGCGTCCTGTGGGTCCGGTGCAGCTTGATGAGACTGATGACGTTGCGTAATCAGGGTCAAAACACCATTGAATCAGAGCTTTTCGGCGTAGTGTGACTTGACCTGAGCGCAGCCGGTCCCACGCTTGCCAATAAAAAATTTTAACACGAGTTTAATATTTAAATTTTATTATAATAAAAAAATTTTAAAAATAATTATTTTTAATTTTTTAATAATAAAAAATTTTATAAAATATTTCATTTAAATTTTAAATTTTTTTTGAGTTTATAATTTAAGTATTAAAAAAGCTCTCTTTCATATTTAATTTTTTTAAAATTATATTTTAATTTAAAATTTAATTTAAATTAAAACTTAAATCTAGACAACCCTCCTAAATTTTCAACCCTTTTTTTTTTTGTTTTTGCTTGGGAAATAATTTTGAGAAAAAAAAAAAAAAAGAGTTGGTAAGATTTTGATAGACACCTAGGTGGCAGTAGTATATGCGATACAGACTACAGAGTGCACTATATATGGCTAATATAACCATATTTAGCTTGGCAATAAAAGGTATTTTGGCTGTAGATATAGCTTAGATGAGATTTTTTTTTTTTTTTTTTTTTTTTGTTTTTGTTTAATCCTGCTTTAATCATTTACCAATAAGACATTAGAGAAGCAATTTATTTTAAAATAGAAAAGCACTTTTTTTTTTTTTTTGTTCCTGCTTTTTATTATTCGAATCATTTGTTTGCATTCAACTTTTTTTTTTTTTTTTTCCCTAGTTGATAAACCGTCTGTTGATGATAAATGATAATGAATGTAAGGCGGGTAATGATTCTTCAATAAAAGGCGTCTTGCCCATCAAAGAAAAAAGTATTTCCTCAAGTTAGCATGCGAAATGAAGGCACAGATTGTGTTGAGTTTTGTTGATGACTAATGCAAACACGTGAGACCAGAGTTTAAGTTCATAAAGTTACTGCTTTTTTTTTTTTTTTTTTTTTTTTTTTTTTCAAAAGAAAATACGAGTTAATTTGGGCGAAGGCAAAACATAAATTTTATTTTATTTTTTATGGCAGGACATGTATTTTTCCTCCGCCGGTAATGTTTGAATTAGTTTTATAACAATCGAATATGTTCATATCAACATAAAAAATTTATAGTGATACATAATTACGTGTACTCCATATCAGACAATTAAAAACTAATTCAACGAATTAAAACTTTGGATGACAACAGAACAGATTTAGAGCGGAATAGTATTCTCGCCAACTCGCACCAATAACAAAAATACTCATCATATCCGCTTTATGAATCCGCATAAATTGACGGGTTACGTGGCAGATTTTTCCGTCACAGATTCAGAGTATTTACGGTGCCTCATTTACTCGATTATTTATTATCATTATAAAATAAATAATTAATTAATTAAACAACATAAACATACAAAACATTAAGTAAAAAATAAAAAAAAAAGATAGTTTTAAATTTTTATACATATTATGTAATATATTATACTTAAAATTATATATTATAGCATATTATACATAATATATTTAATTTAAAAATAAATTAAATTCAACAGAACGGGTAAACGAAAAATAGAGTTAAGGACCTCTAAACCCGTTCCCGTCCCGCAACCCACGATGGGTTAAAAATTTAACCTGTTTATAATTTGAATCCATTTAAAACGGATTTTTCTCACCCCATTTAATATAAGTCCCATGAGTAAATTGTCCCACGAGTAAATTTACGGTTAAAATTGTCATCGGGCCTCTTTCACTTTGCGGATTCGAGTTTTCGATTCGAGCTGAGATGTGACATTTTTTGAGAGCTTTTCATTGTAGCATAAAATTTTGATGTGACATTTTTTGAGAGCTTTTTACTATAGAAACTTAAAATTAAAAATTCGAATCGGTGAAATGAATAAGGCCTTAAAACACCATTCTTATTTGATATAGTAAAATAGTGTTATCCACTATATATGCACCTTTTTTTAAAAGGCAAAACATAAATCTTTTTTTTCTCTATCCAGAACATGGTCATAACTCATGCTCATTTAACTCATACGTTACTTTCTCATGTTAAAGATTCCATCATTGTCATTTGTCACACTCAACCGGAAGATATTTCATGAAAATGAGCCAGAACTAGATGTTTCTACTATTTTGTATAAAAGATAGAGAGAGTTTTATCAAAAAAACAAAAAAGGAATAGATGGAGAGAGAGACGTAGAGATACTTATTAGAGCGGCACCCCATTTATAAAATATTAAGCTATCACCAAGTTTGGAGTATTGCTTTCTTTTCAACCCCATTTTTTTTTCCTCCTCCATAAGTTCCCCACTAAAATTTTACCCTTGAAGCTTGGCGGTCGAATAGGTGGTTTCTGGCAAGAGCTTTTTTAAAAGGGTTATGAATAGCTCTAATTCATTGCATGATCAACCAAACTAATAGATATTCCACCATCCAATAACACAATCTTCTAGGTGAATATGTGACAAGGAAATTCTAATTATGACAATATATAACGACCAATACTATACAACCAAGGAAAATAACACCAATATTAGGACGACAATAAGGCAAACGATAATCAAGGAAAACTACACAGTAATATGAACGATAACAAGGGGAAAAACAGCGACATCAACATACAAAATGACAAAATCTAAAGTAGTATTAACAAAATGACAATTAAACTGGAAGTGGGGATGGCAATGGGCGGGGTGTGGCGGGAGAATGATTTTCCATCCCCATCCTCGCTGTTGGTCGAAATTCATTAACATAATTAATTCAAGTTTTCAGGATGATTAATGTGATTTTAACGGTTTAGAATATACTTTGGAAAGATAAGAAAAACAATCAAGAAACCTCTTCATTCATAGCAAGACAAGATAATTGATGCCTTTCTAAACAATGACAAAATAATTCAGTCATGAGTAACAATGTTCGTTTTCCCAACGTTAATATCCCCTCTCCATCGGTGGAAGACACGAAAGACCACCATGGAAAATAGGGCCGGAAACAAGATTTGGGAAAAAGCATACTAAAGCGAGTTTGGATTATTCTTTTTAAATAGAAACACAGAAACAAGAAAAGAAAGAAAAAAACTGGAAGGTAAGAGACACGTCCAAGATGATCACCAAAGTCTGAAGTAACTCAGTCTTCGAGTGTGTTCATATAGCATCCAGAGCCTGAAGTATATCAGACTTCAGGTCTTTGAAGTCTTCGACTCCAAAGCTGAATCTCACCAAGTTATCCTTCATCCCATACTTAAGCCTGTCTGCCTGGCTCAGATCCCTGTTTTGAAAAAAGAACATCAAATTCAACATAAGAAAATTAAAATGGATCCGCTGTTTACTTGACTGTAAACTACGACTCAATATTGCGGTAGTAATCCTTTGTGTGTATGTGTGCGCGTGTGGGTGTGGCACACACATTTAAAGTGGGGGGCATTATAAGTGGACCCATTCCTGCTGCTAAAACTAATTTCAACTTGTGCATAAAGGGGTAATCAAAGATTTGTCACCGTGTCTTCTTCAAATCACAATTATATTTGCCAGCCTTTTAAAAAAAAAGAAAAAAGAAAAAAAAGTGTATGAATTGCAGTCACAGTAGAACCAATCATAAGTGTATGTTTGGTATATGGATTTTGCTACAGTACAAACCCATGGTTTTAATTCTACTACAGTGTTTTTTTTCATAAAAAATTCAAATTTCAAAGTCATAATCAAGAACTTTGATTTGGACCCATATACCAAGCGGACCCACAAAATTCCACTGATTATAATGAAAGCTCAAGGAAAATACCAGTAAGACATAATTGCTGGCTGATCCACAATGCTCTCACAGCCACCAAAAGATGGGGCAATGTATGGGATCTTCAGTGAATCAACAAACTTTATGGTGGTATCTAAGTCGCCTTTAATCTGCAAAGTTGAGCAATATACTGGCTTATCAATACACTTACATCTACATACCGTTGGTAATAAAGTAATACTTATGAAGATGCGCTATCAGAGGAAAAATTGTCAAAAATGCTTGCCTCAAAACTGACGACACCACCAAAACCAGTCATTTGCCTCTTGGCAAGTTCGTGTTCAGGATGACTTGACAAGCCAGGATAATAGACGCGCTCCACCTGCCAAAGATTTGTGATACTATCAGTTCGCCCTATACAGCAGACTAGAAAGACTAAAACAGAAAACAAAATGAAACATTATGATCTGTCCAGAGACAAACTGCTGCATTTCGCACCTTAGGATGTGCCTCTAAAACTTCGGCCATCCTTGACGCTGTAGTGCTCTGTTGCTGTACACGAAGATGCAGTGTCTTCATGCCTCGGATGATCAAGTATGCAGCATTCTGCAAGGGAAAGACAGAAATTAGATCACCAAGCTCAGAATTTCAAAAAAAAAAAAAAAATGATAAAAAGAAAAGGATCAAATGTCTTAAATGACAAGAATACTCACCGGGTTGAGAGCACCACCCATGATATGATGCAAATTACGAATTTCTGACACCAGCTTCAATGGACCACTAATGCATCCAGCAAGGACCTGGAATATAATAAAATCTTGTTTAGAACTTAGTTTATATGTAGCTAAGATTTTTATTATTTACACTACTCTAGTTATCTTGGCTGAGTAATGCAAGCTGGCTTACATCATTGTGGCCCCCAATATATTTTGTGGCAGAGTGCACGACAAGATCAGCCCCAAGAGCAAGAGCCTTCTGGTTCAGAGGTGTAGCAAATGTACCATCTATACAGACCAATGCTCCTTTGCTGTGGCAGAGCTTAGAAACAAGTTCAATATCCACACATCTAAGGAACGGATTGGTAGGAGACTCAGTGAAGAATAAAGAAACCTGTATATAGTCAAACGCCAGTCAAATTAATAAGATCATCCATGATGTTTCCAAATTATAAATAGTAACTTTTGAAAACAAGTTGACAACTCTTTTACTACTAACTTTGTTCTTATTCAATTCATCCTCCAAAGCTCGAACATCTGCTGGATCAATAACCGTGGACTGCACATTTGATAACCGTTATAACCAAGAACAAAAGCACCAAAAGAAATTTAAAAACAATCCCATTGGCAAACTTAGGATTAGTTGTAATTTAAAAGGGGGTTATTACAATATCTCATACCGTGATCCCCATCTTGGATAGAATTGTCTCAATGAAAATCCTGGTGTTCCTATAACAATCAGTGGTCGTCACAATATGCCCACCAGCAGGGACCAATGCCATGAACATGATTGTGTTAGCGCACATTCCAGACGCCACTATCAGGGTTGATTCAGCTCCCTCAAGAGCACTGAAGGACAAAAATTAATCAATTAGTAATTCAATGCTGGAAGTTCGGGCCGGCGGGCTGCCCGAAGCCTGAATTTTTTCGGGCTCGGGCGGGCAAGCCCATTTCCCGCCCGTCCAAGCTAGATTTTCGGGTTTGGGCTCGGACAACCCGAATTTGACACTGACTCTCTTGCCCGCCGCCGTTTGACGGCCCTCTGCCGGAATTTTTTTAAAATTTTCCGGCCATGTCCGACCGCCCGAATTACCCGACCAAAAAATAAGCCTGAAAACCCAAATTTTGCCCGAAGCCCACGCTGCCCGATTTGTCCAAAACCGCCCGAAAATATTAATTGCTACAAATTGGGGCATTCCGAGAATCGAACTCGGGACCTCTCACACTCAAAGCAAAAATCATACCACTAGACCCAATGCCCATATCTGTTATATAAATTTTTAACTTTTTAATTAAGGTAAACACACAATTCCTTAATAGAAAGAGCACATTCCTATTTTAGCAGTTTAATATTTCAGTTTTCACATTCTTGACCCTTTTTTATAATCAATTATATGATAAAAGGATTCATCAAAAAACAATATACACAAGGAAAGAAACACATTACCATCACGTTTTTATTATTTTTTATTTTTAAAAAGTGTTGTTTCTATATAATGCCAGTTTTGTTCTTATAGATACTCGTGTTTTTCTATTCTATATCACTCTTCTTTCTATCTTTATCTATTTTTCTGTTCACAATCTCTCATCATCTTCTTAATTATCCTCTTTTTTCTTCAACTTTCTTCACTCTCTTTGTGACTCTATATCAAAATAACTTTCTACTTGCATACCAAAGTAAATTGATAATTTATCAAAAGTCACTCAATGATTGGTTTGGTTTAATAACTTTATCGTTATTTAGGATCCGTTTGGTTCAGGGATTCGAATCATGTGATTTGAACCATTTTCGATTTACGTGTATTTTTTGTGAGAAAAATCACTGTAGCGAACCACGAATCATGATTCGAATCGGGGGACGAATCCCCCAACCAAACGGACCCTTAATGATCTATATTTTAAAAGACCAGTTACTCAATGGTGAAGCCTTAGTTTGCATTAAGGATTGGGATCGGACCGATCAACATTACAAGATACAATTTTACCGGCAAGCCAATAATGGATAGATGAATTTAATCGATTAACATTTAATTTTGAAGACAATCTTTTAGCTTCAAATTGAATTGTAAATTTATAATTTGTAAATATGTATTTACCTTTGACATTGTATTTGTAATTGTATAACTTTGTAAATTTGTAAAATTTGTAATTCATCACAATATGATTGCATTCTTTTTTTCTTGCTAAGTTTTTATCCCAATTGGGTTTTTCTTGATAAAGTTTTTAATGAGGTAATCATAAATTATAAATTTAAAAATTAATAAAGAAATAATTTTTTTACATTGTTCGTGTGTTCATTTTAAATTTCAAATTGTAATAAATATATATAAATTTTAACACAAAATAACTTAATATTAAAAAAAAAGTTTAAATAATTCGAACAATTCGGGCGGGCTTAGGCCGCCTAATACAAGCCCGCGGCCCATTCAAGGTAAAATTCGGGCTCGGGCGGGCGGCCTAAATATCTCGGGCAGCTCAGGCTCGGGCTCGGGCAGAAACTCGGACTTTTCAGCAGTCACAGGCGGCCCGTCCAAAATTCCAGCACTAATTAGTATATAAAACATTAGTCTCAACAACACCCAGCTGCCCAACAAGAAAAAGGAATCAATAAAGGTAAAAACCTTATCTTCTCCTCTGCAACCACCGTAGTGGGATTTCCATAAGCGTCCATATTCAAAACTTGTCGCGTTTCTCCCGCCATAAGGTCAAAGACATTTACCCAAAGAGTTCCTAAAAAAAATAATCGCCATCTCGGAAAATAAAGTTACAAGCGTCGTTCCTATAATGAAGGCAATATCAACGAAAAAGAACTAAAGAACGATTCTTTCTACTTTCTCTTAGAGCCCATAACTTTGTTTAACGCTAAAATGAAGAAATTACCCGCTTATGAATCAAATCAAGATTACTTTACACAAAAGATAATTAACCTTAGAATCGATGAGGTCGATAGTCTTCTTAAAGAAATAAGCGAAAGTGTTGACCACCGGGTAGTAATTGCATCAAGAACTATGCCGCGACCCAATCGCTCACCTTCACACAACATAAACCAAAAGCACAATTAGATCTTTGACAATAAACATATAATAATCCCACAGTTAAAAAAAAAAAAAAGATTCAAGATTTCTAATTAGGTCAAAACATTGGCTTTACTTCATAACAAATTACGTCAAAAACACAGAAATGAAAAAAAAAAAAAATAAACACATGACTGAATAATATAAAGAAGTTCGCTTTATACCAAAGATGAATAGAAAGGCTCCCATCAGAGCTCAAGAACAAGGCCTCCTTGAGCGTGCAAGCCCTCGACCTGCAAACGCCCATTTACAGCACCACCACCTCATCACCGGACTCGTCCGGGATGGCGGCGGTGATTTGCAGTCACCGGGCACCGCTGGAATACCGGAGTCGAGTTGGCCCACGGCCGCCCACGACCACACACTGATGTTGCCGCAGCCTCCGCTACTGATGCTCACCGTCGCACGGGTTCGGCGGGAACCTATATCCGAGAAGACAGCCCAGAGGTTAGCCGCCGCCCCCGAGGCTTAAGACCTCGGGCCCGGCTATCCGCCCCCCGTGGCGCGGATAGCCGGAGAAGCCGGGATCCTAACCAAGACCAAGGAGGTGAAGACCTTGGGACGTGGACACCGCCATGGCTGAGATTGAGCTTCTCACCTCTCTCCTGAACAAATGGCGCCTGTGAAAGAACTCTTTTCGATCCTCAAGAGAGAAAAATCATTGCCTTTAATAAGCGCTATTGTTTTGTCGGGTGCGTTTGGAGTTGATTCTTAAACGTTTTTATTTTTTGTATAAAAATAAAAATAAAAATATTTTTATTTTTATTTTAGAATTATTTTTGAAAATATATTTAATAATTTTATTTTGAGATTATTTTAAATTTTAAAAAAATTAAAATTGTATTTGGTGGTTTAATTTTAAAAAATATGTAATAATATATTAAATAAATAATAATATTAAATATATTAAATAAATATTATTATTAAATATATTAAATAATAATATTAAACAAAATGACATTATATATATATATATATATATAATGAAAACTTCAGGAAGATGGTTGAGGTTGTGGGGGGGAGAGGGTCGCAAAACCGGGAGGGGGGCGCGCAATCGCAGAGCCGGGGGGGGGGGTCGGGCGATTCTGGCACCACGAGGGGGGGGGGGCGCGTACGCAGAGCCCCGGGGGGGGCGATCATAGAGAGAGGGGGGGTGGTCAGGCGGTCGCACGGAGGGGGGGGGGCCACATCGCGGGGCGTCGGGGCGCGGTCGCGGAGAGAGTGGGGTTGGGGTGGCGGGTCGCAGACGGGGCCGGATCTCCCGCCTCTTCTTGGAGGAGAGAGAGAGAAGAAAAGAAAAAAATGAAATCACGAATGAAGAAAGAAGAAGAAGAAACTGAAAATGAAAACAAGAAGATGAAAACGGAAAAAATCCGTTTTCATTTTTCTTGAGTTTTTCAGAAAAATCTAAAAACGTTTTTGTTTTTGGTTTTGGTACGGATTTCTTCCAAACACGTTTTCATAAACCGTTTTCAAATTTTTTCCTCAAAAAACGTGAAAAACGAAAACGGAAACAAAAACAAACGGGCCCGTCATTTTCCGGTTTTGCGTTTCAACCATGGTTTAATTTCGCCAACTAACCATAGCTAATCGCGGTTAATTCTTGGGTTGTCCGCTTACGTGGCGGAATGCAAGTGGTGGGAGCCTAAGTGGAGATCTGAGAGTAATTTCACCGCGTCCTGTGGGTCCCGGTGCAGCTTGATGAGACTGATGACGTTGCGCAATCAGGGTCAAAACACCATTGAATCAGAGCCTTTTCGGCGTAGTGCGACTTGATCTGAGCGCAACCGGTCCCACGCTTGCCAATAAAAAGTTTTAACACTCCTTCATTGAGTTTAAAATTTAAATTTTATTACAATAAAAAAATTTTAAAAATAATTATTTTTAATTTTTTTATTATAATAAAAAATATTTACATAAAATTATATCTCAATTTAAATTAAAAACTTAGGGGTTATTCTTTTAGAGTGTAACTTGAGTGTAGTTTTTGAGTTGAATTTGAGTTTAACTTGAGTTGAAGTTAGAACTTGAATAAAGTTGAAACTTAAAAAAACATAAACTTAAATAAAATTAAAACTTAAGTTATTTTTTTTTAATTTTATAGACAAAAAGAATATGCCCTTAAATTATCAAATTAGACAATCCTTATTTTCCCTTTTGTTTTTGCCTGGGAAATAATTTTGAGAAAAAAAAAAAAAAGAGTTGGTAATATTTTGATAGACACCTAGGTGGCAGTAGTATATGCGATACAGAGTACAGAGTGCACTATATATGGCTAAATATAATTATATTTAACCCTCATTCAATTCGTAAATTTAAATTTTAATTTAAATTGAAATATGATATTTTTTAAAAGTTTTTTATTATAACAGAAAATTTTAATGTGACATTTTTTAAGAAATTTTTACTGTAAAAATTTAAAATTAAAAACTTAAATAAGTAAAGTGAACGAGACCTTAACTTGACAATAAAAGATATTTTGGCTGTAGATATAGTTTAGATGAGATTTTTTGTTTTGGTTAATCCTGCTTTAATCATTTTTTTTTTCTTGTTCCTGCATTTTATTATTCGAATCATTTGTTTGCATTCAACTTTCCCTCCCCATCTGGTGTCGCGTGGCATATTCGCCATTTGGTACATGATAAATGATAATGAATGTAAGGTGGGTAATGATTCTTCAATAAAAGGTGTCTTGCCCATCAAAGAAAAAAGTATTTCCTCAAGTTAGCATGCGAAATGAAGGCACAGATTGTGTTGAGTTTTGTTGATGACTAATGCAAACACGTGAGACCAGAGTTTAAGTTCATAAAGTTAATTTGGGCGAAGGCAAAACATTTTTTTTTTTTTTTTTTTTTTTTTTTAATGGCAGGACATGTATTTTTCCTCCGCCGGTAATGTTTGAATTAGTTTTATAACAATCGAATATGTTCATATCAACATAAAAAATTTATAGTGATACATAATTACGTGTACTCCATATCAGACAATTAAAAACTAATTCAACGAATAAAGCTGGGATGACAACATAGCAGATTTAGAGCAGAATAGTATTCTTGTCAATTCGCACCAAGAATAAAAACACTCACCATATCCGCTTTATAAATCCGTATAAATTGACGGGTTACGTGGCGGATTTTTCCTTCAAGGATTCAGAGTATCACAATGCCCCATTTACTCGACTATTTATTATCATTATAAAATAAATAAATAATTAATTAAACAACATAAACATACAAAACATTAAGTAAAAAATAAAAAGAAAGATAGTTTTAAATTTGTATACATATTATGTAATATATTATACTTAAAATTATATATTATAGCATACTATACATAATGTATTTAATTTAAAAATAGAATAAATTAAACAGAACGGGTAAACGAAAAATAGAGTTAATGACCTCTAAACCCGTTCCCGTCCGGCAACCCACGATGGGTTAAAAATTTAACCTGTTTATAATTTAGATCCGTTTAAAGCTAATTTTTCTCACCCCATTTAATATAAATCCCGTGAGTAAATTGTCCCGTAAGTAAATTTACGGTTAAAATTTTCATCTCTAAATAAAACACAATTCTTATTTGATATAGTAAAATAGTGTTATCCACCATATATGCATTTTTTTTTTTTAAAAGGCAAAACATAAATGTCTTTTTTTTTTTTCTCTATCCAGAACATGGTCATAACTCATCCTCATTTAACTCATACGTTACTTTCTCATGTTAAAAGATTCCATCATTGTCATTTGTCACACTCAACCGGAAGATATTTCATGAAAATGAGCCAGAACTAGAAGTTTCTAATATTTTATATGAAAGATAGAGGGAGAGTTTTATCAAAAAAAAAAAAAAAGGAACAGATGGAGAGAGAGACGTAGAGATAATTATTAGAGCGGCACTCCATTTATAAAATATTAGGCTTTATTCACTTTACTGATTTGAGTTTTGTTACAGTAAAAAACTCTCAGAAACGATCACATTTAATTTTTTACTACAGTAAAAAGCTCTCACATAAAATCACATCTCAACTCAAATTATAAACTAGAATCAACGAAGTGAACGAGCCCACCATCACCAAGTTTGGAGTATCGCTTTCTTTTCAACCCCATTTTTTTTTTCCTCCTCCGTAAGTTCCCCACTAAAATTTTACCCTTGAAGCTTGGTGGTCGAATAGGTGGTTTCTGGCAAGAGCTTTTTTAAAAGGGTTTATGAATAGCTCTAATTCATTGCATGATCAACCAAACTAATAGATATTCTACCATCCAATAACACAATCTTCTAGGTGAATATGTACAAGGAAATTCTAATTATGACAATATATAACAACCAATACTACTATACAACCAAGGAAAATAACACCAATATTAGGACGACAATAAGGCAAACGATAATCAAGGAAAACTACACAGTAATATGAACGATAACAAGGGGAAAAAAAAGTGACATCAACATACAAAATGACAAAATCTAAAGTAGTATTAACAAAATGACAATTAAACTGGAAGTGGGGATGGCAATGGGTTGGGTGTGGAGGGAGAATGATTTTCCATCCCCATCCTCGCTGTCGGTGAAAATTTGTTAACAGAATTAATTCAAGTTTCAAGAATGATTAATGTGATTTTAACGGTTTAGAATATACTTTGGAAAGATCAGAAAAACTATCAAGAAAAAAGAACACCAATATTCATAGTGGTTCACCCTTTTATTTAAAAGTTACATCCACTGTGAGGAGGAGATAAATTTACTATGTTATGAGAATGAAGGCTAAAAAATGTCTTTATGGACTTGTACTTTACACATATATATCCCATGGACTCTCTGTAAATCACTTTTATATTTCGGGATATTTTTCCCAAAATTTGGGATAACATCCCCGATGGTTGGGATTTCTGACAATCAGCAAGATTTTCTCACTTACTTCCCACTTATTTCGCTTATTTTAATTACAAATCTCAAATCTCAAGACAGACCCCGTATCTCTCTCCATCTCGTGGACTCGACCTCTCTAGTGCTCTCTAAGCCTTCTCTGCTTGCGACTGCCAGAGCGGTCGACTTTCTATTTATCTTGACCACATGGAGCGGCCAACCGCCTTTGCACATCTTCGACATTACTTGCACTCTGCTCCTAAAACAACCTTCGTCTGCTACAACAACTATGACAACCTTCTCCGATGTGACAGTTGGGGCACATCTATTCTGATCATTAAACGTCTTTATTGATAACACGTGGGTCCCACCTAATGCTCAGATTAGGGTTTGAAAATTTTACCCTACAACACCTGCCTCTCTAAACTGTCCTCTTCCCTGTTTCTATCCCCGCTTAAAGAGAGGTGGGGTCAGTGTTAGAAATTCTCGATTGGAAAATTTGGGATAACATCCCCGATGGTTGGGATTTCTGACAATCAGCAAGATTTTCTCACTTACTTCCTGCTTATTTCGCTTATTTTAATTACAAATCTCAAATCTCAAGACAGACCCCGTATCTCTCTCCATCTTCGTGGTCTCGACCTCTCCAGTGCTCTCTAAGCCTTCTCTGCTTGCGACTGCCAGAGCGGTCGACTTTCTATTTATCTCGACCACATGGAGCGGCCAATCGCCTTTGCACATCTTCAACATTACTTGCACTCTGCTCCTAAAACAACCTTCGTCTGCTACAACAACTATGACAACCTTCTCTGATGTGACAGTTGGGGCACATCTATTCTGATCATTAAACGTCTTTATTGATAACACGTGGGTCCCACCTAATGCTCAGATTAGGGTTTGAAAATTTTACCCTACAACACCTGCCTCTCTAAACTGTCCTCTTCCCTGTTTCTATCCCTGCTTAAAGAGAGGTGGGGTCAGTGTTAGGAATTCTTGATTGGAAAAGTCTTCCCAATACCCACCCCATTCTCCATCATATAGGATTATGTATTTAAGAATTATAGCAACTTAAAATAAAAAAGAATAAAAATTCATTATAAATTTAGATCAAAATTAAAGGTTTATAAAAAAACTAAAATTTCAACATATTGTAAATACAATTCAAAAGTAATAACTAATTTTTAAGCGAAAAAAGTTTTAGAATATAAATGTAAATTATCCTTCATTGTTTTTTCTTAATAGTTTCAATCTTCATTGTATGGTTCCATGCTATTTCTTCTCAAGAATTATAGTTCAAAAAACTTAAAATTCTTAGAGATTATGTGTTTATGTATAAAATTACATATAAAATAACACATTAATATTAAGACGGAGGTAGAATAAGAGTACTTTCTCATCCCCTTCCCGCTACAAATTAGGGGCTAAAGTTTGTCTCTATCTCCGATAATTGTTCCCCATCTCCGCCCTGTTCACGGGCCCTGCGGGGAATATTACCATCCACCCACAACATTTAAAACGATATACTAAGAAAACGACGCCATTAGAAATAAAGTAAACGACAATCAATTACTAAAACGTCATTGATAGGAAAACGACAATAAATTAAGAAAACATACGTTCAGCACGACAAAATAACAACAAAACCACTTTAATTCAGTGGCTTGGCCGCTTCATTCCCATTTCGGGACACAGTTCCTGGCAAGAATGTATACAAGGAAATTGTAATTACGACAATATGCTCTATTTCTAGACGTTCCTCGGCTAACTTTGACTTTAAACTTGTAGCAGAGTTTCTTTAAGAAGTTGTTTGCAAATAATAAAAGTGCATAACTCACAGGCTTACGCAAATTAAACGACAAGCCATTCATCAAACAAATCCGACAGGGGGTACTTCTTGAAAATAGGGGGTACTCAAATGCTATAATTTTGGATCTTTTATATTTATGAAATAGATAGGATCTCTTAAAAAAATCAGAAAACAAAGGAAAAACAAGTATTGCATTTATCCATGTCGTTTTCTTCCCTTTTTCCTTTTTCAAATTGCTTCTAGTTCTATGCAACTAAGCATAAAATCAACAAAGATAAAACAAGCTTTTGAGAGCCAACACTTCTTTCCTAAGCATATTCCTAACATTATCCAAAGATTTTTGAAACGGGAATACATACAAAAAAGGGAATACGATGATCTGCACTTGCCTATAGCTATCGCTGACACACACACATACATATTTAAACTGTCGTTTTGAAGTGAGTGAGAGTAAAACTTGAGAGAGAGAAATTGGGTACCTAGGAGTACGTTTTCTTAGCAAGAGGGGGGAGCAAAGTAAACAACAATTAAAACGACAAAACATCCTGCAAAAGACAGTGCCTATATAAAATGACATAGGCTTAGTGCAGATACATCGAACGACAAGACTACTAAAATAAACAATCAATTTCAAAACGACAACCACTTAGAGAAACGACATCATTCCTATTCAAAACCAACATTTTAGAAAACAATCCACCGCATTTAGAACTTATTCTAAAATGATTTTATTTTTTTTTTGTATGAAAATGAAAACGTTTACAATCGCAGATAGAAATCATTTTTAAAAATATGTTTGGTATTTTTATCAAGAGATTATTTTCAGTGTAAAAAAATTCATTAATGTCTCTCTTTCTCTCTCTCTGCTCGAGAGAAAAAAGTTATTTTTTATTTCTCTCTCATTTTATACTAAATCAAAAAATTATTTTTATTTTCTTTTTTGTCTTTATTATGCCAAATGCCGTTTTCAAAATGTTTTTATTTTTTTTCTTGAAAACTGTAAAAAACAAAAATGGAATTAATTTCAAACACGGCCGATATCTACTGTTTTAACACTTAACAGAATCACTTTAAAAAAGAATACAAAGAGACAACAACATTCTTAAAAACGACAATATATTGCAGAAACGACAACCATATTAAAAACGACAGCATATCCAATAAACAACATTGTATATAACAAACTAAAAAAGTGACAACATTTAACTGAAAAGGAGCTATCTAGCTTAAAAAAAAAAAAAAAAAAAAAAAAAAGAGAAAAAAGAGGAAAGGAGCTATCCAAAGAATACCGTATATGCTAAACGGCAACAACTTAAAAAAAACGAAACCACTGTACGTTTTTTAAGTTAAATAAAATACTATAATTTTGAGTGTACAACGAAATTTAAAAACAAAAAACTCCTAAATATGGTTATTCTTTAGGAAATAATTTAAAAATACACGAAGCTACAAACATACATATAATATTTGTTTTTTTTTTTTTTTTTTTTTTTTTTTTTTAGAACACATATAACAATTTTAACTAAGTATATTTTTGGAAATAACTTTAATTAATGATTTATATTAAACTAACGAGAATAAGCCAAATGCCCTTTAAAAGTGCATTGGGATAATTTATAACAAAGTAGTGCCTCTTTCTCTATGCCTCCTATTAGTACTAGTGGAGTAAGTTTGACCTAACCCATAGGTGTAACATTTCGCTCAATACTCTAGAATCGACAATTGAAGCATTTGAGGTTGCATTAATCGGGGATACACGACGGAAGGACTTGTTTTATTTACAAACTTCACCTTCAACAAGCGTAGATTTATTTCAATAATCTTTTTCTTTCGATCTTGAATAATAATATGTCTTTCTACTAAAAAGACTAAGAGTGGTAAAAAAATATAAATAAATAACTAAATTAAATTCTAATAAATCTCTTTACTCTTAATTATAAGATTTTTAGTCAAATAATTATATTAATAAAAAAAGTATTAATAAAAAATGAGGAATAACATTCCATAATCATATACTTTTAAGAGTATGTTCTGTAATTTTCTCTGAACGGCGTCTTAAACCCCCCAAAACTTCTCTTGGTGAATTATTTGATGGAGAATGCTTCTGTGATGGGCTCCCCATTGGACTCGTGATGGGCTCGGGCTTCTCCACGTCGCTGTTCATGACTTTGGGCCCTCATTGAACTCCATTTGTCACGTACTGCTAATGAAAACGTCACGTCGTATACCCGCAAATTTCAGACGACGCGGTCTTCACAGCCGCTAAGCTATTCTCTACATAAACCCTGGAATTTCTTACGCTTAAAAGGGCGGCTAGAATTAGGGTTTTCTGTACTGATACAAACTATAAAACCAGGTATTTTAATCACTTTCGATGTCAAATTCGTGGGTATTTAATCAGCTATTTCGACCGCATTTTCACTCAATAACGAGCTTTACAGAATAGCTCTTACTTGGGTATCCAACATGGGAAGTGATTGAAGATTCTCTACCAGCTTTCTAAGCTGTTTTCTGATGCATATACAATCCCTTGTTGGTCGAGTTTATATTTTTCTTTAGATTTATTTTGTAAACCCTTGAGATTATATTTATTTATATATTTTTTTTTTTTCACATTTTATAGCTTAAAATGATTGAAGCAACATTTTACCCATTTTCATTTGCTTCCCATTAATATTGGGTTTGAGAAGAAAGAAGAACTTTTTCTGTCTGGTTTCCAAAGTTTTTCTTTTTGTTTTTCGTTTGTTTGGGGTTTTTTTTTTTTTTTTTTTTTTTTTTTTTTTATGGGATATTATCAAATATGAGAACCACTTGAGATCTTAATGCAGAACAAGGCTCAAAGGTTGAAACTTTTGTGTTGTTTTTAGTCTAACTTGTTGGTAGTCTTCTATTTAATATGTGGATTGTGGACCTATAATAGATTTGATATTTGCACTAGTACTGAGGCTCCAATGACCCATTGAATCATCGGTTTGCCTAAAATCTCAAAAGTGCAACAACAATGTTGGGATCCGCTTTGCAGCTTAAATTGACAAAATATTTCTGCTGCCTGTAATGCCCTCACAGGTTCACAAATTATTCCTAACCAGAGAAATTTTGTTTGTTCCACAATTCACAAGAAAATACAAAGGGACACACCACAAGTTTGATTGCTTTTATTATTTTAGTCTCCTTTTAGCCATTAGGTTCTCCATAACCAGGTTCATGATAATGGCATGCAAAGTTTTGCATTATGATAAAAAAAAATGTGTTGACTAAGCTTGATAATTTCATAATAATTGGACCTGTTAATTGGTTTAGAACTTGATTTAAGAAAACTGCATTGGGGCATACTTGAGGTTCCAGTTTCATGACTTTTAAGATTTTGGTAATTGTTACATGGTAGCCCATTGTAACTTTGCTCTAAGTTAACATTATTTAGAAGCAGAATACACATATATAGTTTGGCTTCCTATAGCAGTTTGGTACTGATTTTTTGCTTACCTCTTATGAGATTTTAGATATCATGCAAATATACCGTTCTGATTGGTTTTTCTTTCTTAGCGAATGATAGTATCTAGTTGTAAAGTTTCAATTTTTATTTTCATTGTTAGTTAGCATTCCTATTTCACAAGTATTAATAGTGCGTTTGGTTGTAATGAGAGAATGATAATAGTAATGAAAATGAGAATGGTAATGGTAATGGAATGGAAAAGAAAATGGATTCATTTGTTTGATTGTAATTTTAGGAATACTATGAAATAGAATACGAATATTTTCATATTGACAAAAATACTCTTATATTATATGTAACATTAATATTTTATTTATCAATATACATAATATAATATATGAAATGTAATATAATATAATAAAATTATTATATAATTATGATATATAATATAATAATATTATTAAAATTGTTAATATAATTATAATATTTTATAATATATTATAAGATTATATAATAAACAATAATATTTTAGTTATAATATAATTAAAAATTACAACTATATTATAATTATACTATAATCTTATATAATTATAATATTTAATATAATACGATGAAACTACTATTATATAATATATTATATAATTATGATATAGAATATAATAATATTATGAAAATGATTAATATAATTTTAAAATTATAATATTATATAAGAAACAATATTATTTCAATCATAATATAATTAAAACTTACAACTATATTATATTATCCTATAATATATATATATATATTTAATTACAATATAATATATAATTATTATATTATATATAATAAATATATTATAATTAATACATTATGTAGTCGTATGTAATACACTTTAATAAATAATAATATTGGAATTAAAAGATTATATTAATATTTAATTATATTAATTATTATTATATTATTATTAATATAATGAACATAATTATATTAATATTATATAATATAATTATAATATAATATTATGCAATAAAATAATTATATTAGAATTATTTGTATAATTGTGATATTATTTATTAAAATATTACAACTATGCTATATTATATCATATTATTATATTATATTATTGTATTATCATATTATATTATAATGTAATATTACTATTATTATATTATAAGATATAATTACGTTATAATATATTATATATATTATTATAGAATATCAAATAAATATATTATCATTTATAACTATATTATATAACTATATTATATTATAATATTTTTATTGTATATTATATTATATTACATATTGAAGGGTAATTATGAAAAAAAATAAAGAAAAATAATTTGGAATGGTTATTCCTTCTATGTGAGGAAGGAATGATGATTCACTTAAAATAGGTGAACGACCGTTCCTTTTGAATGGTTATTCTTTTCTTATAAATCAAGCTAAACATCAAACTTGAATTCCATGTTTTGCTTACCTCTCATGAGATTTTAGATATCATGCAAATATACCGTTCTGATTGGTTTTTCTTTCTTAGCGAATGATAGTATCTAGTTGTAAAATTTTTATTTTTATTTTCATTGTTAGTTAGCATTCCTATTTCACATGTACTAAGGTCATGTCATCATTCAATATTGACAACTGAAATCCCCAAATCCAGTTGTGCTGAAATTAATATTGTAATGTATTCACTAGTTAGGTATACATATATCTTATTCATAATACAACACACATATTTCTGCTGCCATTTTCCTTGAAAAACATCAACATTGTCAAGATATTATATTGCACCTCCATAATGACATTGTCATTGCCATGATAGGCCCTACCAGTTTTGTATGAGGCACATTATAATACAATTTTGAACACCGAAGTGGGTAGACGTAATTTATTACCAACTTTTTGCCTTTCTTTTAAAATCTATAGTCAATAAAAATGCAAGGCCTAGTATGTTGCTTCTAGTTTCCCCTTCGATTTGGTGCTTCTTAACTATACTGGTGAAAGAATAATCATGGTGCTTTCAAAGAATACAGATTGTGAAATTAATTTGCAAGTATCCCTAAAGTGAAACCTTAAACTAGTGTGGAAATGGATGAGAAGCCATTAAAGTTTGAATATTTGTCAGAATCCAAGTGCTGCCTGTTTTCTGGGCAAGTGCTGCCTGTTTTAAATAATAAAGATTTTAAATGTATAATATGCCATTCACCACTCTTCCGGTACCACAGAAGTTTCATGGCAAAAACCCCATGTGTTATTTTCTCTTCCAATGCACTGTGAATATGCTTGATCCTAATGTCAGAGATGCTTTTTGTTATACTTATGGTAAAAATTGTTGGTTGGGGGCCTCATTTTATTCCTGTACATTTATTTTATCCATATGCTTCATTTTGTAATTATTAAGAGTTATGTCCATGTGTGCTGTGCAGTGGAACCCATGATCATTTATCAAAGTTCAAAGCTGAAATTTCATTGCCAGAAAGAATGCCATCCTAAAAGGTCCTCTGGATAGACCATCAATGTGCTTGAGGTGCATTTTTCTGATAAAGATAAGTTCAACTAGTTGCATGAGAACAAGGGTATTTTTCTACTAAATTCTTTCCAAGTCTTCTGTTACACACTTAGTACCAAGTCCTTTTGCATGTGCAAGGACCTATCAATTGCCAGCTATTGTATTATTACTAGAAGGGGATTTTCCTTGTGATTTATCAACATGTTAGTGGAATGTTCTTAATCTGCATGTTACCATAGTGTCATTAGTATCTTTTCGTGAACGTGCAATTCTCTGGATTAAGGACGGAGAAACCACATTATAATTTGGTAGTGCTGGTGTCTGTTTCCTGATTATTGTCCACAAAACATGTTAACTGGTACCAATTTTCGTTTGAAGAATTTTTCTGATGTAAGTATGAAGCTTTTAAACCATTTCTTATGGTTTTATTACTTTCTAAAGAAACAAAATGTTACAGGAATGGAAAGTATAGCATATACAGATAATTTATTTTCGAAAATAAGTTATCTCCACATAGAATTGGGTTGTGTCCGTATTATGGTAGGATTGTCTCGAACAAAAAAATCTTATTCAGAAGAATAAGTAGCCTTATCACCCCACTAAAGTAACTGCTGGTTTATAATTTTATTATTAAACATTTTTCTTTGTCTTTTCTTTGATAATGCTAGATTTATTGAAGATTAACACCAGACGAGTTTTGGTACAATTGAAGTAGTTTCAGTCAGCTTCTATTATGTGGGATGCCTTTTATCACAGTACAAAGCCGGTATGTGAACCACACAAGGTGAGAAGATCATTGAATGTGCGCGGTTGGTTGCAGTGCAGGCTATTTAAGACGCATGTGAAGTGCATACACTGAAATAAATGTCCATGGGCATAAATGAGGGTAAAATTGAAAAGCAAGAGGGGAAAGAAAAGCAGACATAATTTAAGGTTGAACCTTTTGCATCAAAATCGTGGCCAAAATTTTCCAATCGCTCCACAGCTTTCAACACAGCCTGGCCGCACAATCCTCTCATTTATTGAGAAAATAACTATTATTTTTGGTTTTCTCCTTTTTTTACAAGTATAACATATATATATATATATATATATAATTTTGAGAGAAAGATGTAAGAAGGAATTGCTGCATATGTGGAAATGTTATTGTTATGTGACTACGAAATTAAAAATGAAATCATGACACTACTGAATGGTGCATAACAATTATTTTCCACATAGATTGGATATGTAATATGTATATTAGTGTGCATTTGATTTAGGTAAAAATAAAAATAAAAAATCTGAAAGAGGCAACAGAAAATGATATGTATATTAGTGTGCATTTAATTAAGAAAAAAATGTAGCATGGTTACACACGAGTTTCAAGAAAAATAATAGTTACAGACATAGAGCATTTGAGGGTTGTATTCTTTTAGCATTTGAGATTTAGTTTATTAGTAGATCTTTATTAAAGAATGAAAAAAATAAAAAAATAAAAAAAAACCTACCGACACCTAGAGCTGAAGTGATTTTGTGTTTATATTAATTTGCTGTGATAATTTACACTGGCTGTGTTTTGGTACACGTTTGAAACTGACTTGAAAAGAAAATGACATGTTGAATTCGATCCTTATCTTCACGCATTTATAACTAGGCATCATTATTCAATTCAAGAATGTATATCACGTAGGATCCAACTTATATGGAGGTCGTTTCAATTATAGCTCTAATTGAAGAGGCGTGCTATATCCTGCTTTAGTTAAGTGGTTGGTGTTAAAAGATGGACATAATACTGGAGTTTCTTGTTCATAAGTCCAAGCATTTTATTTTTATTTTCTCTTAAATGATTGGTATTTCTTGTTTATTTTTATTTTCCCTAGCTCTTTGATGACATAGAGAAAAGTAGGTAGAATTTCCGGTTTTTTTCCCTTATTTAGGGCTTTATTTATGTGTTGTATTCATGGAATAACAATTATCTGATTTTCACGGAAGAGGTAAGATGCACTCATTGTTTTAACACAGGAACAACTTCCTAGTTTAAATGGATCTGTACTGAACTATCAGAAATCAGAAGCTTCACTACTGTGCAGTGAACTTTGTTTTGTCTCAAAGTGATCTTGCTCAATAATACATTGTGTCTGCTACACAATGTTTCTCTCTCTCTCTCTCTCTCTCTCTCTTCTTTTTTTTCCTTCCCTTGATTTAATATGCTATGACTTGTGAGTAAAAGAAGGGGATAATATCATTTTAGTTTCTGAGATATAGGTTAAATTTTATTTTGATTTCTGACTTTTATAACATCTTAAAATGAGTCCTTAAGGTATCAAATTGTCTAAAATTAGTCGTTGTGTCTATTCGACTTAAAATCTCAGCAATAAAAAGCACATGAGAACCATGTGTGACTTAGCGAGAGTTAACATTGTAATTTTACAGGTTAGGGCAAGTTTGTTATGAAGGAAGTGTTGCTTGTTCTCATACAGATTTTAAGAGTCGGATGGACAAAGATGTTAATTTGGGACAATTTAATAGATTGATGACTTGTTTTGGGACATTGGAACATTTTAGGACTTTGGGTTATAGTCCGAGATTCAAAAAGAGTTTAACCCTAAACAATATATTAAAGTGCTTAAAATGAGATTATTCTGAATTTGTTCTTTTAGAAGCACACAATTTATTGATGGAATCAAAGACACGTTTAGAGGTTCTATTCACACCCATATGACCAGACTAGCGCATATGTCGTGCCAAATAACAATAATCTCCAAGCTTCTTACTTGTCAATATCATAGATGCCTTTTTATTTATTGCTAATTTGCTAATAGATAATAAGAGGGAAAAACTAAAAAGAAACATTTAGGTCTCGTTCATTTTACCGATTTGAGTTTAGAATTCGAGTTTTGTTACAGTAAAAAGCTCTAAAAACAATCACATCTAATTTTTTTATTATAATAAAAAATTCACATAAAATCATATCTCAACTCAAATTAAAAATTCAAATCAACAAATTGGGAAGCTCTTTTCTTTTTTCTCTGGACTAGACAGGAAAAGTTGCACATAATATCTGTTTAAGATAGCCCATGCTTAATGCTCAGCTTTTCTTATTATTTTATTTTTCTATAAGACATTCTAATTGGTTAGGTATTTTTTTTATTATTATTAATAATGCTTATTGCTTAGTTATAACGAGCATGATTTGGCTTGTCCCCCTACGTTGCGAATTTAATTTAGTACAGGAGGACACGTTGAAGTTATACGAATCATTCATTTTCAATATTCCTCTATATACCTTTTTTTTTTTTTTTTTTCCCAAACGAAAAAATAAATAAAGAAAAGGTAATTTAGAAGATCAGCAAGCCAAGAGATGATCTAAAATGGGGAAGTTGGGAACCATGTTTCGGTGGTGGCCGGCAAAAATGAAATCAAGCACCATTTTTCTCAGATGGACCATTTCCCATATAATAATTATAAAGTACCCCTTCTTCTGTCTACATTTTTTTTTTTATTATTTTTAGTTTTTTTGGAAAATTCTTCGGTGGGGTATAAAAATATCCTATAGTAATACATGGTTCTACGTTGTTAAATATTTGGTCTGTCAATTTACTTATTCTTTGATCTCCGACGTGATTCTAACATTAACGGACAATACAAAATATGAAATACCAGCACCAACTCCTCAAGTCGCTATTTTTTTTTTTTTTTTTTCTTTTCTTGTTTAAAAGGTAAATAAAGTGGCCAAGCCATCAATCAACATCCCACTTAAGAGGCCTACGTAAAAAAGTTAGAAGAATAGAGATTCAATCTTTACGTGTTAGTGCAATAACACGCATATTTGCTATAAAAACGTGAAAGATATGAAAAGATATGCTTCATATCCTATATGATTTGGCAAGATACTTTTGATCCTTTGTATTATAATATAAGCAACATATTGTAGTACTGTCTAATAGTATAAAAATATTTACATAAAAAGATAATACACGAATCAATATATGCCTCATACTTTTGTATTATATATGAGTCAAAAACCAAAATGTAGTTAAAATGGGGAAAGCTTACCACTATGCTTGCTTTTTATTCCGTTACTAGAGGCATTTTTTGGGAGAAAATCAATGCCCAGAAGTTGAAATATTAAATCCAGATGAGATTGATCACCAGCTAATGAAGATTAATGCATGAGGGATCAAAGAACTAGGGGGTCTTAGCTAGCTAAGCATATACAGGCACTTTAGTGAAAATGTAGATGTATATATATATATATATATATATATATATATAAAAATGTATGTGTCCACATATACTGTGGTTTTCAAACATTTCTCCTAAGGTTGATTAGCAAGAAAACATTTCTATGTTTGGAGAGCCAGTAGCTTCATCTTCATCATCGCCATCATCAATTACTACCCCACATCATGAAATTCAAATTGAATAGCCGCAATGTTAGTGACTAGATATTTGATATAGTTTTCTTTTCTTTCTCTCTCTCTTTTTTATGGCTTGTTTAAAAGCTTACTTATACCGCTATTTTCTATAGTGCTCCCCGTATGTACTTCTCTTGCGGTCATTGAAGTCTCGGTCTGATATAGTGATATAATTATAATTTGAGCTGGAATTTCATTGCTAATTAACGTTCAATTACTGGTTGCAGAGGGAGAGAACATCAAAAATAAAAATCTTGGTCATAATTAATAAGCAGAAAGCGACATGAAACAAACAGCAATAAAGACCATAATAAATACACATGATATATATTGGACATTTTAAAGTTTATATATATATATATATATATATATATATATATATACACACACACACACACACACACACACACACACACACACACACACACACACACACACACAGAGATATACTATTTTGGATAAAGTTCTTTTGTTCACACACTCTGAACATTAGAAATATAGAATCAGTTTTCTTCAAAAGAATCCATGTATATCCCAACACTTCATTATAGCCCCATATCTTCTTCATGTGGGAATTATCTAAAGATATGCAAGGAATAATATAACTGAAGAGTCACTCAGATAAAATGAGCACTACTTGATCACCAAGCTGAAACAAACAGCTAGAGCTGATATGTGTGTGTGTGTGTGTGAGAGAGAGAGAGAGAGAGAGAGAGAGAGAGATCACTTGTGCCAAAACTGCAATAGCAGTTGCTTTCACAACTATACCAAAGCATGTGAACCATTTTCTTACATGTCACATATATCTGAATACCGTGGAAGCAACTAGTAACAATTTTGGCAAGTAATATTTCTATGTGGTATTAACCTAACTTATAATTCACAACATTAAAAATAAGACCGAGAGTGCTTAACCGGGGTTTGACTAGAGGTTACAAAGTCAACCTTGTTTGTGGCCGGGAATTAATCTTAGAACATTGGAGAATCAGAAGGTGAAGAGTTCACCAAATTGAGAATGCTATTCCAATAATTCTCATTATCATGGTAGTGCTGATCACTCCCACTTCCACTCCCACGGGTACCGTTGTCGGAGTCGCCGCCGCCGCCATCGGACAAACTCCGGTCGTCGGAATTGTTAAGCAAAAGACTAGTGAACCCCTGATCCTCAGCAATAATATTAACGTCAATGCCAACATCATGAGCATTATTTGCACTAGTAGTACTACTTGTCCACGTCCCTCCAACTCCAAGCCCTGAAGTAAACGACAACGAATTCTCCAACCCTTCTTGATCATAGTGTTGGTCGTTCAAACTAGTAGTAGAGTTATTATTATTATTTCCAAATCCTTTCCAATCTTGTTCTCCTTCTTCTTTGATCATCCCGGTCTCGGAGGAGGCAGAGGAAGACCCAACAAACTCATGAACGACAGCATTGTTACTGCGTTTTTCGGCCGAGAAGGTAAGTGTTGACGTGGGAGACTCAAGGTCTCCGCGAACGACAGTTGACTTCGACCAAACAACATTATTATTCCAATTAGGCATAATAATGTTGGAGTTAGCAGCAGCAGCAGTAGTGAGCAGCTCGGCTGGCTTTGGAGCCGAGTAGTGTGAGGAACATGAGTTGTTTCGGAGCTTAGATTCTCTGACGAGCCGGGCTTCGGCTTCGAGCCGAGCACTCTCCCACTGAGCCATGTGGCTAAGATTGGCTGCGTTTTTGGATTGACCACCGTCGTTTGAGAGGAGGTCGTTTTTGGGCTTGTGGGTCACAGGGTCTATTCCCATTTTGGCTAGCCTTTTCTTGAGGTGGGTGTTCCAGTAATTTTTGATCTCGTTATCTGTTCTCTTTGGCAAGTGGGTTGCTATAGCCGACCACCTAACCAAAAAACAAAATATCAAATCAATAATTAGGAGTACAACATATATTATGGGTTTAAAATCCTAAAAAATAGTACCAATTGTGATAGCAGGTGTAATTTAGCGCTAAATTCACTTATATTTATATTATAAAATGTAGAGTTTCTGGGCGGAAATTTTAAAAAAGAGTAGTACACTTTCTTTTTTATAAGTTAATGTGGTTTTGATCAATACCCAAAAAGAAAAAAGAATAGAAAATAAAAGGAAGAGGAAAAAACCCATTAATTGGGAGATGAGAGCATATGTATAAGAAAGAAACTAAGATATATGACCTTCAAAAAAAAAAAAAAAAAAAAAAAAAAAAAGCTATATATGAAATATACAATTGATATCTCTGGCATTTAAGGATAGGTGTTTATTTATGATGATGAATTTTGGTGTGTCAGAAGCAGTAAATCCTGGGAAATGGAGGAAAATCACATTTCAAAATCTGAGTCAGCAGATCATGAATGAAATTATTTGCCATGAGTACTGAAGTTTTATAAAATTTATACTTTATATTTAGGTCAGAGACTAGCTGGTTGAGGTTGAATCATATAGGCCATCACATTTAAAGCATATCACGCAAAAGAGAGGGGTACATATAATGCGAAGGATGATTCTTTGCTTTTTCTTTTTCTTTTTTTTTTTTCCTCTGAAAATAAACTCAAGAGTCAAGACATATAAATAAACGACTATACAGGATCAGAAAAAGAAATATGAATAATAAATCAAACAAGAAAAAAAAGGAACTTAAAAAAAAAAAAAAAAAAAGTGTCGGGTTAACATCATGTCAACATTAACTAGTCAATAATTGATCGATTTCAAAATTCCCGCAAGTCAGACGCAATTGTCAAATTGATTTCACATTATGCATATCAAGATAGCTTTTGAAAGTCATGAGGTAGTACTCCAATTAGTCCTCGGCTATAATTGATTCCATATTTCTTCATGTTTTGTTGAGGAAGAGACTGCTAATTAACACCGATGACCGGACAAAAATTAACGAAAGCTTATAAGGACTGACTCGGAAAATTAAATCTGATCATATTTGACCACATAAAGAAAGCCATTTGGTATTCTTTCTCTGAGAGGGAAAAACATAATGGCGTCTTAACAATAATGCAAGAAACTTGTAGTTGTAGATTATATATGATAATGATCAGCTCATATATATATATATATATATATGTATATATGTATATGTGTATATATACCTGTTCCCTAGAAGAGCATGGAGTTGAATAATGGTTTGTTCTTCTTGCAAACTGAACTTTCCCCTCTTGATATCAGGCCTCAAATAATTAGTCCATCTTAGTCTGCAGCTCTTTCCACATCTCTGAAGCCCTATATAATATATAAAAGATCATTAACAACAACAAACAAAAATGGGTTTTTTCCAAAAAAAAAAAAAAAAAAAAAAAAAAGGGGGAATGTGCTTCCTTATTCATGACCTGATCAAAACTAATTTACAGAAGCTTAAAATAATTATACTAGTACTATATACATATATATATATGCATATTATATAATATATATATATATATATATATACACATACCTGCTTTTGCTGGTAAGGCACGCCAGCTTCCATGGCCATGTTCTTCAATATAAGCCAAGAGTTTCTGGTCTTCTTCAGGAGTCCAAGGCCCTTTCTTCAAGCCCACCTTGTCGCAGCATGGTGACCGACCCATCTGGAGATTTGGTGGAAAAAACGACCAAAGAAACCAGCGGTTTCCGCGGTTCCTTATAGAACAAAAGAAATAATAATGGAGAAGTGGTACTTAGGAAGAGAGAGAGAGAGAGAGAGAGAGAGAGAGAGTGTGGATTGGTCACTTTGCTTTGTAAATGAAGAGATGGGTAGAGAGGAGAGAAGGGTCAGCGACATAAATGGGATAAAGAAATAAATTTGTACTCAGTGACTAGTATGTGTTTGTGTAGAAATTTACATGACAATAGTACCCTTTTTTCTACTAGCTATATCTATAGATGGATGAAAAACAACGCCACATTCCATGTTGCAAACATGCATATGCTTGTGGTATGGCAGTATGTGTGTTGTGTATATATATACGTGTGTGTGTGTATATATGTGGTACAAAAGATATTCTTAAAGGAAAATTAATGGTCTCAATGTTGTCTTTTTACATAATTAAGTCCATCGAGATCTTTTGGAGACGTCACCAAAAATAATTGTTTAATTAGTGTCATCATTTGTGGTTTCTCTAAGACATTGGCCTATTTTTTTTTTTCGCATTATATAATAAGAACAAATCTTCTTTATGCTTAATCAAAACACGAGAATCTGTCTTCATGCGTTTCTAAAAACAACACTGAACTTATCATTGCAATCATATTTAATAACGCAAAAAGACCTATATATATTACCCTCATTAAAAAAAAAAAAAAAAACCCAGTTTTTAAAGAAAAATCTTAAAAACAGTGTCAGAGTCAAATTTATTAATAGTAGCAACTATTTTTTTTATTAAGATTATACTAACATGTATATATATATGTAATAATTTTTATTTATTAAATGTAGATAGCTATTAATTTAAGGGTGTCAAGTTTAATTTATACACATACTTATTATATTAAAATTAAAATCACTATATTAAAAAAAAAAAAATAAAAAAGAGCTAGGGGGGCCATGGCCCCCAGCCCCCTGTCTCCGTCATTGCCTAGAAACAATAACATTAGTTAAAATTTCCCACCATTAAAACATAACCAACTTTGATTTCTGTTGAATACTTGAGAGAATACTTGTCTTTTAGGTCAATATAATGACGCGTGAATAAAACTTTTTAAACATTCTCCATGAAATTTAGAATTAGAGAATTTTAGGAGGGAAAAATAAAAAATTAATTTAGATAAAACTTAAAAGTATAAAAGAAACAATTTACGACATTAAAATTTAGAATAAAAAAAGTTTAAAGGGGACAAAACAAGAAAAAAAAAAAAAAAAAAAAGAGTAAACAACTTCGGCCCGAGACTGCAACCCTGTTAGCGCCTTAGCTCCACTGTCTAACAATTACAGTATTTTTTATAATACAAGGTAGATTCTCGTATTTTCAGACTAAACAATACAAGACAACAATCCATTGTCTAAACTTTTTGAGCTTATAATTTCCCAGTGTGCTTTCCTGCATAAACTCATTTAGTCAACGGTTTTTTTGTATGAAGTCTATTAATATTTGATTGATTTCATCTAATTAAACAAACACAAACCATTATATGTGGGCATGAAAAGATACATTACACAAACTCGACCAAACATAAGCTTTAAGCTGTTATATATGTAACTTGGATATATATATATATATATATATATATATATATATATACACACACACACACACACACAAATCGGCAAGCCTATTGTCTAGAATCATGAGATCAAATCGAACAGTGCAATTATGAGTAGAAAAATCAATACCCATAAAGCGAATAACTTGAAGTATTTATTGGGTTCTTAGGTTGTTGACCAATTAGCAATTCCACATGGTGTAAATTAATGGACTTAAGGTAGGTTGCAATTAATTAAAAGTTTCGTCCGAAACAACCCCATTTCTCTCCCGAGTCAGAGTAACTTTTTTCTTTTTTTGGCACCAATGTGATTGACATGATTGTTATAATCGATCCACTAGTGGTACCAATAATTACCTATATACAAAGTTACCATGAACTTATTTATGGCTTCCATATATACTCAGAGCAAGGTCATGTTTTGCTTAATTTTGCACAAATGCCATGTAGTGTTATTAAAGATGCAGCTGGACTAGTTTAATTTGTTGATTCGAATTTTTAATTTGAATTAAAATGTAATTTTATGTGAGAGTTTTTTATTATAATAAAATTTAAATTTTAAATTCAAATCATGAAAATGAACAATACCTAAAATTTACATGATCATAGTATGGTTGCTTTGTAATAGAGTAAAATTGTATAGAATTTAGATTATTAATTGTAAGAACTAGTCAGAAAAATGAGTGTGTGATTCAATAATAATCACCCTACTAAAATTATGGTTCTAAATGGTGGTTTTCTCAACAATTCTCCTTTTTCCCGTCTATCAAATGGTCAAAAGCAACATTAGGTCGCCAATTTCCACCCAGCGGCTAGTGGCTAGTCATTAGCAAAAACACTACGCATCTCATAACTTTTTTTTTTTTTTTTTTTTTTTTTTTTTGGGGGGGAAGTGACTGTGCATGTCATAACTGATCACAAGGGTAAATATACATATATGTACCATTTACCATGACGATACTACATAAGTCATGAGACGGCCAATTGATAAGTACTAGACAGAAAAATCGATAATGAAGTAACTAAATTGATAATGATTATTAAAATTTAAACAAAAATATTCATAAACACGAGCTCTTTCTAATAAAGCAACTAAAATTTTGAATGATAAAATGAAACATATATATGCCCATTTAATTCGTTGATTCGAGTTGAGATGTAATTTTATTTGAGAACTTTTTACTATAGTAAATATGTTAGATGTACTGTTTCTTAAAGTTTTTTTACTGTAACAAAACACGAATTTTAAACTCAAATCGATAAAATAAACAAAGTCTATATATACATTATGTCACGAGTATAAGAGTGTATTTCGTTTTAAATTTTAAAATTATTCGTCGATCTGGAGACACTCTACAATCAATGTTTTACTAAATTTTGAGTGTAATTTGTTAGATTAAAAGTTTAAGGAACAACCTACCAATTAGTTTAATAGTAAAGTCACCAAAAACCTTCAAAAGTTATCAATTTGCAGCCTCGTGCCTTCGTATTTGAATCTAACGTAAAAGAGAAGTCATAGAAAAAAGAATGTGTATAAGTTTCAGAATACAGGTGTATAAGATTATATATGGTGTTTTGCTTTTGGAAAATACATGGAACTTTCTTCATCCCGCGGTGAGCATTTTTACACGTATTGAGCATTAATTGAAGCAAAGTATTATCAAGGCGTATTTCCTACTATATTAATATTCTTAATTTGCAACCCTTTAAAAATATGCATCAAATAAAACAAATCCCAAATTTCTACTTGTGTAGTGTGCGTCGGTGTGTGTACAAGCATTACTTTAGGGATTGAATTTCGAACACAATAATCATAATATTATATATATATATATGTATATTATTTATATATCAGCGTGAATGTGCTGTCGCACTGCAAAAAAACGACGTGAAATATTTTCAATCCGAAATAATCTAAACACATGAGATAATAATTAACAATAATAAATCTAATCTAATACACAAACCTATATACAAAGAGCCACGTTTTAATTAAATGAGAAAAGACCATAATACAAATCCACTGCACACTGCACGGTGATGATCATAAGGGTCCATTTATTTTGTTAATTTAAGTTGAGATGTGATTTTATGTAAAAATTTTTTACCATAATAAAAAAATTAAATGGAATTATTTTTGAGAGTTTTTTATTATAATAATTTAAATTAATGAAATAAATGGGGCCTACGTTTGTTAGAATTATTGTACAATCACTGTCTTCTTTGTGAAGTATCTACATCCCTCTGATTATATATATATATAATATCATACACGTCAACAAATTACCAAAGGAATACGGTGTACAACCCTAGCTACAATTAATCTCGAGAGACAAACAATGGTGGCACCCACATGAAATGGTGGGGCCGGCTAGCTAATCTCATCACTATAACCAGATCGATCCGAAGCTTGCCCAGAGCCAATAGAGTTGATCCGGTGGACATTTGATGGTGGTGATTGTGACTCAAGTGCTGTGCTTAATGACTGATCCCTTCGTTTTTCAAAAGAGATTTCGGGAGGGCATTTTTGGCATTCGACAGGTACCCTTCGAGAGGAAATTTATTGAGGTGGGCTCTATGCTTGTGAAAGGGTATCTTGAATGATTTCATGCACGAAAGGACCAAAAGGAAGGTGTCCCAAAGAGTAAATAAATAAATAAAATAGAAATAATTATACAGGGTCCTTTCACAAGAGTTCGTTGTAAGTTTTTTTGACCGTTGAATGTAATTAATTACACTAAAATGAAAAATTATACAAAACACAATTTCTCACGCCTAAAAGTAGAGACCTATAAATATTGTGTGTTCTTTTAAAATGTAATTTGAGTATAGTTTTTGAGTTAAATTTAAGTTATAATTTGAATAAAATTGAGTAAAATTAAATAAAATTAGAACTTAAAAGAACATAAACTTAAATAAAGTTAGAACTGGAGTTGTCTTTTTTGAGTTTTTTTTAGACAAAGGAACAAGCCCAAATTATTTTTTCAAGTCGTGTCAAAGAAATCTCTTAAATGTTTTTTTTTTTCCTTTAAAAAAAATAAGTATAGTCTGTGGAGAGGTTTGGTTAATTATTTGGATCCAAGATTCACATTGGGCAGAGAAGGACTATTGGGGACGTCATCTTTAATACTACTTGATCATTGCCAGCTCTAGCAGTGTCCATGGTCCAACAAGCTCTTAAATGACACTATTTAATGGAATGCCAATAGCCGTCAACGTTGTGCAAGTCCACGTTCTCCAAACGAAAGTGAAATGAGAGGCAATATGGGTAGAAAATCTCTATGTGTTTTATGCACTATGACAAGGAATATGATTTTGGAAAACTGGTTGTGGTTTAGTACTACTTACTTCGTGGCTTGGCCACTTTTCGCATTCTTTCATCAAGAGAAAACTATATTACATACATTCATATATATATATATATATATATATATAGTTTGCCTATTAAAGTGTTTAAAAAGCTTTATATATATATATATATATATATATATATGTAATTGCATGGAGTTTAAGGGTTTTTGTCAGAACAGAAAATGATCATCATGAGCTCCATCAAGAACCTCCTAGTCATTGTGGATTAAGTCATCCAAAAATATTGCATGCATTTAATTAATAGTTAATTTATAGTCAGCAGGCAGGCACATTAACCTTGCAGCAATTTGCTTAATTCGTATAGCTAATTGACCAATATATATATATATATATATATATATATTTTTTTTTTTTCATTAATTAACAACTGGCAAGCATATTTTATGGTTGATGCAGTGTTTGAAATCTGAATATATGGTGATTAGAGTAAGCATGATAAGGTTTGGTTAATTAGTACTTAATAAATTCATTCGTTCTTCATTCAAATTAGTTAACCTCTAATTTTCCAGTAGCAGTATATATTAATTGATTAAAATAGTGGAGAAAAAAAAAGTTTAACACGTTAATTGAGATGCATGCAAAGTTTATCAGATAAATATTGATCACTTTTCACGATAAAAAAAACGCTAAATATTTGCTTCAAACCTGTAATGGAGGGCTTATTCATTAAGAGAAAATTAGGTCATAAGTTCCAAAGTAATGCGATAATATTGAACAAAGCTAGCTAGTAATTAAAAGCTCCTAGACGTTTTATTTAGTTTAGAGAAATTATATTGGACATATTACTTAAAACTTTAATTAATCGTTGAGACATAAAAATGATAAACAATATTTATATAATGAAAAATATTACAAAATAGGACTAATATTAGGAAAAGTATCTTTTCTAATAGTTTTGATTTTATTGGTATTTATTTTCACATTAAGAAGTTTCTTAATTTTAATTTTGGATAACTAATTACCATGGCAATGTTTTGAAAATTCTAGTGCTTGTTAATTAAATTCATTTATAATTATTTGTGTCTTTCTATGCTTATTGTCTAATTTGATTATCCATTGAATTAAAGATTTAAATATGTGGATTTAGTCTTAGGAAAGTCATTTGCACATATTGAGATTTGGGAAACACAACCTAAATTTATTGAGTTCGGGAGACTAATATAATTTTGGTAATCACTAAATGGGTTTAAGCTTAATGAACTCGTAATGGATTAGGTTAAAAGTGATATTACTTGATTTATTTTTCGTATTATTTTGCTCAGCACTCGGGAGAGGGAGTGCGACTATATTAGAAAACCCGTGATTAATGATTAGAGTAAAATTTCTTAACAAGTTCTTGATTTGGATAGATGTTGTCTAGTGAGGTGAAATTAAAACCCTAGCTAGCTTTTATTAGAGTTTCCCTTGATCCACCTCTTTTTACTTGCTTTATTAGTTTACTTTTATTGTTATAGTTAGTTTGTTCTCTCAATGAGGTTGTCTAAATAAAGATCAGTTACAATAATTGTGATACGTAGCTGCAATCTAATGCCCAATTTCTATGGAAACGATACTCATTGCTTGCGGGTTTACACTAAAACATAAAGTATCAGACTTACATATATTTTATATTTTTCCGTGTGTGTGCGTGTGAAGCTCTGAGTGCATTCCAGACCTCTTGTCCATGGAATTTGATTGATCTAGTACTGGAAACTTTACATCATGATACTTGAGAAGATATATATGATCATATACATACCAAGAGTTCCGGCATATGAACATTCAAATATTTAAAGCTTCTTATTAATTTCTTTCATTCTTTGACATCATCATGCACGTAATTATCATAATTCTTTCCTTCATATATATATATATATAGCTCGTAATACCAATCTCATATGATCTTTCACTACCAGAAATCAAGGCCCATTACATGGATAATATGCCAAGTGTGTGTATGTGTGTGTGTGTGTGTGTGTGTGTGTGTGTGTATATATATGTATGTATGTATGTATGTATGTATGTATATCCAAATAGTGGTAAATTAAACAAGACCGAGTACTTGTGGCCTTCAATTTTCGAGAGCCACTAAATCTTTGGAGGCGGTATCCTAGATGCTTGTAAATCCTTGATACCTATTTACAAGGCAATACAAGTTTCTGTCATAGTCTTCCAGTGCTAAAAGCACAATTATGCTAAATATTAGTCTATTGTTCATTTATAAAACTTCATGTCAATTAAGTGGATCTCATAATTGACACAAAGTAGCTACCTTAGAATAACTTGGATTAAGAATCAGGTCCTTGACCGTCAACTATTTTCATTAATGTCTAAAAGACAAGAATTAATTAATTATATTTAAGTCCCGTTTATTTCACCAATTCGAGTTTAAAATTTAAGTTTTGTTATAATAAAAAGTTCTAAAAATAATCACATCTAACTTTTTTGTCTACAATAAAAAACTATCACATAAAGTTACATATAAACTTAAATTAAAAACTCGTATCAGTGAATTAAACGAACCCTTCATAAACTTTGACACAATACCATCCACCACCCCCTGTCCATAAATTTCTTTACCTGTAAACAATAACAAATCAATGTCTATTTTATTTGCTTGCTAACTAGTCTCCCACAAATTGTAAATTCCAACAATATATTAATTGAGCTATACTAGGAGTACTACTCTAGAAAACCTAATCCGTATTATGTATACTGCCCACATGCCTTCAACAAATTATTTACTTTAGTCATAGTGTTATATATAATGTTTATATTTTGTATATAGGGTAACGTGGCCAGTGGGCACAACCACTTCATAAACCACACTTTTTGAATCATTTATTCAAGCAAATGAAATGGACATTAAATCTTATGGAAAATAGACTACCTATCTAACTATAACCAAACCATCAATCGAGAAAATCAGCCTTTTTTTTTTTTTTTTTAATAAACTGTGAAAGTTTATATCAGAGACTATTAGCGCACATTTCAATTAAGTTGACACCTACTAACTAATTCCATTCAATATCAAAATCCTCACTCAATATTATTAAACATGAAATAAAGAAAATGTTGCAACAAAACAACCAAAAAAAAAAGTCTAAACAGATGGAAAAAACAGAACAAAAGGCCTATAAATTCAAAATTTATCTAAAAAATAGAATCTTAACTCATTATTTAAAAGAAAGCTATTAAAATATACCTCATTAAAAACCTTTAGCCGAAAACTTAATAGGAAAAAAACTAAAGAGAAAAAAGAGTACAAATTTTCTTCAAGAAGTCGGGTTTTTACAAATTCTGTTGCAAGAAAAGATCCACCACATTTCCGTTAACCACATTAGAATGAAAACTAAGGCCTCGTTCATTTCACCAATTCGAGTTTTCAGTTCTAGATTTCTACAGTAAAAAACTCTTAGTGAATGTCACATCTCAGCTCGAATTGAAAACTCGAATCTGTAAAGTGAACGAGATCTAAGTACATTGAACCACCAAGAAATTTACTCTAAAGAGACCGCATATAAAGCAAGTTTATCAATGACATGATTACCTTCCGAAAAGTATGATTAACCCTGTAGCATATCCTATTTAGATAATTAAGCAAACCAGCTGAAAGTCAATAAACGAATATAATTCCATTAAATCCTTGAATTAAATAATCTCTATGTACGTACGTATGTATTTATGTGTGTATTCATAGTATCTGTACATATGATCTATACGGCCATGTATAGTGTATACATATGCAATTGAATATGGATTAGGAATTTTACAATGAGTTCTCCAAGACAACCAAAATTGAATTAGGAAAAAAAAAAATACCACTCAAAGATGGTTAAAAAAAATATTATTTATATTACGCCACTAAAGAATAAATAATTATTATTTAATTAGTAAAAAGAAAAAAAAAGGTCATAATATATAATATCTAATTATTTAAAAAATATAAAAACTCTCCATGAAACCATTACAAACATCTACTTGGAAATTAGTGTAGGAGATGGAGAAGTACGTCAAGGTGATGCCTAAAGACGTTGGATATATGTTTTGGGCTAATTACATCTCTTCTTATTTTGGGCTGCCTAGACCCAGTCACATGTTTTGTATTTTTTGACTGGGTCTACTCTCTGTGGGCGGTGGGTATGGGTCACAAATCACAATTAATATTGACTCTACAGTCTACACCCCTTACAGGCCGTGATGTTGTGCCCAATATCTCGTCTTTTTTTTTTTTTTTTTTTTTTTTTAATGAGAGAAAGAGAAAAATAGATTAAAATTTGAGATGAATTAAAATTAATAAGTTAATAATTTATATAAGTTAATAAATAAGTTAAATTACTGTTTTCATCTATAACTTGTTTAGTCATAACTTGACAAGTTATTGTTCATAATTCACGATTTTTGTCAATAATTTGTTTGGCTACGAATCATAACTTGATAAGTTTGTCCATAACTTATCTAGTTATGAATCATAACTTGACAAGTTATAGTCTATTAATTTTTATAACTAAAAATTGGCCTATATACTTTCTTAAGTTTTTCATATTGACATATTTCTTACTATTTCTACTTTTATTTATTTATTTATTTAAGATATCAATGTTTTTCTTTAGTGGATGTTTAGTTCATAAATTTAGAATCAAATTTAAAATTATTTTTAATTTATGTGTATTTTTTATAAGAAAAATACTATAACGAATTAAAAATTATAATTCAATTTTTTATATGATTTAAATTATGATGCGAATACACCAATGCATATAAGGTTTTGATCCGTGTGGTAAATTCGCAGTCAAATGCACATGCGCATGGCGTTTCATAGCCACTAAATCAATACTGACACACATCCACATATAGATATACGTTTACCATCTTGTCTAAGCCATACAAAAAAAAGTTTAGTACATGTTTTAATTATTTCCATCAACTTATGAAATCTAGTTGCAGTGAATTATGTGATCGTGTATATTTTATGGCCAAATAAGTTAAAGACTATTATTAGGTTGGCTAGGCGCCCTAGGTTGTAACTTGTGTGGTATAGAAAAGGAGAAGTAAAAAGCATGGGTTTTTAGTTGGTACTTTAAAATCATATTTTTTAAAGTATTTAATAAAATAAAAACGATGTTCAAATTTCTATAAAGCGATAAAAATGTTAGAATAAATTAGTTTATAACGTTTTACATATTTATTAAGTTTAAAAGTATTTCAAAAGAGGAATGAGAGTTTTGAAAAGTCAAAAAATTTCTGAAAACCATTTGAAAGAGTTTTAAAAGGCCAAAAAATTGTCAAAAACCATTCAAAACGGTTCTAAAAGAAACAACGAACGACCAAACCAAAATTTAGCTTTTCAGAAACAACGACGAACATGTTCTAAGCAAAAATTGATATTTTGCATTTTGCTCTCCTCTCCAATAAATTTAGGAACAAGCCAAAGTTGGATAGAACTTGTTTATATTTTGTCAACCACTCTTTATATGTATATAGAATAGTATTAAGACCATCAACTATGATCCCAAATAATAATCAATTGTCATTTTTCGTCTCATAAATACAATTTCTTATTATTAATCAATATATACAATTTTCTAGATGCATATTAATAAAAAAAAAAAAAATAATCAACTTACATACCACGTTAGATTTTAACATAATAAAATTGAAATTAGAGTGATCGTCTGTGGCTAACATTTCTTATTTTATAACATACATTACCACGATTTGCATGTTGAATAATCTCTTTCGTCGTATTATTTTTCCAATTATATATTGGGTTTCTTCCAGCATGTTTAGTCGACAAAGACAGAAGTATAAATTGTCATCACCAGCTCCTTTTGCTTATTCACTAAAACTTCTGCACACACACACAAAAAGCGGAAAGATGTGATTAGCAACCTCACATTTTCTCTCTTTTCTCTTGCTAATTAACTAATCTCTGCTACAATTTTTTTTTTTTTGACATTTTCCCAGAATGTGTAAGGAATAATCTTTCCACCAAATTTGTATTACACCCACGTCATTTTCTTGTACTGATCTAAATTTGCTAAACTATACCATATTTTCTGGTCAATTTGTCATTCCGTATTAACAGAGAGATAAAGTTACCCAATTGGCAAAAGGACAATAGAACAAACGGTGATGTCAAAGATGGAAGAAGGGTTTTGTTCTTATTTGATTAAGAGTAGTTTTACACCTCATTATACCTTCCAAAAAACAGAAAGAACTAAAGTGAATAACAAATCACTAAAAGGAATTATCAGAATCCCATCACACGTTCGTGTTCTCCAAAACCCTTAAATAATTCCCATTAATTATCAAATTTGATAATTGTACATATATATATACACACACACACACACACACACACAAGTACATATATCCAAAGAGCATTAATTGGCCGAATTTTTAGGAGAACCAACTTCTTTACTTGATGATGGTGTTTATATACTGTTGTGCCTAATTTCTGGACCTAATATTTGATTGTTGACGTTACAAATGTAATATTTTTAGTGATGAAATTAACAATAATGCGTACTATAGAGTACATTCCTTTCTATTATTTGGATGACACATTATCTCTCAATGAAAACCATTAATTTAGATATCACATATGATTTTCGTTGAAATTAAAAGAAAAAAAAAAATAGAAAATATCCACTATATGTGTATATTAATATTATTAGACATAAGATTAAGATATACAGATGTAATAGTAGTTAGTTGGACAATTGCTATGTTTAGAAGTTATTTTAAGATTATGAATTATTGATATTTCACGTCGTCAATATGTGAACATCTGGATATTAATCATGCTATAATGAGACATCACAATCATCAACACATGGAGAAAATTAGAGAGTTTAATAATGGATTTTATTGTAAGTAAAAAATAAAAAAAAAACCCATTGAAATCTGCAACTTCCCCGAGTAATATATATCTATCTCCGCAGAGAATGATTAATTAACAACATGATCATGAATTAATTAATTAATATATCTATTAGATCCGATTTTACGTCTAGTGTTCTAGATGAGTTAGAACACTGTCTGTAACACATGTTCATTAATTAAGATATGGGTTAATTACGTTCAGTTGCTCGTGGAGAATAAAGTGTAGAAAGTAAAGGAACACACAATATGATATCGCAGTTCGGTGCACACACTTACATCTACAGGGTTACGCCCAGACAGTAAATAATTCACTATGTTCCAGAAATTACAGACACCGGACGGAACTTATTCACTCAAGGACTCCCTCTTAGACAATGATGCCGTTTTAATGAATTTCCATAGTGATTGTTTAGCGTACACCACACGTCTTCTATTCACCTGGCGAACTCCCTTTGGCCGGCAGAGCTTCCTCCCAAAAGCAACAAATCTCTCTCCCAAGCACGATCTTAATAACTCACAAGGCTCATAAAAACTCACAGACGTCTCTCTGAACATTTTTTCAGTAATAAGCTCTCAACTTCACAGACTTTTCCTCATAAGATGTTCTATTAAATTCGTGTACCCCTTGAGCAACCTTGAGGCCTTTTCTTTTACAGAGCTTCTAAAGCTCCCCTTATTTCACATTAATCACATACGCCCCATAACAAATCTCTTAATCCACCAAGATAGCTTATTGAAATTCTCTCCACGATCTTCTCCAAATAATATGCATGATATCTTATCTACACAAACAAATTTGCTTCATTATCTCCTTGATTTTCTCAATATATCTTCCACCAAGTATTGCATGTAAGACAAGTAGATAATGCCAAAGTAGATTGAAAAACATCCAATTGCTTCCAACTAATTATTTCAACACAACATTTAGCAAAAATAGAAACAAACAAGAAGAATATTATTAATTGGAAATTTCAGCAGAAATATAAATCATTACAATTAAATTGAACCTCCAATAAAGAACGGATTCTGAACAAGAGTACATCGAGGCCTGTAGCTGTCACAGTTTCCTTAAAACAGATTCGCCATCTCCACAGGTGCTTGAGAATATTATGAGCATTTGTCTCCCAGGATAGAACGACGACGAGTAGTACTTAAGCACAAAAGAACTACTCCAACGAACTCTAATCGTGCCTTCACTCTATCACCAAAAGACCTAACAACTCTAAGAACAAAGAATACACTGGAAAGAAAAGCAAAGCTCTGAAAATTTGCTGCACTAAAATGGTTGAAGAGAGCCTCTTTATATAGGCTGCGAGAAAGGGGTGTTACAAACATGCCATTAATATGAATAAATCCTGGAATAATTAACATTTAACCAACTTAATTCCTTAGGTTATAACCATAGAAATTCTGAGTTAATTTGTCCCTTTAATGCTCATAAACCCATGCACTAATGATGTAGTAATGCAGCAATTTCTCTAAATTTGAATTTTTTTTTTTTTTTAAAAAAAAAACTTTCAGATTTAAGTTGGAAAATGCAAAAGAAAAATTACAAAACAAAGCTTGCGCAAGGACAATCTGACGGACCAACATTTGCGTTACCCACGTTGTGCAGGCGCATACATTGGGCCCCTAACCCACCAGCCCGATGATTCGCACCCCTTTGCGCGCGAGAAAGCATCTTGGGTGCAAATTCTTACCCAAGCTTGAAAGTGCAAACCCTTATAAGCTTCAACAAGCTTTAGTTTCTTTCCCATGTGAGACTTTTATCCAACTTTTTAATAAGTACACTTAGAGCATCAATTTCTCATTTACTCAATAGGCAAGTTTTAGTCTTTTAACATGGTAAAACCATGTTCTTTTCCAAGAAAATATCCATGCACTCATCTTCCATTTAAGTTCAAACCCATATCTCCTTATCTTTCACGTTTATAGCCTTCCCAAATCCAGATAATCATCAGTTCAAATTGTCCACATAATCTTTTTGATCAATATCTCTTTCTAAAATCTCATTTAAATTCAAATAACCAATGTCTTATTTTTCTTTGACCAAAGCCTTATCTTTATCTCTTCAAATCTCAACTAATTAATGTCTTATCTGCAACTTTAACTTCAAATCTGATTTGGAATTTTCTTCTAAAATTTTCTTGAACCTATTTTTTGATTTTTTACAATATTACCAATAAATTACCAACTAATAAAAATACTTAACAATATCTTCCAAAATTCTAGAGGGCCAATGGAATTAAATGTTTTAAAAAATAATAATAAAAAGGAGAAGCTTCATGACCAAATATAACTTGCGTGACAATATCCATCTAATTTTTACATATAATTCGTTTTTTCATTTATTCCATGACAAATTAAGGAAAGACTTCCTATAACTTCAGAATTTTTTTTTATTGCTGATTGCCAGTTTAGTAATCAAAAGGCCCATTTGAATTAAAGGCATTTATTCCGATTAGATAAACTATATATAGCATAATAATTATGCACGAGTATATGCAAGTATTTGTCATGCATTTAAATATATATATGAGTATCAGACTGCACACCAGCTTAATAAATTGCCATCATAACAGCTGATCAATATATATGCAGGTTGGGATTAATTAGTTAAATGTACCAATCTGATAAATGTGTTAATTAATTACTAGTATGCGTAATTATAATGGACACCAGTCACATATATATATATATATATATATATGTGGGTTTGCTTCATTTTAATCCCATGTTAACCTTAATTAGCTAATGACTAGATAATTTTATCGCAGAAAATGTTGTATAATCCCGTAGGACCTACCTTCAATATGGTTTTGATCCACTCTTTGTGAGATTGTCTTTTGCGAGTCAAAAAAGAATATTGTTGATGTCCTCACACCCTTACGCAGTACCAATACAAGGAATCAACTGTTCCACCGATGCAATGGTCAAAGGTCTAAACATACTCTCCTTCCGTTCACAACCCAAAGTTCACATGTTCACTATTGGCCCTTTATACCCACTATAAGTAAGCATTGTATTTTTGCGATGAATTAATTACGACGACAGATTTGCGATAAAAAGTAGTCGTTAAAAATTCATTTGTAACGATTTTTTAACATTGTTAATAGCCATGTATCTTGTAGTGTATAAGAATTGCTACTTTTAAGGCCGGAATTCTTTTTGTGAGGGCATGAGAATTCGGACCCTATACAGTGAATGAGAGAGACTTAAACCAGACATCTTTGCCACCGTATATACCACAAACACCGGTGATACTCTTTGTAGGATTTTCAAAGCGTTTTTCCTTCTTTTCACCCCTTTCACACGGAGGGTTCCTTCCCTTCATCAGGTGTGGAGCATAGAGGATTATCTTTACTTTTAATTACTACTTGTGTCAAATTGAGAAATTATAAGCAGGTTCAAATCTTAAGAACTCGTGTGGAGAGCAATATAAGGGTTTTATGGCAGAAAATTAGATCATGAACTTAGACAATTGTAACATACGATTTGGTCTTACCCTGTTCCCCATAAGTGCAAAGACAAGTGTGTGTGTGTGTGTGTGTGTGTGTGTGTGTGTGTGTGTGTGTGTGTATAACATATGTTAAATGTTTAAAACAAAAAGAAAAAGAGAAAAATTCAAACGTGATATATGCATGTTCGAACAGCTCCTACATGCCTGTAAAGTGGCTTTGGAGAAAATACTTCAACTGAAATATAACTTTTTGCTTTATGCCTTACATCGACCACTTGTGATAAATAGAAAGTAGAGAGAGAGAGAGATGTAAGGCCACTTGTGATAAATAGGGGAGATATATATATATATATATATATATATAAAAATGAAAATGTAATTATCATTTTCCTTTTTCCTTGGTCGAGGGTGCCGGTTTTATTCTCAAATATGAGTACACCACACAAATTGCATGCCGACGTTCCATACCCTGGTTATGGGCTGTCCCTTTGTGCTCACCAAAAAGGAAAGAAAACAAAGAAAGAAAACAGATAATAAGTAATTGCAAAACAACAACAACAACAACAACAACAACAACAACAACAACAACAACAATAATAATAATAATAATAATAATAATAATAATAATAATAATAATAATAATAATAATAATGTAATCTTATTCAACAATTTAAGAATATAATATTTGTCCAAAATATCACCCCTTATTTTATTAGTTAAAAATATATTAAATATGTCTTCAGTTAATTATTAAAATTTATAAATTCAAAAATTATTTATTTTTATAATATGTTCCTATTCATATTGTGCTTTTTTGAATAATATATATGTGTGTGTGTGTGTGTGTGTGTGTGTGTGTGTGTGTGTGTGTGTGTGTATGCATTCTTCACTGTTTGTTACTTGCTGCTTCCTAATAAATAAAAGCATATTTTTAATTTTTTTTTTTTTTTTTTACGTATTTTGACTTCTTTTTTATTTTTTTTATTTTTTTTTTTTTTTTTTTGCGCTCTGATCATGAGTTTGCAACTTTTGTTTCAGGTAGTAAATCTTATAATTAATCGGCATTACCATATCCATTTGTTCAGGCTAAAATACAAGGATGACGTGGCTTCAAACAAAGCTCATGGCCACATTGGCACTTGGGAGGTGTAAAGTGGGGCCAAGAGACAAGAGCAGACAAAATGGCGAAGTGCTATGAACTTCAAACAAACGTTTAACAATGGGATTTTGGGAGTGCCATAACATAACATCACATATCAAAACAAAACTTAAACGGATAAGAGATGAGAGCAGCCAATGGCCCCCCGGCTGCCTAAACTCTTGTCGTTTCACAATCATTACATTTACATCCCCACTCTTCTTTTTTGTTTTTGTTTTTCATTCCCTCTGTCATTTCTGTTACGCCCACAGTCGCTCTTAGTTAACGTGATCTTGAAAACACCAACACAATAACGCTATTACAAGTGGGATTCATTGTTATTCAGCCAAAAACAAAAAACAAAAAGGATTATTATTATTAACGGCGTGAAAAAAGTAAAATTCATATAACCGACCTTAATTAAGTTGAAATTAAAACTTTGTTGTTGTTGTTGTTATATCATTAGTGATCTTTGAACTTTAAACACATTCTCAGTTTACCCTTTAAACTTTAAATTGTTCCTATTTAATATCTTTTGTTGTAATTTCTATTAAAAACATATAGAAAAAAGAGAATAATAAAATCATATGGTCTTTTTGTTTGGATTTCTGTTAAAAATAAATAAATAAAAACTACATAATCACACTTAATCATTTTTTTTTCGTCTAAGACAAAATTAAAATTTAAAAAGATAAAATGAGAATTTTTAAAGTTTAAAAAATAAAGTGTGAGTGATCTCGAAATTCAAGGATCAATTTTTATTAGATCACTTGATCTAATTAAATTTTTAAAATTTATGGAGCTTACTGCGGTAGAGTTTTGCATACAATGCATGTCTTTTTTAAGGTACTATAGTACATGTATGTTTCTGAATAAGTGAATATTGAATCCGATCAAAATGAAATTAAAACCAAAATAAAAATGCAACAGATCGGACGTTCACGAATAGTGTTTTTTATTACTCTGAGAATTCTCGTTTTAATTTTACATAAAATTCTTAGAATTTCGGTTGTTTCCGATTATAAGATTGTACTCCACCTATATATTTAATAACAAAATATTTTTTTATAGTTGTCATAGTAGATTTATTTTCTTTTTGACATTGGTACCGAGAGCGGTTGAATTGAAGAAAAGTAAATAAATATAGTCCCTGAAAAAATAGACTATTGATAATTTTTTACTTTTTAGTCATTAGATATATATCAGAATCTATATGTTATATATATATTTTTTTTAATATTTTTTAATTTGATTTAATGTTAAAATTTAATAAATTTTTTATTTTCAACTATTAAAAATATTATGTATATTCCGCTAATTTAATGTGATTTTAATTGGAGAAATTCTTAGTACTACTTTTTAATCCTTGAATAAAAACTTTGATGAAAAGTTAAAATAACTTGTGGACAGAATTTTACAGTAATAAAAAAAAAAAATTAAAACCCTCAAATATGTGTATGATTCCCAGTATACCCTTATTTAAATTTGAGTGTTAACTCTGCATTGGGCAATGATTAAGCCACACATATAATCTTCTCACTCCAACTTAATTGACGTATAATGAAATTGGACCACATTTCATTTAATAAGCCATCAATTTAATTTTTTTAAAATTTTTTAAGTTACATGGATAGTACTAAGTATTTCTCTTTCAATTGATCAAGACATAACACAAGTATTTAAAATTTGACGTGACTTGTAAACCACTGAAACAATGTTGGACAAGCTTGCACTGTTTTTTATATCAAAAGGCCATATACCGGCTGAGGTATAGTTCCAAACTTTGTACTTGTTTCTTTTCTCCCTTTTGCGCTAAGTGACAGAAAATAACTTGGAGATTTCATATGGGAAAGAAAAAACACACCATTAAAATTTCGATCATTCGAAAAACAGTATAGATCATTTCGTGCAAGGCTCGCAAAAACAAGGATTGATGTTTGGTTAGAGGATTTAAATTATTATTTGAATCATGGTTCATGATTTTCGTTATAGTTTTTTTCTCATAAAAAAATACACATAAATTATATTAAAAATAGTTCTAATTTTATAATTCTAATCCATGAATCAATTATGTGAGGAAAACAAAAAAAAAAAAAAAGGAAGAGGGACAAGGGTGTTCATAATGGAGCTTAACGGAATTTAAAGGGAGAGAGAGAGAGAGAGAGAGAGAGAGAGAGAGAGAGAGAGAGAGAGAGAGAGAGAGAGAGAGAGAGAGAGAGAGAGAGAGAGAGAGAGAGAGAGAGAGAGAGAGAGAGAGAGGGAGGCAAAAGAATTTGCTTGTATAATTGTCTCTCGAATTGTTGACTTGCTAGCTTGTTTTTAGGCTTGGACAAAGGAGGTTTTGGCTAGGTTGAGACAGCTGGGAGCTTTTTAGATATCTTTAAAAAAAAAAATAAGAGTTAATGTCATTTATTTTGGTCAAGAAATCAGGAAAAGGAAAAAAAAAAAAAAAAAAAAAAAAAAAGGAATTGAACTGTATATGAAGAAATAGTTAGTACGGGAATAAAAGAAGAAGATTTTTAAAGTAACTATTGATATGTTTTTATTTTTAACACTAAAATTATTTGTTTACATTTTTTTTTTTAATTTAATGTGAATTTAATTAAATTTAATGATCAGAAACACACACTACCGATAATTAATTAATTGTCGTGTTGCAAAGACCACATAATTTGCTTATATTTTCTCCTAAAAAGCTATAAGCTATGATGGGGGTAAAAATTAATTGCCTGCGTTGAACGGTTAAAGGACTACCCTTTACGACAATATTTAACACAAAATTCGTTAAAGTCATATTTTGATTCAAAAGAAGATAAAGATGACGGTGTAGACTGTAGGATAAGTTGTAGAGATTGTTTGCTATACGTCTTTTAGAACTATTATAACAATATTATTGAAATGGAAGTACAAAATTTAGATACATGTGTGGGAAAATTTTATACTTTAATAAGAGAGTACTTGTTATGAAAAAAAAAATTTAAAAAATTTAAACTTCTTGTTAATTTTATAGAATATATGAGGCAAAATAGAAATGGTATACTGTTTGTCATTTATTCTTAATGACTGAAGAACTCTGGGTTGGTGGCCTAACATGCGAAACTCAAACACATAGATAGCGAGAGATGCGTTTCATGATGTCACATTGCAAGTAGTAATAACTAATCAACCCAATAATTTATTCATTATGACTAACTAATTGAGTTTTTGGCAAATTGAACTTCAATTAGATTCAACTTCAAGACATTTTCACACCATCGGTTACCAGGTGGTAAAGAAAAGCATTGTGCCACAAGAAAAATTGTAAACGAAAGCTTTTTTTTAATTATTTTTTTAGGGTGAATTAGAGAAAAATCATTTTTGTAAAGTCGGTATTCAAATTAGGATAATCCAATTCCAAGTTATGAATGTGTACACAAGCCAAATAAGACTAAAAGATTTTCTGAATGCAGTTGAATTCCATATAATACATGCACTTTTTTTCTTTTCCACCCTATAAACTTTGCCTAGAATCTGGATCAACAGGATCTATACACAAAAGTAACTTCACTGAACAAGAATAAACCAATTAGCCCCTGAATACAAGTCGTCCTTTTTTTTAATTTTTTTTTTTTATCCTCAAGACTTTCTTCAATAGTTCCAAAGGCAATCCAAGTCGACAGGACCAGCGGAAGACGACGGGTCGTTTTGATCCTCAAACGACCTCTGAACCATGTCATGGTGAGAAACCATTGAAGAAGAGACATCCGTCTCGTGAGAAAACTCTGTTTTGGCGCTTCTCTTCGCTCCCGTTGCATGGTTTTCAAGGAAAAGGCTTAAAACAGATTGGTCTTGCATCAGAACAGAATCTGCGTAGCTCAAATTCATAAAACTCTGCGGGATTTGGTTGGAGTAAAATGGGAAAGAAGAGGAAGGATTATTGTTATTGTTGTTGTTGAAGCTCGTCTCCGTCATGTCTTTTTCATGGCTTTTCTGGTCCTCCATTGGGTCGGAGAAGCAGGTCACGTGGGAGGACGATGTCATTTTACCGACCGCGGTCCTCATGTCGTTTCTGTTGTTATTGTTGTCGTATGAGGGAGAGTCCATCAATGGAGGCAGCAAAGAAGGACCAAGATCGTTTCCATAAGAGCTCAGCCTAACCAGCCCTGACATGTGCGTTTTCTTCCCTCCACAGCTTTTCTCAAAGATTCTGCAAATCACCCACTCGTTCTAAAAGAAGAAAAAAAAAAAAAAAAAAAAGGTTAAAACCAGGGTATTAATATAAAAACAGAGGAATACAGATTTTAGATTTTTTGTTACCTTGGTGGCTTTGGAAAGATTGTAAAGAGAGTATTTGCCTTCCAGTCTGTACTCGTGCATGACCCAGTTGGATTTTTCTCCTTTAGGGGCTCTTCCTCTGTAGAAAACCAAGGTTTTCTTCATCCCAACGAGTGATTTGGCCTTGTAGATTTCCTTGTCTTTGCCTGTGGCTTTCCAGTATCCGGCTTCCGTGGCTCGGTTTGTCCTTAGACCGGTTGGGTATTTTCTGTCTCTCTGGCAGAAGAAGTACCACTCCTTTTCACCCATTTTTGCCCTCACTTGATGAAATAAAAATCACATAGTTAGATCACCCAAAAAAAAAAAAAAAAAAAAAGAGGAAAATAGAGGAAAACAGAGAATGGAATTAATTCGTATGGTTGAGAAGACATACAAGGCAAATCCCAAGGCTCACACTTGTTCAAATCAACCTCTCCAATAGCTGTAGCTGAGAAATGGTTGTTGATAACCTTTGGACAAAGGTAATGGGTTATGAGCTCTTCATCAGTCGGGTGAAACCGAAATCCCGGAGGCAATTCCATATGCTCATCTTCATTGCCAACCCCTAAAGCATTTTCCATTTTTTTTTCCTTCTCTCCTCTCCCTAAAACCGTTTATCTTTTAAAGCTTTTTCTCTAAAACCGAAATGGGTTTTGAAAAATAGGCTCTAAATTTCACAAACCAACAGAAAATAAGCCAAACACTCCCCCAGAATCCAAGCTTGAAAAACACAAGAATATATGAAGGAAAATATAAGATTAGAAAATAGGTGGGGAAAGGTATGGACTGAAAAGGGTTGAAACTGAGAGAGATTTGAGGGTGTTGTTAAGAAAAGAAAAGTGTGTTCTTCGGAACTGAGCCCTTTAAATAGTGGTTTTTTGGAGAGAAAAGAAAGAAAGAAGCGTGGCTCATAAGGCAACTTCCGGTGGGTAGTTTCAAGCTTTCAGCTTATTCTTTTAACCTTTCCTTGTAATAATTTCCATTTCTTCAAAACTTGACCAGAAACAACTCACCTCTATACCCTGCATGTATTTGTGCATTATAACAACTCATGTATAATTAAGGGTATTTAATGGTACTTTATAAAGAAAATATTCTATCCTATCGTATAATTCTTAAGCGTCATATTTTCGTCACGTTTTATTAGTTTTATATATTTTTCTTTAGTTTCGATATAACTTTGATGTAATCCGACGTTTATAATTACGCGCTACGGATACAAAATCTATACCGTAAAAATTCCTTCTAATTAAGATAAACCTTATACATTCAATCTAGTTGTAAAACCGTGGTCATTCATTAGGTAAGGGAAAGAAAAGTAACTCCAGATTCAAAGTCACATTGTTAGTTGTTCTTGTTTAGCTAAAGTCGTCTTTTTTTTTTTTTTTTTTTGTACGTATGTGATTTTTTTTAAGAAAAAAAAAAAAAATACCACCATATACGATGGTGTTAAACTGCACGTTTTTCTTTCTTCGTATAATAATAACCATTTTTTTTTTTTATTAACTATCAGCAGAGAGAGCCTGAACGTGAATATAGTCGCAAAATCCCACATCACATCTTTGAAGTATCAGCAACAAGAATTTCCAGCAATCTGGCCTAATTGACCCATACCCAACATGTCATCCACTCAATAGGTGAGCTGTTTTCCTCATGAATGAATGAACTTAATAAATATTAGTGAACGAGAAAAAAAAAAAAAAAAAAAATTGCACTGAATTATGCTAATTAGTCTGCAAAATAATCAAAACTGATTTTTTTTTCTTTATTTTTTTAACGAGTTCTTTTATGTGCAAAGGAGTGAGTTTGTTAAACTAGTAGACAAAATACAACAATATTCCTACACACATGTGAATTGTCTTTTCAGACATGTGCTGTTCACACGTACGAGGTGTGTATGGCCTTTTGTTGTAATACATTTTCTCGTCTTATACAAACTACAAATAGTTATCCACAAAGGAATATTGTCTTGACTTTTTGCTCCACTCATCGTGCTTGAAATATGTACCTCTGGATTGGATTCCCCATGGTAAAGACATCAGAAATTAAATACTATTTCTTTGTTTATAAATTTTATTTTTACCCTGAACTATAGTTATTATGTCACTCGAATTTTAAAATTTAGTCTACACACCCTTAGAACATTCAAACTTTAGCATAAATACCCTTATGTTAGACTAGGTATCGCTTCGCGAATTCGAGTTTTTAATTTAAACTGAGATGTGATATTTTCTGATAGCTTTTAACTATAAAAATCTAAAATTAAAAACTCAAATCAGTGAAAATAAATCAAGCCTTCATCTATTTAATGCTGACATGACATTGAATTAAAGACTAAAAACTTAAGTTGAGTTAGGCATCATTTAGTTCGCGGATTTAAATTTTTAATTTAAGTTGAGATGTTATTTTATATAAGAGTTTTTTACTGTAATATAAAAGTTAGATGTGACTTTTTATGAGAATTTTTAACTGTAATAAAACTAAAAATAAAAATTTAAATTGATAAAATGAACGAGATCATAATTATCTTAATTATTAGTAATAAAAAAAAATCCAAATCATCCTTTAAAATAAATAACAATAGATTTTCTCGAAGATAGATAAAGAAAAAGAATAGGAAAAGGAAAAGGGAAAAACAAACTTCGTCCTAAGAAGAACAAATATTCCTTCCCTCTGCCAATATCTATAGACGCCAACCAATAGATCATTGATGTTATTATGTTTGCTTGTTTTGTCGAAGCAATCTGAGGGGAAACGAAGTAACCGAACCAGAAAATATTTACAGTGTCGTGTGTAGAATGAGTGCTTCCTATTTCTTCAAGCTTCGAAAATGGGTCAGAAGAAAATCCACTTGGAAATGGAGATCTAAAGCGTTGATGCTCATATCCCCTCGGTTGAGCCCAAAATTGTGTATTTATGTGGAGATTCAGTCCCAATTCGTGTGAAAATGTCTTTGAATATTCACGTGGGTGAAAAAGGGTGTTGTTCAAAGCTGAAAGCACAAACCCATTTATTTAAAATTGAGTCAAAGAGAGAGAATGAGAGATCTTTGAATCTGCCAAGCAATGTCAACAAGAAGATTAATTGTATAATGCTTTAGTACAGAAACCAGTTGCACTCGAACGACAATGTAAAAGCTCAAAAGCTGCTTTTACTTTACATCTCTATTCCGAATTCAATATTGGCATTGATCCCACAATCGACAATCGACAATTGACTCCGAGAAGGTACATGAGGCGGATGAACTGGAAGAAAAGCGACGGTGTTGATGTCTGATTGGCGTTATTGGGAAGGGGAAGGGATTTTGAGAGAAATTTCGGCCCTGTTTGTTTCCGTTTTTAATCTTATTTTTCACGTTTTTTAAAATAAAAAATTAAAAATGTGTTTGTAAAATGCGTTTGCCGTGAGTTTTTTTAAAATATATTATTACATATTTTTAAAAATTAAATTACTAAACGTAGTTTTAATTTTTTTTAAAATTAAAATTAATCTCTAAATAAAATTATCAAACACATTTTTAAAAATAATTTTAAAATAAAAATAAAAATAAAATTATTTTAAAACTAATTGTAAACACACCTTTCTATTTTTTTTTTAAAAAAAATTTCTTTTTTATTTGTTGTTAAGGATAATTTTTGGATTTTTTTATTACTATCTTCTTTAATAGTTATAGTTTTTAGCTCAAATTAAGTTTACTCTTTAATTCAATGTCACATCAGCTTTAAATTGGCGAAGGCTGACAGAAGGAGTATTTATGTTAATGTTTGGAAGTCCGAGAGCTGTGCAGACCAAATTTTAAAATGGGGTAAAATGACAGAATAATTATAGTTAAGGGGTAAAAATAAAATTTACCCTTTCTTTGTCTTATAAATGGATACTCTATTTTTTTTTTTTTTTTTTTTTTTAGGGATATAGCCTCATAGAGTTTTACATTACTGAATTTAACCTGATAGTTAATTGCCTTATCTTTTTTTTTTTTATCATAATAGTTTAATGTCTTCTTCTGTAACATTAAACTTTTATTACACACTTCTAAATACTAACATGATAATAGCGACAACTTAGCGGTCATTTTAATACAATATATTTAGCTCTTAACACCTCTAACAAGGAAAGAAATAAAAAAAGCGCAAAAGAAAGAGAGTATTTTTAAATGAATTCTGAAAAAATAGTCAATTTATTGTACTCTATCCAAAAAAGATAACTTGAAAGTTGTACTTTATTTGAAGACATTAAAATAGTAATAGGGAACGTGAACAAATATTTATATTGGACTTAAAAAAAAAAAAGCCCTCACTTTTTTTCCTAATGTTTTCATTAAAAAAAAAAAAAAAGTAGCCACTATAACTACAAGACAGTTTTGAATCATAACTGTAAATACAATTAGCATTTTAGCACACAGTCATAAATGTCATCACATTTTAACAAACGATCATTTTTTTTTTTTTTTTTTTATTTTTATAGAACCAAAAAGAGTCGTTCGAATTGCAATAATATATTACAGAGAATATAGCATGTAAATTTTATAATTTTGAAAAGATGTAACATTTTTTTTAAAGAATAAGACCTCGTTCATTTCGTCAATTCGAGTTTTCAATTCTAATTTTATTATAATTAAAAATTATCACAAAAAGTCACATCTAACTTTTTTTATTACAGTAAAAAACTCACATAAAATTACATTTTAATTCAATTTAAAAATTTAAATCCGCTAACTGAACGAAACCTGATTGTCCCAACTAAGAGAAAGCCAAAAACGCCAATTTTATTGTAAATTGATCACATTGGTAATTACTTCAGTGTCAATAATAGTTGGTATGTGAAAACAAATAATAGAGGAAATAGCCATAATTGGTTATCCTGAGAAAGAGACTACTGCTGAGTAGTTGATTTGGGCAAGAGAGCGGTCGTATTCTAGTAATGGGGACTTTTTTTTTTTTTTTTTTTTTTTTTTTTTTTTTTTTTTGGTTATTAGTCCTCAATAATTAAACGTTTTATTTTCCTTAATTAAGCCTAATAATGCCAAAAGCAATCTTTCCCTTTCAGGAAACATTTTAATAATTCGCTTTCACGCGTGGCAGTTTAACTATTTTGAGGTTTTTCAATCGTCTTGGCAACCTCAAAGCCATCCGACGGTCCAGATTTATCTGATAGCCAGCAATAATATCTGCCAGGTCAGATCCTACACCGTGCCGCCACTTGCCGACGGGAAACCAAACGAACTTATCCACGTGGGCAGTTTCGATTGGAGAAGTTGAAAAGGTCGTACCAAACTTAATTAAGTGGGCTCTGACCAATAAAACCCATTTCCCAGCTGACAATAGTGGGCCCTGCTTCCCCTCTTCCGACACTAGCCCGTGGGAGTGTAAACACGTGGCATATTCTGGTTGGATGAAAAGCTCCATCTACATTATGCTCCAGGTTGAGTAATGAATCACATCAGATTGCTCATAGTCACTTCTTTTTCTTTTTTATTTATTTTTTGAGTTTTTTTTTCTTTTTTTAATTGAAAATTAGAGAGTAGCAAAGAGTGTTTAAAATTGTATACATGTATTTATTTCCACTATAGTTTATGTTGTGCTTTCTTTTGCTATTAGTCTTGGACTTTTTCTTAGATCAAATTGGTAATCCTTATCAGAAAGTTGTTTATAGTGTGGTCCTAATAGATAATAATTACGATACCAAAAATCAAAATTATTGGAACTAGGTGCAACTTTTCTATTCTGTTTTTGCATGATTGTTTATGTTATAATTTGAATGAACAATTATCATCTTATTGACCTATTTAAGACCAAATCAAGAAGCTCAGTTTACTTTGTATTGAAATATATGAAATCAGAGCCCGTTTACTTCGCTGATTCGAATTTATAATTCGAGTTGAAGTGTAATTTTATGTTAGAGTTTTTTATTGCAGCAAAAAAGTTAGATGTGACTGTTTCTGATAACTTTTTACTGTAACAAAACTCAAATTCTAAACTCGAATCGGTGAAGTAAACGAAGTCTAATTACATTATTTTATGGAATTAATCGTGACTCATCAATTTTTATCATTACATCCTAGAAGTTCAAATTATGATTATTTCATGTTGGGTCTTAATTATAATCTCGCTTCAAAGGCACGAGTTTTTAGAATATTTGAGGATATAGATTATATTATATCCAGTTTGCTACATGAATTCTAACTGCATTTTTCGCAATATAAATGTAAATGTAACGAAAACATCACAAAATAAATATTTTAAGGACTCATCAAGAATAGCCTCAACAACCTAATTAAACATTGTCAAAATATTTTTTATGTAACTAGATTCAGTTCATGAACTAAACCGTTTAGGGTTTATCAAGGATAGCTTCACGATACTTTATAGCGAAGAATTTACTAGGAGAGAGAGAGAGAGAGTGAGAGAAATAATAGAAATTAGAAAGAGTCTTTCTGGTGAGTTTTGCGTAACCTAATTTTGCTCTGATTGTCTAAACATTTATGATTACATAGTTGGCCAAAGTGAACGCATATGGACATCACAGTATATATGAAAAATATTCCTCTATTTTTTAGTTGAAACTAAGTTTCACGATTCAATCAATCAATCTAATAATGTAGAAATATTTCATGCAAGTACATTCTAAATCGTTATTTTTCGCCTATGAATTTCATTCTAAATAAAACTCAATCATGTTGACGATTGGGTCGTGCACAAATATGAGCGACCTTAAAAGTCCAACACTCTATAATATAATTTTGTAAGTCATTGTGATTTTATATATATATATATATATATATATATATATATATATGCAAAGACCTTGTCATAGTCAAGGGAAAAAACTCCTAATGTGAATTAAATAACTTAAAATCAGCTCCTTGCTGTTGCATGCTCTAGACTTTAGTATCAGTTAATTATGTCTTTCGTTACCAAACTTTCTGTCGAGAAAAAGACACCACAGAAGGTAGGGCTTGTGCCTAACACCATAAATTTCCAAGAGTACCCTTTATCAATCATGCAGTTTGAAGCTTCTTTTAGGTTTCACGAACCAAAAACAGGAAAAGAAATCGTTCCATGCATGGCATGATTTTGGCCTGTTTGATCGATTTTGGAAAGAAGATTATGGCTAAAAATAAACGTTTTTTTTTTTTTTCTTTTTAATTATCTTTAGGCGTGCTGGAAAGAACGCGGCAATGAAATGCTTTGTTGGCAAAAACGGGGCAAATATGAATCAGTGATGAGTGTGAACTGTCTTAAGGACAAGTAATTATTAACGACCGGACAATTTCAAAGTAATTAATTTGACAATCAATCAGGATTAGCAATAATTAACCATAACAAAGGAATAGGAAACAATATATATATATATATATATATATATATCTAGTTGAATTAGAACTTGCTGCTAGAGAACTGTAGAAAGATATTGTGGGAGGCTAGGTTGCAGTCCAGGTTCAACCGAACATAAAAAAGTAAAAAAAAAAAAAATTAAGGGCAATGATGTATTGGATGGAGAATTTAAGGTAGCGTGAGTTGAAGTAAGATTATGACTCAACCACATCAGTCTCACAGGCTCACAGCTAACCAGAAAGTCTTTATAGATAGTCTTTTACCGTCATGCCACCACCACCGATAATAAGATATTTGATCACGCTTGAAAATTATAATCAATATCCTTAGTATCATTCTCCTACCTTTTACTTTTTTTCAGCTTAGCATCTATAAGTAGAAAGTTACATCAACTTATTTGACAAGTTGACAAGAAGCATAATTTCAGTATTACAACGGACAATATAAATCCATTCCTAAATGATAAGAGTGAGAGAACCCTAATATGTCATCTTTTGTTGTTATGTTGTAAGTACTCGTAATAAGGTGTTGCCACACTTGAAAGTTAACAATTAATGTCCGTAGTGTCCTTTTCCTAACTTTTTATTTTTTTCAGCTAAAAACAAATATAAATTTTACTTATAAAACCAAATTAATGTTAAGTGACTCAAATTAATTTTGGTAAAATAATCATTTTATATTTTTGGGTAAATTACTGTTTCAATTTTTTGAGAAAGGGTTATTTTATGGCTTATTATGAGTCTATAAATAAGTGATTGTGTAAGACTTTATATGTGTTCACAGAAAAGTGTGCTCAGAGAAAGAGTGTCTCTTTTTGAGAAACGGCGAGAAAAGTGAGGAGAGAGATATACAAGGGTGTAAGGGGTTTTAGATAGAGAGAGAAAGTGAGAAAGTGTGCTGAGTGTGTAATTCTAAAACTGTTAGTGATTTTTTTTCTCCCTCTCCCGTGGATGTAGGAAAGTTTTTGAACCACCTAAACATGTGTCTTATCTATTTTTCTGTTATTTTTGTTTCAATTTATTTTTTTCGCTGCATGATCAGTATAAAGGTGTGTTTTTCCTCAACACTAATATCAGAGTTGTGGTGAAGATTAAAAGAAAAAAAAGGTCAAGATAATATCCGGTATAAAATTTGAGCGGATTGAACGGTTTTGAATGAAAGAGTACTTTCAACATCTGGCATAGTACAGTGAATGATGTTCTGATTCAGCAATGACTATTGAAAGCACTACAAGGAACAAAGTTAGAAAACATGAAAGACGAAGATTGACAAGAATTAGAAGTGGAAGCGATAAGCACTATTCGTTTAAGTTTGGCTCCTAAACTGAAATATAGTGTTATGAATAGACATCTCCTTTTGAGTTATGAAAAAAAAAAAATTAGAAAAAGTTTATATGTCGAAATCCCTAAAAAAATAGACTATATTTGAAGAAACAATTGTATGAGTTGAAGAAGGATGAGGAAAGTGATGTTAGGGACCATATAAATAATTTTAATAAGTACATAACTCAATTATTAAGTGTAGAGGTCAAAATTATAATGTGGCAATTTTGTTAACCTCCCTACCCAAATCATATGAGTCTTTGGTGACTACACTCCTAGTTGGAAAGACGACGTTGACTGTATAAGGAGATGTCTATTCATAAGGAGATGTCTCAACATAACACTACTCATATGATGGTGTCAACTACTCTGTTAGAGACTACATATATGAAGAAGCCAAGTAGTACGTCTCATACTAAACAAGTTTTAGTGGCTAAGTCAGATTCAAATAGGGGTAGGAGTAAGTCCCGAGTGAGATGTTATGATAAGAGAGACGATAGTTCAAAAACCAAGGAAGGATATTGAGTGCTACTACTGTCATAAGAAGTGGCATAGGGGGAGCAACTGTGAAGAGCTAACAAAGAACCTTGAAGAAAAGAGAAAATAAGAAACTCAAGAGATTTCAGATTCTGCAAATTTTGTTAGTGATATGTATGACAATAAAGATGATGTGTATTATGTTATTGCTGATGAAAATATTTCTGACTCTTGGATCTTAGATTCTGGATGCTCGTTATATACGTGTCTATATAAAGAGTGATTTGATTTTTATAAGTCATGTGATGTTAGTACTCTGTTGATGGCTAATGATTCTAGTACTAAAGTTCTTGGAACATGTATTGTGAAGTTGAAGATGTTTGATGAAGTTGTGAGAACATTATCAAATGTTAGGCAGGTTCCTCAACTAAGGAGAATTTTAATTTTTTTGGGAGCTTTGGACACCTTGGGTTGTGAGTACTATGCGAATGGTGGTTTTATGCAAGCTAAGAGAAGTAATTTAGTAGCCATGAAGGGTGAAAAAGTGAAAAACTTTTATAAACTAATTGGGATTACAGTTGTAGGTAGAGTTATGAAGGTGGAGTCAAACCATAAAAAATCTTCTTCTGTTGTAAAAGAAGTTGCAGGAATAAAAGAGTGCAACAAGATAACAACAGTCGAAGATGATAAAGACAAGATGGTGAAGACTTGTAACAATGAAGATTCTTTGAAGAAGAATAAGACATTTTCTCATGTCAAATTTGATGAGAGTTTGAACTTGACACATGTTTATTCTAGTTGAAGTAGCATCGTCATCACCCATCCATGAGGAGTGTCGAGATTGAATACTCAAATGTGTGAGTTGAGAGAGTTTGAATCAAGGTAGAGATTGTTAGGTAAATAACTCAAATTAGTTTTGGTAAAGTAACAATTTTGTGTTTTTGAATAAGTTATTGTTTTCTGTTTTTTGGGCAAGAGCTATTTTATGGCTTATTAAGAATCTATAAATAAGTGTTTTGTGTGAGACTTTATGTGTGTTTAGAGAAAAGTGAGGAGAGAGATAGGTAAGGGTGTAAGGGATTTTGGGTAGAGAGAGAGAAAATGAGAAAGTGTATTGAGTGTATAATTTTAAAATTATTAATGATTTTTTTTTTCTCTCTCTCTCGTTGATGTAGGAAATTTTTTTGAACCATCTACATTTGTGTCTTATCTATTTTTTTTGTTATTTTTGTTTCAATTTATTTTTTCGTTGTGTGAATATAAGAGTGTGTTTTTTTTCTAACAATTAAGACTAGAGCCTTTTTGTGTAATATTTACATCGAAATCAACGAAGACACTGGTGGCATACAAGTTTTAAATATGAAGGATAATGTGAATGATTTATGTAACTGTATTTTGGAAATCAGTGCATCACTGTGGCTGTACTGCTGAGTTAATAAAATATGATTAATTTCATTTTATTAAGGTATGTTATAGCCTACAATATTCCAAAAAATAAAGAAGCAAAAGATGAGAAATTAATATATATATATATATATATATATAAACACATGATAAGGTGGGAGTTGCAACCAACTAATGTGTGATATGTGACTTTAGGAGAGAGAAGTGGTAGATTCTGGTTGGTCCATTCTATAACAACCAAAAAAAGGTCATATCCAATCCTAATTTGATTTGTGAGAAATTGACTTATTTATATTTCTATATTTTCCATGTGTTTGGCACGGATCTATTATTATATTTTGGTTAGCTGAATTTGAGGAAAAAAAAAATACTAAAGAAATTATAAATGATAAAAATATATGACATGTGCCTTGGTATAATCACACAAGTTTCTTTACAATGAAATTTTCTACCTTAGAAAGAGGATAAGTTTGACATGTATTTCCTAAAAGTCAAAAATACACACGGGTATGTATAGTTGTATATGTATATATATGTGTGAATATGGATTAATTTGATTATTTGGTTGGCTTTTCTACCTACCTCTTGAGGACAAGAAACGAAGCATTTTACTTAAGTAAAATGACAACATTTTTTTAATTGACTTGCAAATCATGAGCGGCACCAAGTTTTGAAGCACGAGCAAGATGTCCTTTTTTTTTTTTTTTTTTTTTTTTTTTTTTTTTTTTTTTTGTGGGCGGAGTTCTACTTTAATCTGTTCTAGTACTGCCGCCGCTGACAAAACATTTGGCAGGATTCAAACGGCAGCAAATTGTGTCCCTTTTCACCCTCTGTTCCCACTGTTGAGCAACAGCACAAATTTGATGTCGTTTCTCTACTAAAATACTTATAAAAACGGCTCGTCTTTTACATTTGATCGACAGTGAACTTTAAACAAAGGAGTATGAGTAGTTCTTACCGCAAATAACAGAAAACTTTAGATGAGAAAAATGAAGTCTCCTTTTTTAAAAAAAAAAAAAAAATCAGACGAGATTAAAATATAGATCTTATGGAAATTGAAATAACAAACTACGTCTTTGTATCTAAACGACATTAAAATTTATGTAATTTCCTGATCGTTGAGGCCTAGGACAGCAAATTTTAAACGACATGGCGTCGCACACTTGAACGACAGCAAAACTGAAGTGAAAACGATCTATCGCTTTATCAACTTAGACGGCATCAAAATATCAAACGGGTATTGCTTTCATTATATATATATATATATATATATATATATATATATATCAAACCAGTCTTTTGGGGGAAAAAATCTTTTTTATTAAATAACTACAGCTTAAGGGGAGGAAAAAAAAAAAGAAAAGAAAAATAGACGGCAGCAAATAAAAAAAAAATGACATCGTAACTTAAACGACGGCAAACTTTACAAAAGGACAACATATAGTTTTGTTATACGAACGACGGATGGTGTGTCGTATTTCCCACATAAACGACAGTAAAATTAAACGACATGTCTACAGGGAGATGTTTCTAAACCTCTTAAAAATTCGCAATACGTACCGATCAGAACAGAAATTTCAATTCATAAAATATAAAAAAAAAAAAAAAAAAAAAAAAAACTTGATTGCAAAGTGCTTGGCGTTATGGAGATGAGGGAATGGATATGTTGAAATTCGATGACATCAAGATAGCCGTTCGTTTGTCGTTTGAATCGTAAAAAGTCGAAATAAACCTATAGCCGAAGCGATGAGTTAAAACAAGAACTTGGAAATGATAAGATACAGAACAAACGACAAGAGCATCTACCGTCGTATGAGCTCAAGCCTATGGCAGAATTGCACCAATCTCCGAGCTCTCAAACAAGTCCACGCTTCCATGGCAGTCTCTGGTTTCAACTCTGACGTTTCCTTTCTCAGAGACTTCATTTTCGTCGCTGCGGTCGCCATTTCGTCTACAATAGACTATGCTCATCAAGTGTTTGCTTATATTACTGAACCAGACGTTTTTATGTGGAACTCCATTATCAGAGGCTCAGCTATGAGCGGGAGTCCTTTTAAAGCTATTTCGTTGTACAGCCAAATGGAAAAACGACATGTCATGGCCGATCGCTTCACTTTCCCGTTCCTGTTCAAGGCCTGCACTAAGCTTTCTTGGGTCAGGATGGGTTTGGGACTCCATGGAAAGGTTGTGAAGTTCGGGTTCGATTCGAATAAGTACATAAGGAATGCCCTTATCTTTTTTCACGCAAACTGCGGGGATCTGAGCGTTGCGAGCTCGCTTTTCGACGAATCAGCGCGGGTGGATGTTGTGGCGTGGTCATCTTTGATGGCAGGGTATGCGAGACGAGGGAATCTGGATGTTGCCAGACGGATGTTTGATGAAATGCCTAAACGAGATTTGGTTTCTTGGAATGTGATGATAACGGGGTACGCGAAACAAGGAGACATGGTGAATGCGAGGCGGCTTTTTGATGAGGTTCCTAGAAGAGATGTGGTGTCTTGGAATGCAGTAATTGCGGGATATGTAAGTTGCCGGGAGTATTTGGTGGCCCTCGAGATGTTTGAGGAGATGAGAAGCGCGGGGGAACGCCCCGATGAAGTGACGATGCTCAGTCTCTTGTCTGCTTGTACGGAGTTGGGAGATTTATGTGCTGGCCAAATGATGCATAGCTCAATAATGCAGATGGGTTCGGGGTGTTTGAGTGTTCTACTAGCCAATGCGCTTGTTCACATGTATGCGAAATGTGGGAATATTGAACGGGCACTGGAAGTCTTCAGGGGAATAACGCACAAAGACATCACGACGTGGAATTCAGTATTAACGGGTTTGGCTTTTCATGGCCATGCTGAGGAAGTGCTGGCTCTGTTTGAAGAGATGTTGAGGTTGAAAATCAGGCCCGATGAGATCACTTTCGTTGGAGTCTTGGTTGCTTGCAGTCATGCAGGGAGAGTTGAAAAGGGGCTGGGATATTTCAACCTCATGAGAACTAGGTACAAAATTAAGCCAAACATAAGGCATTATGGCTGCATGGTGGACATTCTAGGCCGTGCTGGGCTATTGAATGAAGCGTTCGATTTCATGGAAACAATGGACATTGAATCCAATGGCATTGTCTGGAGGACTCTGCTTGGAGCTTGTCGAATACATGGAAACGTTGAGCTCGCAAAGCGGGCGAGTGACAAGCTACTTAGAATGAGAACGAATGAGAGTGGAGACTATGTACTTCTATCTAACATTTATGCCTCACAAGGCGAGTGGAACGGGGCTGAGAAGGTAAGGGAGTCGATGGACAAAAGCGGGGTGATGAAAGAGGCTGGTTGTAGTCTAATTGAGGCTAATAACATTTCTGTCAAGCAATTTTTGTTTGATCCAAAATCAAAATCTAAGTTTAGTTGGAAAAATCATGGATCTTAAGCCACAAAACTGCCAGAAAATGCACTATTTGTCACTGTGAATATTGTTGAGTAAAGAACAAATTTATATACTTAGGAAGCAATTTATGGAACTCTTCATCCATTTCACCATGGTTGGATTTTGTATCAATATATGTGCTTTTGCAATGTTATTTGTTAATTTGGCCAGACTGGTTATGCCAATTCTTGCCTTAAAGATGGGATGAGTTTTCATCTTTGTTCGGTAAAATGAAAATGAGTAATTTTCTTCCAATCAATATCAAATCTCTCTGTTAAAAACAGTATTTTGTTGGGTCTAATTGTTATAAACTGAAGATATTTAGATGGATATAATATGTATTATGCTATGGCAAAAGTTGATTGCCTTTTTTGCGCTTTTTCCTCCTTGTATATAATATAAATATATATATATATATATATATTGGACCATCACTGCTGTTTTTGGCTCTTTCGATTTGGTTGTGTCTTTACTGCCTAAGATTCGTTATATGGTTGTGATTGCTTAAATTTCATATGGCTGTTTTAAGTGCTTTAATTACCTTCTTTTGTAAGAAAACTTTAGACTACTTGCCTGATTAATTATGTACTTAAAACAGCAGCTAATCATTATACATTAGACACATGCTTTATCTTAAAAAAAATGCTATTTAATTGTTCCCATCTAGGTGCATTTTGTACGTTGATAGACTGCCTTTGCACACATGACATAAATACATGGTTGGCGAGTAAAATGGAAGGGAATAGATTTACATTTCATAACAACAAAGCACCAAAGATAAAATACATTACGAGGAGAGTCACACAACAAAGGAAAAAACTCATGTTCATCATCCACACTGCATGATCACAAACTCACAAGCGTGAAAACCATTCTTCAGATGTATGTGCACTGATCACATGTATGCGTACAACATGATCGAGTACTGAAATCACAAGGGACTGATCAACGTCGAGAAAGGGCCAACCCCGATAGCAAGATTAGGAGTATAAAGACACCGACTCCGACAAAAGATCCGATCAAAGAACCGGAGATGCGCTCGCAGAATGAGTTAAATTGTCGGCAGATGGCGAACCAGTTGGTATTAGTATTTCCATTGTGTGCTAAGTATACAATTGCTGCTGATGCTGAAGCTCCTGCCGTTAGAAGACCCAGCATTGCCTGCAATAATAAAATTTTAACTCATTATCACTCGTCATGTATATATTAGTGGAATATATTTTTTTTAAGGAAAAAAGTTTTTTTTTTTTTTTTTTTTTTTTTTTTTTTTGGACAATTCAAGAAAAAGTATTAGTCACCCGTAATGATGATCGCCGAATTAGATTCAATTAGTATTTATAGTTGTGTGTCTGCGGTGATCATGATGATGAATAACAATGCTCTAAAGCAAAAAACAAACACGTGAATGATTCTATAGCTATTAGAGCATTACATTATGAAATCATTACCTTGAGTATTTTGTACTAATTGTGAACTGGAATATCGAGATAAGATAATATGTAATTTTTTAAATGCTAGCCAACACAAAAACTGATGTCAGTACAGTATATATAAAAAAAAAAGGCGGACCCTAATACTAAAGAGGTTCCCGTATTATGACAGGCTCGGAAAAAAGCTCAATCTCATATGTACGCGGTCTTATCCTCCCGAAAGAGAGACTGTTTCCGGGATTCAAACCTTGGATCCCGGGTGCAAACGCAAGCGCTCCCACCGCGATGCTAAGACCCGCCTTCTAGTACAGTATATATAATCAAATATATTTATTTTCAGAGGAAACAGGTATATTATACTGAAATTTGCATGCTGCATATATAAGAAATACTGCAATTCTATAATTAGAATTATATATACACGATGTACAGACATATAATCCCCATTGCTCCTTTACTGTCCTACTTTTATATGAAGTTAGATGATGAATTGATCAGCCACAAGAGTAGTATGATATTATTACCGCGTCAAATATGATCAAAAGTACTCTACTATTTTGTGCATTGCTCCTCACAATGTGGAAGAATGAAAGGACAAGAGACAGAACCAGATAGCCGCTCACAATCGCATTGGCCACCACAAAGAACCTAACAATATTTCAACAAAATTAGAAGCTAAGCCCTTAGGTAAATTCATTATATCATATCCTATCTACATCTACATTATAATATATATATATATATATATATATATAGACACACACACACACACACACACACACACCCATATGTACATACAGAGGAAGGGAGAGGCAGCATGCATCAAGGTAGACGACCGCCGCATCTGAAACTTTTTTTTTTTTTTGAATTTATTGGGAATTCTGAAATTCTATATTTTTCTCATTTTTACGTGAAATCGAATGAAATTTTTAGTGTACACCCCTGCCTCATGACTTATTTTTCTTACTCTAACCGAACATACATATATTATATACACACACCTAATGTATGCATATTAATAATTTAAACACAGAAAGACACAAGAAACTGAGGAATAATCTTGTGGACATATATATATATATATATATATGTGTGTGTGTGTGTGTGTGTGTGTGTGTGAGAATTAGACAAGATTACATACGTAAATGTTGGAAGGTCATCGTACTCGGCCCTAAAGCGGGTGAACCTGGTAAAGAAAGGAAGTGTTTCGTTGGTTGTTCCCATGGCAACTGCACTTGCTAAAGTACCAACAATTGCAATAAGCCTCAGAACAAAATCCAATATGGACAGCCCTTTTTTCACCCCACTTCTTGGAGATGAACTTTTGGCCTTATCACCAAGCTCAACATCGCTAATTTGCTTCATTTTTCTATATAGGTGTTAATTCGTTACAAAATAATAATAGACCAAAAGAAGTCTGAAAAACTTTTGCATAAACTTTGCATGGTGTAGCGAACTTAAAGCTAGATGGTATTTATATGCAACTTCTTAATTCGATGTATAAACCAAAAATAAAATATATATTATCCAATATTAATGACGTGGTGGGTACCAGAACCTAGCTAGCTACTATATATTTTGCATCATCATTGCCCAAAAGAAATTCAGAAACTTTTTTATATTTTTGCTACGAGGATGATGTAACATGACAGTGTTTATATTATTATCTAAAAAGATTACCTGCTCATGATACTTGCTTTTGTCATCTGAATATTCGGAACCAACTTAGCAGGAAATTAAAGAAAGAATATTCCAAGTCAAATAGTGAGGTTACTTATCTATATAACCTTATCATTCCAACTCCACGAATTGTGAACCTAAAATGGAAAGTGGAAAAATGATTACAAAAATGGAAAAGATGATGGGTTTGGAATTGTTCTTTATTTTTGTTTTTCACGTTTGAAATGAAAATGATTTTTTGTTTAGTCATTTTTTATTTTTTATTTTCGTTTTCTCTTCTCTCGAGCAGAGAAAGAGACATTAATGAGTTTATTATATTGAAAATAATCTCTTGATAAAATTACAAAACGCATTTTTAAAAATAATTTCTATATGAGATTGAAAACTTTTTTATTTCTATTTTCATACAAAAAATAAAATTATTTTAGAACGAATTCTAAACGTCCCTAATCTTCACACAGAAATCAAGAAAGAACACTTGTAAGTTGTATCCCCTTATGCTTCTAGAATGGGGCAGTTGAACATCTAGTCTGGGGTGGGGTGGCACTAAAAGCTTGAAAATTGGCAGTTTGGGTTGGTATATAATTGTCAAATGCTACAATACTATCCATAATATCTTAACCGATCCACTACTTGTAATTCCTTTTTTCACCTGGTAAACGTTTATTCAACGAATCAAAACACACTCCAAACGACTAAAAAATTCTAATTGTACGTCATTAACACACAAATATATAGATGCTAATAAAAGAGCCAGGTGGGTGAAGAAATTTGGGTTTTCTTTGTTCTTGAGGTGTTGTAATGACTAAAATGTGGGCCATTTGGCAAATGTATTTAACCACATGATTCTGATTTTGTTATAGTGTTTTTTTCTCTCAAAGAATTTGAATTAAAAAATTTCCTATCAATAGTTCTCTCATAAAATTCATACCAATAGATCAAAATTACTTATTAGAATACGTGAACTAAACGGGTATGTTTAATCTTCTATATGAGTAAGTCCCATCACAATTGAGATTGAATAGTACTCATTGGATTGTAATTCGTTATCCACATTCCACGGGTGAGGAAAAGCATGTGACAAAGAACTCTTCTTTAAGTAATTGAGATAGTCGCACGTATTTGATTCTATTGTGAGTATTAGTTTGACGCCAAATCAATATGCATCTGAAGAATAAGAAAAGAAAAACCAATTACAGTTGCCATTGAATATGTAGAAACAAGAAATTTTCTAAAATGAGAAAAACTTTCAATTGTACTCGGGTATAAACATGCAATATTGTATAGCTCTTTTGAGAGACAACAATGGAGTCTTGTACCATATACTTTATTTAACACCTTTTCGCTTTGATTCTACTTCTAAAAAAAAAACGAAATACAGATTAATGAATCAATGAATAAACGAACGAATGAACACTGTATGTCCGGTCACGGTTATCCCTGCTTGGTCTTGGAATCAGTTTTCTTGGAAAATCCGCTCTTGGAAAGAAGCCTTGACAGGAAACCTTGGCCGCTTTCATTATTGGACTTGTTGAAGGAAGTTCTTAATTTGCTTATGAGAGACCAATGAGTCTCAAAGTCCGGCTCATAACCGCTTCGTTGCATCATCTCCATGAGCCCCATCACCTTCCTGGGATTGTTTTCGTGGTGATACCTGTCGATCACGGAGGAGAACATCTCCCTGGTTGGCATTTCGCCTAAGCAAAGCATGGAAATCAAAATCTTTTCTGCTTCCACAGTTTGCCCATCTCGGCAAAAGTGATGGACAAGCATGTCCCATGTGCCGATGCTTGGCCTAAGATTCCTGTCTAACATCTCGGTATGAAAATCCATTGCTTCATTCAGCCTATTGCTTGCACAGCAAGAAATAATTACGGCGTCATAACTGGTGGAACTTGGAAGCCTGCCTTTCTTCAACATTATGTTGAGAAGGTCAACTGCTTTGATCAGTCTTCCATATGAACAAAAACGTTTGATGAGATTATCATAGTTTATACTGTCAGGAATTAGATGTTTCTCCGCAAGTCTGTCCAGAAAATTCTCGGCTTCTTGAATCTTACCATGAGAAAGAAGGCCCTCGACAATCATGCTTTGAATGGCGGAATCATGAACCCAGCCTCTTTGTTCCATCTCTCGACTTAACTCCAAGGCTTTCACAAGCTCGCTACTATTGCAGAGGGTCGTTATAGCCGCCCTCAAGCTGCGGTTGCTTGGCCTAAGTTCCTTAGAGATCATAGTAGAAAGATAGTGCAAAGCACTAGATACGTCTTTACACCGAGAAAATCCGTACACGAGAAAATTGTAAGAGACTTCATCGAGTTCCACTTCCTTCTTTTGCAAGTCATGTACTATATCATTAACAAACAAAATGTTTCCAGTTGCAAAAAGATGGAAAACCAGAATGTTGTAAATGATGAGGTCGTGAGACTTGCTTTGTCCAAGCATACGCTCCTTCAGCCTCACTGCACGAAGGACCCTGCCCTCCATACACATTAAGTGCACCAAACTTCGGTAAGTCGGGATTGAAAGCTCGAAATTTTTTCTTATCATGGTACCAAGAAGCTCCCCAACTTTCCTCAAGCTGTTGACTTTGCAAAACCCTTGAACCAGAATATTACTGGTTTTGGCGTCTGGAAATATTCCCTTCAACAACATTTCCTTCTGAACTACAGCGGCCGCTTCTCCAACCTTCCCCGTAACACAAAATCCTTCTATTAATGCATTATTAACAGAAAGTGAAGAAAATGAATGGTCCCTTAAGCCAATCTCTTTTAAGGCAATAGCTTCCTCATGCCGATTAGCCCTACACAGCTGACAAATTAAAAGAAGAGTAACATCCAAACATGGGGCCAAATTTATAGCCAGCAAATTGTTCAATAATCTCAGAGATGCAGAAAATTTTCTCTCCTTATTCATTCCTCTTATGACATGGTTATAAGCTACGTGATTGACGACAAAACCCCGCTGATTGAGTTCTTCCAGCAAGATATGTGCAACTCTTGCAAAATTTGTAGAGCTGAGCTTTTCAAGGTACAGATTACATATATCTAATCTCAAGTGAGGATAAGACACCAACATCTTTTCAAGAAGCTCCAATGCTTCCTCTAGCATTTCTCTTTTGCAAAGGCATTCCAAAAGAGCTTTACAATCCTGCAAACCCGGTAACCATCTCGCTTCTCGGGCTATATCCCACCAACCATGAAGATCCCTCAAATTTCCCGTCTTACACAAACCTGTTATTATGGCAGTGTATGTCTTGTTATCGATTTTTATATGCCTTTCGAACATGCTGTCTAAGACTCTCTTCCCATTGTGTGTCCATCCTTTCTTGATGTACACTTGAACTAGTAAGTTTAGAGCTTCATGGTCCAACAAGCTAACCAAATTTGGCTTTTTCTCCAAAAGATTTGTAATTACCTTGGGAGAATAAAGGGATTCGCAAAGCCCTTTAAGTAAAACAGAGAAGACAGGTAAGGATAACTCTTGTCCCCAGTGGACCATTTCATCTGCTAAAGTCAGTGCACCTTTCAGGTTTCCATGATCACATTCTTTGATGACAAATGAGTTATAATCAGGCACCAAACTGTCTTCTAAAATTCCAGTGACTCTCTTCTCATACTCAGTGAAGTCTGCATCTAAATAAAGTCCATTGCCAAGACTATCAAAGAATTCTGTTCTCGAGAAGTGTACATCATTATCCCTCTTTATTCTCACGGCTAACGAATCAAAACCCAAAACCAAAAAGGCCTTGGACAGTTGATCCTCCCCTGAAACATTCTGCACTAAACCATAGTTTTCCATCTCACAAACTGTCCTCTTCACTTCATCAAATTGTCTAGCTTTACAATAGCCTGCTAAAAGGATTTTGAAAGTTGATAAATCGGGTCTTGTCCCCTTCTCCATCATTTCATCAAAAACGACTCGAGCATGGTTCCACAAACCTTTCAAAAACAACCCGGCAATGAGGGCTTTGTAAGAACATATATGCGGTTTTAATCCTCTTCTAAACATCTCTGCCAGATAAACAAAGGAGCTTCTCAGTTTCCTTTCGTGACAACTCCAACCGATTAAGATTCCAAAGGTGATCTCATCTGGAACAAAGCCTATATTCTCCAACTCATGCATAAACAATTCTGCACTGTCAGCACTAAAACAGCTACACAAACAATGTATAATCCTATTCCCAGCAAGAATATCCGGTATAGTATTTATTTCAAGAAAGAAACTTAACACATCATCAAAGTCCCTCTTCTCACAATAGCCATAAACAATTTCATTAACGACAAAATCACTAACCTTGAATCCAAATGCCATAGCTTTCTTGACAAGATTTCTCGCCTCTTGAATCTTCCCATCTGCACAAAGAAGTCTTGTGACATTCTCCATAGTTGCCTTCACCATCTCACTAGATTCAACACCCATCTCAAACATATCCATAAAGACTCTAAATACCATTTGGGTTTTCTTCATTCTAACCAAATTATCAACAAGAACTTGATAACAAGACGATGACGGGGCTAAACCCTGTCGTCTCGTTCGATCATACATCGAAACGGCCTTCTCTAATTCACCACTACAAACATACCCTTCAATCAAATTACTGAAAATTTCATGACATCCCAACCAAATTCCCTCCCTCTCCATAGCCAAAAGCAAGAATTCAACTTCTCTAAACAACCCCACATGGCAAAGAATCTTTGCCATGACTTCCCACGACTGAGGAAGATGCTTGAAACCCTCACTTTCTGCACTAACCCACTTGAACAAACCCCACAAAGCCCCAACCCTTCTAGCTCCAAATCCACCTTTTCCACACTCAAATCCCAGTAATATTTCAAGCACATCTTCGGGTCTAAGCTTCAAGTCCCGACGAAACCTACGGGTGTGCTGGGGAACTACGTTCGAAATTTCCAAAAGAAGGTCCTTCTTGGAAGAAACACTAATAACATGAGCAAAGTTGTTAGGTTTGTCTTTGTCTAGAAAATGGGAACATCTAGAAATGACAGACTGGGCAATCCCAGAGAAGCAAAGTGATGGTGAATCCAAGTGTGATGAAGACTGTGGATGTGGGAGAGGCGTGGTGGTGGAGAAGGGAGTTCTGGTGAGAAGGATTGGGAAGAGAGAGGAGAGAGAAGCGACCTGTTTGTGGCGTTGGTGGTGAGGAGAGAGAGACGATGAGAGGATTCGGAGCATCCGATGAAGGAGAGTTTTGGTTTTGGGAAGAACGATATTTGGTGTCATCTACATCTGTGCGATGCGCTAGGAGTAGGTGTTCACCGGAATGTTTTTGCAGTAAACTAATGCCGGTAGTACAAAACCTCTTGCCAATGTTTTTTCCTTCTTCTCAGCGAAAAGGAAAAAATTAAAAAGATTATTATCACCGGTGTGCAGATTTCTCGGTTTACTTTCTAAATTTTAAAAAATTTTATTTTATTTTTAAAATTTTAAATTATTCTTATTTAACATATTTTTATATAATTTATGTTAACAATATATATGATAAAGAGAATAGTGCAGTTACGTAATTATTCTTTTTGAATTTTTTGTTAAAAATAAACATATAAAAATCACATAATTATACTTAAACTCTCACTTTTTAAGTCTAATTTTTAACATAAATTACAAAAAAAAAATGACTTAATTAAGAAATATTCAAAGGTCATACGGTAAAATGAGAATTTTAAAAATTCATAAAGTAATTTAAAAATAACCTCAAAATTCAGAGACACCAATGATAATAATCATAATTATTAATTATTCGAGGGGAGAATTTATAAGACCATTTTCTTTTCTTTGAGGGACATTTCTTTCTAGATAATTTTTTGGTGGCCTCTTTTATGGTCCATCCCAAAATTGTAATCGATCAATGAAATAAGTATTTTTACAATTTGATTAATTTTTTAATAGTTATATCTGCAGAAAAAATATTTATGTGTGACACGTTGTAAATTTTTAATGTAGACCTACACATATCTAATTGTTAAAAATACAATTTAAAAATAAAAAACATTTACTCCATTAGTGGGTCACAACTGAGAAATACATCGTAAAATTTTCTCTTTTTTATATGGGTAAAAAATTACTTTATTTTGAACACTCAAATTCTACTTAATTATTTGTTAAATAAATATTCAAATCAAATTTTGGAACAATCTTGACTGCCTCTATTATGTTGTTGGTAGCAAAAATAATATTCTTTTTAGCAAAATTAAAAGAATTTTTTAGTTACGGATTGTAATATTCTTTAAAAATTAGTTCTATTTACACACTTTTTTTATTCTCTACGCCCATTTTTTAAATACACACTCTACATGATTAAATTTACTTTTTATATACCTTAATCATTCTAAAATTACCCCTTATCTATTTTATTAAGATTATTAATTATTGACCACTTCAATTTTTTTCAAACCCATCATTTTATTTTAACTCATTACTTTAGTATTGTCATTTTGCTATTTTTTGGCCAAAATTTGAGGCATGGAGCATTTTCTCGTACATTAAAAAAAAAAAATTCTATTATGTTTTTTTAGAAAGTTAAAGGACATTTACCATAGAAATTTTTTTATAATTAGCGTTGTTATTTAGGAATCTAATAGTAAACTTTCTGTAGCAATTGCCCAATATTTTTCTAATAAAATGTAATAGTAAATTTCTTTTATGTATGAAAAACGTTTCATGTCAAAGTTTCAACCATAAAAAAATACGAAAATCAGAAAAAAAAAAAAAAAGAGAGAGAGAGAAATTATAATATTAAAGTAAGGAATTAAAATGAAATAATACAAAGGTGGAAAATCTAAAGAATTAATAATCTTATGAAAAAAATTAAAGGTAATATTGGAATAATAGAGTTGTGTAAAAAGTACATTCAATTATTTTAAAGTTATGTGGAGATGTGTACTTAAGGTGTTGAGAGTAAAAAAAAAAAAAAAAAAAAAAAAAAAAAAAAATGTAAATAGAACCGTATTTTAGAATTATAATAACATTCCTTTATTCATATTTAATTCCAATAGCATCCCTTTACTTTTTCTTCGCTAATCCAATAACATCCTTTTAATTATTATAATGTTTTTCATAACCAGGAATGTATTTCACATACCCTCGAACCTCCTGAAAGTTAATTGATATTTTTTCATATTATACAGATATATAAATGTAAGTATCTATATTAAGTTAAATTGCAATATAACTATATTTTAATAACCTTTTGCTTAATTTTTAAGTTTATATTTTCTTTACCATGCATATTTACAATATACTTAGTATTTTGAATCTTTGATTGATAACTTCATCTAATTTATACATTGTTAGTTTTTTAAAAGCTTTTAAAAGTATCATGTAAATATTCAGTGTGTTGAAAACAAATTTTGGTATTTCATATCAATTTTCACTTATATTAATATTTTGTCGATATTTATAATAAATATAAGTACCGATAGTTTCAAAAAAATCGATATTTTCATTCTTATTTATTAGAGTTATTTTTTTTATTATCATTTTAGGATCTTTTTTGGCACTTCTAGAAATTTATACAGTCAAAGGTAGTGTGATTGTAATCAAATTCAATTAAAATAGTATCAATATAGTATTGATAAAATATGAAAATTGTAGTTTAACTTTTCTGTTTATTATGATAGTAACCACGATCGCTCTCATTTTTTAAGGTGTTTCTCTAATTCTAGAGAAATGCCTATTAATGTTAGATTTAATTCAAATTATCTATGAAACAAATAATGAACAATTGCATGAGGATGAAATAAAAATATACGAAAATAAGTGTATATTTCTTCATAAAAAAGGAAATTTTCCTTTTCTTTATTTTATTTTTTTGCTTGAAATTGAAAAGTAAAAATACATCAAAGGAAACAGTTAGTAACTTTTGTTTTCTTTTTCGAGAGCTTTTCTTTCTTTTTTAAAATTAAAAACTTTAGTGAGTTTGGCAATCCGTTGCATCTTGCTTTTCTTTAGTGAGTTTTCCTTGCATCTTGCTTTTTTTTTTTTTTTTTTTTTTTTTTTTTTTTTTTGCTTAAAAGTATCCATTTAATATTTTACCTTTTCTTGTAATTACCCCCTTTATTCAATGGTTACCGTAAAAAAAAAAAAAAATAAAAAAAGATAGTGTACCACACAATTTTAAAGAATCACTAAAAAAATAATAAATAAATAAATAAAAGAAACCTTCAACTTCCCACATATCATGCGATATTGAGATGCATGGACTAGAATGAGAATAAACTAAAAAAAATATAAGGGATCAATTATTAATCCAGTTAAAAATATGAAACATCTATACGCGATTAAAAAAAAAAAATAAAAATAAAAAAGATCCCAAAATCAATTTTTTATACATTTTAGATGTATCCACTATCCAGCTGCTAAGTTGACTTTAAACAAAACTTGCAACTTGTTTGAGAATTGGAGAATTGTAAGAGTTTTGACCCTTCAATTGCCTTAAACTTGGCCTTAAAGGGCATCACATCACTCTCCAATTACCAGAATCAAAAACTCTTTCTTCTGTCTTTTCATCACAAAATTTAGTTGAAAAGCCCCTTCATTTCCATTAATTGATCTCCTTTCAGGAAAACCAAAACCAAAAAGAAAGAGCAAAAAGCCAAATAATGAATCAAAACTCAAGTGCTTTTGTGATTGGATTGGTGGGAGCAGCAATAACCTTGTCTGCCTATTCACAGACGTTCTTCTCTCCATCTCAGTGCATCACAATTGGCCTCCTTGTTCTCGTGTTTGGCTTGTTTATCAGGGAAGGTTTCATTTCCCTTTAGCACTTTTATTCTTTTTTCTTTCTTTTTTCTTTTTTATAAAAAAAAAAAAGCATTTTATGTTTTTAATAACTTCCCATGTATAAGTGTCAACTATTTCAAACAAATTGTCAGCTCTTAACTTGTTTCATGTAATTAGTTTTTCTTGAAAGATCATGTGTGGTTTGGTTTAGCTAGATAGCGTGAATTATTATTATTATTATTATTATTATTATTATTATTATTATTATTATTATTATTATTATTATTATTGTTATTTCAGTTTTTCAAGGCTATGTGTGTTCTTGAATGGAAGATTACCTAATCAAATCATCATAAGCTGATCTAGATATGATTGGTGAACTTTATTTGGAAGGTTATCATTAATTATACCCCAATTTTCAAATTTAGCTTATCAATCAAATCTGTTAATTTGGAGCCAATCATCCAAGAAAGAAAGGAAAAGAAAATAAAATGGAGAAGTAAGAGATGCCCATGTGATTACAAATACAAAGTACTAAGAATATCCTCGAGAAAAAAGCCTTGTTTGATTTACTTTTTTTTTTTTTTTTTTTTTTACTCGAGAGCTTTGTTAGTTTGTTTGATATACTTGTTTCACTGTTCCGATCATTGAAATCTTAGTAAGATATCGACATATGTAGCATCAATTTTTGTAGGAAGAGTATCTAAAATAAATAGATAAATAAAATAAAATTGTAGGAAGAGAATGCAAATCCCACATTTACTTTTACTATATATATATCTCATAATAATTGCACAAGATACAAAAGAAAAAAAAAATCTAATGACGCTTTGATGAGGAAAGTGTGACCTTGTCACCAAGGAAAGTTTGGACTGTCATTGCTCTACATGTTATCCCAGCAATTTTCCACAGAAAGTTTTCCACCTGCAAAACCTGCATTAAACGATTAGATAATAGAACTTTATGATCTCAAATATAATCAAAGAAATACACTATACTGTGTCCAATGTGTGTGTGTATCTATATATATATATATATATATATATATATATATATATATATATATATAAAGGCTTAACCGCACCCATCATCAACACACACACATATATATATAAATAAGGCTTAACCGCCCATCATCAACATAGCATGTATAGTAGACGTTTGGTTCACTTCAAAGATTTAGAACTATGATTCTGAACCATTCTCAATTTGAGAATGTGTATTTTTTATGAGAAAAAAAAACTATAACGAGTCATTCAAACCATAACAAGATTCTAATACTAAACACCTCTAAGGGTATGGAACTAAGTCATTGCCGGCTGCCGCTGCCGCCCAGTCTTGCGAACATCATCGGAAATCTAGCATGAGAAAACCAGGCGGTCACGTAGCCAGAGACGACTTGCCGGTCTATTTGACTCTGGTCCCACAGTCAGTCCTCGTGTACTAAAAAAGATGACCATGTTACATAATAATGTACTAAAAAAAAATGGGACCGGCAAGTCATCCTTGGCTGCACTACGAACCTCATTCCCACATGCAAGACTCAAGATGAAAAAAATAAGAAAGACAAATCCATGACAATCATGATATTAGGTAATGACACAAAAGGAAAGGAAATCATATTTGTTTTCCCAACAAAGAGGTAGATTCTACTACTTTTTTTAGCGTCCTTCTTGACCAATCAAATAGAAATGCACGAGGACAGGAATTTTCCCGAAGGAGAAAGACAAGATTCCCAAGTGAGAATTTTGTAAAAGAAAAGCAAGCATTGGCCCAAATATAGAGTTTTTGTGAAGAAGAAGAGGAAGCCAATTGGCCATGAAAGAATGAGCTGAACATTATAGCCAAAGACAGAAGTTATTGTTGTGTTACTTACTCTGGTCTAAAAATCATTATCTGTATACTGTTAATGATGTGACTTTGCATTGTAGCAAAAACCAAGACACGACAAATCCTAGCGATCTATCGCCATCACCTATGTTCTGACTAGATTCTGAAATCACTAGATTCTGAAATCACTTGCAATAAAAGTCATTCAATTCACGCCTTTCTTCTGACTTTCGTTACATAAATATATTGAATGAAGTTCTTCTCAGAACTTGTACTATTTGGCGGAAGAGGTTGGTGGAGTAGTTGAACAAAATTTACTCCATTTTGGCCATGAAGAGAGGGAAAAATATGTTTGGTTCTTTTGAAGTTCAAAGATTTCCTCACCATTTTTCACTCCTCAATAAACACAAACTTTTTCTGTATCAAACTACATTTTTCTTCAAAAGGTTCCTCACATCCTACAAAACTAACATGCTTTTCCATGTGGGACTAAAATGAAAAGAAAAATATAAAGCATACCACTCTGCTTTTCTTCTTCTCTTCAGGGACATCTATATATGTATGAACCTATAGGCCAATGTATCGCTTCTTGTATAAGAAAATGTAAAAGAAAAAAAAATGAAAACAAGAAGATTGTCTGTTTTTGTTGAATTCCAAACCTAAGATAAAGGTCATATAATTGGTGATGAGTATATATTATGCTAATCCAACCGCCGAGAGCATAAGTTAAAGTAATAGTTGTAAGACACTTCGCTTATTTGCCGCTTCAACGGGTGGCAAAAATTTTGGAGAAATCACCAGCTGTACAAATCTAAACAAATTTGGGACCAGTCTTCATCACAGTTATGTCAAATCTACAATAATGCCATCCAATGTGGTATTTTTATTTTAATATATATATATATATATATATATATAAAATACACAGATACATTGGATTGTGGTCAATGACGAGGGTCTTAAAAGCTATTTAGCCTGTTATCCTTAAAAAACTCGCCAACAATAAAATTTTCATAATCAGGGGGAACAAACTGTCGGAACAATTCATTGGTGTACAGCGTTGGATCAAGTTAATCTTTGACCACAAATGGGCAAAATCTTCACCGTATTTTTCAAAGTGAGGTTAGTCAAAAATTGGGGTGCTAAGTCAAAAATTGGGGCCCTTTCTTCACCTCAAAGTTCTGTATACCACACCTTATAAAAGGAGATCTTGTAGAAAGGGAATCTAATGTAATGAGAACAATAACTGTTTAAAAAAAAAAAAAAAAAAAAAAAAGAACAAAAATGAGAATATTTAATTTTTCTTTCAATTTCCTCTTTTCTTAGTGCTTATTAAAATTAACAGTGAGAGTTTTATGAATTTTATTTACTAAAATGTTGTTGTGTTCAATTGAATAATCATTGGCTTGATAAAAGGTAAAAGAGTACTTCAGTAAATTCTACGTTTGTTTTAATGAATTGAGTATAATATTAGGGGGAAATATTAGAATTTGTATACTCTCAACCCATTTTAATGTGGGTCACATAAAATTACTATTCTTAATTTTATAGGTAACCACATGAAAAAAAAAAAAAAACCCTCATCCTTTTAAAGGCTAAAAGTTGATTCTAAGAAAGTAAAAAAAGAAAAAAAGAATGAGAAAATGATACCTAGATGGACTCATGCGAGAATATAATAGTAAACCTTTTTGTAATAAGATCAACAATTGAATCATACAGATCAAGCTTTTTTAACCATTAAATACGCGTACTTTTAAATTTTTACGTGAATTTACCACCTACTGATACGTTGACATACCAGCTCCTTTTTCAGATTATAAATATATACTAAAACCGACCCAAGGCTCTACGTTTTGATTAGGAGATGAAGACCTCTTGAGAAGTACTTAAACGACACAATTCTTGTCTAAAGTAAGAAATATCGGGTTAAAAAAGTTTTGACAAGGAGATGAAGACCTTTTGAGAAGTTTTCTTAGGATTATGCTAATCTTTGACTACAAATGGGCAAAAACTTTGAACTGTATTTCTCGTTATTTTTCACTTTATTAGGCCGCCTTGAGCTGTAAAGTTTAATTAATGAGATTTAAGTAGGGGTCATCATCAATTCACACAACACGGATAATATAAAGCGTACATAAATCAGCAAACAAATTTCAAACTTGTAAATTGCAAGAAACTACTTTCTGTAGAATTCATATTGTTTCACTGAACCTTTATCTTCATCCGTTCCTGCAGCCTGAGATTTGCCCTACATGAAAACAACCACCCACGCCCAAAACACAGGCATTATAAAAAAGTGCTCAGAAAATATGAATTGAAGATCAAGCAAACCATGCACTCCCATCGAGCAAAACCGCAAGCTTGCCGCCTTAAATGCATTCAACATCCAAAGAACCTGCCAGTAATTGTAACAAATGCTTAAGATTTCACAGGATCTGAAGATAAAGATGTTGACGCGCCACTCTAGCAAATACAACGAATCAACATACCACTTGAACCCTCGGCCTCAAAAGATTGGCAACTTTTAATAGTTGGTCCTGAAGTTCCAAGCTTACATGAAAAGTTGGCACAAAAGCTTTCAAGTCAACTCTTATGATTCCCTGGATCCTAAAGAACATGGCTCCACATCCCCTCATTTAACACAAACCAGGTACAAAGCTGAGATTAGAATATATAAACCAGACTGGCAGCTTAGAAAACATGGGACCCCACAATCCCAATTTGATGTCTAGTCTTACGACCTCCAGATGATATTAAACATCCCGCTCTTTTCATGTCATATATGAGCCAAGGAAAGGTGGCTGCTATAAGTTCAATCAGCTGGCTCAAAACGGATAATTAAACTATATTTCAAGGATCTTTTTACTAAAAAAATTAAATTCAGAAGAAAGGTAAACAAAGAGAAGCATTTTTAATAGGGATGCATCTTAAAAATAAATGATGCACCCGAAAAGATCAATCCGCCGCCACATGATATATGACAATGCCTGCAAATCAAAAGATATAGCAATTCTGCTTCAGCAGGGTAAGAGTAAGTTTTTCCAATCAACCTCAGTATAAAAACCACGAAAAATTATTACTACAAAGTTGAGAACATAAAGTAAATGCAACATTAAAACAGCTTCAGGAGGATGGAAGCAACATGGCTTTGTAATCTTAAAGAAAGTCAACAGGAAAGAACACCAGGAACGTAGGTGTGCTGGCTATTTAGGTTTTAGGGAACACAAGATACTAAGCTTGGTAAATTTGGTCTAATGGACATGGAAAATATTAAAAGTGAACAAGATCTCCACATAGATTTTGTCCTTTAAGTAGAAGCGTCAAGGTGGGCCATGAGTATGTGAAACGCTGGTTCATCTGGTCTTCCGGTTTAGGCAGAAGGCTTCATCAAAAGAGGCAGTGGGCAGGCTTCAGGCTTCATAGATCTCAGCTGTTTTGATGGATTGGGAAAGGCAACAAAGGGAAAACAAGTGCATCAGAATTTTATATACGGGTATTGGATAGGCAACTTATGTTATCAAACGTCACATGCTAATATATGACTGGCCCAGAGCTAACGCCAGTTATTTTGACATACAAGAAAAGGGATCAAAGGAATCTGTCGTCTACCTGCAGGTATCCATCATAAATTCTAGTAACCATAGTTTCTCCGTCGAGAAACAGGGTTCTGGCTAGACAACCTGGTATCAGAAGCTTAAATCAGGATTGAGGGATCTCAAAACACCAACAGAGATGTTAAAAGGGAACAAAAAGAAAAGATCATAAGAAAACTCATATTAATGATAAATGGTTTCCGTGTTTTCTCCCCTATAATACAATGAGTATGCAGTCTGGAACAAGGACATTAACAGAACTCCCATGGCATAAAATTTGTACTTACTATTCCGCATAGATTGGGGTGGCAGCTAGAAGGAGTATACCCATGCAATGGCATATTGGGGGGGGAGGGGGGGGCGGGGGAGAGGGGAATAAATGGATAGACCACAAAAACATGGTAAGGACGAAAGTCTCAATGTCTTACCCAGAACCTCCAGTACGCCCAGAAGAATAAGCTCCATAAGCACCATAAGCACCACCACTACCACCAATCTGCATACAAATAGAGCAAAATAATTTGAAATCAGGAGTACAAGTGATTACACAGAAAATTATAATGCACAGCCCATAAATGATGAAACAGCATAAACACATGAGAAAGCGGCTAGTAAACGGAGCTCTCTCTCTCTCTCTCTCTCTCTCTCTCTCTATATATATATATATATATATATATATATATATATATATATATGTATATATATATGTGTCGATTTCATTGATAGTTTAAGAACTGTTGTATGGAAAAAGTATTGGCCCTTGGCAGGATACCTGGGAACCACCATAACTTCCATAACTGTCAGAAGATGCCAAATCACTTGACGCACCATAACCGCCAGAATAAGAATGACCACGTCCATGTCTTTTACTGTCTCTACTTTCATAATTTAGACCATCTGGACCATCTGCTGATACAGGAAGATATGGTAGAACTGGAAGCAAAGTAGGAAGAGCACCCTCCCTATCAAAAATATTAGCTCTCAATCGTGTAACCACATGAATAAGAGCATCCTTCGCCACATCAAGATCTCCAGCAATCTGATGAGATGAAAAAATTTGTTAATAGAAAACATATGGTGCCAACTCGACCGAGAAAGAGCTCAGACAATAATAATCGAATGGCTTCACTAACACAGGAATCTTTTTTTTTTTTTTTTTATTTCTAACTAAAGAACAAATAAACAATCACCTGAACCATCTCATCATCTTCAGATGCAATTTTTGGAAGGTTTTCCTTAGCAAGTATACGAATATTGGCTTTGGTAGCCCTCCTCATTTCAGTTACAATGGCACCTCCTTTACCAATAAGGCAGCCAATTCGTGATGTAGGCACAAGGAGACGGGTTGTGAATGAGATAATTCCTGAATCCCTTTCAACTTTCTCGCTGCATTTTGGTTGCAGGCGCACTGCTGCTTCAATAGTCGGAGAATATGACTCCTCAAAAAACTGAAAAGGTCAGGACAAAAAAGCAATCAAGACCAAATTAAAGCATCCTCCACGAAATGCTAGGAAATTCTAGGATTATTAACTGTACGAGAAAAAATATATATTTTACCTCCTTGGCAGAAACAGTTATCAAGCAATCATCTCCTTCAGTTGCGGAACTGTCAACCTTGATGACTGCCCCAGATTCTTGTCTGATCTGATTAATTATGGTACCACCCTTCCCAATCACACCCCCAATATTTCCAGTTGGACAAACCAAACGAAGAGAGAATTCTTTTGAAGAACCTTCATCCCTAGGAGCCGAATACAAAGAACGTGACCAATCTCCAGCATCACCTTTATATCCTCCATAGTGGCCCATCAGAGGAGCTATTCCCACAATTGGGGCACCCGCACCCGGACCCATGAGTGAACCGCCAGAAGGATATACACTAGGCGCAGCAGATGTGAGCAAATGTTGAGATCTCGATGGATTATCATGAAGGCGAGATGCAATTTGATAGAGAGCCTTTTTGACAACTGGAGCATCACCAGATATCTGAACCACAAAACCAGTTTCGAATAGATAAGCAGTTCACCCTTTTATCGAGCTAGAAACAAGATTTCTATTAAACCATACGTTAACATATTTCTGGAAACCACACCTTGAATTAACATCAGTAAATCTTTCACACATCTAGCACCAAGGAAAACAGTCGATATACACCAGATTATTTTAAAACAAACAAGGACGTGCTATAAAATCTTCTAAAAAAATCAGAAACAACCTTTTCTTTTGGAATTATTGTAACCAGCACCTAAAACAGGTCCACAAATTTACCAAGCAGTAGCATCACACAAAAAGCCAATATAGCTAGAGATCAAGGCAGACTACACAAATCATCCTAATTACCTGTACAAGCTCGTCAGAGTTCAGGGCACAAGAAGGCAGATGCTCATCCTTGAGAATGCGAATCTGAGCACCAGTGTCACTACGAATGCTCTGTACTATCTGGCCTCCCTTTCCAATAATGCAGCCAATCTGGTCAGAAGGTACAAGAAGCCTAGCAGTAACTTGATGACTTCCGTCACTATCCTCATCACCATGCAAGTCTTCAGCAACAACCCTTTCATGGACCCTAAAGAGAGCATCCTGAGCAGGGCAAACATGATTGCCACCTTCGACAGCGTTACTCTCCTCACTCATACTGTATATAGTAACAATACGCTCCTCACTTCCTGGGACTGTCTCACCAATCCTAATCTTCGATTTTGTGTCCACCCTTAGTTGCTTGACAATCTCCCCTCCCCTCCCTATGATGCTTCCTATCTTCTTCACAGGGCACAAATATCGGTACACAGTATCTTCCGAATCAATGACAAATTGTTCTCTTTCCTCACCAGGATTCCTCCTTTTATGTCCTCCATTTTCCGAATAGTCGGACTGAGAATGGGCACGCTTTCCATAACTATTTCTCTGACCAGCCATTGTTATAACAGACTAGATAACTGCCTACATATGAAATACAGACCATTCAGAAAATTCCAAAGCAACAGACGAGAAAATACCAAGTAGCTAAAGCTTAAACTGACTCGTCGAAAGACAGATAAATTCTCTCCAATACGAGTACAAAACTAAAGCAACGATCTTTAAATGCAATCAAAATAAACATGAGCTTTGCAACAATTCAGCACAGATAAAATCCCATTATTCTTTAGCTACTTTTTTTTGGGTTACAAACTAATATATAACCCCCACATGCATAAAAATTGCCAGTTCAGATCCCCAAGACCAAAACATCCTCAAGTATAATCCAAATCTTCGATCTAAAACAATAAACGAAAATTCATCGCCGAACAATAATGCTAATTTTCGAGAATAATAAATTATAGACATAGGGATTGTCTGAGCAGATTACAAGAATAATAAAACAAAATAAAAACCCTTCAATGGCTACAAAATTCATGTTTGCTCTACAAGAAACGCAGATCCATAAACAATATACGAAAATACCCCATTAAAAACAGTCGAAAAGAACAAATTTGAAACTGAATTGTCAGCTGAAATAAACGACGAATTAGGGGAAGAAGAAGAAATATAGAAAACGAAAAATTGAAAGTTAAAGAAAAAATGAAGCAATAAATAAATAAACTGAAATGAAGAGGATTTTGTACCGCGTATCGAAAGGAGAAAACGAAAACCCTAGAGAAAGACAACTAATGGAAGTGTACGAAAGATTATTGTGGGAGATATTGAGCGAAATCGGACTGGATCTCTTTTCCCGTCTTCTCTAGGGTTTTGACCGATAGTGATTGCCTTAATTCAGCTCCTTCCCCTTTCCGATATTACAATTCATAACCTCCAGTTTTCTTGAAATTAGAAAAAGTGTCGGCAAATAAGTTTAAAATTACAATTTTACACTCAACTATCCCTTTATTTATCATTTGTTTATTTTTGAAATTCCAATTAATACCCTTTTAATATTTTATTTAAACTTTTATTATTGGTCGTCAAAGTGTTATTCAATTAACAAGAAGCTTGTTTCTCATGTTGACGGAGATTGTTATGAGTGAGAAATTGAATAATTTTAGATGGACTTCTCATTTGAGGTAAGAGGAGTTGTTGGCAACTCCAAATGGAATCCTTTCTTTGATTACAACGATATATGCTTGGAATAGTGAATAAAACTCTCTCATTAAAAGTGAAATTACTATAGATTTTGCATGAGTTTTTTTTTCTCATTTTTCTTTAAAAAGTAAATGTGGCAATTTCATTAAAAGGCCACTAAAGGGTTATAATACATGACTGCACCAAAACCGTAAAAACGGGTGTCACTCATAAGACTAGACATTAGATACGCACTGCTAATCTAATAACGGGGAGGACACCTCCCAAAAATAGCTCTATAACATTTGGCCACAGAAAACTGACTCAAAGTGAGCCAGATCCTAGTCCTGTAATGGACCTCACACGTAGACACATACCTCAGACTAGCAACGGTGGGAAAATTTACATTTAGCTAAGGGAGAAAACACCACATACTGAGAAAGGTGAGTAAACCACACTCTAGCTAAAGGAACACACCAGGTCCAGTAACACGCCGAACTTCTGACCAAAGAAAAAAAGGCCGATTGAAAAACTTAGAACGGAGGAGGAAAAATTTTAGAAAGAGAGCACCTTTGTACTTCTCATTTTTCTGCTCATAGATGGTAGAAATTAAAGTTTAAATTTCTAACATTCCCCTCGCTACCTATCTCCCAAGATTTTTCAAGTAACTTCTACTATTATTTTTTTTTTTTTTCCTTTGATTGATTTGCTAAAGGAAGATGCCCCTTTGCCTTTGATGATATGTTTAGCTCGTTTTGTGTTTGTTTTTATTTTTTATTTTTTCAAGGTAAAGTATCTGATTGTATTAATGAGAAATTTTCATTCTTTGTTTTTGTAAGTTGGGTTTTCTTGGGAAGATATTGAAGTGTTGGCATGCATTTTAAGAATTTTTGAAATTCTTAACCTTTATTATGTGCTTTATTGGTTGCTTGGTAGCTTTTGAGGTTGAGAACACAGGCAAACTCGGAATTAGGAATTCGATTGTCTTTTCAAATATTTTCAATAGTTATAAAGTATCACTTAAATTAGATTTTAGCATTATGATTTTAGCGGCACACCAACATGAATTAACATAATTGTAATAAAAGGGTATTTCTGAAAATATTTTAAAGTTCAGAGGATTGAGTTAGTGATTTTAAATCCTTTGGGGCAAAATGAAATGTTGACATAATTTGAAGGGTATGTTAATACAGAATATACTTACACTAATTTGGAAATTTCAAAAAAAAAAAAAAAAAAAAAAAAAGGTTAAAAGAAGAATCCAATCCGCGAGTTAAAGCTCTCGCTTTTAGCAGCCAAGCAAATACCCTCGCTTTCTTTCCCCGAATTTTGACGGAAAATTCTCCAGCACTTTCTAGACATCCAAACACAATCTCAAAATCCTCTCCTGGTCCAAACCCCAATCCCTCTCCCTCCGTCTCGGCTACCGGTGATTGCTTCTCCATGTCGACCTCGGGGACGCCCCAGTTCCGATACACCCAGACCCCGTCGAAGGTCCTCCACCTCCGGAACCTCCCATGGGAGTGCACCGAAGAGGAGCTCATCGAGCTTTGCAAGCCCTTCGGTAAGATCGTCAACACCAAGTGCAATGTCGGCGCCAATCGCAACCAGGCATTCGTCGAATTTGTAAGCCGCTCTCTTTCTCTGTGTCCGATTTGGCTCTTTCATTATCTGTCCATAAGATATACTGGTTCTAGCAATTAGGGTTTGGAAGTAGAATTCCATGTGAGGGTTAAATCCTGCGTTTTTCTGTGTTTTTCTTTGGAATTTCGTTTTTGTTCTATAAACTAACTGAATAAGTTAAATTCTGATTTATTTTTTTCCAGGAAAGTAGCCTTAGCTGTAGAAATTTGTTGTTTTATTGTGAACAAGTCACAATTGCTGTGACCTATTAGATATTTGGTGGTTATGTCGATAGAATACAACTAAATTTATTGGTCCAGCAGAATTTGCGTTATTGATGAAGCAAAAAAATAGAGAGAGAACTTGATAAATTTTTTATAATAGTACTAGTTATGATTAAATTTCTTACAAAGGGATTTTAAACATACTTAAATAGCTGATGGAAATCATAAACTGGCAAATAAAAATCGGGAAACTATATATATATATAAAAAGAAATAAATAAACATAGACCTGAATTTAAAAAGACTGTGATACAAATTCAAGGACGCACTCTTTGAGTCAGTGCCAAACTCCTCAGGAAATTGGATTCTATTAATGCGATAATCCTCCATTACAAAATGTTCCCTTCTTATAGCTCACCGAAAGAAAATTAAAAATAACAAATTACAAAAAATAGCTAAACGCGCTAGAGCATAACAGAAATGCTGTTGAGACTTCGGTAATCGCGCTCTTGCTTCAACGGCCTCCCTCCATCACGAAATCATCGAATCTACTCGGCCTCTTGCACACTCTGGTTTCACGCCTTACTTTCCCTTTTGTTTCTGGATCTAACCCTTCCTCACCGTCTGCCTTGCTGAGCTGTCCCTCTTCTGATGATGCTTGAGTCTGATTTTGGGCCTTGGCCTGCTCTAGTTGGGCCGCAGCGTCACCCACTGGGCCAGCCTATTCCGGACCTTGCCATTGTCCAACACCAGATCCGCCTCCGTATCACTCTCCGTATCTTCGAAAACGACCTTGTCCTCAAGGTCAGACATATCATAGAGCTAACTGAAAGCATGTAACTCCTCCCAAGTGGCATCCTCCAATGGACTGTGAGACCACTGAACTAAGACTTGCTTAACGGTTTTGCCCTGTATGTAAAGCTTTCGGGATGCTATGATGGCAATAGGGTGTATTAACGGTTTGTTGGCATGGCTGAGTTCCGGTAGGGGAAAACAAGTGGTGGAGTTGTCCCCCTTAAACTGTTTCAGCAGTGAAACATGGAATGTGGGGTGGATTTTGCTATCAGCTGGCAACCCCAAGGTATACGCCACAGGCCCCGCACGTCCAATGATGGGAAAAGGACCAAAAAAACGTCTACTGAGCTTATGGTTTAAATGCTTCGCCACAGTAGATTGCCTATATGGCTGTAGTTTAACCAATACCAGCTCCCCGATTTTGAACTGAATGTCCCTGCGTTTCCTGTTCGCCAATTGTCTCATACGGTGTTGAGCCTGAAGTAAGTTCTGCTTAAGGTGCTGCAATATGGCATCCCTGGTGCGGAGAGTGTCATCGACCGCTTGGATGGAAGTAGACCCTCTTATGTACGCGGGAATTGTCGGGGGAGAGCACCCATACACGGCCTCAAAAGGGGTCATCCCAATAGCTGATTGGTGGCTGGTGTTGTAGTGGAATTCTGCCCAGCCAAGGAAATTACTCCACTGCTTTGCATTATCTGCAGCAAATGCACGTAAATATTGCTCCAAGTAGCGGTTCAATACCTCGGTCTGCCCGTCCGTCTCTGGGTGATAGGCGGAACTCATCTTCAGGCGCGTGCCCATGAACTCAAAGATTTTCTTCCAAAAGTGGCTGGTGAAGATGGGATCTCTGTCCAGATGATGGTGCGCGGTATGCCATGCAATTTGATAACCATTCCACAGAACATCTCCGCTACTTTGGAAGCCGTATATCCCGTAGGTAATGCCCCAAAATGCGCATATTTGGTTAGGCGGTCGACCACTACCAGGATCGTGGTGTTTCCCCGGGAGTTTGGCAGCCCCACGATGAAGTCCATGGCCAGATCCTCCCACACCCGCTCGGGCATTTCTAAAGGCTGAAGGAGTCCATAAGGGGCGGCCGTAGAATATTTCACCGTTTGGCATGTGACGCACTGGCTCACAAATTGCTTCACCTCACGTCGCATACCTAACCAAAAAAAATTTGCGCTGATGCGGAGGTAGGTGCGTTCTACACCGGCATGCCCGCCTGTTGGGGTGTTATGGAATTCCTCGGCGTCTAGTCCGGTTTAGGATACCTGGCTTTCACCCAGGCGACCCGGGTTCAAATCCCGACAATGGAACCACCAATTGATACAAATTCAAGGACGCACTCTTTGAGTCAGTGCCAAACTCCTCAGGAAATTGGATTCTATTAATGCGATAATCCTCCATTACAAAATGTTCCCTTCTTATAGCTCACCGAAAGAAAATTAAAAATAACAAATTACAAAAAATAGCTAAACGCGCTAGAGCATAACAGAAATGCTGTTGAGACTTCGGTAATCGCGCTCTTGCTTCAACGGCCTCCCTCCATCACGAAATCATCGAATCTACTCGGCCTCTTGCGCACTCTGGTTTCCAGCCGGTCTGTAGGTTCGTTCTCCTCGGTGACCTCCTCAGAGCATTCTTCGCCACACATGATGAGCACTCTGTTTTTGCAGCGATGATTGACGTTGTATTTCTCGTCGCAACTGAAACAAAGGCCCTGCTCACGCTTCTCCCGAACTTCCGCTGGTGTGAGACGTCTGACCGGAATTCGTGAGGGTCCCGGGACAGTATTTCCGCCACGTTGAGACTGAAAGGAGTTCCCGCCTACAGGGGTGATGGGTTGAGGCCCCGGCAGTGCCGGTGGTTGGCCTGAACGTGGGACGCCCCCGACCGCAGGGCGAGATCCATCGCGTTTCTGGAAATGGACTAAATCGTCTATCCGTTCTTCGAACAACTGGGACATCGCCATGGCCTCCGCCAAAGAGGAGGGCCGCGCAATCAGCAGCTCACGTCGGATTTCTTGTTTCAGCCCCCAAATGAAGAAATTCAAAAACATGGCCTCCGAGACACCAGTGATTCGTGTCATAAGGTCCTCAAACTTGGCTCGAAAGCGAGAGACCATTCCAACTTGGGTTAGTTTGGAGATTCGACCGAGAGGGTCATCATAGATGGATGTACCGAATCGTTTTCTAAGTTCACGAAGAAATACCTCCCAGCCGGTGAGGGCACCGCTCTTCTCCATCCATTGGTACCAAGTGGATGGTTCGCCGTCCAAGTGAAAAGCGACGACGGCAAGTCGCATTGCCGGGTTGACTCCGTGCAAGGAGAAGAACTTGTCGATCTTGTAGATCCAGTTGTCGACGTTGGATCCCGCGAAACGGGGAACATCCACACGCAACGTCTTAAGGATGGAATGGAGATCTTGCGGAGAACCCTCTGGTTCACGGCGAAAGTCCCCAGGCAGGGAAGGCGCCGCGCCGGTAACGGTGTCCCCTGGGTGCCAATCGTGGTGGATCTGAGCGAGCTGAGACAAACGGGTGTCGGTGGTGGTCATATGTTGTTCAAGAAGCGAGGTGAACTTCTCTAGCTGACCGTCGGCGTGGAGCTTGAAGTTGGCCTCCATCGTCTTCATGATCTCAACAATGTCTTCGTTCCTCATGGTGAGTCGCGGATCTGATGAAAGCACCAATTGATACAAATTCAAGGACGCACTCTTTGAGTCAGTGCCAAACTCCTCAGGAAATTGGATTCTATTAATGCGATAATCCTCCATTACAAAATGTTCCCTTCTTATAGCTCACCGAAAGAAAATTAAAAATAAAAAATTACAAAAAATAGCTAAACGCGCTAGAGCATAACAGAAATGCTGTTGAGACTTCGGCAATCGCGCTCTTGCTTCAACGGCCTCCCTCCATCACGAAATCATTGAATCTACTCGGCCTCTTGCGCACTCTGGTTTCACGCCTTACTTTCCCTTTTGTTTCTGGATCTAACCCTTCCTCACCGTCTGCCTTGCTGAGCTGTCCCTCTTCTGATGATGCTTGAGTCTGATTTTGGGCCTTGGCCTGCTCTAGTTGGGCCGCAGCGTTCACCCACTGGGCCAGCCTGTTCCGGACCTTGCCATTGTCCAACACCAGATCCGCCTCCGTATCAGACTGCCAAAAACTGAAAGTTATTCAATACACTGTGTAATAAATAGTTGACATTTGGCTGATTTGTCCATATTAGTTTTATGCAACATAGCGGATTTAGGTCAATTATCTATGGTGGGACTAAGCAATTAGGATAATATTCAGTAGGAGAGAGGAAGGCCATTGAGTAGGGTGCATATGAACAAATCACCCAAATCTCAACTATTTATTGGATGGAAGTACCACCTTAGAAATAATGACGTGATACACTTTGGTCTTCCCCTGCCGAGTAATTTCTCCCAAGTACTAGTAACAAGGATATGCTTGGTGAGGGAGAGAAGATATGAAGGAAAGAAAGTATGTAACCTCAGCGAGGAAAGTGGAAAGGAAGAGGACCTTTCTCTTGTTGGATGGGAGTACCACGTTAGAAATAATGACATGATACACTTTGTTCTTCCTCTACTGAGTAATTTCTCTCAAATGCTAGTAACAAGGCTATGTTTGGTGAGGGAGAGAAACTATGAAGGAAAGAAAGTATATAACCTCAGTGGGGAAAATGGAGAGGAAGAGGACCTTTCTCTTATTGTGTTTGGCATGGACTTCCTTCTTTAATGCTTCCACATTGGGAGAGATAAAAATTGGGGAATCAAACAACCATTGCTCCCGAAATCCTTCACTAATCCTCTCATCTTCCCTTTCCTTCCATTGTTCCTTCCTACAAATCAAGTTTTAAGATTTAGAACGTTCATATATATTAAAGACAGTTTTGCTGGCTGCTTTAGTTGGTTTTTCCATAACCATTATTTGTTATTTGTGGGATAGGGTTTTGTGGTTTTTTCTTTAATTTGTTGGTTGTGCATTTTTATTTTTTTCGTGCTAATTGGCAACGGTGTGTTTTGAATATGCTATTTTTTAATTGTATCTCGTTAACAGTATTCATATGTTGGTAAAAGCAATATTATTACTCTTTGCAGGCAGACTTAAATCAGGCTATTTCGATGGTTTCATATTATGCTTCATCTTCAGAGCCTGCTCAGGTTCGAGGGAAAACTGTATATATCCAATACTCAAATAGGCATGAAATTGTCAACAACAAAAGTCCTGGAGATGTCCCCGGTAATGTCCTGTTGGTAACCATAGAGGGTGTAGAAGCTGGCGATGTGAGCATTGATGTTATCCACTTGGTAAGTGCTTGCCATCCCAAGTTTATAAAATCTTAACTCTTCTGTATTTAACAGATACTATAGCAACTGGCTGACCCATTTTTGGAGGGGAATAGGACCTTGAGATAAGTTCAAGGGCTATTACGAGAATTTTTCATAGTACAAGTCATACAAATAAGATAACGTCTAACTCTGAGATGCACGCAACACGTTGTTTCATACCTTCCAGATCAGCTTGAATGTTTTCCTGTGACGTTTTAGTACTTTTTATAGACTCATTTTTCATCACAAATTATTTATATATTTGATAAGTTCTCGTAATTTTTGTTTTTTAAATGTCTTCAACTAGGTGAACAAATTTAAGAAAGAAAAATTTCCCTGGTTTTTGTATGTTTTAAATGTTGTACTGTTAGAGTATATTCGGTATGGTTTCTTCTTTCAGTATGTGGAAAACACACACTCTCTCTCTCTCTCCATTTATTGGGAGATATCATCTTGCCATCCTGATTATATTAAGTTCCATTTTTAGTTGAAATTAGTTGAATCACAGATGCCGTATCTTATTCAAATTGTTTTGTTGGAGACAGTTTGGAATTATTATCATGTACGTCATACACCTTTCTAAGGTCACGCATTTATGTACAGGTGTCATTCTGCGCTTATTACTTGTCTGTTTGGTTTTTTATTTTATTTTTTTAATAGTCCTATTGTAATTTCACAAGAGAGGCTCTCTGATATCTTTTACATTTTTTTAGTTGCTTCTGATATCAATTTGATGCTGTTACGATTACTTTTAACTTGCAGGTTTTTTCTGCTTTTGGATTTGTGCACAAGATTGCAACTTTCGAAAAGGCTGCTGGTTTCCAGGTTAGACACCAGTTACGCTGACGCCTTTTTTGCACTATTGTCTCACTATATGATTAATGTAATCATTATCGTTGTTCTTGTTATGTCTTTGCAGGCCTTGATTCAGTTCAGTGATGCCGAGACTGCATCGTCAGCAAGGAATGCCTTGGATGGAAGGAGTATACCTAGGTATTATATTACCATATTTATCCTTTTTATGGAATGTATTGAGATTTGGGAGCTGTCTGACAACTCTTGTATTTTCTACAACTTTTTGGATATTTTATGTCTAGGTATCTCCTTCCAGAGCATGTCGGTTCATGCCACTTGCGTATTTCATATTCCGCTCACACTGATCTAAATATCAAGTTTCAGTCCCACCGCAGCAGGTAAGACTGCAGGAAAAAGTATCTATTATTAATTTTCGTTTAGTCTCATAATTATTCTGTATTTGAAATTAGACTCACTTCTTAAGTTTTCTTGCTATTGCTTCTAAATGATATTTGGCTTTGGCACTGGGGATGCTGCTAATTGATGGTGCTTTTTGTCATCTAGGGTTTAGTGAAGCCTGCTAGCGCGAACACAGATGTGTTGCAATTTAGTAATTTCCTTGATCTTCTGATTGTACCTTAATATGCATTTGTTAATGTCATTATAATGAAAGTACCTTATTAAACTTCATCTCTAGTTCTCTACCATAATTTTTGACTGTCTCGCTACTGATAAATTTTGTTTTGTTTGAGGTGTCTAGGTAGTTCCTCTATATAACCAGAGAGTATTTTGTAAACGCATGCCGTAAGAAGTTTCTTTTTCCTCATTCCCTTGGTTCTCCCTTTGGATAGCAATTCTTTTCTGTCTAGGTGATACTTACTGCTGTCATCTGTTTTCACTAGAGTCCTATTACTAATATCTTTGAGTGGACATAGTATAATCGAACTAGAATCTTGAAAAAAATCTAGGCGTTTTTTTGTTATCTTCCCTTGTGATTTTAGGTTCCTAAGTTAGGGGATATCAGCACTACTGTAGGAGTCAAGGGTTTCATTGAAAACACTTTAAGATGCAAGGTTTATTTTTAAAGTCAACACTTTATATGGTATGAGGGAAAAGTGGTGGGAGGGAGACGAGTGGGGGTATTATTGGAAGGATTTTGGGATCTATGGTTGTTTCTAGGAGAGAAAGAGGCGGGAATTGATTGGATGAGCCGGTGGGAGGTTTCTAATCCTTCAAAGAACCCCAATCTTATCTTTCCCAATATGGAGGGATTAGAGGAGGGAATCCATACCAAACGCAGTAAGAGGAAAGTCCTTCACCTCCCCTTCCTCTCAATTTCCCTTAATACTTTTCTTTTTCCTTCCTCTTACAAAACACCCTAAATGTTATGTCTATCCCATCTTTGTGAATTGAATGGAATAAGTCAAAAGTTTTCATTTATAGTTCTAATGGCATTTATATATTATATTATAGAACTTTTTTTGAAATGGTTTAATGTGCTCTTTTGAGTTTGAACAAATCAGTGGACAAATTTTGTATCGTTCTTCTTATTTGTTAGTTCTGTTGGGCCTTCTTGTAAATAGGAAGAGTCTAAAAACAAACTAGTGGTTCTTTCTTGGTAGTATGGTGTTTGATATTCGTATGTCGTCTATATTTGTTTATCTCTGCTTCTGTATACATTCTTATGTTAAGAATGCTATTGCTTTTGTGAAGTTTTTTTCGTCTGAGACAGTTTTCAAATGTCGTTTATTGGCATTGGGTGTGATATTGGTATAAGATGCATATTAAAAAATTATCTTCTGCAGGGATTATACAAACCCGTACCTTCCTGTGAATCCTACTGCTATAGAGGGACTTTCTCAGGTAGATTCTTGTTCTTGGCATCTTTACTCCATTTGTTCATGTATTTGCGCACTACTTATGACTCTAGTGCTGTAACCATAAAGAAGAACTAAATGGACTCCAGTGGGTAAACCTAAAAGATAACGTTAGGAAAAGAACTAAATTGGCTATCATCTACAGCCTGCTGTAGGTCCCGATGGAAAAAGGAAAGAGTCAGAGAGTAACGTGCTTCTTGCTTCAATTGAGAACATGCAGTATGCTGTTACTGTGGATGTTATTCATACAGTGAGTGTCCCCCCTCTTCTCTTTCTTTCTCGATATTTTAACTACCAATTTCTAGGTTGATTTTTTGTTCATAAAATTGTTATATTCTACACGTTCAGGTGTTCTCCGCATTTGGGACTGTGCAGAAAATAGCAATATTTGAGAAGAATGGTCAAACACAGGCATTAGTCCAGTACCCTGGTATTTCCTTTATTCATTGACCTTTAGTTGTTCGAGCTTGGTTCTAATTATCTTTGCCTGTGTTTTTGTTTACATGCATATCCTTTCTATTACCCGGTGTTTGTTAGATAATTTAATGCAAGTTCTTTCAGAATTTATTCATTTTGAGCTGTAATTTGCAGATATCGCTACTGCAGCCGTCGCCAGAGAAGCTTTAGAAGGACACTGCATATATGATGGTGGCTATTGTAAGCTTCATCTATCATACTCTCGTCATACTGATCTCAATGTAAAGGTATAAATATGTGCTTTTGAGTTACGTTCATGAGAAAAGAAATGCATACATATATATAAGAGAAAAAGTTTTAAAGACATCCTTAGAAGGAAAAGTGGGTCCGTGAATGGGAAAAAGATTTGGTCCTGTTATCTGTATGCTTCTTGACACTTTTGAGTTTCTTTTTTCATTGATTGGATTTTATTATTACAAAATCTTCCAAAAATCATTTTTAATTATTGTCTGTCCTCTTTATACTTGTAGGCGTACAGTGACAAGAGTAGGGATTATACAATTCCAGATGCTAGTTTGCTTGCAGCACAGCAAATTCCTGGAGTCCCCGCCACTCCACCACTGTGGCAAAATCCTCAGGCTGCTCCATTGTACCCCGGGAATGAGTATGGTGCTGCAGCTGCCGTACAAGGTCAAATTCCTCCCGGTCAAGTACCGCCATGGGACCCAACCATGCAGGCTGGAAGATCAACTTATGTCTCTTCTCCTAGCACTTTTCGAGGTCAAAATTATGGGGCATCGTCGGTTCCTGCATATGCAGCAGCGACAATGCCCTCTGTTTCATCGCCGCTTGCACAGACCGGTCCTATTGCTTCTGGTGTGGCTGCTACGATAATGCAGCCTGGAGCTACAACAAATGTGCGGCCTGGTGGTGCTTCACCTCCAGGAGTGAGACCTGGAGGTGTTTCACCTCCTGGACAGCCTCCTTATTATCGCCAATAGGAAACATCTTCTCTTTTTTAACTAAATGCGAATTACTGTCGATTCTATCCCATTTTCTTTCCTTTGTTCTCTCTCTCTCTTTTTATTTTTATTTTTTATTTTTGCCTTCTTTAGAATCTGTCTTGGAAAGAATTCATATCCCAAATTCAATTTTAGTTGTCTACTGAAAGTCAATGTCTTATCTGCTCCGACTACAACCTGTGATTCTTGTTAAATTTTCATTACAGCATGATTCACAAATTTTGTTACTCCATACAAGTCCAGCCGAGTTTAGGACTTCATTTGATGTTAAACGCTTTATAATTTCAAGGAAAGAAAAGGGTGAAAAACAAGTTGTCTCTTTGCCTGAATATATTCAACCTTCGATTTGAGAAACTGAAATAAATGCATGAGATAAACTTGATTGATTCTAGCTCAAGAGCATTCTGTTTTTCAGTCGAATTTACTTTTTGTCCGTCTTTATTTTATTATTTATTTTTATTTTTTTGGCATGGCAACTGAGGGGATGCTTCTCTTGTATCCAAATTCCTCCGTGCCATATTGTTTTGCAAACAACCAATTAATAAAAATGCTCATTTTCAACTTAGTTGAGGAGAATTGAAAGGGGTCCCTTTTCCTCAAAATGTTTTGCAACCAAAACCAAGACCAATGAACCTATACTCTCAGGAGGTGCACTTGGTTCGTTTCAACATTTGAATCGCAATTCAAATTTTTTACTACACAGTTTTCTCTCATAAAAATTTAATTCAATTAATTTGATAATATTTTCTCTTATATAAATCACTTTTCAACTCAAATTGAATGAGCAAGAACAGACCGAAGGCAATGGAAAGGTCAGCTCTTGGCTGGCCTACTTGCTTTGAGAGTGGGTTTTAGAGGGTTCAAGCTTCGCAGTGGCCATGTGGTTATCATGTGATAATGGCGAACAAGCAAATTTATTAATCGAACTCCCAGGTTGCAGACCGGTACGGTACTAATGCTAACACCTGAACGTGAACCTGTCTCAAAAGTATAGTTTAAGAAGAATTTTTTTTATCTTTTTTTTTTTTTAACTTTTTGTGATTTATCTTCCAAAAACTAACCGCTGATTAAGACATTAATTGTTACTTGATAAACAAGATTGGAGCATAATTAGGAGCAAGTTAAGAGATCGAGCAAGAAACAAGAAGAGAAATTTGTTCATTTTCTAGCATTGTAAGGGGAGTGAAAAGAACACATAAGAACTCCTGAATGGTATAAACGAAACGCAGATGTAACTCTAATTCTTTAAAAAATGGTAAGATTTTTGGCACCAAAAGAAAGAGAGAATCCACACGTTATCTTGACTTGGTTTTAGGAATTAAAAGTATTCCCTACATATAGTTTTTGGAAATACTCCACAATTTAAGTTGGTACTTAATTTTCTGATAATAGTAGTACATGGTATAGACCCGGGGCACAGGTGCAGATATTTCGGTGAGGCAAGGTTTTGAAATTACAATTATTAAAATGTCAGTTGTGCCCCCTGATGAACTGTGCTCCCTTAATAACGGAAAATTATATAATTGTGTCTCCATTTAATAATGCTTTCACTAATGTTTTTCACTGCTACACTGGTGTTGATCCCTATTTGATTATATTAGTCATGAATCCTGAATCAGTGTGATATTTATATTAGTTAATTTTTCTATATGACCAGAGTTGATATATAGTTTAGTTTAATTTTAAACCAGTCATATAGAAAAATTAACTAAAATAATGTATTAAATCAAGGTCTCAGACACTCGAAAACTTAAAATAATAATAATAAAAAAAATCAAGTTATCAGAAAGGCCCTCGTAGACGTGTTAAAATGAAGTGAGGATGAAGACGATCAAAATACTAGCATTATCAATGAAAATAGCCAGCTTGCATTGATTTGGACAGAATTCATGCTGATATGAAATTATTCACTGAACAATTAAAATATGATCCACATTACATAACATTATAGACAAGAGAGATTTTAGGGATTCGATATCAAACACTAGCACATAGCGAACGAAATATTGAGCCACATGCTTTTAACTATATACAAATATAATAATACACACACACACACACACACACACACACACACACATTTGATGAATAACTAATGATATTCCCTGGAGTTGATTATATTCTTTTTCTTTTCTTTTCTTTTTTTTTTTTTTTTTTTTTTTTTTTTTTTTTTTTTGGCTAACGCTCTTATGTATGATCATGACCTTAAAAAAATATGTGGATGTGTTTTGGGAGAAGGTTTTCTTTTCTTTGTTTCTTTTTTATTTATGTGATAACTGCATTACTGCAGGATATAATCTCCGCTGCATGAATATATATATATATATATATATATATATATATTGGAACGGTTGCCTGGATTTACTTGCATTCATAGAATTATATTACAGGCTTAAAAGGAAAAAAAAAAAAAAAAAAAAAAAAAAAAATCACTTTTTTTTTTTTTTCTTTTTATTGTGAAAAGAATCTTTCTTAACCATTGCAGTATGTAACTATATTGTCATTGGCCTAGCACATAATTTTATGTTGTCCATTAGGTAGATGTCACTTATACAAGCACATGGTCCACCTTTAATCCCTAGAGAAAGAAAAGTTCCTTTCCCAACACAACCTGCTAAGTTGATTTTGAAATGTTTCTCAAACATGGTTTGTCCATGTTTGCTGGTAAAGAGACCACATCCCCCATTTATCCCCAAGTTACATTTAAATCATTTATTTCAATTGAATGTATATATTTATCCATCAGTGGTATTATTTTTTTAAACGTGCAGTATGTAATATTGATCCGACGATTGTAGTAAATTAGTTAATTGATAAAAAAAATGATAATTAATATAATCAGATATTTATCACATCACGTTATTAAATTTTTATATTTGATAGGTAACCATTAATTAAAAACGTAACCATTGAAAACTCTTCCATATTATTTGCATCTGTTGATCATAAATATAACTGATTGAAATTCAATGGCAAATTAAAACACGTCATTGATTCAAAAGGGTCTTTGTTGTGGGATTTAATGAAGAAAGAAAATATATAGCTAGGGTTCATGACACTTAATATTGGTGGATGTCCTAACGGTGTATAAAATGACATGTAGGTGAAATGGGTGTGTATCCATAAATATGGTCGTACCATTTTGTCGACTAAAATTGAAGACAAGGAATCAGGAGTTAAGAACGAACTCTTTCGTTCATGAGTTTTCACACAACCATATGCATGTGATCATGTAATGAGAGAGGCAAGACAGTAATGAAAGAGAAGATCTTTGGAACCTCAATGATCACCATAACTGTGTGTACATATGTGTACTCCAGGACAATCATGGAGGATTTTGTGTTTCTCAATTATGATAGTAGTTATCCCACTAAGATACGTCTCCGTTTGATATATGGATTATCTACTCTAATCAATCTATGTTTTTGGAGATATTAAAATTGAAATTTAGAGTTCTTTAAAGGATTGAGATCTCTCGCTCAATTCATTTTTTCAAGAGAAAATTACAGATTCTAAGTACTTGACTTACGAGAAATACCCATTTTAAAAAACCTTATCTCTTGACTAGTTATAGTCTAAAAGATAAAAATATATAGACTAATGTTAAGAGATAGAAATAAAAAGGGCTCTATTTTAAAGGGTACTTTTAAAAATTGTCCCTTTTTCAACTGTTCTCTCCTACTAAATTACCTATATAAGTCCAAAAGTCCTTACATTAATTGCCATCCCTCTCTCTCAATCTCATTTTAAAAAAAAAAAAAAAAAAAAAAAAAAAAAAAACTTAAGAGGGGTTTTGAACAATGAAATTAGGTATAAAATTACTGTTAAACTATGTATGCTACATGCTATCGGTTCTTACACTTTTCTCGCATATAAATTCCGAGAGATTAAACTAATTACGCAGAAACTAGATCTTTCATTTATCAATTTTGGAATATAAATTACAGAAGATTAAACTAATTAGTTCCACACATCGGAGTCATCTTAAATGCAAAAGTAGTCTTACAATCAATATTAAAGCTCAAACAAGGTCGGTCACAGTCGGATGCACAATGGATAGTGCTTTACGTCACTATACCAAACAGTCCATGAATCACTATCACATGGCGCTTGCAACGCAGATGCATGTGCCTAACTTCATATAATGGGATTATTGGGATATATATATATATATATATGTGTGTGTGTATATGTATATGTATATGTGTGTAACATCTGCTTCAAGCTACAGTCATTAGTATGGTCAATATCAGGCCTTCTGTAGCCATAGCTTTTGTATTGTCAATTAAGTTAGCTAGTGCCTGCTTAAAAAATTACAATTAATAACGTTATCTTTTGGCAGTACGTAAGTACATTGGTAACCTTTAGTTTCCTTTTTGAAGAAATTTCTTCCAGGCGGCTGTACAATCATATATTTGGAGAAACAAGCCTCTAAAAATAGCTTTTTTGTGGGAATTAGAGATTCATATTTTAGCAAATTAAACTCACGTACGTGGGGATGGAATTAAGTTATGTGTATTCAAAACTTCAGCAGGAAAAAAAATAATGAAAAAGTTCTGTATTAAAAAAAAATTACACACACACATGAGCTATTTTCTTGAGCCCAACTAATTTGAAAAAAAAAAAGTATAAAAGGTCACTAGAACGGAAACAACCAAGTAGTACGCTGTACGCATATATACATTATCAATCTTGACAGAAATATCAAAATCAATATAAAAATCATACTATAACGGAAACAACTAAGTAGTACGTGTACGCATATATATAGTATTAATCTTGACAAAAATATCAAAATCAATATAAAAATCATATCTCACAACTTGATTAAGTGTAATATTGCATAAAAGTAACGTTGCTGAGCCAATAATTCAACAAACAAAAGTTTAATTCCCACAATTCTAACAGTAACAATTTTCTTTTGTAGAAGTACCAAAATCTCTCACAATATTGGTCGTGATCAGTTAATCAAGTGAATCAAGTCACTAAAGGTCCATCTAGTTTATGGATTCAAGTCGGTAATTTTAATTTTGAATTTAAATTTTGTGAGATAACCATTAATGAAAACTTTTTTTATTTAAATTTTTTTTTATACAAAAATAAAATCAGAATCATAAGTTCAAATCAGTGAATTAAATAGACCTTAAAAGACCCACCGAATCTAGTCTAAAGATATGACCTTCTTCTTTATTATTAGTTTTTCCTCTAGTTAATTTGTCCATTATTCATAGACTTAAATAGTACTTTTTCCTCATGCTACATACTTTTTCAACTTTTGTCTGGTAGCGCATCTATGGTATCAGCTTGATCTTTGGTGGAAAAGAATATCATAATAGCGTCCCCTATCGATCAGCTGCTATACACACACACATGCATGTATTTGTACTATTTTCTTCTCTCTTTTCAATGCAAAATTTCTTCTCACATGCTAACACCAAAATGCAATGTCACATACCTATAATATTTATGCAAATATACGAACCCCCCAAAATAGACATATTAAATGTAAAAACAACGTGATTTGACAATATTACTAACAAAAATGATTTTGACCCTTTCTTATGTTAACCTTTTTTTTTTTTTTTTTTTTTAATCATCGTGGCTTTCATCATAAGGGAAAAGTGGCATTAATAGTGTACCATCTTAATATTGATGACATTCTACTACTTGGCAGAGAGACCTAGTACTTGATCGGACAGTGAAGAAAAAGATTACTACACAACATATATAGTGACAATTATTGGACTATCTATGGCTCTAAATCATTCGATACATAGAACAATATAACCTTTTGTTGCTTAGAAAAAGTAAGAAAACTTTATTTGAAAATGGTAGGGTGGTCATAATATATACTGACGGATGAAGGGAAAAACAAAAAAAAAAAATTTAAAATCCCGTGGCCTTTTGAAACTTGAAAGCTAATTGCATACAAGCACAAACAAGAGATTACATTTCGACCTTTTCTATCAGCTTTTTCACAAATTCTTAGTCTTTCTGTCTCATTTGATTTGGCTGGTACTATTTAAAAGGATAGAACAAGGGTATTATTAATTCTAACTTGGAAGCAAAAAGATTCTTTTTGAGTATTAAAAGAAACTATAACAAACTGTTATATGATATATGATCATGTATATGGGTCGAGTTTTCAATAGTATAGTTGCGTTTTCATGGTAATTATTCATCAAATATAAAAATTTGATGACACAACATGATAACAATTTAATCTCATTAATTGTCATAAATTTTTTTAATTAATTATTCAATTCATTATAACTGTCAGACTAATATTTATAGTTAAAACAATTATACCTATTGATAAATATTGTGACAACCATCAATCTCTTAAGGTAAAAAAAGGCAAATATGTAAGTCGTGCAATCTCATATCCAGTGACGAAGCTAGAAATTTTGGTCAGGGGTTAATTAGTGATAGAGTTAGAATTCTTTTTTCTTTGGAGCCACTATGAAAATTTTTATATCAATTAAAAAAAAACATATATATTCTAATTAGTAAGCCAAAACACAATATTATAATTTTTCTTATACAGTGAGGACACGACAAAAATTTTATAAGAACTTTATGGTTAAATTGATAATTTTGGTAAATTAATTACTTAATATCTAATTGATTATATTTTTTAGGGTCCTGTATTTTTTCTATCTAAAAACATTATAATGCATAAATTATACACTTTGCCTAACTTATAATTATGTATGCATTCTTTTTTAAAAGAGGACATGCACACTAGTGAAAAATAAGATCATACAAGAAACAAGAAAATGAGGGAAGAAAACAATAGACTTGCTTTAACAAATAATCCAAACTATTATAGGGGTTCAAACTCAAAGCGGTTAATATCATATTTAAGTAAAGATGCGTGTCATTACATATAATATTAGAACCATCCATTATCCAGTGGTAAGTGTGGCCAACAAAAAGAAAATAGTTAGTTATATATTATTGGTGTTCAAATGGGTCCTACAGAATGGCATCTTACAAAGTCCAAATATTTAGGGAGTTAATAGCAAGTGAAAAAAAAATTCTAGTAGACTAGCTTGTAGTCCTGATAATAATATAACTTGGTAAAGTAATTATTGAAGAAGAGGATCTTCTCGTTAAAATTCTTGAGCTACAAGCAGATCAGGAACATCATATCCATCTGTGCTGTTGTATCTTCAATGCCCACTCAAGACTATCACGAGTGGCATTTAATGGCCTTTTTTCATTATTTATATATCAAATGGATATGACAGCAAGGGAAATAATCATTTCGCAAATGAAAATTTTCCCCTGCAATAATAATAATAATAATAATGCATAATATTATTTGCATATTAGTGAAGAGTTCCATAAAATAATTATGATTAGTCGATGCTTCCCATATTTTAATTTTAACTTAACAAATTTTCAGGAAAAATTCAACTTAACAAAGATATCTGACATATATTGAGTGTCTGTGTGATTTAAGCAAAACACAGTTTTTTATGAAAAAAAAAAAGGCACTTATAATAATAATAATAGTGAAACTTCAGGGCATAAGAAACAAATTTATTATAATATATATATATATATATATATATATATATATATATACACCTCGACTGGGGAAAAAAAATGTAATGTATTAATATTCCAGCCAAAATCCAGCACGCGGTTTCAATAATCCTAAACATAAAGCCAAAAAAATTCAACAAATAATTAATTACTGAGCGAAATCAAGTTAGCCTCATGCAATTTTCATGGGCCCAAGTCTAACAGATCAATAAAGGATGTCAAGAGGGTCAGTGTGGTGTGACGTTGATTGATCCTCTCTATTTATTCCGCCTCAAACCCCCTCCACCTTTCTTCATTTCCTCAAACAAACTCCTTTCAAGGTTCGTTATTTCTCCCCTCTTTAACATAATGTAATTTCTCTTCCCCATTTGCCTGATCTCTCCTAGTACTACTAAAATATATGCGCACTAATTTTGGCGAGACAAAAAATGTACTACTATAGTTCTTAATAATAAGCATACATATACACTGATTATATATGTGTTCAAGAGTCGCTATATATAATTCACAATTGTCTTTCTGTGCAGAAAAGAAAAATGGCAGTCTTGGGGATTCTTCTTCTGGGATTGCTCTCAATGGCTTCATCGGTCAGAGGTTACTACTATGGCGGTGGTTGGACCAACGCTCACGCCACTTTCTATGGAGGAAGTGATGCTTCTGGGACAATGGGTATGGTTATATATATATATATATAATTATGTATACATACTGAATGTTTAAAAATCAGGTTTAGATTTCTCATTACTGCATATTATTTGATCTTAATATGGTTATCATGCAACCATTCACAAGTAGAAACTGTCGGTGAGTACCGATTAAAGATGTCATTCTATCGCACTTGCGTACTATGATTAGTTTTGATAAGATAATTAACATGACGCGAAGTTGAATTAGTTAGGTAAGTAATTTATTTGGAAAATTGAACTACAGGCGGGGCTTGTGGGTACGGAAATCTCTACAGCCAGGGCTATGGGACAAACACAGCAGCACTGAGCACTGCACTGTTCAACGATGGGCTAAGCTGCGGGGCGTGTTACCAGCTCAGGTGCGTCAATGACCCTCAGTGGTGCCTCCCGGGCTCAATCATCGTCACCGCCACAAACTTCTGCCCTCCCGGAGGGTGGTGCGACCCTCCACAGCTCCATTTCGACCTCTCCCAACCCGTCTTCCTTCGCATTGCCCAATACCGCGCCGGAGTAGTCCCCGTGGCCTATAGAAGGCAAGATTTATAGTTACGACGTGTTATCAACTCCATGATAAATTAACTAAAAACCGTCATGTAAAACTGTGGCGTAACATTTTATGATTAAGCATGTAAATCTACGTTTTTTACCCTCGTGGATTTTTGTAGGGTGAGATGCAGGAGAAGAGGAGGGATTAGGTTTACAATTAATGGGCATTCATACTTCAATCTAGTGCTTATAACCAACGTTGGTGGAGCTGGTGACGTGCATTCAGTGTCAATAAAAGGTTCAAGGTCTCGTTGGCAGCCAATGTCAAGGAACTGGGGACAAAACTGGCAGAGCAACTCCTACCTCAACGGCCAAAGCCTCTCGTTTATCGTCACCGCCAGCGACGGCCGCAGCGTCATTTCGTACAACGCCGCGCCCGCCGGTTGGTCCTTTGGGATGACGTACACGGGAAGACAGTTTCGCTTCTAGCTAGACGTTAGACAATTAGTACTAAATTAAATCATGAAATTAATTAGATGGTACGTAAATTATATAAAGAAGGGTCATAAAAGTTTTCATAAAAAATGGTCCATATATTGCTCTAGTGATTTGGTTTGAAGCTTTTTATCAAGGCTTAATTATTATAATATAGTTGCTGTGAAGAGTGATGTTTTTGTTTGCAGCCAAGTTTGGTACGTGTACGGGTTGCCAGGAGCTGTTATTGATTTTTATGATTAAAAAAAAAAAACTATGAATGATTAATGAATAAAGGTTCTAATCCTTTATCCGTTTAATCTGATATGTTCGATTATTATTGGAATTGGATTAACTTATACTTGTGTGTGTTTGACACTATAAGAGAGACCAATTATTGGATGATTGTCGAGTAGCTCAAGTTAAGATTCTGCTCGTGAGTATAATTATATAAACCTACCTAACTGTTAGACCGATCGGTCAAATAGAGAATATTATAATTAGTAGACACTGTAAAATATATATATATATACATATATATACACACGATATTGTGCAGGATCTAGCTAGTACTCTTGTGCTAGATTAATTATATATGTCAATTATATGATTGAGTAACAGTTATAACCAATTGCATGCATGAATGAATAGTACCGATGCAGTAGAGCAGAGTAAATAGGTAATAACTTTATGTCGCATTTAACTTTCTTGTCCGCTTGATTTTTTGATTGGAGAAGAAAACTTCTAGTGCCGATTCAAATCATTTGTACATGATTATTGACAAGTGTACTTGATGCAATATTTATTAGAAACCATGACAATAAATAAAACGCGATCCTAATTCCTAGCTACATAAATTACATATATGTATTCAAACATACATTTTATCAAGATACTGTCATACTCGCACTATATATCAACAAAAAGTTTCAATTTTCAGCAAGATGTACAAGCTATGAAATTTACTTTCTTATCCAAAAAAAAAAAAAAAAAAAAAAATGTACAATTTTTTTTTTTTGTAATGTTTATATAGTGAAACCAGCTAGCTAGCTTGCAAAGTTTGGACATATGCCCTAAACCCCAATATCTCAGAAATAATTATACATACATGCGTACATACATGAATAAATAGAATATATATATATATATATATATATATATATATAGAGACATGTCTACGTTTTATTTTTCCTCTGATCCAATGGATTTTAGGTATCGAATACCGAAATACGTACAAGTCCTAATAATCTATACTGTCTACGCAATTAATATGGCTACTCCTACTTGCCGACGGAAATTCTTGCCAAAAAAAAAAAAAAAAGCCCTAGTCTTAATAGAGGACTTACATAACCAGGCCCACCAAGGGTACAGTTCAGTGTGCAAGTTTCCTTGTCCAAAATATATGACTCCGTTCATTTTATCGATTTGAATTTTATTACAGTAAAAAAATTTTAAAAACAGTCACATTTAATTTTTTTATTACAATAAAAAATTCTCATATAAAGTCACATCTTTACTCGAATTAAAAATTTAAATCAGCGAACTAAACGGACTCTAATGTATTTCATGTTATCACAGTTCTAGAGTGAATTCCATCCCCCTAAAAAAAAACAAAAACAAACGAACAAACAAATAAATTTAATTACAAATAATAAACAACAAAAGAGTACTACGTTACCTTGTCTCTTTCTCCATCCAATTAGTAGCATATTGGAACACTATTTCATCATATGCTTTTTATGCAAGAGAAGGGAAAAAAAAAAAAAAAAAAAAAGGAAACGTTGTAGGCCAAACAAAAGAGAGAGAGAATAAAAAGGAGAAAACTTCTAGCTCGTGTACAAAAGTAAAGGGAGAAAATTTATTTGGATTTTAATAGTGGAGTAACTGGAGTTATATTATTATCATGTTTTGAAGTCACATTTTGCAAAGCATTTGAAGAGCACCGACAGAAATGGCATTAATTCGTGTCAGGCCCTCGTGTGGACAAAAATACTACCAGAGAGACAGATATTCGTGGTCTGCTTTTGAATGACTCATATTACCGTTTTGCGCTTTCTTTTTTTTTTTTTTTTTAATCATCCGTTAAAAAAGGAAACAGAAATTCGAAACTATTGTCAGTTTAGAATTTCAAAAATAGTATGTAATTAGTAGAGAATTAATTGCTGAATTTATTTTGTGAATCCCGAGACATAACTCAATTTATAATTATAGGGCAGGTCTCACTCACAGGGTAAGACTCACCCTTTTATTAGAGTCATGTACTTACGACCATGAATGTAATATTTTTTATGTGAATGTATATTCAAACCCTAAAAAATAAAAAAAAAATTTGGTACGATAATATTACATTCTCTTTAAAATTTTGTTTATTTTATGTAGTTGAGTTTTTAATTTAAATTTAAATATGATATTTTTTTAAAATTTTTAATTATAATAAAAAAATTAGATGAGATAATTTTTGAGAAATTTTAACTATAAAAATTTAAAAATAAAAACTTAAATCGATAAAATAAATAAAACTATATGCTTTGCATTTGTCAAGAGGGGTTGCTATATCACGTGTTCTCTTAAGCCAATCTCACGCGAGTGCTTCTCACATTATTATGCTAACTGAATTGAGTGAATCCGACCTCGTTGATCATAATATATATATATATATGAACTCGTGCTAGCAGCACCCTTGATCTTTTCTTTTATTTTTATTTTCTAGCACTCTTTGGTACTTTTTGCTCAAACAACTTGGGAGAATTATGTGTTATATACCATTTAAGAATATATAAAATATATTATATATATATATATGGTTCTTAATATATATATATATATATATATATATATTATCACGTTTTAGTAGGATAGGAAAAGCCCTATACTCTGCAAGATAGCCTGCATTTTGCATTGACGATCCATTTCACATCATGAAGTCGCCACCACATGCTAAGCATCTAGGCAAAGCTGTTTTCCAACACCAGAGCTGTCCATTGCAACTTTGTCACAAAGATAGGGATACAGGGAAGCGTGGTTCCTGGACAGTTACGCGTATATATTGCATTGATTTTGGGCTTATAACATTGATGTGAAGATAAGGAAGAAGATATAGATATATATGTGTGTGTGTGTGTGTGTGTGTGTGTGTGTGTGTGTGTGTTGTTGGTGTGTTGATTTGAGTGACGCCGTACGGGAAGCAGTAGGTCCTATGAAGTTAATGTTCAATATTGACTCGTGAGAGAGGAAAAGAAGGCCAAACCCTGTTCCCCAATGGTGCTATACAGCTAGCTTAGATGCAAAAGTGAAATGGAAATTTCTTGTCTTCATGGACCCTTGGTTGGGCCCATTGCTCTAGAGTGATTCGGTCTCAGTCAACTGGAACTCTGTTTCTTTTACTAGTTTATTTTTAATTCAATTTAAACAGTAATTACTGTTTAAATTAGTGATGAATAAATATACAGTTTAAATTATATTTCATGTTTAAATTAAGTTAAACAACTTAAATTAGAATTCAATTTTTTTTTAAGTTTAACCGTTTAAATAATTTTTAAAACGGTAAAAAGTATCAACTCTCTTTACTTTTCACGTCTATTAAATATAAATTTAAATTTTATTTCATGTTTAAATTAAAACTTTAATTATAATTAAAACGTTAATTCAAATTATAATTTAAATCACACAGTTTAAATTTTTCTATTCAACTTAAAAATTCAAACTAATAAAATTTAAACTAACAAACTAAACGTAAGCATAATCTTAGAAAGTTAATATTCCAATATATCATTATTATTATTTAAAAATTTGAGCTTGTTTATCCATAAAAATAAGTTCAGTAAATTAAACTAAAAGTGGTATTGACTCTGGTTTACACGATAATATCTTATCTAGTGTGGAATGTGGATTTTGTTTTGGTGTCGCAAACTTGAGATTTTGATTTGACAGCATATATAGGCCCATGCTAGGTATGGGGCCTACTGTAGCCCATAATCTACGGAGAAATGTATGTTTAAAATTTTACCTTTTATTTTTTATTAATATTTTTTAAGTTCAATAATTATATTAGTTAAAAGTATATTAATTAAGAAAAAATAGTAAAATTTAAGTCTCATACATCAATAATTCTCTCATAATCCAATGCAAGGCACGTTTGTGTTTTTGTTGTGCCTACTCTTCAGCTTGGAGTTGTACATGGCGACTAACTAGCTTCCTCGTAAGTAAGATCGGTAATATGAGTCGCGATACAATAATACGATTCTAAATCGACACGAAAATCACGGGTTAGGGTTGAGAAAAATGGGGTGCGGGTCAAATTCGGGTCAACTCAAATTTGACACAAACAAAACGGGTCAATTTTGAGTTGGACCCGTAATACCTGAAATTGACCCGCAATTCAATTTCGGGTTCAACCTGACCCTGACCCGTAAAAAATATATATATATATATATAAACATACTAAACTAATGCCTCTTTCTTGTCTGCCCTGGTTTCCTTTCTGCCCTCATACTTTCGCCTCTTCGCCTCTTTCTTCTTTTTCTTCTTCTTCTCTCGAAATAGTGATGCTAGTCCCTTGGCTCCGTTTGCCCTTAAATTTCCCTATCTACCCTCAAATTTCCACATCTCCCTTATCTCAGCTGTCATTGGTTTCTTGGCTGATTCTCCGCCTCTGTTCCGCCCTCTCCGCCTATTTCTTGTCTATTTTTTGCTTCTATCGACAGTGAGTTTTCAGATTTGGAGCAATTCTCTCTTAAAATAGCGACAAGATAAGTTATGTTCTCTATTTTTTCCTTTTGTTTTGTTTTTCTTCTTGCTTCCATTAGAAAATGTTCAGTGCACACATATTGAAAGCTCGGCAGATTTTCAGCTTGGGGCTACAGCAAAATTTTTAGCTTTCTTTCTTTCCTTTCCTTTTGTTCCTTTCCTACTTTTATTTTCCTATATTTATGGTTATTTTTCACTTGATAACTTATGCGAAGCATATTACCAAACCAGTTTCCTTAGAAGCACCGAGGAGTAACTTGCAATAAACATCAAACATAACGGGATATTATATGATCCACGAGCAATACATTTCAATAAGTACTGGATTCGCGAGCATAATGGGATATTGTCTCTGTTTTTTTTTATAGAAAAGGATTAAACACTGCCCACGACTTTGGTATCCGAAGAAGCTAGCTTGCTTAACTTGCAGTCTACCAAAGTGTTGTAGAGAAAAAACTTTTGGTCTTCTTTTTGTACCTTGAAAGTTTTTCTAATTTTGTTTTCTCTTAATTCTATTGTAGATGAACAACAATGATTTGGAGGCACAAAGTGAGAACAATGATTTAAGGAACCAATAGATGTGGATATCGAGTTTAAGGAGGATGTGGTTGAGTTCATAGGCGTCGGTGGCCAAAAACCTCTCAAGAAGAAGAAGTTGAAATCAAAAGTTTGGAACTTTTTTGACATCCTTCCTCTTGGTCCGGACAAAAAGCTTAGGAGTGCTGGCAAGAAGTGTGGGTAACAATATCTTGCTGCTAGTAAGTATAGAACAATTAACATGTTAAAGCATATTAAAACTTGTCCTAGATCAGACACTAGAGATATTGGTCAAATGCTTATTTCTCGTGATAGTAGCTTGTCGTTTGGCTCTTGTAGCTTTAATTCTGAAAAATGGCGTGAGTTGGTGACTGCTTGTATTGTTATGATGATTTGCCTTTCCAATTTGTTGAGCATAAGTGGCCCAAACTTCAAAAATATTGGTCACAGTTCAGCCCCATTTTAGGCATTGCACTTGTATTCGATCCACGGTATAAGATGCAGTTTATTGACTTTTGCTACAACAAAGCTTTTGGGCTTAGCTCTAAGGAGTTGTTATCATTGCGTGAGAAGTTAGAATCCCTTTTTGACGAGTATGCTTTAAAGCTTGATCATTCTGTCTCATCACCCACTTGCAAGAAAAAGGACAAGGGTAAAGCACCATATGGAATGAAAGTAGATGAGTCAGATTTGATGAAGGTAATATTTATTTTTCTTATATATTTACATTCTTGTACGTAGTAATAGTTGTCTTAGTTACTAATGTTTTATATTTTTTTTTTCAGAAATTTGATGATGTTTCAAGTGATTTGTTTTATGCTTCAAACCAAAAATCACGGTTGGAATTATATTTGGACGAGCCTAGAATAAAACGGAGTTATCAGTTAGATATTCTCTCCTATTGGAAGATAAATCAGTGTCGCTACCCAATTCTTACTATCATGGCCCGTGATTTATTATGCATTCCTGTATCAACAGTTGCTTCAGAGGCTGCATTTAGTGTTGGCGGTCGTGTGCTTGATAAGTTCCATAGCTCTCTTAAACATGAGACTGTTGAAGCAATTGTATGTACAAGGGATTGGTTGTGTGAAAATGAAGGTATATTCTTCAAGTTCTTCATTGTTCTCTTAAATATTGTTACTCTCAGCCTCACAAATGCTAATCAGTAACTCTTTTTCCTAGATGGATTCAAAGTACTTCATGAAGATATGGATGAGCTCATCAACAATGTGGTTGATCTTAACATACATGAAGAAAAAACTGTCAACCAAGCTTCTAACTCCGGATGCGCTTGAATTTGATTTTTATTATGGTTGTGTAATGTTTTTTTTTTTTTTTCTTTTTTTGCTTCATTTGAACTATGTGGTTTTAGGACTTTGTTATGCAGGTTTCATTTCATGTCATGCTTTCTTTTGCATCAATGTGATTTTCTTTTGCATCAATGTGGTTGTGTAATGTTGTTGTTGGAACTTTAATATCTAGATCTAGGTTTGGACTTTAGTGTTGGAACTTTATTATCTATGCTTGGAATTTGGTACTTTGTTAAGATCTTTACAAAATGGACTAAAATCTACAATTTCTATTCAATAGGTTCGTGTTGTGTCTCGGGTTCGAGGGTCAATTCATATCACGTGTCACTTTCGGTTTGTGTCGTGTCAACCCGCAACCTGACTGTGTCGTGTTCATGTCGTGGTTCTCAATTCTTTTCGTGTCATGGGTCTTGTACGGGTCGCATGAAAAAAAATTGACACGGTACAAACATAACATGAACACGACACGCGACACAAATTTACACCCTTACTCATAAGCCCATATTTGATGAATTAAGTTCATGTTTAGTCGACTATAAATGAACATCGTATTGTACATTAACATACTATTAAAATCTTTAGTACATTGTGTTAGTATTTTAAAAATTTTACTATATTCAAACTCTACTATTTAAATTTTACTATATATGTAAAGAGTCCTAGAATATGTATCAGATCCAAGGTCAAGACGAATGTTTGAGTCAGGGGTCAGGACTTAGGTCTGTGTTAGATTAACAAAAATAGTAGAAAATAGACCAATATAAAAAGCTTAAGAAAATATATAGGTCAATTTTTAGTTATATAAATTAATAAGTCATAACTTGTCAAGTTATGGTTCATAACCAAATAAGTTATGGACAAACTTGTCAAGTTATGGTTTATAGCCAGATAAGTTATGGATAAAAATCGTGAATTATGGTCAATAACTTGTCGAGTCATAGTTCATAACCAGATAAGTTATGGACAAAAACAGTAATTTGGCCTATTTATTAACTTATGTAAACTATTGGCTTATTAATTTTAATTTATCTCAAGTCTTAGCATATTTTCTTTTTTCTCCCTTAGATTAATCGGACTTGGGCTGGACTGGGCCTTATTGAGTAAAACAAAAAAAGGAAAAATTAGAGAATTTACTCTGAGTGATTTTTATTCATTTGTTGAGTAAAAAAAAGGAAAATTTATAGAATTTACTCTTAAAATGTATGAATCTGAACTTTTTATTCATTCTCTTGATAAATATCATTTTGTTAGTGTAATTATTTAACTAAAAATATTATAAAGTAAAAGTAAATAGTAAAAATCTTAACTCATATATTTTTAAGAAGTACTTGTCAAGATTATCCTTAAAATAAAATAAAATTTTTAAGAATGCTAATCTTATTTTATTTATGTCATTTTGTTTATACTAGTACTATTTTAGTAGGATATCTTTCATATTTTATAAGGATATTTTTTTTGGCAAGATATTTTTCATAATTTACCAAAATACGTTGATATTCTATCAGAATACATATATCAGAATACGATGAAAAAGAATGGTTATTCCTGTAATTTTATCTAAAACAAAACTAAGAATTCATCCAACGTTGACATACACAGGTTGAATTTACAGCTAGGTTGGCTTTTTATCAATTTTAAGAGCATTCCACCAATGCCTATTTCAAAAGCTCCCAAGGACAAACTCTTCTCTCTTGTGGAAGACCCAGTTAGGCTTTTGAAATTAGCAGCTGACAATAAAAACCTGAAAGTTGGGAAACAAATCCATGCCCATGTCGTAGTTACAGATAAAGTCTCCAGTCATAGCAATTTGGTCCAAACAAATTCCCTTATAAATCTCTACGTGAAATGTGGTCGACTTTCGGTTGCTTGCCAACTGTTTGATAGTATGCGCCTGAGAAATGTCGTTTCTTGGAGCTCCTTGATGGCCGGGTATTTGCATGAAGGGCTTGCCTTGGAAGTTCTTGGCTTGTTCAAGAGTATGGTTTCGGCAGACTATAATCGTCCGAATGAGTTTGTGTTGACCACTGTTATTTCGTCATGTTCTGATAGTGTGAGAGTTGAAGAGGGCAAGCAGTGTCATGGCTATGTTTTGAAGTCTGGATTGGTGTATCATCAGCATGTGAAGAATGCCCTTGTTCACATGTATTCGAGGTTTTCGGATGTGAAAGGCGCTATGCGGGTTTTTAGTACAGTTCCGGGTTATGATGTTTTCTCTTATAATTCTGTATTAGATGGGCTATTAGAAGAAGGGCATCTAAAGGAAGCAACAGAAGTTTTAAGGTTGATTATGAGGGAGGATGTGGCGTGGGATAGTGTTACTTATGTTACTGTTCTTGGCCTTAGTTCTAGTCTTAGAATTTTGAGATTTGGTTTGCAAGTTCACTGCCGGATGTTGAAGACCGACATTGAGTCTGATGCCTTTGTTAACAGTGCGATCATGGATATGTATGGGAAATGTGGTAAGCTCGTAAATGCGGTGAATATTTTTGAGCACTTGCGAAATCATACTGTTGTCTCCTGGACGACAATCATGGCTGCCTATTTCCAAAACGGGTACTTTGAGGAAGCATTGAACCTTTTCGTGAAAATGAAACTTGAAGATGTTAGTCCAAATGAGTATACTTTTGCTGTGTTGTTGAACTCGAGCGCTTCTTTGTCCACGCTGAGACATGGAGCGCTGTTACATGCCTGTGCCAATAAGTCGGGTTTGAAGGATCATGTCATTGTTGGAAATGCACTGATCAATATGTATGCCAAGAGTGGCAACATTGAAGCAGCAAATGAAGTGTTCTCAGACATGCAATATCGAAACGCCGTGACATGGAATGTGATGATCTCAGGGTATTCCCATCATGGGCTTGGAAAGAAAGCTCTACATGTGTTCCAAGACATGCTGACTGCTGGAGATCATCCTAACTACATAACTTTTGTAGCCGTTCTCTCTGCTTGTGCCCATCTGGGTCTTGTCCAACAAGGGTTCGATTATCTGAATCGAGTAATGAAACAATTTGGAATTGAACCTGGAGTGGAGCACTATACATGCATTGTTGGGCTTTTGAGCAGGGCTGGACTGCTTGATGAAGCCAAGAACTACATGAGCTCTGTATCGGTCAAGTGGGACGTTATTGCCTGGCGTACTTTACTCAATGCTTGTTTTCTGCATCGAAATTATGGTTTAGGCAGGCGAGTTGCCGAAATTGTTGTGCAGATGGACCCTAATGATGTGGGAACATATTTACTTTTGTCGAATATGTATGCTAAAGCGAGGAGATGGGACGGAGTTGTGAAGATTCGAAAACTTATGAGGGAAAGGAACATCAAGAAGGAGCCTGGGGTGAGCTGGGTGGAGATAAAAGACACTGCCCATGTCTTTGTTTCAGAGGATAACTCCCACCCCGAGTCTAGACAAATATACAAGAAAGTAGCGGAGCTGTTGGCCAAGATTAAACTATTGGGGTATGTACCAGATATTACTGCGGTATTGCATGATGTAGAGGATGAGCAGAAAGAAGATTTTCTCAGTTATCACAGTGAAAAGTTGGCCATAGCATATGGCCTAATGAAAACGCCTTCTGAAGCACCCATCCGTGTTATTAAGAACCTTAGGATGTGTGATGACTGCCATACTGCGGTGAAACTGATTTCGAAACTCACTAATAGAGTAATTATTGTTAGAGATGCGAATCGTTTCCACCACTTCAAAGATGGGCACTGTTCTTGTGCAGATTACTGGTGATAATTTGAATTTTTAAGTTATAGGAGCAAAATGTCAGAGTCACCAAGACTCTTGACTATCATACAGTCTTTCTGCAGTTTTTGAGTTTCTTACACCCCAACTGCATTTTCTTGTGGGTTAGAAAGATTGTCAAGTTTTTTGCCTTTCAGATTGTGGAACTATGGCACAGGGTTTACTTGAGTCACCGCAGCGAGACTACTAGATTCGCGAGGCAAGTTGAAGAGGATTATGGAAATTGTTTCTGAAAATGGTTAGAGTTGAAGTTTTAGAAAACAAGTGCCCTGGTGGATTGCCCTTTTAATCAGGCCAAAATTTCTTGATTCCAGCAGCTTGGACATATTAGCTTCTTTTGTAGATTTTACTTTAGTCCTATCAAAATTCTCCGAGTTTGTGAGAATTGCACTTTTTTTATTTTCCCTCTTTTTGTATTAATGATAAAGACCATAGCTAAGCGAAAAAACTGTATAATCTTATTCGTTAATTAGTGTCAAAACAAAAATAGGGATATTACTTGCTTTTGTATAGTAAACTCTTTGTTGCAATACATTATCTTATATTTCTTGACCATGCTATTTTATTTTTATGAGCTGAAAAGTGAAAACAGGCTCATATGCGTTCTTAATGCCCTATATACAAAAGGTATGTTCCATGTGGAACCTTTTTAGGCAGTTACTGGAAAAGAATGAACAATTTCTGCAAGAATTATTGCAACAAACATCTCATAGTTTCAAGTATAATATTTTTACTAGATATTGGGGGAAAAAACAAAGTAAAAAAAAAAAGAATAAATTCAGCAAAAAGTGGTCTCCATAAATTTCACAAACTCATTGAAATCTATCTTTCCATCTCTGTTTATGTCAAAGTTCCTGATCATCTTCTTGCAGTCTTCAAGCTCTGATCCTTCCTTCAAGCCCAATATGCACAAAACTCCCTGCAACTCCTTTGCATCAATGAAACCATCTCTATTCTTATCAAACACATTAAAAGCTTCCTTGACCTCCTCCAAACTCGGCTCACTCTCGTCAAACAGCGATGAAAGCTCATCGGAACCGAAAGACTCGCGCAGTTCCTCGCTATCCCGGCTGCAAAAAATTCCAAACTTCCCCATCACCATCTCCACATCTTCTCTTCTCACCCTCCCATCTTCATGATCATCGCCATCTCTCTTGTTGACATGAGAAACTGCCTTGTGGATCAACTCGGTATCCAAGCCTTTCTTAGCCTGAATATTCGAGTTGGCATAAACCAAGTTGGTCTGGACATAAGACTTGAAGAAGCTTGGGAAAAACTTTGCTATGATGTGAACCAAGCTTGGAAATATCATGAAAAATAGTTGTAACAAAAGCAGCAATATTGTGATAAGTGGCGTGATATTATCTGATTGAGTCTTCTCTATAGAAATAAAGTTGTACATGTTATTGAACATGGCTGTTTCTTTATACCTGTATCAAAACAAAAGTACTATCTGAGAAGTGGGAACTAAACACAATTCCTCTAGTGCCTGAAACGCTTAAGGAAATACAGAGTGTTTTTGGTTCGTAGTTGTAATAGAGGAAGGCAAATATATGAGAGAATGGCTTACATTGATTGCTTGTGAGGAAAATGAAGAGGAGGAAAATGGGTTATATATAGACCAAAAGATTTGGTCACGCAATTGAAGTTTGAAGACATCAAATTTGGTCAGCCTTGAAGACTGGGGAAAAGGAAAGGAGGCTAAGGGAAGGTGCTTGTGTGTTGCCCAACAACCGGTCGCTAAGGAAGGTGGTAGAGCAAAAAATAATAACAATAAAAAAAGGAGAATGAAAATATGGGTATTTTTTCAAATATAAAAAATAATAACAATAAGAAAAAGAGGATGAAAATATGGGTATTTTTTCAAGTATTTTGTGGCTGCTTTTCGTTGTCTTATACTCTTGTCCATTTTGGATTTATAGGATTAGAAAAATAAAATAAAATAAAATAAGAAGAAGAAATGGTCACCGCCTAAACAACATAAGGGAAATTTCTAGTTTTTTCAGGAAAAAATATTACATAATATATTTGACCGCCTGCTTTTTCTTTAGATTTATGTTGGATTTTCCAGGTATATGCATGTTTTCCGATTTGACCACTTAAGCTATTTCAAAGAAAAATATCATAATCAATTAAAAGGACTTTTGAAGTTTCCTTGAACCTTATAGGACACTTACATATACCTAACATAGTGGGCGGCCCACTATTGCCCTGATTTTCCATGAACCTTATTTTTCATGCACTTGAACTTTCCATGAAAGTGGGATTGTTGATTTTTTTTTTTTTTTTTTTTTTTTGAGCTAGTGGGATTGTTGATTTGTCTGCTTGATTTATTATTTTCATTTGTTTTCCTTTTGAGGTGGTCTATTTAAACAACTTTTTGATCCAGTGAAGGAACAACACCAAATATGTGAAAGTCAATTGGGGTCACCTTATGAGAAAATTCTACGCAAATTGTGATTTGAGTCCAAAGGAAATTGGGCTTTCTTTTTCGACTTTGTAGGGTAGCACAAAATTCTCTCTGATTTTTGTAGTTCCACACACGTTTTTACTGATTTTCTAACGTCTGAGAAGGGAAGGTCAAAGTTAACTTTTTTTTTTTTTTTTCCCCTTAGGGACGGAAATAATAACGTCATTTTTTTATTATTATTTTTATCACTTTACGCATTTATTATTATTTTTTATCATTTTATGCATTTATTGTTTAACATATAAATTCTATAAACATGATATAATATTCACGTATTAAAATAATAATTACAGAAAGTGATAAAAAAAATAATACTAGCATTTTTTAAGTAAGTATGATTATCAAGTTTTTTTTTTTTTTGTTTTTGTGAAAAGGAAATTCTTATCCAAATTACACTCTTTTAACATTCATATGATAATAGTATATGAACCTCTGTTGATGCTAATTGTTATAACAACAAAGCCAAAAACAAATTGGCCTTTAAAAATAAATAAATAAATACTTAATGCAGTGAATAGCCAATAGAATCGCCTGGTGATGTGGAGCTCTGATTAGATTAAACTTCACACTGGTGGGTCCCTGCTAAAAGTACTCCCTAACTAAGAGAGAGAATAGTCAAGAGTGATGAATTATATTTGCGTTCATTTCACCGATTTAAGTTTAAAATTTGAGTTTTGTTATAGTAAAAAATTCTTAGAAATAGTCACATTTAACTTTTTTACTACAATAAAAAATTCTCACATAAAATCACATCATAACTCAAACTAAAAACTTGAATCAGTGACTTAAATAGACTCTATATTTGCTTGCTAAAGGCAAAAAAAGAGCTAAGATATTGATGATAAACATGTATAATTCTTGTAAACTCTACTTTCGATTTGGCTACAGAATTAGGAAAGTTTAAAATTCAAGTTTTACTATAGTAAAAAGTTTTCATAAACAGTTACATCTAATTTTTTTATTACAATAAAAAATTTTCATATAAAATTATATCTTAATTCAAATTAAAAACTCAAATAAACTATTAGTAATTCCCACCTGGAAAGAATTCGTAAAAGAGTAGAATTACAATTTACAACTCAACTACGACTCCTTTCAGTGCCTTCCTCTTCCAATTAGGCTTCCAATTGGCCAAAGCATCACATGAATTTTATATTTTTTTAAGTAATATTGACAAATATCTCTTAAATATGCATAAATCATTAAATTTTAATTTTAATTTTTTATTTTTAATTAATATTATTTTTAATTAAATAATTATATTAATAAAAAAATACAAATTAATAATAAAAAATAAAAACCCAAACTTACGTATTTAAGTAACAAAAGTGTATTGAATTGATTAACAAAAAAAAAAAAAGGAGGAGAATGGAGCAAATAACAAAATTGCTGAATCAATACAAAATGGATAATCTTAATAAATACCCTTTAAAATTACATAAATCAAAATTTTTATTATTTACTCTTGATTTATAATTTTTTTAGTTAAATAATTATACTAATAAAAAAATTTTTATCAAAAATAAAAAATAAAAATATAAACTCATGCACTCTTAACAATAAATTCTCTATTTTTTCAAAGTGCGTGTGGTGTATTGATGAATCAGTTTGGGATTATTGGCCCTTCAACAAAAGAGATAACTATTGGACCTCACAAGATTTTTACAATTACCTCTCAAAATTGATCACTAAACTATTATTAACTCTCAAACATTAGTCCTTTTATTTCTACACCTTTAGACTAAGATTAATAAAAGACATAATATATAGATTACTAAAATAGACTCAAAAGTATTTACAAGATGTTGGCTCTCTCTGATCGCAAACCGGCAGCGGAGCTCCGGTTGCTGGCGACAAAACTTCGACAGTCATCCAAGGTGTCTTTGGCAGCCGGTAGCGAGGTCTCCGGCGACCGAGGCAAAACTCCAGCGGCCGTCCGGTGTGTTTTTGGCGGTTCGCCGACCATAGTCTAATAGGTTATGCGGGAACTAGCCATAGTCTGTCAGGCTATGACTCATAGTCTGCCAGACTATGACTCATGCCAAGCTATGACCCAGTCTTATAGGTTACACCGGTTGGTGGGTTTCCGATCGCCGGCGCTAGACATAATTTGTCGGATTATGATTCATAAAATGTCAAACTATGATTCATAGTCTATCAAACTATGATTCATAGTATGATCTATAGTCTTGTCAAACTATTAAATGCCTTTAGAACAACACTGCATCAGTATTTCATTAATATGAAGAATTCCATTTTGGTCTGGTTGCGCCAAACATATACTGGTGTTTGTTTTTGTTTAACCATTAGTGTAAGCATCATAAATACACACACAGAAATAGACAACTTCCCAAGACTTACAAATCAAAGACTTGATCGGTAAGAGTTCATTAATAGAATTTATGATTCCCTTGATGTCACCTTTAGCACTATCTGAACAATCTCTTTTCCATTCGCTGGAAAAACGGAAATTCTATCAAGATCTCTTTTCAGTTTCTTAAATGCACAGTACTAATAATCTAGAAGATGATTCAAAAAAGAAAGAAAGAAAGGAAAAAACATATAGTAGTAATAGATCTTAAAATCAAGGGCTTTCTCATACATTAACATCAACAAATATATTACTAATAGTCTGAGCATGCAAATTCACTAACAGATGATTCAAAAAAGAAAGAAAGAAAGGAAAAAACCGATGCACGAAAATTGAAAAATAACATAAACTAAGAAACAAAATATATAAAAAAAATGGCAAATCAAACTAGATTTAGTTTGAATATGAACAAAGATTTAACAAACCTGTAAATCTCAACTGAAACAAAAAGTATTATCTCCTATCAAACGGAAATCATTAGACCAGTTCATAACAAATAGAAAATCACTAAACATGATATTTTTCACAAATCTCTATCCGACGAAGAAAAGTGCACAAATAAAAAATGTGCATTTGAATGTTACTAATAAGTCATATCTATGGATTTGAATGTTAACATGAGCACAAACAAATATCAAAAAACAGATCATCAACACCAACTTTTTGTATTTACACATAAATGTCATTTAGAAACTACAACAAATTACCAAAAAAAAAAAAAAACAAAAAAACACTAGTGAAAACGATATTACCCATTTGGTAGAGGTTCAGGCTCTCAGGTATGCAAATTTTCCGACGATGTAGCTTCTTACTGATAGAAAATATAATATAAATATATAAATATATATATATATATATATATATATATACACAATCTAAATGTTGATGGTCCGGGAACTCTTATTACAACCAAAATCAATTGTACAACCAACCCTTTGCAGGTTGTGCAGCAGTTTGGAATTCCTCATCTGTTTGAAGACTTCTTACCGGTTACTCATATTCATGTCATGAGAAATCTCTTTAATAATTCCTTTACATTGTTTTTGGGCTCGTTAATTTTTTATAATTCTATAGTGTTGAATAATATGACATGTTGCTAGCCAGATTAAACCTAATTTGATCAACTTCACATATACAATTTTTGTTGTTTTCTTTTTTAGCTATCTGCTTCTGGAGATAGTGGAATGCCTGAAGTGGTGGCTGATCCTCAAGGTGAAGTTGCGACGACATTTCAAGACCTTGGTGTATGCATTGTGCAGTAGTGTGCCAAGATTCACCGAACAAGGTATTCTTAGGCCCCGTTCATTTTATCGATTTAAATTTTAAATTTAAGTTTTGTTACAGTAAAAATTTTCAGAAATAATCACATATAATTTTTTTTACTACAATAAAAAACTCTCATATAAAATCACATCTCAACTCAAATAAAAAATTCAAATCAACGAACTAAATGAACCCTTATTGTATTATGTGTTCTTTTGAAAAAAAGTGTTCCTTTAAAAATAGAATTGAAGAGCTACATTTTAAACACACATAATTTTTGAACCTACTCAAGTATAATCAAAAGGGTCCAAAGATTTTTACTAGAAATTTTTGGGAAAATAAATGCTACATGCCATACAAGATTTTCAAACTAAAATGAAGCATTGGGAAGCTTGTAATTTTGCTATGATTCAGAATGAAGCTTGCAAACTCTTTTTAACAATTTTTTGTGCTTTCTTTTCTTATTTCGGACCGAATTATTAGTACATCACTTTTGATGACTAATTGAGAAATTTAACTTTCATTAATACCATTCATTTTTTTTTCCCCTCTAAAACCAGAAAATTACAGCTGAGTGCAAAATCAGAAGGAAATCCAAGCTCAAGAAAAGGGGAAAAAAAAAGCTTTGGAGATTCGTCGCGATGGTGTGGAGAGAAAGAGAGAGGCGCGCAGGGTAGGAGAGAGAGAGAGAGAGCGGCGCCTGAGTAGGGGAGAGAGCGAATCAGAGCAGGTGAGAGAGAGCGAATCAGAGCAGGTGAGAGAGAGCGGCGAAGAGAGAAGGAGGCACAGAGAGGGGAGAGAGACGTGAGATTAGAAGAGCAGATAGAAGAGAGAGAGAAATCTAGGAAGAAAAAGAAGCTCTGGCGAGATTCGGCTATGGCCGCCAATCGCGAACGCAGAGAGAGGAGACAGAAGAGGAAGAGGCGACAGATAGAGAGGGAAACAAGGTTGAGGAAGAGAGAGAGGGGGGAAAGAGAATGAGATAGAATCATAGTTCGTAATTTATTACAGTATTTTTTTTCACAAAAAATATACGTAAATTAAAAATAATTTTAATTTTATGATTTTAATATATAAACTAAATGTTTAAATATTTTGTATTTCACCGATTTAAATTTTTAATTTTAATTTTATTATAGTTAAAAATTCTCATAAAAACTCACATTTAATTTTTTTATTATAATAAAAAAACTCTCATATAAAATTATATCTCAATTCAAATCAATGAACTGAATGAGATCTTAAATAACTTAGGGTTTAAGTTTAATGAGGCATTATTCATTTCATCGATTCAAGTTTTTAATTCTAATTTTGTTACAGGTAAAAGTTCTCATAAAACGTCACTTTTAATTTTTTCTGTTATAGTTAAAATTTTTTACATAAAATTATATTTTAATTTAAATTAAAAATTTGAATTAATAAACTGAACGAGATATAAGAATATTTTTACCATTTAAAATAGAGTCAAAATGTTTGACTGAAGTTAAAAAGGAAAAAGGTTTTTTAAAAGAATATATAATTAATAAGCCTGTGACTTATGGGGGTAAATTATGTAATTACTCTTCCCTAATTTTCTCCAATTTTCTCATTTATTTGGGATACAATTAGACTCCATGACCCTCAAAATTGCTTTGCTCACTTAAAAAAAAAAAAAAAAAAAAAAACAAAATTTGCTTTGCTCATTCCACTTATGAAGTCTAATTATTACTCAGAATGTAAATTAAGTTTAAATTTTTTTTTAAAAACGGTATATTTCACTATCAACTTTCTAAAGATAGTATTTTTCTTTACTTAAACATTAGTGAAAGTCTAATCATTCACTTGTATTACTTTCATGTATAAATTAAGTTCAAATCTTTCAGTGGACTATATTCAAATATTAATTCTCTAAAAATAATATTCCTCTAATTCACCCATGTTTGTTGGGAGAAGTGGGCACATAGCCTACTTGTTGGAGGAATAAAAACAAATGGTTGTAGAAGAAATTAATAACCTAATTCACGCCCAAACTTCCCCTAAATAACACCAAACCTCCTCTTCCTCCTGGCCATCCCTCGCCATCACTCAAAGGCCGTTTTTCGTGGGTTGCGATCTTCATGCTGATTTTGATATTTATCTTCTTTAGGAGCTCAGGTGGTATGATCAATTTCTTCTCCAGTGACGGCTATTCTATTAGAGGAAATATGTTTCGTTTATCCCTTATATTTTACCAATCATTTCAAAATCATCCCATCTTATCAAAAGCAGTTGACTAATACCTAAAAAATTTTCTAAATTATGAAAAACACCCCTTTTGTCATTGTCACAGCGCTAACATAAGGTAATGTAAGAGCATTTCTAAAAGAACTCTTTATGTTTTTAGTAAAATTCAAGATAAAATAGTTCAAAAATTATTTTAACTAATAATTTTTTAGTGAGTCACTCAAATCATACTTTTTATTTTAACTAAACATAGATTATTTTAGTATTTATTGAATTTAATTCTAAATAACTTTATTTAATTTAAAAAAGAGCATTTGTATTTATTAGATATGAAACAATAAAATAATATAAAAAATAAAATAACTAGCCACTTTTTACTTGTTATATTTAGTTAGTGTAAAATAAATTCTTTAAAATAGTTAATCATTTAGTTAATGGTTTGAGTGGGAAAAAACTAAATTTTAACTAAATCATTAAATATTTAAACTAAAAACATGAAATAACTAATATGATTGAGTTGCTCTAACATTACGATTAAAACACCACATGGCAAACTACTAACACACACATACAGACTAACTGCGCTCTTGTTAGCTCAACGGAAAAAATCATCTAGGAATTACATTTCCTCTTTCTCATATACTTTTTTCCACGAGTTAGGTGAAGATTCATGAAAATTGAAAACGTCTTCACGTTCTACAAGGCGAATTGATGGTTTACGATGAAGTTTTTTTTTCCCTTTTGGAACCAAAAGAAAGACAAAAGTAAATGCAGTAGTAGTTGGGAAAATCTGTATCTGGTACATAGCTTTCATACTTTGGGGGTGATAACCTCGAGAAATCCAGTGGAACACCTCGAGAAGTTCTTGTGTAGTTAGTTAGATGGACCTCTTTTTTGGTTCTTGCCCATTATAAATCATTTAAAACGCAACTACCTTATCCCAATACTAAAGCCAAGGATTGTCACTGATCTCTTGTTCAGTCTTATCCATATATATCAGATACAACAAAAATTTTACTAACATCGAAAGTCTCATTTATTTGACCGATTCGAGTTTTAAATTTGAGTTTTATTACAGTAAAAAGTTTTTAAAAATAGTTATATTTAACTTTTTTATTATAATAAAAAATTTTCACATAAAATTATATCTCAACTCAAATTAAAAACTTGAATTAACAAACTAAATAGATGTTAAAAATTTTTACGTTAAATGAAGTACATTCTATACGTACGATGAATACATAATATTGGTTTATAATTAGAAAAACTCTAATGGGCTAATCCCCCTTTAGCTCTTAAAATTGGGGGATCGTACATAAATCATTTGTAACTTTTATTCTAAAATTTTTTTCCCGGGCGTCAAGCATCAATTAATGAGATAGCTTACAAGTCTCATTAGTAAAAAAAATCCCAGAATTCTAACTATCAAGAAGTTAGGATATTTATTTGTATAGCTTATTTAAAAATAATATTTTATCGTTGATAATTATGAGGTCAAATTACATGAAATAAAATCAAGAAGGGTGCGAATTTCATCTTATATTGTAACTGCAGCCTTAGATAGTCCTCTTTTGGTCATTTCTTATCCTTGTCATTCTCAAAATCTCGGCTATTTGATAAATACTTTTTAAAGTGTATAGATAGGTTTCGTTCATTTCATCGGTTTAAGTTTTTAAGTTTTAGATTTTTACAGTTAAAAATTCTCAGAAAATGTCACATCTATTTTTTTATGCGATAATTAAAAGCTTTTAAAAAATGTTACATCTCAACTCAAATTGAAAACTTAAATTTTTGAAGCGAAGGAGGCCTTTTATCTTTTATTCTTGATGATTATCCATTTTGTTAAATAAATAATTAGCCAAAAAAGATATCAATCAAAGAATAAAAGGTAAAAATTATAATCATGCACTTGTTCAACACTTTTCCCATTTTTTGGCTACCAAAAACTATATACATTTCATGTGTGAAGTTTGAACAGTGTAGGAATTATGAAACAATACAAAATGTACATCCCAACAGAAGAGACAAAAACTTGTTTTTCATGCATATGGTCTCTTAATCATGAACCTGAAATTAAGTGCCTTTGAACGCACGTAAAAGCATGTTCAAACCTTCAATGCGTCATCAAAGAGCTACATATCCTCGATAATGGCAGTAATCAAAATCTACACTAAGCCCCTTACATTTTTAGGTGCTACAAACTAAGCTGTGCAGTTTTAGAGGCACTGATAATTAATATTAGCTAAGTCAAATACTTTAAATCAATTTATGCACAAGTCTCCAAATCTAAGAACATTTTAATCTTCCATATCTTTCTACTATCCATTGATCAGTTCCCAATAAAACATTAAGTATTTTAAACCATATTAATCAAGAAGACCATAAATTTCATAAGAAAGTTCAAGAGATCCTTTTCATCTGTATATCCAAACTGATATATATATATATATATATATATATATACACTAGCAAAAACAACATATTTCACAAGATAGCCAACAGATAAAATATTAAAGGAAATAAGCAAGGATAAAAACAACTTCAAGTACAGGATCATACTTATTTAATTACACTTATAAAAAAAAAAAAGAGGAAATTAAGTTATAATGAAACAACCCCTTGAGCTTCTTTAACAAAATAAAACTACATGACATTGAACAGAAAGCAAAAGTAAGCCATTAATTTTCATGACTTGATTTTCTTTGCGGAGATTGTACGGTCTTGATCACGTTGGTGGAGGGCTGACGTTAATACCTCTCTCGTTTTTGTTTGGCTGTGGTCCTTCATAATCCATAACTTCAATAATCTCTCTAGAATTACCACCAACTTCCTGGGTAATAAAAAATAAAATAAAAAATAAAAAGAAGAAGAAGAAGAAAAATGATAAATTCAAAGAAAATGTTGAAATTAACTTGAAAAAGAGTAAGAATGTTAGGATTAAGGAATTAATATGATGAGAACCAAACAAGTTAGGATTAAGGAATTAATATCATGAGAACCAAACAAACCCTGACTTCGACAGAAGAATCTTCGTCTTGGATGGTACTCTTCAGGATTCTCCCGAATCCTTAAAATTAATCAACAAGAAAAGTGATTGATCGTCAGATAAAACTAAACGAATCATAGAAAAGTAGAACTAGTGAAAAAAGAAAGAAAGAAAGAAAGAACTGAGACAAAATTAGCAACACACACACACACACACACACATATATAGTTGAGTACCATGAGAGAAAAGGAGGAACATAAAGAAGGAAACAAGAAGAGCAGTAGTGAGAAAACAAGGCCGACCCATGATTTCTTCTAGGCTTCTGCGAAATGGGTTGCTCTCAGAAGTCAGAATTCTGAAATGAAATATCGTCTCTGGTTTTATAGGATCTGGGAAATATGTATAATAAAAAAAAAAGTAGATTATTAATAATGAGTAGGAAACCGCTTTTGAGTTTTCAGATCCAATGAAGCGCTTTTATAGCGCAATTAATGCAATATGTGCCGCTGAAGAAAGTTTTTTTTTTTTTTTTTTAAAAAATTAATTTATATATATAAGTTTATGTACTTTTATTCTTCTCTTAATTTTGATGTTCTTCTAATAATATTATTATTTTATATTTTAAAACGTCATGTAACATATTTTATTTTAATTACATTTTAATTCACATTGCATGTTTTTATTTTTTATAGCCTTTTAATTGACAAAACATAATAATGACTTAGAGAAAAAGGAACATAGAGAAGGAGATATAGGAGTCGAAACAGTATCTAATCCCGAAAATAGTTGTTGGGATTGAAACACTTGTTTTGTTTTTTACCCCAGCTATATTAAACCTCCTGATCTGTGATGTCAATGGGAGAATCTAATAAGGATCTAAAATTAATTGTTCTTAGGTCCACTTCTGGGTGCTAATCTCTATATTATTCTTTGTTGACCTTAATTTTTTTTTTTTTTTTTTTTTTTTTTTTTTTTTTTTTATAGTACATTTTAAAATTATGACTCACTAATAGAGTAAGTATTTTTACTGTTAAATTAATTTTGGGTTTTTAACACATTTATTTCTTAAATTTGTTGTAGTTTAATAAATTACCCCTTAATTTTTTTAATTTCGGCAAGTTACCCCCTTTATGTTATTCTTTCTTGACCTTAATTTTTTGCCTTTTTTTTTACTTCTTTTATAGTACATCCTAAAATTGTGACCCACCAATAGAGCAAGTATTTTTACCGTTAAATTAATTTTGGGTTTTTAGCTCATTTACCTCCTAAACTTATTGTAGTTTATTAAATTGTTTCCTAAACTTTTAATTTTGGCAAGTTGCCCCCTCATCTTATAAAGTTGTTGCAATATGCCTTATTTTGACAATAATTGTATTAAATTAGTGTCAAAAAAGCACGTTCAGTTTAAAATTTTAACATTCAAATTCAAATGTAATACAAATCTTTCAATATCTCAAATTTTAATCCCTTAAATGTAATAAAATATTTGAACAAATTTAGTTAAATGAGATACATTGCAACAAATTTACAAATTCAGCAAGAACTTGCTAAAATAAAAAATTTAGAGAGCTATGTGCTAAACCACAACAAGTTCGGTGGGGGAGAGACCAAAAACTCATTAATTTTACAATGGTTAGATCTGCAAGATGAATATTTTTGTATAGCATTGTAAATTTTAAATACAGACATACACGGATCTGACTATTAAAAATTTATTCTAAAAGTAAAAATACTTACTCTACCAGTAGATAATAAATAGGGGATGCACCATAAAATTTCTCTTTTTTTGTTTGAAATGTTTTTCTTTGATAAGACTAGCATTTTAGCTTTATGGGTTATAGTTAGAAGAAAATTATAAATTCTATCTCTTTAAGTATCTGATTCATTAAAAGTATAATTTTTTAAAAAAACTCTATCTCTTGACTTATTTTAATATAAAAGGTAGAAATATAGGCGCTAATGTTAAATGGTATAAATAAACGAGGCTTCATTTTAAAGGGTATTTTTAAATATTGTTCAAAATATTAGTAATATAAATAGGCTCTGCTCTCTCACCAAGGAAAAAACAGAAAAAAAAAAAAAAAAAAAAAAAAAAAAAGTGCACAAAGAATGATAATGGGACTACATAATGTAGTATATTAATCTCTCATTTGTTATTATTAATGCTGGAAACATCTTTTCTGTACTGGTGTTTTGCTACTTGTGTTTTTAATATCGACACAATCTAGATATAAGTGCAATATTATCTCACACCTGAGCAGTATCAAAGACGCACAAACACATAATGCAGCTTAGTTTTGATTTGATACAAATTAAAAACGTACACTTGAATTAGTGAATTGGTCCAAGTCTTGTTCCTTTCATATTACAGACATATATTTTACAGGAAAAAAGTGTTGTAGACATTTCTACAACTCTTTTGATCCATTTGTAGAAAAATATTAGGATAATTGATGAGGTATGATTAAAATACCTTACTATAAGAAAATACCTCACTAGAATACAATTCTAAACCGTTACACTGCACAAAAAATATATGTATGTGTGTGTGTGTGTGTATATATATATATATATATATATATATATATATATGTATTATAGTGCTTATTTAATATTTGTTTAGGATTTATGTGTGAGTCAACTTTTGAGTTGTTCGTTTCAAAAATAAAAACTTGTAAGTTACTAAAAATCCCTAAATATTTTGACAGTCAACTTAACCACAATTAATGGGCGCACGAATGCAATTCTTTTCGTTTTTTTTTTTTTTTCCTTTTCCAAATAATAATTATTTTCTTTTTTCAACAACATTGCTTAATGCATTAGAAAAAAATTTATAATACACTTGTCATGATTGGTGTAGTGCTCATCCATAGTTGTGCTATTTTAATGTCAATGTTTAACGAGGGAAAATGTCTGGTCAACTTGCGTTTTTAAAACTTCAATCAGTTTGGTTCTGATGCTTCTGAAGACATTTTTTATATATCACTATTAAATATCTTATATTATATATATATATATATATATATATATATATAGGTTGTCATGGTCTTTTTATATGTGAATATGCAAGTATGAACAATTATCATGATGTAGTCTTTGGTTGTCTGCTCTAACTTTTATGTAAAACTTTTGCAAAGCAGTTTCCTATGTATTGCTTCTAGGAGAAGAAAATGCTCTTGCCACGAACTTAAACAATACAAAACCAGAAATTAATGCTCAACATATTACCATAATTCTCTGTAAAAGTAGAATTCTTTTAAAAATTAAAATTAAAATTAAAAATAGAACAGTGGTTCGAACTCAGACTTCAATATTAGAGGCAGAAATGTAGATTTTCCACTGGATAACATCTGGAGCCATCATAAAAACAGAGTTAAAAGGGAACAGAAACATCCATTTCGAGTTGGCTTCCTATTACCTTTTTGTAGCCAACTAGTAGTTTTATGATCACATGCTTGAACAGAGTAAGGACTATACTAGAAACCAAATAAAAAAAAAAAAAAAAGTGTCTTTGTATTTCTTAAAGAAGGATCACTCTTAAGTCTTAACTCATTCTTCATTGACAATCATTGCATGAAAGCGATATCACTTTTTTTTTTTTACACTAATATATAGAGGTTTTTAATTAAATTTAATCGGGAAAGTATTGAAATTTGAATCAATAGACCAAACTTAATTTTATATTAGTTCATTTCAGTAATGCACTGGTGTGATTGCATGTGGGTTATGGGCATAATACTCAGTTTAATATTCATACGCGTTGAAGAAAGCCTGCAACTTGGAAATGAAAACCCAAGAATCCTATCCACGTGCATGTCCCTGAATCTTTAACACCAATAAATAGAAGTTTCTTGTTAATTCCTTTTACCCTTTACTTTTATTTATTGATTTTTGTTTAATGGGATTTTCCGCTCTTTTGGATCTTAACTTTGCTTAAACAAAGGCTCGAAAGAAACTCTGAAATACAAGGTTTAATCTTGCATTTTCGGGAATTACAAAATAACCTCTTGCAGTGTCTCTTAAAAATTTTATGATAATGTATTTACACAAAAACTTTCATAATTTTAAACATAATGTGCGCGCTCTCTCTCTCTCTCTCTCTCTCTCTCTCTCTCTCTCTCTCTCTCTCTCTCTCTCTCTCTCTCTCTCTCTTATTAGAAAGGGAACATGCATGGACAATTTTTCCTTTTGGCCAAATGATGTGTCTTTTGTAGCCTTCGCCACTGGCAAGAAGTACTCATGATTTATCTCATTCTTCTGGTGATAAACAAAGTTTTATATGTGGGCCATCCAAATGTATGAAGATAAGAGGAAACTTGAGGAATTTTCTCTTCTTAAGAATAATTAATGGCAGAGTCATCTGGCATTGCCAACAGTTGGACTTTGACTCTTACCTTAATGACTTGGAAAGAATCTTAATTATATGTTATGAGTGGATAAATTGACATTTAAGTCCCTAATTCTAATGGTTATGTGCAAATTGTAAAGAGAGTAAGTGCAAATTGTAGTAAAAAAGTTAGATGTGACTATTTTTTAGAGTTTTTTACTGTAACAAAACTCGAAATTTAAATTTGAATAGGTGAAGTGAACGGGGCCTTTATGTGAGAGCTTTTTATTGTAGCAAAAAAATTAGATGTGACTGTTTCTAAGAGCTTTTTACTGTAGTAAAATTCAAATTTTAAATTCAAATTGATAAAATAAACCAGGCTTAATTTTCAAAACCACGGCCAAAGCCACTGAATATATATATATATGTATGTATTGTATGTATATATGTATATTGCATGCACTAAAGCATAGTAACATGTTTAGTATAATTCCAGATAACAAGCAGGCAAGAACTTTTGAATTTCGTGGGTTTCTTCTTAGAATTGCTCTTTGCTTGATCTCTTTAACTAAATAGAAGTAATCACTACTTTTCAAACACTCAAATTTCAAATACGACCATGGATGGTATTGCTTCAAACTAAAAATATAATCATCCAACAGAAAAGTGGCAAAGAAAAGAAGAAAAGAAAAGGACGTCAGAATCCTTACAGTCTAATGACATATTGGAGTCTTTAACTTTGGGAAAGGGATGTTCTAGGCTAAGTTCTTGTAAACAAGGAACAAGAACATAATTATACGTGGTTTTGGTGTACATGTCTAGCTGGGATCATATTGCAAGTTACATTATCAAGTCCCTTTTGGCAGTGGGAAAACAACAGAACAGATGCTGAGGAGATAAAAAGATATGGGGTGTTGCTATACTTGCCACTGTGTGTACATATATACATATGTATATATATGTGTGTGTATATGAATGTATATATGCACAGATTAAGATGTGAATATAAAAGAACCACCGGACTGGGAGGTGAAATCTTGGCTGGTATATGTCTACTACAGATTTTTCTAAATTTGCATGTGTACCCAAACTTGCAGAGTTTCAAAATCATGAGAGGCTAGTACTAAAAGTAACTTTTGAAAAAACTCAAGCGGTTAATTTGGAGGAGAAAAATATAATATAATAGGTACAGATTTTCCTTTTGTGCGTTGTGCAAAAAGATAGAGAGAGTCAAAAGGAAGAAAGGGAGCAAAGAGGTTTAATGGCATCACATGAATGGGGTCCCAAATACAGCTCATGGCACACAAAAAGGTCGGCAGAGGTTGTCAATTATAGCAGAAAATATCCCTTGTGTTTTTAATGATATAACGGTTAAAAGGACAGATACCATAAAAATTATGATGGCAGGCAAAATTTTACACTTTTGGTCTAGTACTACACTTGTTTATGGGTTAAAATTCTCAAATATGTTCTACATTTCATGTCTTAATGTCATTTCTAAGATGTCATTTTTAAAGTTGAATCTTTTTATTTGTTCGATTCGCAGAATTTGGCTCCACTATAAGCGAATATGGATTCATGAAAGGAGGAGAAGATAAAGAGGAAAGGGAAAGCAAGCAACTAGAAATGAAGACAGGAAAACCTTATAATCAGTTTTTGCCTCTTGTGGTTGTAGTTGTTTGGATTCTTTGTCATAGAAAGGGAAAGAAGATGGACCTTTTTTGTGAACCAAGTCTAACAAGGTGGAACAGGGCATATAACTATGTCTTTTAAATTAACTTACAGCCCCAGCATCTGCATTCCCTGTCCCACCCTTTACCCCCACTTGCACATTACTTCAAGCTGATCTCTGTGTATGATGTCATCTAATTTTGCTTGATTCTATTGGATCTAATACATATTTTCATAACTGGACAAAAAAAAAAAAAACATAACTTTAATTCAACTTCTAGTATTATTACAAATTTAATTTCCAATTCTCAAAACTACAAGTTCAGAGAAATTTTTGTGTCAACTGTTAAGGGTCAGAACAAAAAAAATGAAATACAACTGCAACCAATAACACAAAAAGGCTTTGTTTGAATCCCTGTTATTTGAGTACATCTGGGGTTTTAGTACGCAAAACTCATATCTCTTCTAGCTCTCACTATTACATATAAAAATATATACATGAATTCAGCAAACCAATCTAAGAAAAAAAAAGGGTGTTCTCTTTTGCTAGCACTCAGGTAGACGAAGAAAAAATTTCAGTGGCAAGTGGCAACTTAAGTTTAAACTAAGATGAAGCCTTCTCCTAAGAGGAACGAGAGGATAATCTTCCAACGCATGTTTTCGACGGGGCTAGATTTAACAAATGATTCTTGCTTGTGGGACTGTTGAATCCATACAATTCAGTTGAAGAGATCGTTTCTGCAACTTCTGTCCTACCGGTTGAGTGTCAAAGTTCTGTCAGCACTGCTATGAACCAACTGCCTCATAAGCTACTAAATTATGAACTCTCTTGAAAGCTTAGTGACCTAGATAATGCAGCCGGATTTGCTTGCAAGACTTTTGAGTTTTCTGCTACGTGATTCCTTTCATCATCCTTTGTTCGGAAGGCCTTAAAGAGTCCTCCCCCACTAATCGAATCAGCGTTATCATTTTTGATCCCCAGTGTTGCCCATATAGAGCTCCTAGCCGCTTCGCCTGGGTCATCGATCCTCAATGTCTTTGGAATCCAAAGGCATCTCTCCGAATTGCTTTCTTTTGGTGGCTCTGCTTCAACAGAGGAGTTGGGTTTTAGTGGATTTTCATCCCTCGAGTGTTTTCCCAATGTCGGAGAGTTTGGACCGGAACTTGGGGCAGTGACATTTGGAGATGATGGCTGGGGAATCCAAGGGATGTTCCAAGTGCCTGGTACACTACAACCCCAATAAGCCGCTGCAGGGTAGAATGGCATCGGAAATCCAGGAGGGCAGAAAGCAGGAAGTGGCACTGTAGGGCTCCACTGAGCAGAATTCCAGGGGTAAGGCCAAGGAGCGCCAGGAAAGCATGGCATTTGAGGTGGGAAGCTCTGGCAATTTTGCATGAGTTGCTCTTGTGAGCCATTTTTGCTGGTCTCATCCTTTGAATTTGATGTTGTAATTGAAGATCCATTGGCACTATTATCTCCATATTCTCCACCTCCATAAGAAACAGGAATCCTTAATTCTTCAGGTTTATGAAATCCATTTTGTGTGCAATGCCGGATCGTTTTATCAGCAAGATTCAGCACAGAAGCCATTGATTCACAGAGGGGTGCGTCTGAGCCAAATGTTAGGACGGTGCCATTAGATTTTAGTGAAGGATGGTGAGCATGAACAGCAGTTGGAACATCACTTCGGGCATTCTGAAGAGCTTCTGAAACATTTATGTGACGGTAGTGAGAAGCTGAGTTCTTGTTCTTGCGACGTCCAGCTCCCACGGGGACATTCCTCATGGTTCCGCCAGCTGTCCAATATCTTTGGCAGTTCTTGCAGAAGTGTCGGGGTTGGTTAACATTGTAATTGTTGTAGTAACAGAACTTGGTGTCCATGCTATTACAGCGTGGGCATGGAAGTATCTTGTCTGGTTTCTTCAGGGTCTTTTCCTGCGAATTACTTGCCTCGCTGGTCTTCTCTTGCGAATTACTTGTCTCACTCTGTTCTTCTTCAGTCTTTGAAGCTTTCGGTGTACCGCTCTCCTTCTCAACAGAAGGTGTTTTAGGGTTCTCGGAAACTCCAGAAGTTGCATCTGAATTCCTTTGCTCTTCTGAAGACACTGGTTGTGCTCCATCTACTTCTTTAGTATCAGAAGGCTTTTCTCCAGTGGTTTCCTGAATACACAGAAATATTCACTAAGAATGGTTTCAAGACTATATCTTCAAAATAATCTCTCCAGAAAAATTTTAATAAGATGTCAAGAATAAAAAGCAAAGTGAAAATGACTTGGTTCATATCATGCTTTGATTTGCCGTAAACTAAATCCACACATCACACCAGTTATCGTAACGAATCAACAAAAACCAGACTTGTAAGAAAATCATACCACTTTCTTATGTAGAAAGAGCTAATGTTCATGCAAGTCAACGGCACAGAAAAGGATGCTGCAGCGATAGCTCGCCTCCCCTTAGCACTTATTTTGCAATTGTTTATCTTTTATCTCATTTCTTTTTACTCTGTACTATTTGGTACAATCCATTTCACCGTGATCTATCCCCGAGCAGCGCCAAATCACTAATTTTGAGATAGATGACATTCAAAAAACAATAAAGATATCAAGTAGTCCTTAATCCTAAGTTTCTAACTCTGCTTAATCATAAGTTCTTAACTCTCATCCTGGAACAGGTTAAGATTGTACTGCTTCTCAAAAAATCGGAAACATATATCATCGAATCACGTCTACAACCACATAACCCAATCAAAATAGTTGAAGACAAGTAGAATCACTGAACACTTCCACAGCCAAAAATACTACAGATGATTTTGATTCCACTATATCAACATCGGAGACAACACCCAAGGATTTCAGTTTCGGACAACATTCCCTCAAAAGTTGACAAAATAACTCACAAGAATCTGTATATCATTAAAGCACTATCAACAAAACGAAGGTTTGTAGTTTCAGGAATAACATATGCCAAGAATGTGATGAGAAAAGAAATTCATGGGATTCAGGGAAACAAACTAAAAAAGAGTACTGAGAAAAACAAAAGAAGCCAATATCCCAAAACAGCAAAATTCCAAGTATTGTTAAGCAATAAATGGCAAAAAGGTACTTGCTTTGATAAGAAATTTCAAGTATTGTCACATATGGATAGAACCCAGAAATCTCCAAATTAATTAAAACTGTAACCAAACTAGCTCAGCCAAATTAACCCTTTTCAAGAAAACCTCTTTCTCAAAAAAAAAAAAAAAAAAAAAAAAAAAAAAAAAAAAAAAAAACCATCTAATAGCTCAGGAGAAATAAATCAAAAGCTGGCAAATATCCCACAAAAGGACATAAAAAAACTAACTTTCCATCTTAAGATTACAACCAAAATCCCATAAAAGAAACTCGAAATTCAAAACCAAATCCCAACCTCCCAAAAAAAAGTCAACAAAAAAAAAAATGATACCTTCTTATCATTATCGCAGTCTTGCTCTTCTTCTCCGTCCTTGACGGTATTGCCCTCCACAAAAGAAGAATTCGCGACAGAATTAGCTCGCTTCTGATCCATATCCATAATATTATCATCATTATTGTTAGTATTTTTAATAATGACATTATCCTCCTCCTCAACCTCATCAGCAGCAGTACTAGAAGAAGCTTCTGGAGAGCCGCCGCCGCCGCAGAGGACCGGAACTTCCGCCACCGGAATCGTCTTTCCGAAGAGCTTGATCGCCGGGTCTTTCGCGTCCGACATTTCCGCTCCGTTTTCCTTTCGCTTTTTTTCTTTTTTTTCCTTTGCAGACAAACACAGAATTTGAAAAGCGATAGAATTCCAGAGAAAAAAGTTAGAGAGAGAAAGAGAAGGACAGAGAGAGAGATCTGACACGTTGTTGTTGTTGTGTGTGCTTCAGCACAAAAGTGAGTGTCGTCGTTCGTCGTTGGTTTGTTAATCCGTCTAAGCAGGTTGGGGGTGCCACGTCAGCACAGTGGGGAGAATTCTCAGCCACAAGTTCTCTTTGTGGCCTGGATCCCTCTTTTCTTTTCCCTTTTTAATTCTCTCTTTTCTTTTGCCTTTTTATTTAAGTCCGTTAATTTTAAAACACGTTTAATTCATAAATTTAAAATTATTTTTAATTTATGTGTATTTTTATAAGAAAATATATTATAATAAATTATAAATTATAATATAATTTAATTCACAAATTTAAAATTATTTTTAATTTATATATATTTTTTATAAAAAAAAATATTATAATGAGTTATAAATTATAATTTAAATTATAATATAAATTTTTATTCTAAATGTACTCCTATTAATTTAAGGTTTATTATAATAAAATTTTTTAAAGTATTTAATATAAAAATTCATGTCATATTTAAAATTATAATTTATAATTTATTATAATATTTTTTTTATAAAAAGTATATATAAATTAAAAATAATTCTAAATTATAATTATAAATCAACAAAATATTTATATAAAATCATAAATAACTGACGGCCCTTAGTTTCTCTTTAACTTTTTGGATCCCATCCTTCTCTCTGTCCTACACTCAACTTTTTCTTTTCTAATTTTTTCTCCCTTTTTTGGCCTTTTTTCTCAGACATCGTCAATTCCTCGGCTGCTTGCCTAACCTAATATGTCACTTTTGAAATTAAAAAAAAAGTAATAATTAATTTTTTAGTTTTTGTGGATGAGAACGAAATGTGGCCCATTTGTTTTACTTTGTGACTTTTGTGTTGCTTTCAAATCCTTTTTTTTTTTTTTTTTTTTTTGCACTGTAGATGTGGAATTGCCATTATTATCTGGTTCCCATTGACGATTGCCCAATCTTAAAGTTACCTTCTTTTTCAAAAGTTCTTTCAGTTTTTTTTTTAATTTATTCTATCGATAGTCTTAATTATTAATTATTAAATTTAATTAAAATTATATTAAATTAAAAAAATATTAAATTTTAATATAAATTTAAGAGTTAAAAAATAAGATTTCGTTTATTTTATCAATTTGAGTTTAAAATTTAAATTTTATTATAATAAAAAGTTCTTAAAAATAATCATATTTTATTTTTTTACTATAATAATAAAATTATCATATAAAATCACATTTCAATTTTAATTAATAAACTAAACAAACCCTAAAAAACTACACAGTCATTTTTATATTGATTATGAGCCCTATTATTTTCTAAATTGTTTGTTGTAGAAAAATATGTGTTTTGTTACCTTGATAAATATTTCTCTTTTATGAAAGGGCTCTTTTTTTTTTTATCTCATTTTGTGTAGCCTCACATTTAATACACCCACATTTCTATTTTAATTTTAATATTAATTACTTGACGAGACTGCTAAAAGAATTTATAAAAAAAGTTTACATTACTTTTCTTGAATTTATGATGGTAGTTATATTATATGATTGACAAGACAACTAGATTTATAGTCTATACTTTTTATGATGAGGGGAAAAAACGCATCTTTATGGTTTATCCAAAATCCAGGAAATGAACTTAAAAAAATAAATAAAAAATAAAAAATAACCCATTTGCAATGTCAAAACGGTCCCGATCTTTTGTCGAGTAATTCGTCAATTTAGGCGGAGAAACCCAAGGTCAGAATAGGTAATTAAAGCCCTTAGAAATCTACGTCAACATCTCGTCCAAAAAACATACCACGTGGGATAGGCCCACCAAGATACACGTGTGCGACCTGCAATGAGTAGCCCAAGATGTGCCATGTCAGCACCTTATTCTAAGTTAAGTAGGCCCCGCCCACGAAAAAAGTAAAGTGAAAAGGCAACCTTTTTTGAATACAGTGAAAAAGTCACCTTAAGCAATCAGCGCCACGATTTTTTCAATTTCTTTTCTATTTAATGAGACTTGGGAGTAATTACGTAAATATGCTTTTTAATTTTTTTTTTTTAAAAAAAAAATTCATCAAAACTCTTTAAACTATCTTTTATTTTTACAATTAATTAGAGATTGTTCTTTTACAGTTTTGAATTATAGTGACTTAAATGATAATCTTAATTTGAGTTTAAATTATAATTTGAGTTAAAGTTGTAATTTAAATTTGTGTTTAAATGTGTATATTTAAGTTATGATTTAAATTGAGAATCTTTTTAAGTTTGTGTTTGGAATGTCAAAATTTAAATTTGTATTTATATAGCATTTTAATAAAAACTTAATGGTAATGAAAAAATTTAATAAAGTATATGGGTGAAGTTTTATTTATCTTTTCATTGTGAATGCATAAAAAAATCATCTCAATCATAATTAAAACGAAAAAGTTATGACATTTTTAAGAATAAAAAAAATATTGTTCATTAACTTAAGTTTGAGTTTATGAACTCAACTCGAGTTTAACCACAAACTCGAGTTCAAACTCGAATTTTATAAAAAAAATTATAACTCAAATTCAAATTTTTTATGAGTTTTGTTAAAAAAAAACAACCCCTAACTCTATATTAAAAATTATACCAACTTAAACCTTAAACTCTTTCAATGTTTTAAATTTAATCTCTTGAACTATATTCCATCAAATATTGGATGGAAAAAGCTAATATATTTGTAGTTTTTTTTTTTTTTTTGAATGGTACATTGGTAATGGATTAATAGTTAAGTTATAATTAATTAGTAAAGACCCTTTTCTCACCATTTCTTCTAAATAGGTACATTAAAAGTCCATCAATTCATAAATAAACTCCATACACATCTGAATTCATTAATAATAAACAAAACTAAATGAATCTGTCCAATATTTTTGTCTGAAAAACAAAAGGATTTATTTCTGGCAAAAAAAAAAAAAAAAAAATCCCAACTTTCCCCCAATATATTTCGTTTTAACTCGTATGTATTATAAGTATATATATTTACAATATGTATAGATAATGCATGTATAAAGATATTGTATGTTTATATGTACATGGTAAATTTTTGAACGTGTTAATGTGTATTGATTTAAGAAAATCATATTTGATATCTTAAAAACAATGGGATTTTAAGCAAATAAAATACTTCTATGGAACATAGTTTTATCAAACTAAATTATTCACGTTATTCCTTTTCCAACACCAAACAAGGGAATAAGCAGGAAAAAGAGAAGATTTTAGAGATCATAATTGAGAAGGAATTGAGGTGTAATTTAGACAGGTTGTTTCGGTTTTTTTTTTTTTTTTTTTTTTTTTTTTTTTTAATGAATTGGACTTTTGTTGTACCTTTTTGCAATAAATGGTGGGGAGTAGTATTTACTTATTTGTTTATGACTTAACCACCAATATATTAACTTTTCAATCTAAAATTTAACATAAAATATTAATTGAGGGATTAAATTTAAGACATTTAAAGAATTTAAGTTTAAGTTGATACAATTTTAGTACAGAGACTAATTGTAGAAAAAGAAAAAAGTTTAGAGACTTATGATGAATTTAACTTTTTGTTTTTATCAATTTATACTTTGGTCTTTAAAAATCATTTAAAATATATATAAAAAAAAAGTTATAGAGAAAATTGTTGAACTTACATTTAAAAGTTTGTTTTTATCAATTTATCTTTGGTTTTTAAATCATTTAAAATTTATTAAAAAGTACCATTTTATAAATATAGTTATATGACTAAAAAGAGTATTAATCAAGAGTAAAAGATAAAAATCAAAATTCATGCACTTTTAAAGAGTATTTGTCAAGATTTCTCATTATATTTTCATTCCATCACTTTCTACGAAATAAAAACTGAGAAAGTGATTATAGGTAATATGATTTATAGGCACTTATTGGTAATCTACTATACCTCGTTCACTTCGCGGATTCGAGTTTTCGATTTGAGCTGAGATGTGACATTTTCTGAGAGCTTTTTACTGTATCAGAAAATTTTGATGTGACATTTTCTGAGAGCTTTTTACTGTAGAAACTTAAAACTAAAAATTAAAATCGGTGAAATGAACGAAGTTAAATTTTTTTAGATTCACATAAATGTTATTTTACTGTGTCTAGTTATGTAGGAACACATATCCTTCAATCATTTATAAAAATAATTTCGACATTCCTTTCATAACCGCCAGTGACTTCGACTTCTGGCTCGCCCATTAGTTCTTCCTTATTTCAAACAAACTGGGGATTTCTTCTGCGCCAAAGTCACTCATGGTACGAGGGGTATTAATGGTGCAATGTTCTTGAGTAAGATTGGAATTAGGAGTTGACTGTGCATGACTATTGTGAAGATCGTTACTGGTAGTGAAATACAGAAAAGTGTGATATTTCACAACAGAATATCTAAACTTTCTAACCATGCATTTGCTTTATAGGACATTATTCTCTCCCACAAAAATTAAATTTCTGTTTAAATTTATGAATCAAACGGGTTCAAAGATTGTTTTTGTGGAATATCGAAACTTAAGATATCTCGTTGATTCTTTCAAGAGTGTCAAGAACAATTTGAATAAAACAAAATTGAATATATTATATATTTCTTTCATATCTAAACTAAGAATCCTCCTATGAATAAACTATTACATGTTCTTATACTGATATAAATTCACATATACATAAAACATATACTCAGCTCCACGCTTCAGAACCAATAAAAGAAGACTACATCTTGCCCCTAATCTGCTTTGTTGGTGAATTCTTCATTTGCGTACATGCATTTGGAATTCCTCGTACTTCAGGCAAGAAGGCTTACGAATCTATCAACTCACATTTTCGGACATCTCTTTTAGTTTACATCAATATTTTATTTCCAAAAAAAGTAATAAACATTGGATTTTGTATGATACGTTAAAATCTTAATTTGTTTTAAAAAAAAAGGTGGTACAAAAGAAACATATCATGTAAATAAAATTTGGGAGATCTTTTTCCCTCATTTTATATCAACAGCATCAAAGGGGAAAGCCTCCTCACAATTAGGGTGACACTTACTTATGCCACAGAACTGGAAAACAGCACGTAATAAGTAATTTTATATGATACATTAAACACGGTTAATTCAAAAGTGACGACACACTTAAATATATGCGTGTGTTCGTTATGGAATTTGAAAAATTAAATATTTTTGACTTAGCTCTAATTAGTTGTGAATTTATGTTAACTTCAAAAAAATGGATCAATCTTTACTAATTAGGTTAATTAGGTCTTAAATGGGTCATTTGTATTAAAATGTCACGACTCATTTATTAAATGCGTTCACGTGTCATGTCATGTTACTCGTATAAAAAAAACATATCATGTTTAGTTTTGAGTTACATGTTTATTAATCGTGTCGTGTTCGTATCAACGTGATTGCATCTTGTCAAATTTGTGTTGATGCGAACACAACCCACAAACACCAGTTCCCACCCCTACGGCAGCTTCCACTCTCACATCTGCATACTACGGTCTACACGAATATCGTCAAAGACAACAATCACTCAACGTCGAACCCCTTCCCTTGAAGCTCTGAAATTACCTCATTCCTCATTCTCAGCCAGAGTTTCAGAGCTTCCTGCTGCAACTTCTTGTCTTGCAGCTCCTGGTGATAGTTATAAGCATCTTTATCCAACTCAGGAATCCCTTTGGGGCCAATCGCCGTGCCGATCATGCCGCCCTTGCCAATGAACTCTTCCATGGCTTCTTTGTCTCCTGGGTATGGAAATTCTCTTCGCTCATACAAATGTGCCAACTCTTTCTCTTCTTTGGGCTTAGGCTTCAGTGTCCACCAACCGAGTGGCGATGTCTCGTTGTACCACCAACAAGCACCGATAAGCACGTAAGCAGATAGTAGACCCTTCCCAATTTGTTTCCAGAACGGGTAGTCTCTTTTGCCAAGTCCTACTCTTGACAAGTATTTGTCGTAATCCATGGACTTGAGCAATTCAAATCCTGAGATTGTATTAATAACATTAAAACAAAAGACTTGATGATGAATGAAACGTTCAGAAAAAGTCTTGGCGGGAAAGTCCAGCAAGTTTCAAGAGAAACACGAAACACAAGCATTTCATCGAACATATGGGATGCAATGCATTGAAATGAGGTTTTTTCAAAGACAATCATGGTTTTGTTTTACAGTAATTGCTATTAAGAGATCATGGATTTACCTGTTTTGGCTGGTTGGTAGCGCTTTCGGACCATCTTGATCTGATATGATCAGGTTGATTCGGTTCGACCAGAATAGGGGAATACGACCTAAAACTGGAAAATGGCAATGGAAATGAAGCATTCATCTTTAATTTTAAAAAACAAAATTCTTTCAAAACATGTTTTTGTTTGGACACATCTGATATTTTGTTTCTCCACCCAAGAACTCTAACCAAACAACCAACACAACCAACTCTTTCAATACAACTACAAAAGTATGTCAGAAGTAATGAGCGAGTGCCCATGAGACATTTAACAGCTCATAATCAAATTTTATTTATCCTTAAGAAATCAAATATCAAAACTCGTTAAGTCATGAAATCAAAGTGTTAATGAGTTTGTTCAACCAGAATACAAAGTACAAACCTTGATTCTAGTTCTATCACTTTCCACTTATTAAGGCTCTTCTCTTCCCGTCTTGCAGCCTATCATTATATATCAAGATTCCAAATTCAGAATCAACAAAACAATTATATTAACATGAAATCAATACATAGATATAAGCTTCCTCTAAAAAAAAAAAAAAAAAAAAAAAAAAAAAACCGAAGAATAAATTTCTCTCACACACTACGAGAATTCTCTTTTAAGAGTGAAAATGAGATGTTTAATCCCTTCCTCTGAGTCTCCTTATATAAGCTTCAAAAATAAACTGTGATCACGAAAAATTTGTGGTTAAAAATTAGTTAATTTGTGACTATTCATTTTACGCCACCATTTAACCACTTAACTAAATCTAATCAACACAATTTTGTGACTTGAATCATAGGTGTTGAGTTTTGTCAATTTTGAGCTTTTTTAAGTCTAAACCTAATCCAATAAATACGAGACAAATCTACAAACCAGAACTACGATCCCATCACCATCAGAAAACAAACAGGAAAATGTGTGAGAGAGAGTGAGAGAAATTTAGGTGAGAGAGATACAAACCTGTTGCAAAGGAAGAAAACAGAAAAGCCCGCTGCACCGACGAAATCAGTGCTGAAACCAGAGTCTGAAAGAAAAGCATACGAGAGAGAGAGAGAGAGAGAGTTTTTTTTTTTTTTTTTTTTTTAAATCTATTTTTGTAGTTGCTCACTTTATAAATTTAAATTTTTAATTTAAATTGAAATATAATATTTTTTTAGAATTTTTTACTGTTATAAAAAAATTAAATATAATATTTTTTAAGAATTTTTTATTATAAAAATTAAAAATTAAAAATTTAAATTGATAAAATAAACAAAGTAAAAATATCTTTTTATTTATATCTATTTATACACTTTTGTGTACCTTTTACCACTCGTTATTTATTAATTTCTCTTTATTTACGTTAAAATAAAAATGGTTTAATTTTTATTTTTATTTATGTTTTTTTATTTTTTATAATTTTTACTTATTTATTATATATTCTTTTTATTTACTCATAATTTTAAAAAAAAAATTAGTTCTATCTTTGCTTTCATTTATGTTCTTCATATTTTATACGATTTATGTCTTTTTGTTCTCTGCGGTTTTTTTATATTTACATTTATGTCCTTTACTTGTTGTATTTTTTGGCCTCATTCACTTCACCGATTTGAGTTTTTAGTTTTAAGTTTTTACAGTAAAAAACTCTCAGAAAATGTCACATTAAAATTTTCTGCTACAATAAAAAGCTCTCAAAAAATATAACATCTCAGCTCGAATCGAAAACTCGAATCCGCGAAATGAACGAGACCTTTATCTGCATGATATATATCGTTTTCTCTTATTAAGGCTTTTTTCAAATTAAATAACATTTGTATTACATTCTGAAGGTGGCTTCCAAACTCACATAAATCATCCCTATAAAATAGGCAATACTATCTGTATGTTAAAAAAGATAATATTATGTGAAATATTGTCAGTGTATTTACTGTTTTCTATTACTTAAAATTAAAAGAAAAAAGTGGTTTAATATGTCATCTCCATCCGCATAAGGATGACATTTTCTTCCCTTACGATGACTCGATCCAAAAAAGACGTAAACGAGTCGGGTCGAGGTGGGGGGTGGGAGATTGATTGGTTTTTTACAACAATTTTAAAAAAGGAAGATTTTTTTGGTATGTTTAGTGTATCGATAGGTAAAATTTTTTTAATTATTAAATTTATATATTTTTTAATTTTTACGTAATTTTATACATATTTAATAGTTAAAATAACTTAACCTATCAGTATACCAAGGTGTACTAGAGAATCACCCTTTAAAAAAAAACTATACTTCTTAAAAGTGCATCTCCATTTTAATAATTCCTAGTGAAAAGGTTGGGGAAATTTTAGACTCAAGACCTTCCTTCCTCCCCATTTATTAATTAATTGGCCTACACACCTTAATAATTAGTTAGTTCAGTTTAATAGTGAAATCTGCAATTAAATTTGTTAGAGGTCAATGGCTGAATTCATTGATTAAAGCGTTGGTATAGTGATCACAGAAAAAATAAATTAACAAGAAAAACAAAGAGAGCATTGGACTATGAATATTGGTTCCCCTAATGATTCAGAATATATCTATTATAGAGTTTTTAAATCTTCCACAATGAATATTGATGAAGAATACAATGACAATCTCTGTAAATGTCAAGAGAAAACTGTTGAGAATATGAAAAGTATGTAAAAAGTGGTGGAAAAGCTCGTAGGAATGCTTGAAAATGGTGTAGGCGTGCTCTAGGGTGCCTGATCATGTGTCTCTCTCATTCCTTGGACGTGTATTCCTCCATTTATTGGCCATGATTGCCGAATAAATGATTTTAGGTAAGTTTTTCATTTGACTTTTGATTGAAAATCTTTTCCTTATAGAGAAATTGCTTAGGGGGCAAGCTTAGGTGAAGATTGGCTTTCCCTTTTGCTATTTGAGACAAGGTTCCACGGAATATGGCAACTGTGATAGTAGAATTAATGCTAAAATTTGGATGTTGAGCTATCAATTTTACAATTCGACTCGTCATTTGGGTAACGAATCACTAGATTGATCGTTTGGACAGCCGGCCCTACTGAGGACTAACAAATTATTTCTGACAACTAATTTCATGATTCCGTTCCATCTCTGAAAAATGTGTTAACACGTGCATGATAAAAAATTATGTATAAAATTTATCTTCAATAAATACCATTGAAGAAGCTCTAAGGACTTTTCAAAGTGTATGCAATTTACATCATATAATCATATAAAATTAAAGGGAGTTCCCTACGCAACGTGGAGGGTTGAGAAGTTACATTGGAAAGAGCTTTTAGGTAAAATCAATACATAATGGGTTTAACCGCAAATAAAAAAAAAAAACTTGGAAAGACAAAGGAAAGTGACGTCCAAGTTCCACCCATAATCACTTTCCATTCTCAATTTCATTTTTCTTTTTGAACAAAAAGAACAAGCAAGAAAAAGAAAAGCAATTCTTACCAAGTGAATGTAATGAAGTGGTACGTAACCATTTACCCCACTAGTCTAGCTCAGAATGGATGTTGTCATGATTGAGCCATAGGAAACTTCTCTCATAAGCGCGTGTGTGGGTTTTATTTTTTTAAACTCTGTCCTTGATTACATTTTGACAAACGGCTACAATAAGCCACACCATAGTCCCAAATCAATTTTCCAGATTGTAAGAAAAACAATTTATATTATACCAAGTTATGAGAATTCTAGGCAAAAAAAAAAAAAAAAAAAAAAAAAAAGCCCATCAAGAGAAAATAAAAAAAAAAAAAAAAATACCAGCACCTTATTTATTTGCGACAAGACTAACAGGCAGAACTAAGTTGACGAAACTGAATAAAATATTCTCACAATGTTCCACTTGTTGAGGGAGTGCTAGAATACCAATTAGGCTAATTAACGAGTTCTTTTTTTTTTTTTTTTGGTGTGAAAAGGAAAACCTAATTAATGAGTTGAATCTATATGAGAAGTATTTGGTTCTTTCTATAGTGGTAATTTCAAGTCTATAATGATCCTGGCAAAGATGATGGAGTAGAAACATTTTTTTCCATGTTGAGTGGTAGACTAATATTATATGACTTTTGAGAATGTGAAGCCTCATCAAGAAGACTTCTGGTATGGTAGTATGGCCTTTGCTTAATGTAGGTTCCATTCATTTTGTTTATTTAAATTTAAAATTTAAATTTATTACAGTAAAAAAATTCTTATAAATAATCACATCTAATTTTTTTATTACAGTAAAAAACTCTCATATAAAATTATATTTTAACTCAAATTAAAAATTTAAATAAGTAAATTAAACAGAACCCATAGATTGAATAATGTGCCGCCACCTTTATATGCTTATGATAGTTTGAAGTTTTGGCATTTTTATTTGACCGATTTTCCTTTAGCCAAATCGGCCAAACCTGCCCATCAATTAATTATGTTGGGATATTTTTTTGGTCAAAATTTTGGCCGTTTGTTTTTCTTTTATTATAGACAAATTAGTTTGGCATAAAAAAATGCTTGGTCCAAGCTTAATATTTTATATGAATTTAATTGTTGCATTTCATCCCTTCAAGAAATTGTTCATTTTGCGATGAATCATATATATATATATATATATATATATAAATATATATAAATAGATTTTTTAGTATGCCTAAATACTAGTAGATTTTTAGTAAAAACTTAATTTATTGTTTAATATTTTATATGAATTTAATTGTTGCATTTCAAAAAATTGTTCATTTTGCAATGAATGAGGGTGATATATATATATATATATATATTAAAAAGAGATTTTTAGTATGCTTAACATATAAAAAACCGACGGATAAAAAACTTAACCTACTGTTTTAAACGTAAAAAAAAAAAAAAAAAAAAAAAAAACTTGAATTCAATCCATTAAAAAAAAAAAAAAAAAAGTGTTAACATTTCAAATTGCATCTTTTAAGGAAAGTATTTCAAAGCATTGGACCGATCACATGCCGTTATAGTTACATAACAATAAACTATTTTTTACATATGACAACTCGTTTAAAATCATCCCACAACAATATTATTTTTATCATCCCTCCAAAAAAAAAAAAAAAATAATGATTACCAAACTAACCATAACAAATATAACATTCCCTAAAAAAAATATGACGGAGTAAAGTATCATAGCTTGCATGCGTTACCAACCACAACATTTGATTAATGTCATAATTTCCTTTCCTAATACTATTGACAAATTAGTCTCATCTAAAATAATCTCCACGTTTTACATGAAAAATAGTAACTTGCTTGAGGAAAAAAAGCATCTCAAGTGGCGCTGCTATAATTCTCACGGGATTAGGCCTCAAAATTGTTTAGTATGCCTACACATCTAAGCTATAAAGCTATAGTAAATTTGTACAAGTAATAGTGCTTATAAATTGATCTTGTTATATTAAACCACTCTTTTTTTTTTTTTGAAAAGAAAAATATATATCAAACGAGTATAGTAACAGCCGATAATTCTTTGATCCGCAAAAAAAAAAAAAAAAAAAAAAAAAAAAAAAAAAAAAAAAAGCATCAAAATTTGATAGAAAACTAACTTCAGGGAAAAAAGGGGTGGGGCAAATATTATTATTAGAAATATCGGGTTATTTACTAATTTTTTAGTACCAAATAACTCAATAAACAAGTTATTAAAATTTGAGAATATTTTTATAAATAAATAAAGAATGTTCTTTCTTTAAAAAATATTCTTATAGTGAGGGATAGAATATATCCCTTTATTTCTTTCTTTATTTCTTTTCTAAATGAAATTAAATATGACATAATTTTAAAACAATATATTGGAGGCATAAAACTTAAAAGAGAGAGAGTTAAATGGACATGTTTTTTTTCTTAAAGCAAATTAGGAAATTATAGTGTATGGCTACTACAATAATATCGAGGATGGAGTGCAATCTTGCGTAATATATGAATAATTTAAGTCTTATTTATTTTACCGATTCAAGTTTTATTATAATAAAAAATTTTAAAAAACAATAATATCTAATTTTTTTATTACAGTAAAAGCTCTCACATAAAGTCATATTTCAATTCGAATTAAAAACTTAAATTAGTAAACTAAACGGGCCTAATATATTAAGTAAAAGTAAAACGATTAATTTACTATTTTATATTAGTCTCTCGACGCCTCTCTAAATTCGATTAAGTTTTGTATTTTTTTTTAAAATAATTCTACGCTATACAAGCTAATTCATAACGGGAGAAAGTGACTGAAAAATTAGGTTTTAAGAAAGACGTAAATACAACATATTCGCGTAGATTTCCCTTAATAAATTTATCAATTTTTGTTTTCCATTTAAAGGAAGAACAATAAAAAGGATCATTTGAGGGAAGGTGATCAAAGCCCATAAGAGTTGCCCCCACCAAAATCATCATTGCCACATCATTCACAGTAGTTTCCGATGTCCAAATTGAAGCCCGTATCCAAAACACCACCCACGTAATACTTTTTACTTTTTACTTTTTAACGCCCAACATTTTACAAACAACGCGCACAATGACGTGTCGCTTCCTCCTTTCCTTAGCGTGTGCGCGTGTTCGCGAGAGAGAAAGTCCACTCAATTACGGTCACAAACGAAACCCAACCAACCATTTTTTATTTTACACCACTCCAATTACCCAAATCAACCGCAATACAAAAACCCATTTTTTCCTCTTCTTCTTCTTCTTCTTCTTCTTCTTATTTCTTCTCTACTCTTACTCACGATTTAAAAAACGACTATTTCTTGTTCTATGATTTCTCTGCCGGCCTTACCCAGTACGCTCCGGATCTGATTCTTGATTTGGAATTCTCATCATTTTATTCCGATTTCAATTCAATTCCAGTTGGGTTGATCTGATTTCTAGTTTTCGTTAATTTTGATCGGATCAATCATTTTTTTTTTGGATTCTGTTTCTCTGAAATGGTCTATCATCTGCCGAGCTCAATATCGGTCTGCAAGTCCGTTGACCAAACCTCCTCTCCCATGGCGAGCTTATCATCACCGTCCGATCCACCATCAGGTCCGACCAAGTCAAATAATCATCATTTGAACAAATCCAGAAAGATTCATCAAAACTCGACCCCAAATCCATGCTCTACAACTTGCTGCGACCGATCCCGATCGGGCGCCATCGACGTCGTGATCTTCATCGCCGTGATCGTCGCCCTCGGCTTCCTAATCCTCCCTTCCCTCAAATTCCTCTTCTCCCAATCCGTCCAAATCCTCGGAACTGTCAAGGACATCCTTAGGGATGAAGTTTCGCAGGCTCCGCTGGTGTACGGATCCGTGGGGCTCAGCGCTTGCTCGGCGGTTTTGGCCGCCTGGGGAGTGATTGCCTGCACCACCAGGAAATGCGGGAATCCAAACTGCAAGGGCCTCCGAAAGGCGGCCGAGTTCGACATCCAGCTCGAGACCGAGGACTGCCTCAAGAATCATAATAATAGTAATAACCATAACAATCACCACAACAACAATAATAATCTGTTGACTTCGACGGAGAAAAAGGGATTGTTCGAATTGCCCCGCGATCACCACCGTGAACTGGAGGCCGAGCTGAAGAAGATGGCGCCGCCGAACGGCAGGGCCGTCCTGGTTTTCCGGGCGAGGTGCGGCTGTTCTCTCGGCAGGTTGGAAGTTCCTGGGCCCAAGAAGCATCGAAAGATCAAGAAGTAGGATATATATATATATATATATATATATATATATATATATAGATATAGATATAGAAGATGAATACAGGAGGGGTTTAGTGTTAATCTTCTGGGATAATAAAAAGGTTGGTTACATTAGCTAATGGGGGAATAATACTAATAATGAGTTGTAAGGAGCATGGATGGACCATGATATACAGTTGGTTTATTTATAGTTAAACAAATTTTTCTTATTTAATTTGGTTATGATTGTTGGGTTTTTTTTTTTTTTTTTTTTAAAGCGCTTTTTGTAGATTCTGGATTTCTCTTTTTGCAATCATTCAGTTTGTTGATTTCCCCTTTTTCTTATTTTTTACTGGTCTTTAATTTTAAATTTTAAATTTTCTGTTAGGAACTTAGGATAGATTAAAGTAATCCTGGCTTTAAAATGTTTCTTGTGCTGTTTTTCTTGCAGAGATCCAACTCTTCTGTCACGAGGTTGGATTAGAGAGTGAATACTATTTTATTTTATTGTTTTGTAAGTTAAAGAGAAAAATACAAGATTTAGATTATTCATTACTTTGTAATCAAAGTTCTGATTGCAGAGACCAATGGTCTAACTTCAGTGGGATCTGATGGATGTCAACCCCAGTAGAAACTCTACATTCCATTGGTGTGCTTGTGGTATGATGAATTTTGTCTGCTCATATTTGCACTTTTGTTCATTGTTTTATATCTTGCAAGATGCAAAATCAAGTTATCATCTCTCAAACTGCTTTTATAAAATCCAGGATTTTTTAGTTCTTTCGTTATGCACTGGAAGATTTAATGTTATGCGAGTTTCATACTTTGATCTTCAAAAGGATTTATTCTTGTAGTAGACATATGCACGGATGAATTTTTTTAGTAGTTATATGGGCCTATGGCCAGTTTGGACATTTAAGTGTCCTCAATAGCTTTTCGACTTCTGCTTGCGTTCTTTCAGAGGCGTGACAATCTCAAATTGAAGTCCTTAGTTAGGAGGTAAAGATTTTCAGTTGACGATTCTCGATGCTAAAGGTTGTGCTTACCCAATTAGTGTTGTTTATTTTGATCCCCAGTAAAATTTTAAAAAATAGCCAAGCGATGATCGATCAAGCAAATGCATTACAGATCTATAAAATCTATCACATAACCTGAACCTGTTCTAAGTGAGATTTTTCTCAGTTCATTTCAAAGATGAAAAGTACATGTTACAGCAGACAAGCAGAGTGCCTCCCTAGTTAGCACGCATAAAGAAAGCCTGACATTTTCTTTAGCAGTTGCATCATATCCCCTAAGGCAGCAGAGGTTTTCTCAATGCTTGTTTATATATGCAAAATCAGTCCTCTCATCATTTTATTGCTCTGAAGCGACATGATAGTTCAATTTATTTTCTTGCATAATGGCTATCTCTCCTTTCATTATATGTTTGTAATAAAGAATCAGCATGGCTCTTGTATTAGTAAGAGTACTGACTACTGAGTACCTTCTAGTCCATTGTGATAGCGGGATGAATCGGGTAGATAATACTCTGTTTGTTGAATTTACCATTGTTTGATCACAAAATCCATACAGAATTGCTGTCACAGAGGCAAGTCATTCCATGGTTTTTGAGTTCTCTTGGCCACATGCTGAGAGTTTGTCTCAGTTTGGTCACTCCGACAATCTGTGCTGTTTTGAAAGTCCTTTTTAATGTGAATGTAGGTTTTGTCAGGCGTAATTACTTTCATTCATGTCAAATTGGCCTCATGTGGAACTAGAAGTAGTCTCTAGCTCTTCTAATGATGGTATATTGCATGAGAAGTGGTGTTATTTATCTCAATGCCTTGTTCTACAAATGCGTTTGTACACAAGTGCATAATCTCCACTACTAGAACGGATAAAAACTCAGAATTTGTGTATGTAAAGTAGGGTGATGTGACAGTACTGGTGAATATGTACTAAACTTTATACAATGTCCAGATATGCTCTACAACCTAACAAGCTCTAAAAGTGGAGTATTTTATGTAGAGAATTTAAATCTACAAAAAAAAAATAATAAATAATAATAATAATAAATAAAATTGAGAGAGCTGACTAATGAAAACGGTCAAATATTTGCCTCCGGTGATGGGCTTTGGGCAATCCATACGTTGTATAGCATATAGAGGTCATTTGAAAATGTGTTAAAATTTAACCTAAGTGAGCAAACAGTGTTTCTGATATTATAGTAAATGTATTATTGATATATAAATTTTTGATTATCAGCATAATTTCAATATGCTTTTATTTTTACTGTTGTCAATAATTGTACTAACACTATTTAGGCTTTGTGGATTCGAGTTTATAATTCGAGTTGAGATAGTGATATTTTCTGAGAGTTTTTAACTGTAGCAGAAGAAGTTAGATGTTAGATGTTAGATGTGACATTTTCTGAGAACTTTTAATTGTATAAATTTAAAACTGAAAACACGAATCGGTAAAATGAATGAGGTTTAAATAATAATACTATGTTTATAATGCCCTAAAAAAATGATAACAAACTCGTTCTTTTGATATTTATGTCAATTTTGAAACTTTTATCTTTGTACACAGGCAACAAATAATAATTTTTTATACCATGTGGGATTGAATTTGCCTTCTCAAATCACATCTAACCTTTAGTTTATTTTGATCAACTGCCTATTGGCAATAAATAAAAGATTTTAGTATTTGACTTTTGGAGAATTCTTTATTGTATTGTTTAAACTTACTTAGGGATTGTTCAATTTGTTTATTTGAATTTTTAATTTGAGTTAAGATGTGATTTTATGTAAGAGTTTTTCACTGTAACATAAAAAGTTAGATGCTACATTTTCTAAGAGCTTTTAACTGTAAAAATTTAAAACTAAAAACTCGAATTAATGAAATGAAATAGGCTTAAATAATAATATTTTGTTTATAATGCCCTAAAAAATGATAACAACTCGTTCTTTTGATATTTATGTCAATTTTGAAACTTTTATCTTTGTACGCAGGCAACAAATAATAATTTTTACCATATTGAATTTTTGTTCCAAATGTTTAGGATTGTTCATTTTTCGTTTAATTTTAGGTTTCTACAAGAAAAGTTCTCAAAAATGTCACATTAAAACATAGTAAAAAGCCTTAAAATGTCACATTAGTTTATTTTGATCAGCTGGTTATTGGCAATAAATAAAAGATTTTAGTATTTGACTTTTGGAGAATTCTTTATTATTTTGTTTAAACTTATTTAGAGATCGTTCAGTTTATTAATTTAAATTTTTAATTTGAGTTAATATGTAATTTTATGTGAAAATTTTTTTACGATAGTAGAAAAAAAATTAAATGTGACTTTTTATGAGAGTTTTTAACTTTAATAAAATTGAAATTAAAAATTTAAATCAATAAAATTAACAAAGTCTTATTTCTTTTGGCTTTGATACGATCCCTGCCTAACCTATCAATAAAGACTCTTTGAGTCTAGAATTGACAATTTTAACCGATTATTATTATTATTATTATTTTCACCTTATTATAAACTTGTGACATTAATGTTGTGTTTGATATGACAGTTCTAGAATCAAAACTGTGATTTTGGTTCAAACATTTGTTTGTTTGTAAAAAGTAAAAAATAGTTTTTGAAAATTTGTATTTAGTTTAGATGGTTATAAATAGTTTAAGAATTAAATTATGATGTGATATTTTAAATCAAAATCAGCTAAAAAAAAAAATCACATCACATCACCCCTTAATTTCAATTCTAAAATTATAATTTAGATTCTAAATTTAAATCATAAATAATAATCTTGATTCTAAAATTAAAATCATATTTATTTAAACTCGTACTAAACGCAATATAAAATTAGGGCTTTTATGCAATTCCACGAAGACCTTTTGGTGGAATGCCATTCAACATTTGGTTGAGTGCACGCGCGTGCACAGTGGAAATAATAACCGGCTGCTGTCGGTTTCCAAACAAAAGAGTTAGCACTTTCAAGAATTTCGAGATGGAGCCATATGGGTTTTGATAATTTGAAGGAGGATTGTTTGGTCTTTTTGTAATGACATAGATGTAACTCAGGGGCAACAAAGTAATTGAGCAGGTTAGTAGGACGTTTAAAAAGCAAATACAAGATTCAAAATAATATTAAAATGGACATGACATTGTAACCAAGTATGAGATCCTTGTAACCCGTTAGCTGTAGAATGTAACCGATTGCTTGTGTCGGAAGAGTTGAATTTTTGCACAGTTTGACGCTGGAATCGTGCTTTATGTTGCATGATGTCATTTCAGTTGTGTAGACTCAAGTTTCTTTTTTTTTTTCCCCCCTTTAGATGTTGTATTTTTAATTTTTATTAGCAATTTTCCATAGAATAATTTTGATTAGCAATTTTAATAGGAGGACGTACTAATTTGTGGTATGAAAACAACGAATATATTATGTTAAAACGGTGATTAAATGAATATCTAAGTAATGGAGATACTTATGCTTTTGTACATAATTAAGCCTCCAAATTATTAAGGTTCTTACAAAACATAGTATATATATTAATAAAGTATAATGCATTTGTTTCATGCATCAATGTGTACTCTATTTATTATATTCTATTTACTTTTATATTATTGATTGATTGTTTGTAAAGCAAACTAATGCATCAAGACCGTTGGCTGTTAGTTTTGCAACATGTGTCGAGCATTGTTTAGGCGTGGTCAATCGAGCAACCTCTCTTTAAACGATCGATTCTATAGACAGTACTGAGCTGGATAAGACTTTCTTGTTCCCTGTTTGGCAGCATCCATGAATATACCCTCCAACCAGACAAGGCGAACACTCATACATGCACCACCAAACAGAACTACACGGCGGTTCCACACTATGTGGGCCATAGTTGGAACATGATAATTTCCACCATTAAGCAAATACGGTACATAAGCCATTGATTTATAACACATGTCATGTTACCCAATGGAGTCGTACATCCCGTATACGTGGGTCCCCATTGGGTTATAGATAAAATCCAGACCTAACGGCAAACAATAAATACTCCAAGGTCATCTATTAAAGTAAGGACAATTTCTCTACCCAACTCCAAATACTCCATTTATTGCACCCTATCAGCCCAACAAACTTGAGCACTGGAGTTCCTTTAGCCGGAACCTCACCGTTGTTCCTTTTATTGCAGAGCAATCTCTTATTCTCGTGCAGGACAGAGTCCACGGACTCGAGTAATAATCGGAGCACTGACCAGGAAGCGGCGGAAACATGAGTTTGAACACCATGCTCCCTAACACATTGGTGTTGAATTAGCTCAGACATCAACAAAGACTATAATATCTATATTAAATCATGAATTTTACATATATAGGGTTTATAAGCATCTATGTATGATTGCAAGATGAATGTCTAAATATATAGGTTGTAACTTGCAGAATAAAGATGGACATTTTGATAAGATTATTATGGGGCCCTACTTCTAATTGGGAGATAATTTATCTTGATTAGCCAAGTGGACATTTATAGTAAGGCTATTTTGTACAGACACCTACTGAACTTTTTGAATTTGGTAATTTAGTCTCTATTTTTTTTTCTAGCAATTGACATTTTCAACTTGAAAATATTACAATTAAGGGCGTTTTTCTGACGACTTAGATCACGTGATGTGCACGTGAGTGTCTATTAAGGACAAAATACCATTTCTCGCCTTATTGATTTGGTTAAATTAATGTCAGAGTCATCTAATATATCTGAACATAATCAATTACGAGAAACAATTCTTAGTTTTCAAGGGTTAATTGCCCTTAAAAGATGCTCTAAGAGTGAGAAATGACCTTAATGTCATCAACAGACTCACGTGCGCGTCAAGTAATCACAATCATAAAAAAAAGAAACATACGTTGTTTTCAATTGGTCCTTATTGTAAATATTTTTCAAGTTGAAGAGGTCATATCGGACTAGACCTAAAGTGTAATAAATTCTACGAAGGGATAGTTCGCAACAACCCTTATAATAGAGCTTTAAATTTGGTTCAGCCTGAAGTCTGACATTGTTGACCATATACCGACCTGATTAAGTATTCGAGTTGGATCGGCCCAACCCAAACCCCTCAACTAAGTTTGGGCCAATTCGGGCCAAGGTTTTGAACCTAAAATCTTATTAAGGCCCGTCAGGTTTGGCCGGGCCAACCTTTCTTGATCTATAAAATATTAAACGAATAAACCCTTGTCGTTATGTTTTTTTTCACATAAATGACACAATACCGCACAAATAGTAAGGATCATTAGCAATTGTCCACTGTTAGCTTATATTAGTGCAGTCAAACAAAGTGAATAATGAAATTAATATTTTTTCATAAAATTTATTTTATTTTATTTTCCTTAACAATGTGTATTTTTAAATTATATTCTTTTAAGTCTAAATTAGCTTTAAACATAATTGAGCTACTAAAATAACTACATCTTAATTATATACAAAATTTCCATTAAATTATAATAAAAGGAGATTTTTGTTCATGTTTATAACGGGAAATGCATGTTATGTTTTAGAGGTTTAGGGCGCACTATTATAAGGATTATAATTGAGAGGAAATTTTTGTAATTAATCATTTATGTTAAATTGCTTTTGTTAACCTCCAAGGTAGAATTAAACAGCTTAATTAAAAGCCAATCAACTATGGTAAATCACGCCTTTCCATCACCTGACAAAGGGTTGAATAGTACCTCTTTTACTTCAACAGGAGCCATGTGTAGCCTTTTCCATGCGTTACTCTATTTGGATAATCAAAGTGATGAAATCCAATCTTCATTGGATTGAAAAATTAACAGTTCAATTGGATTATATGGGCTTCAGTTTTTGAGTATCAACGTATTAGAATACTTTGGTTACCGATCCAATTAAATTCAGAACATATTTACTTGCTTATTTTTGGGGAATTTTTAATTGTGATTTGGATAATCATGTGATTTTCATTGGAATGAAAAATTAACAGTTCAATTGGAAAAATATGGGCTTTCAGAGTTTTTTATTATAGCAAAACTCAAATCGGTAAAATGAACGGGGTCTTAATGTACTAAAAAAATTCCTATATGTTATTTAAAAAAAATTTTTATTTTAATTACTCGTAATTTTATGTGCAAACTTTTTAGTTTTTAAAAAAAAAGGTTTCTAAGAAAAGAAAAGCTAAGAAAAAATCACATCAAAATTTTTTATTGTAGTAAAAAATCAATAAAAAATGTCACATCTTAATTTATATACTTGAAAATCCTATATGTTATTTAAAAAATAAAAGTTTTAAGTGTTTCAAATGTTATACCCACACTCATATTAATCAATTTCACGTCGAAAATCCTAGACTCAAATAACTTTAGTTTTTACATTTTTTTTTGCCTCCACACCTTTTCTTATTTGTAGTTTTTTTTAACGTGCCGATCTGTAACACATGAACAGCTTATTAAAAATATATTTTTTAATTTTTTTAAGTTTATTTTTTAAAAAAGAATATATGTAAAAATAACCTTTAAAATGATAGAAATTACACACAAAAAAAGTAGGGATACATTTAAAGAAAATTATTTTAATCATTGGTAAAAAATAAAATAAGAACACATGTAAAAGAATTATTTTTATAGGAATAAAGTGATAAAAAAATATATTTTTAAAAAACATATAAAAAATAAAAATGTAAAAAAATTAAAAAATAAAAAGCAATTAAAAATATAGATAAAAAAGTAAAAAAGGAAAAAAAAAAAAAAGAGGCAAAAGGAGATGATGTAGAAAAGAACTTTGACTTTTATATATTTTGTTAAATTACATTAGATTTAAAAAATGCTATTATTATTTTAATTATATTTAACTGTTAGAAACTAAGCCTAACAATAAAGAACCCACTACGAAAAAGTCTTAAAAAGGAAAATACAACAAAATACAAAATAAACATTCACAAAAAAAGAAAAAAAAAAAAAGGAGCATTAAAAATGCTATTTTTATTTGACTGTATCTAATGATTAGATATTGACCCTAACGATAAAGTGATCCCACCAGATAAAGTCTTAAAAAAAGAAAAACAATCAAATAAAGATTAAAAAAAAAACTAAGAAGCAAAAAGAAAAAGATGAGTAATAAAAAGAGTAAAAGGCCCTCTTCTTGGTTGCCGCTATGTTACAATATGAGAGAGGTGAATTTTTTTTTTTTTTTTTTTTTTTGTTTTGTTTGTTAGATTAGACTAGGTTAGATAGAAAAAGTTTTTTATTTTAATTTGATCATATTCAATGTTTAGACGATAAAGATGTCTTTATGAGAGAAAGTCTTAAAAAAATATAACACAAAAAGGAAAGTAAAATAAAAATTAGAAAAAGAAAAAAAAAAAACTAAAAAGGCTCTTTTTATTTTGATTATATTTAATGGTTAGAAACTGACTTAACGATAAAAAAAATCTTATCAGAATAAGTAAAAAAAAAAAAAAGAAAAATAAAAAAAAAAAAAAAAAAAAAAGAGAAGATAACCTTTTTTTTTTTTTTTTTTTTAATATCTATTAATATAAATATAGATACAGATATATATGTTGGTTGGTTCTTAGATGCACGAGACTTATATGTGTTAGCATGTAATTGGTTGGATTAGATGTAACATGTCAATTTTCAATATAAGCATGAGAAAATTGGAAATTTTTTTTTTTTTTTTTAAAGTATATGAGTTATTATTTTTTATTTTTTTATTTTTAAAAATATTTTTTTATTAACATAATTATTTAATTAAAAAATTATAAATTAAAAGTAAATAATAAAAATTTTGATCTAATACACTTTAAAAAAATATTTGTGAAGATTACTCATATAACATTGGATTGAATCGGTACAAAAAAGTATTAGATTGAATTGAATTGGATACTCACCCAACTTTCAAGAAAATATCTTTCTAAAATAGGAATAAGAAAAAATATATATATAAACTGCCAAGAAACGACATTCTGTATGCATATATGACCAGTGACGCCCTTTTCCATCAACGCGCGCAATCCGTATCTTACCAACAAGTGCCCAACACAACTAACTCAGGCGGATCTCCCAATGCTGATCCTCTCTTCTTCACTGACCAACCCAAGATGAACAACAACAATAGCCGCAACAATAATAATAATAATAATAATAATAATATTTCCCCTGGATTTCTCTCATCAACGTTCCTCGAACTTTCCGAACCCGATCGATATCTCATCCTCCCCTGCTTCTCTTCTGTCCCAAGGTTCGGACACATCTTCTCTTCGCTTTCCGTTTCTCTTCCAGTTTTCTTCAGCCATGGATGTTCCTCTCTCGCGGTTCCAAAGCTTAGCATCTGATGAAACCCTTAGTTGTAGCAATAGCTGGGGTTTCCCATTTTCTCTCCCCGATTCTGGGCTTTTTAAGGGAAGAAAACGGAGGAATCCGTTTTCTTGCATACGCTGTTCGTCGGCCATGGGGCAGGGGCTAAAGCCACGCCCGAAGCTGAAACGCCTGGGAATCGATGTTGGCGAGAGGAAAGACGCGGTTTTGGAGGAGACCCAGATGAGGAAACCGAACCCCGGGATTTGTAATCAGATTGAGAAGTTGGTTCTGTACAAAAGGTACCGAGAGGCGCTTGATTTGTTTGAGATTTTGGAGTTTGGTGTTGTTGGCGGTGGTTTTGAAGTAGGTGGTAGTACTTTTGATGCTTTGGTGAGCGCTTGCATTGGGTTGAAATCGATTAGAGGAGTTAAGAGGGTCTGTAATTACATGGCTAAGAATGGGTTTGAGCTTGATTTGTATATGAGGAACAGGATACTGCTGATGCATGTTAGATGTGGGATGATGCTTGATGCCCGTAAGATGTTCGACGGAATGCCCGAGAGGAATTTGGTTTCGTGGAACACGATTATAGCAGGGCTCGTGGATTGCGGAGAGTTTGTGGAGGCGTTCAGGCTGTTTCTGATTATGTGGGAGGAGTTTTTGATGGCGGGCCTCGCATATTTGCTACGATGATACGGGCATCTGCGGGGCTGGGACTCGTGTTTCCGGAAGGCAGATTCATTCTTGTGCTTTGAAGATGGGTGTGGACCAAGACGCTTTTGTGTCTTGTGCGCTGATTGATATGTATGGTAAGTGTGGACGCTTAGAAGACGCTCAATTTGTTTTTGATGAGTTACCGGAGAAGACCACGGTGGGATGGAATACCATAATAGCGGGTTATGCGCTCCACGGTTATAGTGAGGAGGCTCTGAGCTTGTATTGTGAGATGAGAGACTCTGGTGTCAAAATGGATCACTTTACGTTTTCTATAATCATAAGAATTTGTGCAAGATTAGCTTCATTGGAACATGCTAAGCAAGCTCATGCGGGTTTGGTTCGTCATGGATTTGGTCTAGATATAGTGGCCAACACCGCACTCGTGGACTTCTATAGCAAATGGGGAAGAATAGAAGATGCTCGTCATGTTTTTGACAAAATGCCCAGCAAGAACATTTTATCGTGGAATGCATTGATTGCTGGATATGGTAATCACGGTAGGGGCAATGAGGCCATTGAAATGTTTGAGAAGATGCTTAAGGAAGGCATGAATCCCAACCATGTGACTTTTCTTGCCGTATTATCCGCTTGTAGCTACTCTGGATTATCGGAACGTGGATGGAACATTTTCGAGTCAATGGGAAGGGATCACAAGATTAAGCCTCGCGCAATGCATTATGCATGCATGATTGAATTACTTGGTCGAGAGGGGCTTTTGGATGAAGCATATTCCCTAATAAGGGCAGCACCCTTCAAGCCTACAGCCAACATGTGGGCTGCATTGCTGACAGCTTGTCGGATCCACGAGGATTTAGAGATTGGCAAGCTTGCAGCTGAAAAACTCTACGGAATGGAGCCCGAGAAGCTGAGTAACTACATTGTGCTCTTGAACATCTACAACAGTTCTGGCAAGTTGAAGGAAGCTGCTGGTGTTGTTCAGACTTTGAGAAGAAAGGGCCTGCGAATGCTCCCAGTGTGTAGTTGGATTGAAGTCAAGAAACGGGCTCGTGTTTTCTATTCAGGAGACAAGACTCACACTGAAACAGAAGAAATCTACCGGAAAGTGGATGAGTTGATGGCGGAGATCTCTAAACACGGTTACATTCCCAAGCAGAAGTCGCTGCTTCCTGATGTGGATGAACATGAAGAGCGTATACTGACGTACCACAGTGAGAAACTGGCGGTGGCATACGGGCTGATTAGTACTTCAGATGGAACGTCACTGCAAATTGTGCAGAGCCATCGAGTATGTGCCGCCTGCCATTCCGCGATTAAGTTGATCGCTATGGTTTCTGGAAGGGAAATTGTCTTGAGGGATGGCAGCAGATTCCACCATTTCAAAGACGGTAGTTGTTCTTGTGGGGATTATTGGTGATGGCAAACTTAGTTTCATTAGATTGGATGACTTGTTAACTGATATCTTGTACGGTTTTTCTGCTCCTAGAGATTAAGAATGTAAAGCATAAAAAGTTTCTCTAGTAAATTCTTTTTGATTATATTGAAACCAGAGTCCCTTTTCCAAGTGTGCAATTTTTTTTTGGTTTGTTTTTCGTACTGAGAGAATTAGGATTTTTTATTTTTATTTTTTTACGTCAATGGAAATCAACGCTCTCTGGCACATACCTCTTTGCTAATTTTCCAGCAAAAAGTAGTAATGAATTAAAAGATTCTTATAAGATAACTCATGGTAACTGAACATCCTTGCTTGTGCCAAAATAAACTATCCAAATTATAAAACTAACCAAAGTATTAACTTAAAGTGAACCGTTTTCAAAAACGGGTTCTTACATATTTCTAGAAGTAAAAATTAAAAATGAAAATGAAATAATGTTTATTTAGTAAATATTTTGAAAACAAAAATAAAAATAAAAATAAAACAGTGAAAATAATTTTTATAAAGGAATTAAAAAAAGTTATTTTTACTTTTATGTTTTTATTTTTTAGTACTTATTAACAATTTTATAATATATTAGTTAATAAACACGATTTTATTTTTTTTATATATTTAAAACAATCTTTTAAAAAAATTAATTAAGTGTAATTTCATAATCGATTTCAAAATAATTCTTAAAACAATCTCACTTTTATTTTTTATTTAAAACAAAATAAATTTAAAACTAATTCTAAACGTACCTAAAATATTCTTGATACTCTTTTACTCAAAAAATTAAGGCGAAAATGCAAATAAAAGTTCAAAATAATAGAACAAAAAGGGAAAAAAAACCTGATAATAGATGATAAATAGATAATATAGACAACAACAATGATTTTCACAATCTTAAAAATATCTTGTCTATCAAAATTTCTGTTTGGTTGGGGGATTCGTCTCCCGATTCGAATAATGATTCATAGTTCGTTACAGTAGTTTCTCTTACAAAAAAATACACATAAATCGAAAATGATTTAAATCACATAATTCGAATTCTCGAATCAAACAGACAAGATTAATAGTATTTGTGGGACGGGTAGGGCGGGCAATTTGATAAAAAAAAAAAAAGCTGAAAAAAAATTAAAGAAGCAAAAAAAAAAAAGAGAAATAAAACAAATAAAAAAAATTGTCGGCTGGATCCATTTGCAGCTCGAACGGTTTCAATTTTCAAAAAGAAAAAAGAAAAAAAGTTTTGGTATATGGTTCCCTCTAAATTCTACACCATCCAGGCATCCACTACCCGAGGCCCCACAAACCGGGCCATCATGAACGTCAACGTAAGAGAACCTGACCCAATTTTCGCCAACACTCGTTCAGTTATATATTTAAGGCTTGTTTCATTTATTTTTAATTTAAATTAAAATATAATTTTATTAAAAATTTTTTTATTATAATAAAAATTAAATATAATTATTTTTAAAATTTTTTATTATAATAAAATTTAAATCGATAAAATAAATGAAATATTAAATTTTTAATTTAATTTAAATATAATTTTATATGATAATTTTTTTTATTATAAAAAATTAAATATAATTTTTTGTGTAACTTTTAATTCTAATAAAATTAAACATTAAAATTGATGAAATAAAAAGAACTTAAGATTAGAGATCCGGTTTTCTCTACTCTATATATAATTATACACCCATATATAGGCCGTTTAACTCATTAATTTAAATTTTTAATTTAAGTTAAAATATAATTTTATATGAAAATTTTTTACTGTAATAAAAAAATTAAATATAATTATTTTTAATTTTTTTATTATAATAAAAATTTAAATTTAAATTTAAATGAGTAAAATGAAACGGAGTGTATAGTATACATTCTCATTTATCAAAAAGGAAAAATTATATATATCTAGCAATCACCATCTGTCTCTCTGTCTCTCTTGCTGCGTCTATGATACAGTTCTCTTAACGGACGCTGGCAAGAGAGAGAAACCAAAAAAGACGAACTCTTTCTCTCTCTCTAGGGTTTGGTGTCTTCCCCAATCGCCTGCAATCGCAGTTCGGTGAGAGCTCCATGGATTATCTACCAAGGTCCAGCTGTTTCGATATATGCGAGGTTTATCGGCGGTACTGCGGTAATTTCTCTTCCTATTTCGTGTCTTCTCTGTTCGTCCTCAGTTTATCGGCTCGTATGGTTGTTGATTAGAATTCGATGTTGAATTTTTTCCTTCAAGATTCGGTTTTTAGCGTTATCGTAGTTTTAGGGACTTTTTGGCAGTGAAAATTTGTGCTTTGATTCTCCTTTGGCTTTTAGATAGGCTATCTTCTTGGTCGATAGGTATAACTGAGAAATCTTGGTAAAGCGTGGAAATTTAGGGATTTTTTTTTGGCTTATCTTGTTGGCAGTTGGGGTTTTAGGTTTGAATGCTGTGAATCGAGTTATTGATTGTACCGATTGAGATTTATAGCTTCCGATGTTATCCAATCTTGAGCCATACTTACTGATTTAATACGAGTTTGGACTTTCTGCAAATGTTAAAGAAAATGGAAAAGAAAAGGAAGAAACCGCTTTCATGATTCCAGATGTACTTGTTATTTCATTTTGGTTATTTTGTGAATTCAACTTGCAGATATTAGGTCAGGAAATCTGCATTTTCAAGGGGAAGAAGGTTATAGAAAAAGTGATGAATCACAAATGGCTCAATGTTCGAGGGAGGCATTTGCTCAGCTTTCGCAACTGGTAGAGTCAAGTCTGCATGCAGATGCTAGGTCTGCTTCATCCGTCAGCCATTTTAGAACTTGGAGTGCCTTCAGGATTGCTATTTAATTGGTCATCCTATTCATTTTTGTGTTTTTAGGACGTACTGGTCTTTAAGACAACCATTAATAGAATATTCTTTAACTTGACAGGATATCTATTTTTGATGAAATTTGCAAGCTCATGTCACGACTTAACTTGATGGTAAGATTTGTGTTTTGTTTAGATAGACTGTCACTGCTAAGCTCTTCAATGAGTGAGCTCTATACTTTTGACTGCTTTGTTTGTCCCCTTCACTTGTGATCAGCATATTGTTTCTCTCTCTCTCTCTTGGAGTCTTGATGATAATTGATAAGCATAATTTAGTAAAAGGGTTCCTTTTCTCGTTTGCAGATAGATTTTTCTGAATTCTCGCGCTTCTACGATTTTGTTTTCTTTGTGTGCCGTGAAAATGGTCAAAAAAACATTAGTAAGTTTTTCTCCCTTTTTTGATAGAATTCTTCCTCAAAATAATATCACTCTTTTTTCTTTTTTTATTGTTCATTATGATATCTATACAGGACACAGTGTTTCATGGATATTCTAGTTGACCTTTTTTTTCCATTGTTATTATTTGCAGCTGTAAAAAGGGCTGTTGGTGCGTGGAGATTAGTTTTGGCTGGGAGGTTTCGATTGCTTAATCAATGGTGTGATTTTGTTGAGGTATGATGATGTTATGAATGCTTAATGCTTTCTGTGTTTTTTTTCCTCAGTGCAGAAGTCATATGGTCCAGAAAATAATGGGGGTATTATTATAGCCGTGGGGTTCTAGATCTTTTTTTTTTTCCTTTCTTAAAGGTGAAAGTCGATGATGCATTGGTGGAGACTTGGAGTGACTTCATTTGAAATGTTTGATATTTAAAACTTTCTGAATACAAGATTGGCTTATCTTGCGATTTGCTAATTGTATAAAGTATATGGCATCGTTTGAATTATTACTGTTGTTGTTGTTATTATTATTATTATTATTATTTTGTGGTAAAATGTTTATGCAACTGTGTGCTTGCTTTTTTTAGAAAACTTATTTTCTTAGATCCTTGTAGAAAAATCAGCGGCATAATATCTCTGAGGACACATGGAGACAAGTGTTAGCTTTCAGCCGGTGTGTACATGAAAATTTGGAAGGTTATGATCCAGCAGGTATTAATTCCTCTCCACCTTTTACTATGACTGACTAAGTTATCTTTTCTATTTATTCATTTTTTATTTCTTTTATCCTCCTGTTCTTTTAATGCTACAACTTCATTTTACGTTGGTGCTGGGATGTTTTGTATAGCTTCGGTAGTTCAGAATACTATCGTGTTTAGTCAAGTAGGATGTCTGAAATAGAAAAAGATGCCTTAGAGACTAAATGAAGAATATTCTAAATTGTATGTTCTGATGGACGTGTTTTATCTTTCTTATTGTTGAATTTGGCTTTGATTGAGTCGTTTTCTTTTATTCATTGCTACAGGAGCCTGGCCTGTTCTAATAGATGACTTCGTTGAGCACATGTACAGGTTTGATATATTTTTTCCACAGTATATTCTGTTACGGTATTCCTTTTTTCGGAACATGTTTCCTTTATTCACTTGTGCTTAAGATAAGTGCCCGTAGTTGGAACTCTGACTGTCACCCTTTGTTTTGCATCTGAGATTTTAATTATCCAATCCATCTTTCATCCTGCAGGATCTCCGGATCTAATGAAATTCCCAACTGTTTCTGTAATTGGGGAGAGCCGGAATCCCAGTCGTGCGCATATGATGACTCACTTCCAGGTATATAACTTTTTGCAAAACATCCACACGATAATTGCTACATTGACTGACAAGTTTAGTTTCTGTGTATTAAAAATGCATCCTGATGATACTGAGAATTCGAGGTTTTGTTGCAGGATTGAAAAGCTTACCTGGTTTGAAGAGAAAGTCCCTCGAGGACCTTGATAAAGATGACTTGGGATCCTTAATCACCATTTTCCCAGACAGTACCAACCTAAATCCTTTAGTGAGCTTAAAGAGAAATAGGTTGATACCGTACAAAACGGCAAACTGGGAGGATGAGAAGATGGAAAACGACAACGTGGAGAACAGTAAATGTATTAGTCCGTTGAATGCTTCCAAATCTCCTTGTGCAATTGAAGGTTGTTTCTCAAAGGGCCTTGCAGGGCTCTTTCCAACGCGCTCATGTTTGCAGTTTAAAAGGGAGAGGCGAGTTTCCTTTGCACAGAGACAGAGACCCTCCAATGCTGAAAAAATATTGCATGCATAGGGTGATCTAATTTTGATTTTTTTTTTGTTTTATATGTATTTTTTTAACCATTAATTTTTTTAATATGTAATCTTGTTTTGTACGTTTGTTATTGTTTGTTCTTTTCCTTTTGTCATTCTTGGAATTGTCTATTACGGGTGTGAGTATCTTCAATGGCTTTGATGATAAATAATAAATCTTCTTTTTATCTTCTTTTTAGGATGATTCTGGACCTCGTCGTTTTTCCCAGAATCTTGTCGCGTTTAGGACGTTTTTTTTTTTTTTTTCTAGCTTTTAGAATAACGACGCGTTTTGTATGATGTACAACGATGTTGTCGTTTCGTGAACGAAGTTCGCTTAATACCATCTTGCCGTTTTAGAGAATTCGGTCGTTTCTGTGTCGTTTTGTAAACGAGTCTTTGTTTCGGAGATGATGTTGTCGTCCCTCAACGTGGCCTTTCAGAAATTGTATATATAGTTTTCTGGACAGTGTCGTTTACTGATACTTTTTCCCAAGGCGATGACGTTTTCTGAACAACGTCGTTTGCTGAATGACGATCTTTGCTGTTTTTACCTTTTTTCCCTTGTGGTTTTTCCAGAGGGGTTACGATTTTTATTATGATATAAATTGCCTTTCTGTAAGATAAAGAGGTGTTGTTTTCGAAAGGAAGTCGTTTTGCGATTGTGTTGTTTCTAGAATGATTTCTTAATCAATATACAGCGGCTTCGAAATATTCTAGCCTGTTGCTTTGTTAGTTCGAAATGTGTTAGATTGAACTTTTTTAATTTGAACAAAAAAATCTAAACAATGTAGTTTAAATAGTAGTTCGAACTAGCATTTAAATGTGTATTTAAAGTTTTAGTCCAAACATGAAATATAATCTGAATTAGAGTTTAGATGACTCCTTAAAACTGTAGTTTCAACTGAAAAAATAAGAATATAATGCATAAGAAATAATAAAACATCTAAAAATTTATAATAATTAAAAAAAATTGTAGGCGTTTTTATTAGGCAGCAATTTTTAAAAATAAAAAAAAGTAAGATAATGTATAAAAAATAAAAATTGTCTCTGGTCAGACACTTAGAACTGTGCCTGACCATTGAATATGAAATTTAGGTCCCAGATTCAACGAGAAAATTGTCTCTGTTAGTTGGCAAGGGCAGGGGTGAGCTAACTCTGTAGTCCGACAAAAGTAATAATAAAAAAATGCCAAAAAAGACTTAAATATTGAATACTAGACAATTATCTGGATTTCACTCCCGTCTCTCCGCCGAAGATGACTTTCCGGTGGGACTGCCTTTGAACTTGACTTCAGAATTAGCAATTCGTCTGACTGATCATTAACTTTCCGTTTGGTTGGGAGATTCTCTCCGATTCGAATCATGATTTTTCGGTGGGACTGCCTTTGAAAAAAATACACTTCAATCGAAAATGGTTCAAATCATTCGTTCTGACTGATGGATATTAAATGATGTTGGTGAAGCAGATGGGGTTTGGGAGGTTATTAAAGATGGCTGGTCGCCGTTTCCTATGACACACACTTTTATTTTTTCCATTTGCTTCAACTTTGTCATGTCACTCATGCCTTTTGCTACGAAACTAATCTTTTGACATTCTTACACATACAATTATCTAAACATTTATTAACATTCGTTTCACAAATTGAAATCTATAACTCATTTAATGGTTTACTGTGTTTTACCTATGCCTGCACGTTATTGTTCAAGATAGCACTATCATCTAATGTTAAAACATTTTCCTACTAGTTTGTTTGTTTGTCTGGTTTTTTTTTTTTTTTTTTTTTTTTGTTTTTGTTTTTGTTTTACACTGCTCTATGTGTTATATTTATTTCCTTGAACGACGGCAACCTCTAATTGAATTTCATAATTTGTTGTCTTTTTCATATGCATGCAGGCATTGTGGCAGAGAGCAATATCGTGCATTAGCTTCATGGCCTAGTCAATGGACAACATCCAAATGTACTTTCTTGCTTATGATGTAGTCGGCTTAATCAAAAGCTTCACAAATCGGATTCTGTTATTTGGACTTGTTGCCTATTTTGCCTTTTCTGGAGTTTCTAAAATTTTAATATATTAAACTGTACTGAGATGATGCACTTTCTGGCTTATGATACACGTGGAAAATAATTCATATGTTAAGTTTTAATTATCGAGTTATTATTAAAATTATATCACATTTGAATATAAAATCCCAAAAAATAACTAAAATGAAAAATGTTTAAAGTTTTAGGGCAAGAAATTAAAAAAAAAGGTGAAAAATATGACTAAAAAGAATAAATAAATAAGTTTTAGGGTAAAAGGGATGAAAACAGAGAAAAAATAAAGTTTCAAGGTAAATTAAAAAGGCATAAAAAAAGACCAAAAAAAAAAAAACAAATAAGTTTTAGGACAAAAGGGATTAAAACTGGAAGAAATTAAAAAAGGGGTAAAAAAAGACCAAAATGAAGAAATAAATAAGTTTTAGAGCTAAGGAAAAAAAAAGAAATAAAATTTCAAGACAAAAATGAAAGAAAATAGGAAAAAGGATTAAATTAAGAAATAAATAAGTTTTAGGTAAAAGGAATTAAGACGAAAAAAAAAGTTTTGGGAAAAATTTTAAAAGTAAAGGGTCAAAAATGACCAAAATGGAAAAAAAAAAGTTTTAGGGCAAAAGGAATCAAAAGGGAAAAAAATAAAGTTTTATAACAAAAAAAAAAAGTGTTAAAAAGGACTAAAAAGAAGAAATAAATAAGTTTTAGGTAAAAGAAATCAAGACGAAAAAAAAAAATTTTGGGAAAAATTTTAAAAGTAAAGGGTCAAAAAATGACCAAAATGGAAAAAAAAAAAAAGTTATAAGGCAAAAGGAATTGAAAGGGAAAAAAAATTAAAGTTTTATAACAAAAAATAAAAAAAGGTGTTAAAAAGGACTAAAAAGAAAAAATAAATAAGTTTTAGGCAAAAGGAACTAAGGTAAAAAAAAAAGTTTTCAAGAAAAAAGAATAAAAGGGGTGAAAAAGGACCAATATGAAAAAATAAATAAGTTTTAGAATAAAAGAAATTAAAACGAGAAGAAAATGAAGTTTTATGACAAAAATATAAAAAGATAAAAAAGGATTAAAATGAATAAATAAATAATTTTTAAGGTAAAAAGTGAAATAAAAATAAAAGGAAGGACTTGAAAAAAAAAAGGAGAGGAATTTTCGATCAAAACAGCACCGTTTTGGTCGAAAACGCTAAGTGCGATTGTGCTTTCTATATATTGTATAGACTATATACTTCTTCTAGTGCAGTAGTGTTGTCCACCCATCTTATTCTCTTGTGCTCCCTTCTAATTATTATTCAACATAGCAACTATGATTTAAATCTGATATACATTATATGCATTTGAAGTTTACGTTAAAACTGTTATTCACTCTTATTATACCAAATGATAATACATTTCAATGTTAGCATAATTACAAGAGTGTTTGTTTTACAATTTAAGTTAAAAATTTGAGTTATTTTAATTTGATTTATATTTATAAAAGAAAAATATTATAATAAAAAAATAAATTTAAAATTTTTATAAAAAAATACTGTAATAATAAAATTTAAATTGTGACTGAAGTTGTGAAAAGAATTAAACACACAATTCTAATAATGTATACATATAAATACGTCATTTGTTCACTCATTCAAGTAATTGATACATGTTTAGAAAATAAATATACATTGTCGTTCGAGTTACGCGTTTCCTTTGATAGTAGTACGTATTCATATTATTTTAAAGATGCTTTATTACTTTATTACCCTTCACCGAATAAAATACACATATCCCATTTGCCACCTTTCTGGCATCACTCCAGCTGTAAGAAACACATAAAACCCATGCCTCTCTGATACAACCTTTGCTTAACAGATGCAGTACCAAATTCATTAAACAATAAAACTATTAATACACTACGATTCGTGTAGTTTGTAAATTTAAATTAAGATATGATTTTATATGAAAATTTTTTATTATAATAAAAAAATTAAATATAACTGTTTGAGAATTTTTTACTATAACAAAATTTAAATTTTAAATTTAAATTAATAAAATAAATACGACTTATATAATTACGGCTTTAATTCTGTACGGGACACTCCCTAAAAGAAATAATCCAACGCCTAAAAGTTTATTAAGAGAATTATTTATATAATAATTAAGCCTGTGTGTAGGCTTTTTTTTTTTTTTTTTTTTTTTAATTCGGTAGCAAATTCAAATTCATTTATTTATTTATTTTTAACTTTTGTTACTAATGCCAATTAAAATTTTGGAACACTCATTAGTAACGGACAAAATCAGCAACGACCATTCATTACCCACAAACAAGGGCCATTTATTACTCAATGAAGCAAGTCTCTTTGCAGAGCGAGAACCTTCTTGCTCTTCTCAATGTTGGCCTGAAGCGTCTCCTCCGACGATTCTTCACCATTGTCCGCCTCTTCTAAGTCCTTACGATCGCTCTCACAGCCTTACTATATATATATGTTGGCCATCTAAATTTTTTTCAAAACTCAAATACGGGTAAAAAAAAAAAAAAAAATTGTTTAATAGAATTGCATTAGATTTTCATCAAGTTTTGTTAAGTTGTTATACTTTCAGATGACACGAAAAAATCGTTTAATTATTGTTTGAAGACAGTTCAAACACCGCAGGAATGGCTACTAACTAGTGGTGAAATTCCAACATACAAAACTGCGTTGTACAGCTCCTTAAACTGAATCTCCAAAAAATCGTCCCGTCTGTTTTTCTCTCACGGTGCGAATGATGCCCTGCGTGCGCTTACGTATGGTCTTGGTTCACTGGAGTCTTAAGACATTGTAACCAGTGTAAAAAAATGAAAATAATACTGTAATAAGTAAAAGAATACTTTAAGACCTCGTTTTCGTTGGTTTGAATCACAGTTTAAATTATTTTTACTTCAGTGTTTATTCTCACAAAAATTCAAATTTAACTTTGTATTATAATGTTTTATCTTATATAAATTCACTTTTCAATTTCACTTGAAAACTTGAACGAGCAAAATTAACGGAGCCTATTAATTTTGATTAATGTATGTCAGCATCAATAGAATGATATGGTTACGGAGCACTTTATATAGACACGTACAAAAGTAGAAACAAAAATAGATGAAAAGTAATAAATCTGATCAGCCTCTAGTAGAAGTGTCCACAAGTAAATCAGAATATAATAAAAAGTATTTTGGATCATGAAGACTTATAAGTGTTAGCCCATGATCAAGGCTCTAAGAAGGTGCTTGATTTCTGATCGTGTTTCCTTACTGTCAAAAGACTCAAAACATAAATAGCAACCGATCAAAAACGGAAATCACAAGTTTACTTTTACATAAATAACAGTAAAAACATCTTTACTGTTACATAAATAACAGTAATCACGGATTATTTTTACGTAAACTGAATAACAAGAGAAATCAGAGAGCCATCATATTTTGGTACAATCGGCTCAGGACTTGCGCGTCACATTGAAGTGGTATTCCACACTTGAGTGTCAAAGCGATCACCCAAATCACTCAACGAGCTGCAGAAGTCTCCTAATTCTCATCAAAAAAGTAGAGAGTTCGCGGAATAGGCGGTAAATCCACCTCGGCAATACCTTGAAGCATTTGAACTACTTGACTCATTGTTGGCCTATCCGCTTCTTCATCTTGGATACACCAACAAGCAACTTTACAAACGTTTTCAAGTTCTTGTACATCAGCATTACCCTCCAACCTTGGGTCTAAAATGCTAAGGACATCACCACCTTCGACTACTACGCTAGTGGCCAAACTTGGAAAGTACTTCAGAACTTTACCTTCTGAATCTGATTGCTTTGAGTTTCTCCTTCCGGATACAAGCTCGAAAAGTATCATTCCGTAGCTGTAAACATCCACTTTTGATGTTATCGCCAATCCTTCAATCCACTCTGGTGCCAGATAACCTCTTGTCCCTCTCATTGTTGTCAGTACGTGACTGAATTCTCTCCCAACAAGTTTCGCCAACCCGAAATCTGCCACTTTCGGACAAAATTCTACATCTAAAAGAATGTTTTCAGGCTTGATGTCGCAGTGAATAATGCAGTTTCTGCACATTTCGTGTAAATACACCAGCCCTGTAGCTGTCCCTAAAGCAATTTGGTATCTTGCTTTCCAGTCCAAAACGTTTGAATTCTTTTCATGGAAAAGGTGAGAAGCTAACGAGCCATTTTGCATGTAATCATAGACTAGCAACCTTTTAGTACCTTCAGAGCAAAACCCACGAAGCCGAACAACGTTAACATGTTGGATTATTCCGATTGTACTAACTTCTGCCCGAAATTGCTTCTCTCCTTGGCCGACACTTTCAAGCTTCTTCACTGCTACCATAGAAGAATGGGGCAAAGTCCCCTTGAAGACTGAACCAAAGCCTCCAACACCTAATTTCTCCGAGAAGTTCTTTGTGGCATTCTGTAGTTCTTTGTAGGTAAACACCGTCAAGGAGTTCTGAACTGCCTTTTGTCGTCTTCTGATTTTCTTGTTTCTCTGTCTCATAACAGAAAATAGAATAAGGCCTAGGAGAACTACTACACTTGAGCCCACCACAACACCTATAATCAGTGCCTCATTACTAGCACTTCGAATCAGTCTCTTACTCTTCATAACATCCCAATAGTCGGAGGCTGCTAGTCGAAGGTAGAGAGTTCTTCCATTGTTGTCTCCAGCTTTGAGTTGCTCCAGATCTAAGAGATCGTTTGTCCAAATTGAACAACCATGCTTGTTGTCATAAGCATAAGCCACGCAAGAGCAATTATTTAAGCATGTCGATTCACATGCTATAATATTCCTTACTTTCACAAATTGCTCACTTTCATGCAAAAGCATGTCAGGAAGTTCAAGGAATTTGTCCTTCTCACCACTTGATAGATTGTAGTTCTCGCACTGAAGTTTGGTCTTTCTAATGCATCCTCCAGAGTAGTCCTTCAAATCCCAATCACTCGGCGATTTTTGCTTGAATCCTGTCAAACAACTACACACATTAGCGCAATCTGTGCAGCTTCCATATGGCCCGCAAAAGGCATGAACTTTACATTGCTGTCTCGGGAAAGACCAAATCGTTCTCCACCCTTCAGGAGGCATCCACAATGGTTGCTGCAGCTGGCCAGAAATACCCATAACAAGTCGAGATATAGTCTTGGTAGTGTTTTCAACAAAGTATATGAAATAACTCTCATTGTCATTTGAAACATAGCTAAAATTGTAGAGACTATGAATGTTCACCCCAGGCACAAGGTTAAAAATCTCCCCGTTCCAAGTTCCAGTGTTCCAATAGCCCCTAGACATATTCCACTCTATGACAAAGGAGTTATCCCTAGCAAATGGCTCCATTGAATAGCGACCAGGGGCAGGATCGTCTAGATTCTTCCATGCCGTGAGAACTATCTTTCTTTTGGTCTTTTTGTTGAATCCAAATTTGCAACCAGGTAGCAAACTATCAGTTGGATGATGAAAACTCTCCCATATCGGTTTCATCTGTTTCCCGACGTGTTTTAAGACGAGGTTGCCGTTATCCAGAAGAACGGCTTCCACAGAAGCAGACCCTGTGGAATTCACGTTTGTGGACCAAATTGGGATTTTGGACCCGTTGAAAAGAACTAAATTGCCATTTGAGATTTTCAGCTCCGAAGAAAATCTATTTAAAACTGGTTTCTCTCTATTTGCAACCCAAACTACAGTCTTCACCGTAACTTTCTTCCACCACATGCCTATATAATAGTTTGGAGACTTGCCCGGCTTAAAGAATCCGAGCTCAAAGACCCCGCCAGCAGATACAATGGTTTGGTGACCTGAGAGCGACTGGTTTGCAGAGATGTTATCAACTCCTAGGGATAGATTCATCTCGAGAAACAAACACACGAAGAGAAGAACAAACATGAATCTTGGATTGGTCTTCATGTTCATTTCAGCAAATATTTTTACTTATAAGCTGGATTCTTGTAGGTCAAGTAATTTTTATTTTATTTTAGTGAAATAGAGAGAGAGAGAGAGAGAAAGAAGAAGAAGAACTTATAATAGACTTGAGTAAAACTCGTTAACTAATATTTTCATGAAGTAGAGATTCTGTTGCGTCCCATGATAACTAAGATATCTACCAACCGTATTGAACTCGCTATGACGCCCTTGGAAAGTAGTTATTTTTTATTTTTGTTTCAAATTATCGTACTCCCTGTTTAGAGAGAAATCACACTATGCTTTACATGCTTGGTGCGGCTTTATCATATTAATGGATTATTGCTCGGTTTTGACTGTCTCAATTATTGGACAATTTTACAGTTATAAAGAAACCCTGAATGAAGCTTTCACTTTATTTTCTTCCTCTTTCAGTTCGTTCACACATCATTGTACACAACGTCGAGACGACTCAAGGCCATTTATTACTCAAGAGAGTGTCAATGGCAAAAATCAGCAACAACCATTCATTGTACCCAAACAGGGGCCATTTATTACTCGGAGAGTGTCAACGGCAAAAATCAAACATGTTGGCCCAGTCAAAAAAAAAGGGAATTGTGGAGTGGTTTATTGTAGAGGTGGTTTGAAAAGTTGAATTGATGTAGGGGTTTAAACTCTTAGTTCAACCGCCAATTTAATTCATATTTAATACCTCACCAAACACCTATTTAGATTTAATTCACACCCAACCTGTAATCACAACGACCTAATTGCAAGAGCGGAGCTCTACCAATTGAGTTATATCCCCTGAGCCAAGTAGAATATGCATAAAGAAGTGGAGGGGTTTAAACTCTTAGTTCAACCGCCAATTTAATTCATATTTAATGCCTCACCAAACACCTATTTAGATTTAATTCACACCCAACCTGTAATCGCAACAACCCAATTGCAAGAGCGGAGCTCTACCAATTGAGTTATATCCCCCCAAGCCAAGTAGAATATGCATAAAGAAGTCAAATGCTTATTCTATTCTTTTCCTTAGTACAGCTGGGCCATCCTATACTTGAACTAGAGACCTCGCCCATGAAGTAAATCATTGCACCTACGGTCCAATCAATTGGGATTGTTTTACTCGTTTAGTTCAGTTCAATTCAATATAAAGAGTGAGTACAGTTTGAATTGGTATTTGCTAAGCGTACCGTTTAAATTATATTTTTCGTTTGAATTGAGTTGAACGGTCTAACTTAGAGTTTAACTCTCCTCAAGTTCAACTGTTTAAATTATTTTTAAACCGTAAAAAAGTGTCTACTCTCTTTATTTTTCACACCTATTAAACACAAATTAAAATTTTTATTTTATGTTTAAATTAAAATTTTAACTATTAATCCAAATTTCAATTCAAATTATAATTTAAACTATATAGTTTAAATTTTTTTATTTAAATCAATAAAATTTAAATTAACGAACTAAATGAGATTTCGTTGTTTTTGAATCATTGTTTCCATTGATTTTTTTTTTTTTATTTTCCAAAATTGCTTCTTTTTCTTTTTCACCGCTTCCTGTTTTCTTAACACGTTGTCGTTTTCTAAACAACATCGTGTAGAGTAAATGTTGTCGTTTTTCAAGATTATTTCATTTTTGTTAAGACTCTCTCTCTCTCTCATTTAGGGCTGGCAATTCGTGTTCGCGGGCCGTGTTTGGACCGACACGATTACGGCACGACACGATTATAGTGAGCACGAACACGGCACGATTAATAAACGTGTTAAAAACCCAAACACGAACACGACACGCTAATAACACGGTTAACATGACACGACACGCGAACACGATTATTAAACGTGCCTTGACGGGCCGACACGAAAAAAACACGTTTATAACCCGTTTATGACCCAACTAGCAAAAATAGTGAATTTTATATTGTATTCAAAACTATATTAATTGACTACTTAATATCACTTATAGTTAAAAATCATGCATAATAGCCAACACACATTAAAATATCTAAAACATCACTTATGACATGTTTCAAAACATGCCAATTACTAAACATCTAAAGAAGTTTAAAAACATAACCAAGTACATTTAAATAAGTTTGAAAACATAACCAAATATTTGAAAATTTAAGTGCATAAAACATAATCAACCATCTACAAGTCCATTGGCATATTTAAGTGCATAAAGCATAAAACATATTTAAAGTTTAGGTTTATCCATTGCAAATCATCCATTGGCATTTTGTGATTAACCATCTACAAGTCCATTTACAAATCATCCATCTATAAGTCCATTGGCATTTTGTAATTTTATTAACATGCCATAACTTATTTAAAAGTTAGAGTGTTAAATTAAGTTAACCCTTTTATCAAACACCCTTCATGCAAATGAGAGAATATAAATAAAACAGGTTGTGAGAGAATGAGAGAATGAAAGAGAATGAGAGAATGAGAGAGAATGAGAGTTAGATAAACTAGGGTTTTATCTTAAATATATATATATATTAATAAACGGGTCGTGTCGTGTCGGCCCGATTATGGCACGTATAACTAACCGGGTTAAACGTGTTAAAACGGACTGGCACGAATCCAACCCGTTAACGACCCAATTAATAATCGTGTGGTCTAAACCCATTTATCTCGTGTCGTTTTATCGTGTCGTGTCCCAAATTGCCGGCCCTACTCTCATGTTATTTTTATTTTATTTATTCTTATTATTATTTTGAATAACTCTCTCATGTTATTTACATTGCATCAGCAAGGACAACTAAATCCCACTGAAACTGCCGAATCTCATGTGCAGTTGCCGAAGAGACGCAGACATCGCACTTTGGATTCAGAGAATAGCATGGAAGAAGCACAGCGTCAAAGTTCATAGACTTCGTCAAAGTAGAGGTTGAAGCTGAAAGTGAGGAACGAATTCGTAGGCAACAAATTTGAATTGCCATTTTAAAATTATTTTTTCCCCTGATTTTACTTCCTCGGGGAAAAAAATTCACATTTTTTCTTTCTTTATCTTTAGAAAGTTGAAGATTTTGACAGCAAACAAATAGGAATGTAATCAAAAGTACAGGTTCGAGGTGAATATCGCCATGGATGTATACAAGAATCATAAACCAACAAGGTTCCAAAAAAAAAAAAAAAAGTCCATCCCATTCTTTTTTTTTTTTTTTTTGATAAAAGGAAATTTTATTACTAAAAAGAATGAAATACATACTTGACATGTCGCAAATGACCCCGAATATAATAGAATTCAACCCCAACAATGGAATCCACTAGTAAAAATAATAATAGCACAATGGCAAATACTAACCGATATCTAAAGGAAAAAAGTCTGATCGACATATAAAAATCTAATATAGTTGAAGCTCGTAGAAAGAGATTAAACAATCCAGTCAACCGAGACCAACCCCTCATTTAGGAGACATCTACGAGGCCTAAAACTAATTGGACCAAACAACCTACACTCGCGGTGATCGACTCAACCAGATGGGGGACATCATGAACACTAGGAGGTGTTGAAACCACCACTTCCTTTATTATCAATACACCATAAACAAAAATAAACACATAACATAAAAATAAGACTAAACACATGTCCAGAGCGCTAGCCTACACCGCGAACCACGTATCTAAGATCCCTCGATGCCATCCACTGCGAAGTCTCAGCCATCCAACTCCATCCACCTACCCATTGGAGAGCATCCACGGCCCCAACTTGGCCAACCCCATGGCGAGACTGGCAGCACCGCTGGCCACCCTCACTCGGCGGCACAAACCCAACCACAACCATGGTTGGGTCCCTCAACATCGACATTAGGTGGACGGCGACCAAACCCTCCCAACTAGCAGCAAATCTAAGCAGCCCAAAACATTCCATCCACCCTTTGACCCAGCTTGATCTCGGAGGATATCCGAGTCTCCCACAACCACCTCGGATGAGAATGCCTCCTCCATCGATGGTCTCGTAAATAGATTGGCAGCGAACAACCCTCTCTCACGACTGATCTCTGATCCGAGTCAGGCCCCACTCCCCTAGCGGCGCGAACCCCGACACATCGTAGATACACCGGCAACCACTCTCTGGACAAAGAATGAAGGCCTGTGACCCGGCAATGCGTCGGCTTACCGGCCCTTCTGCACTCTCCCTCTCTGCCTTTTCTCTTGCTCGTTCTCTCTCTTTTTTTGCTCCCTGGTTTGGGAAATCTTTTTCAATCCATCCCATTTCAAATTATCGGGTTATTGCTTACATTTGTTAGATGCTGTCGTTCTTACAAAATTTGTCGTCTTTTAAAGGTGCTCTCGCTTTTATTATAAGATGGTTCGTTTCTCAATTTCCTGGTTGGAAACAAGTGAAACAAGAAAAAAAATCATTCCATCCAAATTTCCTGGTCGGTTACACTTGAAATGCTCTAGTACGTTTGTCACCACTAGAAAAGTATTTGTCTACTTGTCTTTCTAGATTGGTGTTACATGAAAGAGTGCAAAACATGTAAAAACACTATCTGCCCAAAAATTGCTTCACTTAGCAGAACTTAGTACAAGAGCATGCATGAGCCTCACATCCTCTAGGACAGTTTTGAGCTTTATGAAAGCCTCATAATCAAACATAAGCAGCAAACACTCATCACCATTGGTACTTAGCAGCCACAAGGACCTCCTCATAATTCTGAGCAGCTTTATCCCAACTAAGGTCTTGCATCATTCCTCGTCTCTGGAGTCCTTCCCAACTCTTCTTGTAGTCCCGGTAAGTGTACAAGCAGTTCCCTAATGCGTGTATCAGCTTGTTTGCGTCAGCACTATCAAATGTCCAACCCAATCCCGATTCTTCAAATGGATTGAAAGGCTGCACGGTGTCTTTCAGTCCACCAACAGCATGAACCACCGGGATTGTGCCATATTTCATGGCATACAGTTGGTTTAGACCACAAGGCTCAAATCTTGATGGCATGAGTAAAATGTCTGCTCCTGCAGTTATCCTGTGGGCAGTTTGTACAGAGAAACCGACCCATCCCCTGACTTTATCATGATACTGGCTTTCGAAATTCCTGAGCATCTGTTCCAAATCTGGCCTGCCGGTTCCCAACATGATTAGTTGCACATCCTGACCCATCATCCATGGAATAGCCTCACCTATGAGATCAACACCTTTCTGGTGATCCAGTCTCCCAATGAAACCAATGACAGGAACATCGTCGCGAACAGGTAAAGCCAGCTCCTTCTGCAATGCTGCCTTGCATTGAGGCTTTCCAGTCTGGAGCGTCTCTAGGGAGTAGTTTGTGTAACCATCTGTTGTAAGATGGACGTCACATTCTGGGTTCCAGTCTTTTGTATCAATTCCATTTACAATTCCTCGGAGTTTCCAGTCATTCTCATTGATGATCCCATGCAAACCCCATCCCCCTTCAGGAGTTTTAAGCTCCCAGGCATATCCGTGGCTTACCGTAACGATGCGGTCTGCTGTCTTTAACCCAGCTGCAAAGATATTTAAGTGTTCGCCACCAACCGGATCGTACAGTTTAAAAAGGTCAATGTAGTGTTGCGGCAGATCCAAGGTGACAAAATCATCTACAGGGCCCCGACCCTGGATACAATAAATTCATCTCAAGATTTTGAAACATCATTTTGTGCAGACTTTTAAGTACTATATGAATATACAATGAACACCTCTATTTTGTTTGAGAAGAAACAAAAATGAAAAATACAAGGATTAATATATGGCTTATAACGTGCTGTTTTTCCAGAGGAATATGGAAATTGTGGGTCACAAACAGCCAAATTACCTCATGTTGATCGGCCAATGAGCTTATCCACTCAATGTCACAACATTTTCAAAAGTAGTTTCAGCTTTGTATAAGGTATAAAACACGAGTTCACTTGTATTAATGATAATTCACTGAACAGGAACAAACCTGGTGAGCTATGTTGTGAATTACAAACGTTGATCTCGCATACTTCATTAAACCATGATCACGATAATATGCTTTTAAATACACTGGTAAAAGCGCTGTGTGCCAATCATTTGCAATAAAAGCCAAGTTTCCATCTCCATAGCAGACACCACCACACGGAACATACCAAGGGACCTGAAAGTCACCAACTCATCTTCATGGCATCTAAGCACATACACACATAAATGATATCCTCACCACACTGAAATGAAGTTTAGAACTACAATACAGAGTCATGTCTAACTAATCTGATCACAAATGATCACCTGAGTCTTCCATTCTTGCCTCCTAGATGAAACGAATTAAGATCTAAATTTGAAGTGTGACATGTGAGTAACATTAGATCAGTCTTGCCCCTCCTCTTCTGAATTTCAACAACCTCAAACTTAAATATTTTACGTGCAAAGGTGCGGCAGAATTGTTTAGTAATACTTGGTAAAATGGGGTTTCCTATATTGGATCAGCTTAAATGGGCATCGAATGATGTACCTCAACAGCAGCCTTGCAAAACAACGCCATGCGCTTCAAAATCTCCTGCAACATGAAACTAAACCCATGTGAGGTTCGAGTAATTACAAATAAAAACAGCAGTGGCCTAATGTTTTAAGGTAAAATGAGAATAATTAGGTTTAAGCTATCACAATAAGAAATCATGTAAAATAAATTGAACATTTTCATAGGGGTGTGACATCAACCCAGCCCCCAGTTCCAAACAACACAACCTTTTTCGCCATCTACGAGCCACATAGGCTATTTTTGTCTTATGTGCAACAAAACCAAATCTTACATTACATAATTTGTGAGGCAATGCGCCAATGGCAGGCTTTCACAACAAAGGAAGAGACGATTTTGTATCTAAGCTATCATAAATCATAATTAACAGATGTTAAAAAGGGATATAAGAATTTAAAAACTTGGTGGCAGTTGCGTATGATAATACCTCTATGTGATAAGACAATAGAACTTCTAATGAATATAAACATATGATCATTGCAAATTACACTTGCCACCAGATTATCTTCCAGCAGTCACAACTAATTGACAAAAAGAGCAAGAATAGATATCTCACCAATCGGTCTCCTCCGTATATATCTTTCTCTCTACTGCGAAAGAGATGATGACAGTCAATGAAAACAAAATCTACTCCATCAATATAGGCTTGGAAGTATGTAACTTCAAGATCCTGTAAAGTAAGTTGTCATTAGTCATTGCAATGGGAAAGTGCAACGAAACCTCTCAATATGATTAAAGATGATCACAGTTAATTATGCAATGATTGCACACCTGTCCATGTACTTTATATCTTTTCCGGACTCCTGCATCTTTGGCTTCAGCGTAGTCACCGTAGCGAGGTGCCACAACCTATGAGAGAAAGGAAAAGTAAGGTGGAAAAGTTAGGTGACTAATGAAAAAAGTTTAAAAAAGAAGGCAGATAACAATAAATCTTGTTTTCCAAGATCCATAGCCAAGTAAATCAGATAGGAATTAGTAGTTAGGATCAAAGACCAACTTAAAGAAAGACACCTAAAAGTTCCGGCAGTTCCAGATATTTCATATTTCTTTTATCTTTTACATTTTACATAAATATAATGCTTACACGCTAAAAGATACTTGCAAGGGGAACAACTAGGCTGGTGGCAAAAAGGCAGGTTATTCTAAGTGTGAGTTCAGCTTAACCTTAGACCTGCAGTATCAATAAATTCTATCTCTGACATTTGAAATGATATTCCCCTATTCAAATATTGAAAAGAGGAAGACATTACCATAACCCGATGTCCACGCCGAGCTAAAGCTTTGGGTAAAGCCCCAGCAACATCTCCAAGCCCACCTACGAGATTCATATATCAGTCTCTAAATTGAGGAGACCCGCAACCTGTTCTCTTGCTTATAAACAACATGCACACCAATGATAATTTAGGATTTTTTTTTCCCCTCAAGCATGTGTCTACAGGAATGTAGCAAAGTCTTTTTTACCATAAAATAAAAAAGCAACAAACTTTTGATTGGTTCTAACAGCAAGAAGAAAAACTTTTTTACTAGATAAGTCGTCCTGGCTTGGTAATGTGGGTTATCAATGACGGTTTCTTTTGCAGAGGAGTTGAACAATCTTACACTAGAACATGTTCCCAATAGATGACCTTCCATCCGATAATATGGGCACAAAATATAGTACCTGTTTTTGACCATGGAGCACACTCTGCAGCTACTAATATGATGTTCATGACATTTGCCCCTGCCAAAGGAGGAGGTTTTTCCTCATCACTTTCACCACCGGCTTTCTCATCATCACTGACTTGCGGACTTGGTTCTTCCAAGTCTACTTGCCTTTCATCTCTAAGAGTGGAAGCTTTAGAGATACTTGAAAGAAAAGGTGGAAGCGGATCAGACCAATTTTTCTTTACAGTAGTTTCTTTTTTAACAGCATTCAAACTAGAACGGGCAAAGGTGCCCGAGACAGTTCTGCCCTTGTCCGAAGGAGGTTTGGAGGGTTTTATTTCATTCTCAGGAGTGTCTTTCTGATCATTAACCACCTCTTGACTTGGTTCTTCCAAATCTATTCGCTTCTCAACTTTAAGAGTAGAAGCTTCGGGCTTACTTGAAATAAAAGATGGAAGCGGATCAGACCAATCATTTTCTTTCGATAGATCTTTACCATAATTACTCTCGCTTTCACCAATTCTGTTAGCAGTGGATGGTAAGGTTTCTGGCTTCTGTTCTGCAGTAGACTGGGCATAGGTGCTTGAAAAAGCAGTAACGTTTTTATTCTGGTTTTCAACAGTTTCATTATCGTCAACGATTCGTGCATTTAAGATAGAGTTGTCTCCTTCCTCATAAGAAGTGGCATCTTCTGCTAACTCAGCGGTACTACTTTTTATAGAAGAAACCAATTTTCTTCTTTCTGCAATCTGAAAAAAACAAAACCATGAATTTTAAGTAAACTAAAAAAAAAAAAAAAAAAAAAAAAAAAGTGAAGAATAGGTACTAATTAGAAGTGAAACTGAAACTGAGACTTAATACTGTCCATTTCAGATTGGATTATGTTCCATTCAAATATAATCTATAGAATAATGATAGTTAGTTTTAAAATATTAAAATTGTTAAATAGAACAACTTTAATTATTTTGGACATGTCACATAGGAAATAATTATATAAAAAAAAAAATAATTTTAAAGTTGGATTGCGTTTACAAGCCTTGCAAAAGGGATTTGGTGCTACCCCACAGAAATGGAATTAATTTAGGTGATTACAAGCCAAAGTTGAGGCATTTACTACATGATCAGCTTTAATATGGGAAGAAAAAACTCAGTCCCAGATAGCAATTTAAAGAAAAACATTAATTAGTTCTTCTTCCTACTCCATAAACGAATAAAAAAGATACCCATATTTCTACCAACCAAAAAGCAAAGACCAAAGATTAAAAGAAAGAAAGAAAGAAAGAAAGAAAGAAAGAAAGAAAGAAAGTAGTACCTGTTGAAGCAAGTCTCTTTGCACAGCGAGAACCTTCTTGCTCTTCTCAATGTTGGCCTGAAGCGTCTCCTCCGACGATTCTTCATCGTTGTCCGCCTCTTCTAAGCCCTTACCGATCGCTCTCACAGCCTTACTATTCTTTCGTAATCGCACCACTGAAGAAGAAGAAGAAGAAGAAGTAGAATTGAGACAAGTGTATTTGAGAGAGTTTCTATGGAGATTCCAAAAGAAGGGGAATCTTGAGGTTTTGTTGCGGAGAAGCAAGGAATTCTCAGACTTGGACTCCGATATAAAAGGAAGAGACCCTCCAATGGAAGAAGCCATGGCTACGAAGGAGTTTGTTTAATTATTGCTTTGGGTGGAATTGGAAATGGCAAATTGTGGATGATTAAGAAGAAGAAGAAGAAGAAAGCATGGGCAAAAAAAGAAAAAAAAAAAAAAAAAAGATTTGGGAATGGTGGTTGGGACGAATGGATCCTTCAGAAAAGATGAATCATATCATAGGAAAGTTTGAGGTTTAAGAGGAGTCGAGCTTTTTCGTTTGGAATCTTTGGATCATCATCATCATACACTATCACTGTCACTCTCTCTCTCTCTCTCTCTCTCTCTCTCTCTCTCAAGCTTAACCACCAGGTCCACCACACATTTCTCTCTCTCTCTCTCTCTCCCCCCCTAACACCCCCCCCAACTCCTGTTTGCTAAACGACAACAATTCTTCTAAAACGTGAGACATTCAATTCAAATATTATTCTGTAAAAAAATACAAGTTTAGGACCTATTTTTTTACTTCGTTATTTTAAATTTTTAATTTAAATTAAAGATGCAATTTTATATAAAATTTTTTATCATAGTAAAAAAATTAAATATGATTATTTTTAAAATTTTTTTATTATAATAAAATTTAAATTTTAAATTTGAATCAGTAAAATAAATGAGATTTTAATTTTTATACTATATGATCAGTATAAATAGCTAAACTTTAAAAATAATAATTATTTTTTTTTTTTTTTGAAAAAAGAGATTAATATTTTTTAAAATACACAAATCTAAATTTTTATCTTTTTAATTAAATAACTATATTAATTAAAAAAATAATAATAAAAATTTAGAATCATACATCTTTAAAAATAAATTTAACAATTTTCTTTTCCTTCTTCATTTTTCAAATATCAACCCTCTAAACATCATATCCCTCCAATTAACCTAAGGTTACTTTTCCAAAAAAAAAAAAAAGAACCAATGGCATATATATTAGAAAACTATACCCTGTATTTTTCATTATTGTTATGGAAACATTTTGTTTTCTTTTCTAATATATTATTATATTTTCAAAGATTAATTTTTATACATTGAAATTAATTTTTTATCATTTCATATCTTGAAGTTGATTTTTACATAAAAATATCAGAAAAAATGTCAATAATCCTTCAAGTAAAAATAAATGAAGCTTTCGACGTTTTTTTTTAGTATTATTGTGGTGTTCAAATATAAATAAATGATTTTTTCGCTTTCAAAAAAACTGATACTTTCTATTTTTTTATTTATTTCTAAACAATTAAATTAGAAGGGGAAAAAAGGATTTCGATGTCCAAAGCTCGATTTTTAAAAAGTTAAAAGTATATTAGGGTCCGTTTATTTTGTTAATTCGAGTTTATAATTTAAATTGAGATATAATTTTATATAAGAATTATTTATTATAATAAAAAAAAATTAAATGTGATTATTTTTGAGAATTTTTTACTGTAATAAAATTTAAATTTTAAATTTAAATTAATAAAGTGAATAGAGTCTAAAAATAAGAATATCTTCGTAATAATTGAGAAATATTCGAGCACTAAAATGATTTCTTCCGATGAAAATAATTTTGTTCTTACGGAAATTATTTAGGACGCTCACTATCCGTTCACCTTCCCTTAATGAAAACGTGTTCCGTCAAAAAAGCGACGTTCTACCAAAAAAAAAAAAAAAAAAAAAAAAAAAGGAAAAATGACTTTACGAGTCATGAAAGGCTCGTTGATACAGAAGGTAAAGGTAAAGATTCACCAACATTGATTTTTTTATGAATTTCTCATTTCTCTGATCATTTTTTCCCACTTCTATTTGCCCACGTGAAAGGTTTGGATGGTTGTCTTCATGTGGGTTAGGGCCCAGGGGAATATTTTCCAATCAAGAAATATGACGATTGATCCGGCTCTGTTCATTAGCCTTTTAACAAATGTGGTTCTCCATTCGCTAACAAATGTCAGAAAATATAAAACCCAAAATAAATAAATAAAATAGAAAAAAAGTTTCATGGAAACTTTTTAGGTTTTGTTTTGTAAAAGATGTCTTTAATACATTAACTTCTCAGCTTATCTTGGCCAAAAAAGAGAGGCAAAAAGGCCAAAGGACCAAATTCTGAGACAAAGCAAAGAAAAAAAAAGGGGGGAAAGAGAGGCAAAAAGTGGATTGTTAGTGAATGTTTCCAATATAGTTAAAGTTTGATATCCATTTGATAAAGTGAAGCCTTTTGAGCCATCTCACAATGGAATTTCAGGCAAACAGATATACACATATACACATACATGTATATATTTATATATTTATACACATACACCCATTTGAAAACTTCTGTTACACGTGACTTAATATAGGTCTAGATTTAGCTTGAGACGATTACATGAACATGGGTTTCTAGACTTCATATGCATATATACATCCTAAAGCAGAGAACTACAATTTTTTTTTTTTCTTTTTTGGCTGTCATTTTCACTTTCTCATATGAATCATTTGGCAGTTGCTTAGGGTGGGAATAAGGGATAAGTACATGCCCTCACTAGCTTTCCATCTTTAAACTCAACATTGTCTAGCTTTTCTTGGCACCACTTGAGTTGGGATGAGGAGATCATAGACATTTGGATCACCCTTGAAACAAGCTTCATGTCTATCATTGTGAACAACATCTCTTTTCCTTGAGACTCCTCCGTAGGATTCACTATCCTCTTTAACAAACACCTTTTCTTCCCTTGTAAATCTTTCAACCACAATTTGTTCTTCAAGAAAGTCAAAACACTTTCAATCAGGTTTTTTTTTTTTTTTTTATATTTAATATTAGGAAGATTATTGTTATTTGGGCTTACCTTTTGGAGTCTTTTGGTGAGCTCAGCTAGTAGCTCAAGATCTCTTGGGTCTTCCACAGGTGGATAAGCCCATGAAGAACTTTTAATTTTCCACCAGGACTTTTTGCTGTCTGTTTTCACAAACAACCAAAAGGCTTCTATACATTCCTCTATGGCCTTCAAAACTCCTTTCACATTTGTCCCTTGCCCCTTCATCTCTTCCTTATTCTCCTCCATGAAGCCCTTAACTATATATTACATTCTTATTTCAGGTGAATAAATAAATAATTGTATGAACTCTTATGATAGTTTGTGAATGTATATTGGGATAATATCAGCAATTTTTTTTTTTTTTTTTTTTTTTTTTCCAATGAAGCATAGAGGATATCATTGTTTTCAATCTCGCTTGAAATTTCTATTGTCTCTTTCATTTGAAAGCATCCGCATGCCACTATTTAATTTCAAGTCTACATGAATACATCTTCTTAGCAAGATAAAACTTTTCTTTGACAAGTATGTGCCAACAATATGAGATATAATAAGGTATTAGGAACAAAAACAAAGGGTATTTAGAATTTTAACCAATAACAACACATACATTTGGAAGCATGTGAAACAAAAATATTAATACAATAGTAGTGTGAAAACTACTCTTAGGAATTAGTGGATAAACACTAACTGATTATTTCGCTTCTTATAGTAACTATCTTGACCCTTGTGAGTCTTTGGTTAATATATAGGACATAGAGTAGCTATAGAAACAACATTACTTAATTTAATCAAGAAACATCGCTTTTTCCAAATTATAATAACAATGCATAAATAAATAAATAAACCAAATTATCTGACCTGAAAACTCTGGCACCTGAAGAAGACTTTTCAGAGAGAATCTTCCCTGAACATAATTCTGTACTCTTTTGCCCTCAGACTGTTCATCTTCCATGAATCTCTCTAGTAGTATTTGAAACTTCTGGAATTCACCTGCAACATTGCTACAAAATATGTTATTCTGAGAGCTAGGTCTTTCGATTTCCTTCACCTTTCTGTACTGATAGTGAAGGACCTCCCAAGACAAGCATGATTGAGCCACATAAACCATTTCAAAGTCACTCTCTATGCTTCTCAAAAGCCTTCTTTTAGTCATTTTGCTCCATGAGATCGTGTGTAGAGCGCCGGAGTTCGGATGGTCTATGATCTTGAAAGGACTGGGAATTCCCATCTGCTTGTCTTCAATTGCACCTAGAATGGCCAAGTTGAACCAACAAGGACTATGAAAAAAGTTTAAAAGGTGCTCAAAAGAAGCATTATAGCACTACTACCATAACTAATTTCTAGCCTATAAACAGTGCTCAGGAGACTATAAATGTTCTAAGACCCGAAATGAATATGTTACTGTATTCTAAGGCACATTTTGATGAATTAAGACCTACTCATTCCACAAGTTCTCTCGTAATTGAGTACGTCGAACCATCTCATTCTTTCACTGTACATCTTGTAAAAACCATCTGATTCTTCCTTGTCTTCTTCTCCTGCAGTCACTTCTCTTTCGATTAGTTGAAAATCGGAGGCATTACAGGCTGTGGGTGAATATTCATCCATGTAGAGATCTCCATCATTTGAGTTGGAGCTACAAAGCGGGAGAGCTTCAATGTTTGGATATTCATCTGCTGTGAATGAACTGGAACTGCAAAAAAAGTGCTCGTTCCCGAGTGTAACTTCACCGCGATAGGACATAACATCTTCCATGTTTCCATAAAGAACTGAGCCTTCTGCGTAGTCCGTCTGAATCTGAAGTGGAAATCCATTTGAATTTTCATTTGTTGCGCTTGTGAATGAGTTGGAACTGTACAACAAGTACATAGGCCCCTCCATACAGAGAAGTGAATCTTCTGCATAATTAACTGCTTCTTCAAATACATCTTCCTCAGCTTCAAGAAGTTTTATCTTGCACTGAATAGATGCATCGATTGACCGTGTATACGAATCAGCAATTGCATTCGAGTAAAATCTTGGTTGAGCATCAAAATACTGCTCAACCTCTTCTTCAACTTCACCTTTGTAAAATCTAGTGAATGAGAGAAAAAAGATGACACACTTTCTACAAAGACCAAATATGTACAAACAGAAAGCACAAGTGACTCTAAGAGGAGATACTAGTACAAATACAAGGCAGTCTTTTAGCAGTTTGAGCCAGAGGAAGATTTGACAGAAGAAAAGAATCAAGGGATGGATATAGAAGCTCAAATAAAACCACTTCTGAAATCCATCTGGGATGATTACAGTTTCAATGATAAACCAACATGTTGTTAGAAAAGTCATTCTTTTTACTTCTCTATGACTTCCTCAAACTCTTTTATATATATATATATATATATATATATATATATATATATATATAAAATTTTTATGAAGGTTTCTCTGCTAGAGACAGAGGGCTAGTTTTAACTTTTAAACATGGCTCTCTTTGTAGTATTTATGAGCTTGAGAAGTTGTTAAAGAAACATCCGGGAAAGGAATTAAAGTGGAATTCTGAATCTCCTATCATCATAGACAAATTTATGGTTCAACCCTTCAACCCGATTGAAAATTGTTTGGATTGCGAAATCTTGTGTTGGGTTTGAACTCATGATGTGACATATTAACCACCCTAAACCCAAATTCTGTTGAACTTATCGCCATTATTTTCACAATGATGGATGAGTGGTCATACGAGAATGGATCGCATAAGGAATGAAATTATTTGTAGTAAAATAGGTGTAGCACCAATATAAAATAAGTTGCGTGAAGGCTGCTTGAAGTGGTACGGGCATGTTTAACGTGGACCGCTAGAAGCACCAGTTCATGCTTGGGAGGACATTCTTATACCTAATACTAGGAGAGGGAGGAGTAGACCAAGAATTACGTAAACCAAAGTCGTTAGGAAAGACATTCTAGATTTAGGCTTTCAGTAAAGTTTAATTTCGAACAGAGTTATGTGAAAAAAATGAAATTCATATAGTCAACCCTAATTAATTAGGATTAAGACTTGTTGTTATTGTTGAACATAAATGAACAAAAGCACACCATTCGAACTCACACCATTCGAACCCATGAATCAAACGAGACCTTATTTTTTACAATATTTTTCTTTCCAAGTTGGAGAAACTTTTCTTATAATGTGCTGTTGACTAACTTTTTTGTCACTATCCTAACAAAAATGTTACTTGGATCCTATCCGGAAACAGTGTTCAACTAGATTCCCAATCACAAATTTAGTCAATGGAATATATGTTATGGGACATGCCTAACTTACCTCACAATCCTCGTATACAAGGATAATCACAAATTTAGTCAATGGCTTTCACGAGGAACCTTCCTATTACTTAACCCTCTCATGCATGGAAATTGAGTTTAAGCAGGCATTTACTTCGTTGACTTGAAGATATATGTAATTCTAAAACAAAATAAATTGAGTTCTAAAAAGTGAGAAATAAAAGCACAATTGTTTTGAAAAGAAAGAAAGAAGTGAGCAGTACATGTTTCTTTTGCTGGTTGGAATTACAATTTAATTTTTTTTATTATAATATTTTCTCTCATAAAAATTTTAATTTTTATTAAAACCTATTAATTGAACGTACTATGAATAGAATGGTAACTTAAGTCAACAATCAAAACTTTACTTTTTTTTTTTTTTTCTCTTTTCTTGTGTCAATCAATCGCTCATTCTCTTGTCACTTTAAAAATCGCTCATTTTCTTTGTCACTTTAAAAATTATAAAGCCCACCAAATAGAATGAAAAAGACTAGATCTAACTTAATTCCAAGGATGTATCTACTTTTCACTTATGCCACCATATATTTAAAACCGCACAACACGTTGCGGGGTAACTGTCCGCGCGGATAAATACGTCGAAAAGATGTTGATTTTCCAATACTAGCTTTGGGTTTATTCCAAAGGTTTCTCTTAGCTTTAAGTATTCTTTGAAGTCATCACATGTGTTGGAAAATGCTACTGACTAAAGATAAGGACATTTTAATTTGCCAGATTTAGTCAAGATATTATATTTGTCCATACTACTAGAGAAATCTCCCGGAAAATATCCTTCCTATTTCACTTGGTTGACCAAATTAAAGGAAAACTAAAGCGATTATGCTTGTATGTAAGTTTTGGATGATTCGTCTCATTTAAATATTTAAAAAGATGTACCCGAGTATGGCAATTAGTAACAAACAAAATAGACAATTAAGATATATACGCAATGATATGTGAAATTAATTTTATAGTTTCTTAAGATAATTATTCAAGACATAAACGAGATATATAAAGTAGAAAATAAGCCAATATAAAAGGATCACTTTAAGAGGTCCAATAAAGGAAATTCTTTATTTTATAGTTTCTTAAGACAATGGTATATACTTTCTTAAGCTTTTCATAGTGGCCAAAACTGAGCTTTTAGATGAATTTCATCTCTTTTTACCCTAAAGTAATTAAACAAGAGCTGTTCTTTGTTAGTTGAATACAATATATTAAACCATAATCCATTCCATAAAATAATAGGAGTAGACTTACACACTGATTAATTTGTTTTAAACACAAACAAAACATTATAATAATAATTAAATTTCTTGAAACGTTCATGAAAAGAAAACTATACCAACAACCAAGAGAAGATATCTTCACTATTAAAGCTTCATTTAGCTTGTGCAAGTGCAACCATTGCAAATCTCCACTGTTGTTATTGGACTAATCTTGACGTTTGGTTCCTGAATTAGAACCATGTGATTAGAACCATTTTCGATTTACGTGTGTTTTTTATGAGAGAAAATACTGTAGCGAACCACAAACCATGATTCGAATCAGAAGACAAGTCATGGTCTAACAAAAAAACTAAGGAAGTGACTTAAGGAATAAAAAAGCCCCATGATTTTTGCAGGAAAAAATTCCTTAATAAAAGTCAGAAATTTCATATGTGGAAGAAGAATCCCTCCCCCTAGACAAAACAAAGACGTGTCATTCTTCTCTTTTTAAATCTAGTTCTCTTTTTTCAACAGAACAAAGCACATTAGTTCTAGAAAGAATTTATACATCAAAAATTGAAGAAAAAGTAAGAAAAAAATAAATGTCGTTGCGTAGGAAAAACGACGATAAGATTAAATGTTAATGTATTTGCTTCCATTTAAGCAATCAAGGAGACAACGACATTGTGAAAAAGGACACGTCTGGTTTCCCTTCGAGCAAGACAATTAAGATATATACGCAATGATATGTGAAATTAGTTTTACTTTTAAAATTTAAGAAGTTATTGAACAGAAACGAGAAATCATTTTTATAATTTACAATGCTAGAAACGACATGTAGTTACACTAACATTGCTGGATACTCAGGATCACTTTTCTCCTTTACGAAAAACGACAAGCCATTTTATTGATTATAACTGCATGCCGTTTTTAGTAAGGAAAGAGACACGTGAGAAAAAAAACGACCATAAAAACTTAAATCGTATGTTTTCTTCATCAAGAAACGACATTTGTCATTTATTTGAAAAAAAATAAAATTTAAACCATCTAATAAAAGAATATGTGTCCTACTCGTCGTTCAAAAGAGGGTAAGATTATTGGGCGAGATTTTCTTTTTGTCTCTTTTTTTCTCTTTCTTTTTTCATTTTTTATTTTTTATGTGGAAAAGACACTACACGTCGTTTATTTGCTAAGGTAAAATGATTACTAGAAACATCAACATATCGTCTTATATGAACCCATAAAACGACATCATGCGTCTTACAGCAACGAAAATGTCGTTCATTATAGAGAAACGACACTTAGTGTGCATTTAGAGCAATGATCTATACTATGGTTTGAATCATGGTTCGTGACTTATTACAGTTCTATAAAAAATACACGTAAATCGAGAATAATTCTGAATTTATAAATCAAACTAAATTTTACACGTTTAACTCTGTTGAAGGAGGAAGCGTGATAAAAAAAAAAAAAAAAAGTTTGTAAAGGACATGTTGCTACTGTAAATAATCAAAAAAAAAACAAAAAACAAAAAACAGATGTCGTTTTCTTGAATCATATATGCTATAACTGTCTTTTCTTAAGGGAATATATATTGTATCGGGTATGTATGATAATGATATTGTGTGTGTGTGAGATATATATATATATATATATATATAATTGTTCCTACAGAATGATTTTATATGATTATGCCTTTAACAGACACTAAATAATAAAAACAACAAATAATTAAAACAATATTCAATAGTACACCGAGTCTCTAAAATATACAGTTAAACAAACACACACACATATATATATATATATATATATATATATAAATGTTCTACAAATCCACTGAGAACCCAAACCAGAAAACTACTACACAAACGAACGATAACAAGTACTACAAACATCAGTAATTAATAAATTGTCCCTCTCTTTTCATGTTCTTAGGAAGCCATGCAACCAATCCCATACCTCGTAGTGGGAAACACGAGGAACAATCCACTGCAGACAATCCCTACCATCAACGGAAAGCTCTCCATGATCTCATCCATGTCCTTCTGATGGCCGGGAAACAGACAATCCGTCACGCGGTGGTCGGAGAACGCGATCGCCACGAACACCATGACCGACATGACCGCATGGACAAAGTCCGTAAGTCCAAGCTTGTACCTCTCGTCCTTTGGAACTGCGACGTCGAGACCAGGCTTGAAGACGGCCAGACCCTTGGTGGTGACGAAGCCGTAGTAGACCTTGCCGTCGGGGCCGCGGAAGCTGTCGGTAAAGTGGAAGAAGAAGCAGGAGAGGGAGCAGAGGCCGAGGAGTACGTGGACCATGGCGGTGGTCACGGCGGAGCAGCTGCCGTTGCGGTAGATCGAGGGAAGGACCATCTCGAAGGTAAGGAGAGTGCCGGTTGGGAGGAAGTTGGCCAGCATGGAGGTCTTTGAGAGCGTCTTCTGCACGCCCTTCGCCACCGCGCGTCGCTTGCGTCCCGGTTCCCGAGGCATCGCGGCAATGGTTGAGGAAGAGGTTGGGTCGGAGGGGTAAGGCGGCGCGGCGGCGTCGGTGTCGTAGTCTTGTGGGGTTGTGGTGTAGATTTTGATGCCGATCGGGGTTCCTTCGGTTGGCTCCATGGTAGTTTTCTAGTTTGATGAAGAGAAGATGGTTTGAGAAAGAAAATTAAAATGGTGTGAATTGTTCAGGGTGGTTTTTCGGGTTATATATGTAAGTGTTGGAGAAGGAGGGCTTTTGTGACATGTGATGTGAAATGGATTTTTTTTTTTTGGTGGTTATTGACGGTTATGGGAAGTAGTTTCTTTTTTTTTTTTTTTTTTTTTTTGATTATTATGGAAATGGGTATTGGTAACCGTTTATGTATGTCGTTATATATATATATATATATATATATATTTTTTTTTTTTTGAGAAATTATGCAGATCGTATTCGTACTTACAAAAATGGTTCAAATATATATATATATATATATATATATATATATATATAATCGCACTAACGAGTTTGCAACGGAACAGAAGGGTGTCTTCATATTCAGCCAAATTATAAAAGTAAAAAAGAACACCTATTTTTCCTATTGATCTCGTTTCTGGTTGGTGTGTTTCTCCATGTTGTTCTCTCACTTCTCAGGATTGTTTTCGGTCTTCTATGTCGTTTCTGCATTGTTAACGTCTTGATGTTTCATGTCGTTGTTGATTTTTTGTCCTTTTTACGTCCATGTCGCTTGCAAATTTATGTTGTTCATCTGCTCTTGTCGTTTGTCTAATGAAGTCGTATTATGTTGTTTATATGTGGATTCACCATTTTTCTGGATTCTGTCGCTTATATATAGGTGCGTTTTCTGGATTTTTGTCGTTTTTCAATTTATATTTTGTGTCGGTTTTTATTTTTGTCGTTTTCACGGGGATGTCGTTTTTTGGGTATGTCAATCGTTTATACGTTGTTGCCAATTTTTAGGATTTTTGCCGTTTTCAATTTTGAGCATGCCGTTTTTTATGTTGTCGTTATGACGTTTGATTTCCTTTTTCCACGTTATTTTGTTTTTCAATTGGTTTTCGTTTTCTGTCGTTTCCACTGTCAATGTCCTCTCGTTTTCTTATTTTGTTTGTTTGTCAATTGATGTCGTTTATAAACTTGACGTCGTTAATTATTTTGATATTGTTTTGCACTTGACGCTGCTATATAGAAATTGCTGTCGTTTTCTTTTAAAAAAAAAAAATATTTATATATCCTGTGGAGAAGAAAGAGGACAGCAGTTCATCCAGACCAGGAATCTGACACCTTTTCTTGTTCTTTACTTAATCAAAGAGTTCAAACTTCAAATCTTTGATTTCATCATATATAAAAAAATGCCGATAAAGTTTTTTTCCCCTTTTTTTAATGTAATGCCGATAAAGGTGGAAAAATGGATAAAGCATAGAGATATTTCAGGAAAAGTTTAATAATTCAATATTGTGGTTCATTTGCAAGCTTTTGGAGCTCAAATAATACTATACAACTGCCAAACAATGTCAATTATTACGTGGCATAATTTCTTGATATATTTTTAGGACGAATGCTAATCCACAGATGGAATATACCACTTTTTTCCTTCCAAGTGTGTGGCTGAGAAAAAGATTTTCAGTTTTTACATAACTATAAAAGCTACGGACAAATACTATTCTGGATCCTTCATGAATCAAATAGAAAGTTTGAACTTTGAGGGGACAAATAAAATCAAACTAACAAAATGACAAAAGGAAGTACTGGAAATCTCCATCGTCTCCCATATTTAAGCAACTCTCTCATTCCCTCCAAACCAAATCTGATCACCAACTAACTTCTCTAACGGTAGAAACCCAAAAAAAAAAAAAAAAAAAAAAAAAAGTCTTCTTCAAGCACATTCAACTACTCATAACAAAACACAAAGAAAATGTCCTTATCTCTCTCTGTTTCTCTCCCTCCAATCTGCAGGTCCCAGGACATTTCTAGAGAAAACCACCTTCCCAAAATCACAAACGAAGAAGACCCATGTCACAGAAATCCCTCAGAACTCAAACTCAGCAGAAGAAACTTGATAAACTCTACTGCTTTGGGGCTTATAGGGCTCTCTGTTTCTAAGCCTGCAAGGGCTGGGCCAGAGAGCCCTGTTTCTTCAACCTCAAGTAGAATGTCCTACTCCAGATTCTTGCAGTACTTGGAACAAGGAGCTGTGAAGAAAGTGGACCTGTTCGAGAACGGCACCGTTGCGATCGCCGAAATCTTTAACCCGACGTTAGAGAAGATCCAGAGAGTCAAGATTCAGTTGCCTGGATTGCCAGAAGAACTGGTGAGGAAAATGAAAGAGAAGAATGTGGATTTTGCAGCTCATCCTATGGAAATCAACTATTGGCCTGCAATACTAGACTTGTTGGGAAACTTGGCTTTTCCATTGATATTGCTTGGCTCATTGCTCTTAAGGAGTTCAGGTCCAAACACACCTGCAGGAGGACCCAACTTGCCTTTTGGCCTCGGAAGGTACTAAATGAACAGATTTTTCATTCATCTTTTATGACTTCTTTATTTTATTTTTTTTCCTTTTTTTTAAGAGAGAACAGCATTCATTCAATAAAGAACAATGTTAGGAGATACCAGTAGTGCTCGTCTACAAGTGGGGTCCGGAGCTCCCAAACATTTTTTTATAAAACAAAGAATTATGATTTTTTAGCCCTATTTATGTTTTTTCACTGACATGATTCTTGTGGCATATCAGGAGCAAAGCCAAATTTCAAATGGAACCAAACACTGGGGTGACATTTGATGATGTGGCTGGTGTTGATGAAGCGAAGCAAGATTTCCAAGAGATTGTGGAGTTCTTGAAAACCCCAGAAAAGTTTGCTGCTGTTGGGGCAAGAATTCCCAAGGGTGTTCTCTTAGTGGGGCCACCTGGGACTGGAAAGACATTGCTGGCCAAGGCCATTGCAGGGGAAGCAGGGGTTCCTTTCTTCTCTCTTTCGGGGTCAGAGTTCATCGAGATGTTTGTCGGAGTAGGGGCGTCAAGGGTGCGTGACTTGTTCAACAAGGCAAAGGCGAATTCACCATGCTTGGTGTTCATTGATGAGATAGATGCTGTGGGGAGGCAGAGAGGGACAGGCATTGGTGGAGGAAATGATGAGAGGGAACAGACTTTGAATCAGTTACTCACTGAAATGGATGGTTTTAGTGGAAATAGTGGAGTGATTGTCATTGCAGCTACTAATCGGCCCGAAATTCTTGATTCTGCTTTGCTTAGGCCTGGCAGATTTGATAGACAGGTAAGGTAATCGCCCCTTTAAAAACATGCTTTGAAAACTTAGTTTAGGACAGTAGTAAGTTTTTGTGTTTTTGTTAGGTTACTGTTGGATTACCGGATATAAAAGGAAGAGAAGAGATACTAAAGGTGCATAGCAACAACAAGAGGCTTGACAAGGATGTTTCTCTCAGCCTAATTGCCATGCGAACGCCAGGATTTAGCGGAGCGGACCTGGCGAATCTCATGAATGAAGCAGCCATTCTTGCTGGTAGGAGAGGCAAAGACAAGATCACAATTGAGGAAATCGATGACTCGATTGATCGGATTGTGGGCGGTATGGAGGGAACAAAGATGACAGATGGAAAGAACAAAACTCTGGTGGCTTACCATGAAGTCGGCCATGCCGTCTGCGCGTAAGTTCTTTCATCCTCCACAACTTCTTGCCGTACTAAAAGTATTAGCCTTTGCACGTCTCACTAAAGAGGCAATGGAAGAAATAGTACAATTTAGTCACAAAATTTCATGCATTAATTCATAACATATTAGAGCATTACCTTTTGAACTATAATAAACTAATTATGCACACATTATTGTTTGATATTTTGCAGCACATTGACGCCAGGCCATGACCCAGTACAGAAAGTAACCCTTATTCCAAGAGGCCAAGCCCGTGGACTAACATGGTTCATACCGGGAGAAGATCCCACTCTCATCACCAAGCAACAACTATTTGCTAGAATAGTCGGAGGCCTAGGGGGCCGAGCCGCTGAGGAAGTCATCTTTGGCGAACCGGAAATCACCACCGGTGCCACAGGGGACTTGCAACAAATCACACAGATAGCAAGACAGGTATATATATGCCCATGCATATATACTTTTCTGTATTTTTTCTACGTCAGATCACATCAGACTCGTATATGTGATGATGGTAGTAATAAGTTTTCTTGTTTTGTTTCACAGATGGTAACAACGTTTGGCATGTCGGAGATTGGTCCATGGGCCTTGATGGACCCCGCGGTTCAAAGCGGCGACGTGGTGCTGAGGATGCTGGCAAGGAACTCCATGTCAGAAAAGCTTGCGGAGGACATTGACTCCGCGGTGCGACGCATAGTAGAGAATGCATATGAGATTGCCAAGAACCACATAAGGAACAACCGTGAGGCGATAGATAAACTAGTTGAGGTTCTACAAGAAAAGGAAACTCTAACGGGAGATGAATTTAGAGCAATTCTTTCTGAATTCACCGAGACTCCTATAAAGGTCAACAAAATCCCTGTCCGCCAAATGATTGAAGCCTAGGTGTGTGTGTGTGTGTGTGTGTGTGTGTGTGTGTGTGTGTGTGTGTGTGTGTGTGTGTGTGTGTGTATACACACACACACACACACACACACACACACACACATATCAATAGATGCAGTCATGAAGTATAGGCATAGAACAGTCTTGTACAATATGGTTATGCATAGTTAGTTAGGCGAGAGTATAGCTTGCAGAACAGAATGTACGTAATTAGCAAGGTTTTAGTGTTCAATTATTAGAAAAGCTTGTGAATTTCTGTGTGTGCGTATTATGTTGTTGAGCAGTTGATAAAATTGCATAAACTTAAACTAAGCGAACTCAAATCTGACAAATTCAAGGGATGAATTCATATGAAATCAAGTCAAAAGAGTTTTCCTGAAGATGAAAACCTATCTATCAAGTAACAAAGTATCCATACGTAATCACAAGTATACGGGTATAACAAGTTTTTTTTTTTTTTTTTTTTTTTTTTTTTTTTGTTGAAGTTTTTCTAATCAAAATGTTTTGATGATTCTCATTAATCAATTACTCTACATTATTTTTAAGTGACCGGCTCATTGTTCAATAACTCTTGGTGAGAGTTAATTTTAGATGATTTTCATTAATTAATTACCTTAGACCATTATTCATTAGCTCAATACAGACATTTTAAGCATGTGAGGTCTCGTATAATCACGCCCATATAACTACAGCTGGTCGTCTTACCCTACACTGCTGTTCACAAAGAAAATTAACGGATAACTTTCACTCAAAAATTAATTAAAAGGAAAAGAAGACGTGCACACGCAATAAGAGTAAGAGGAAAAAGAACAACCTTTGGCAGCCCAAAGCCTAACTGAATGGATGGTTGGGATTTCAACAAAATCTTCCCTCCAGAACTCCCCAACGGTCTCAAATTTTCTCTCCGTAAACCACCATTTCCTCTCTCTTCTCAAGCTCTGCCCATCCATCAAACACCTCTCTCAGATTCACGCTCGCCTCCATGTCTTCGGCCTTCACCGAGACCCATTTCTCCTCACAGAGCTCGTCCGCTTCTGCGCGTTATCTCCCTCAAAAGACTTGCGCTACGCCCGAACCCTCCTTGATCACTCCGATGACTCGCCGACTGCTTCGTGGAACTTCCTCATCAGAGGCTACGCCTCCGGCGAACGCTCTTCACGAGAGGCCATCTCGGTTTTCCGCAAAATGCGGGGCCGGGGAATTAGACCCAACAATCTCACCTTCTCGTTTCTTTTTAAGGCTTGCGCTGCGGTCGCGGCGCTTAGACAAGGGAGGCAGGCGCAGGTTGACGCCTTCAAGTTTGGATCGGACGTCGATGTTTATGTTCGGAACAATTTGATCAATTTTTACGGGTGTTGCAAGAAGATCAAGGATGCGCGTCGGATGTTCGATGAAATGCCTGTGAGAACCACCGTTTCATGGAATTCGGTTATTACCGCCTGCGTTGAGAATCTGCAGTTTGGTGATGGAATTGGGTATTTTGTTAAGATGAGGAATTCCAAGTTTGAGCCCAACGAGACTACCATGGTGGTCTTGCTTTCCGCGGCTGCAGAGCTGGGAAACTTGAGCTTAGGGAGATGGATTCATTCTCAAGCAATTGTAAGAGGATTGGTTATAATTTGCCAACTTGGTACTGCTCTCGTACACATGTACGCCAAGTCCGGCGCTCTTTCTTTCGCCGAGGTACTCTTTCATAGGCTGAAAGAGAGAAACGTATGGACTTGGAGTGCAATGATATTAGGACTTGCCCAACACGGCTTTGCCAAAGAAGCTCTTGATCTTTTCTCAAAAATGATGAACTCTTCTATACAGCCAAACTACGTCACGTTTCTCGGCGTCCTCTGTGCTTGTAGCCACACCGGTCTGGTACAAGATGGTTACCGCTACTTTCACGAAATGGAGCATGTGCACGGAATTAAGCCCATGGTGACACATTATGGCGCCATGGTTGATGTCTTAGGCCGTGCTGGCTGCCTCAGCGAGGCTTATGATTTCATAAAGAACATGCCCATTGAGCCTGACCCTGTTGTGTGGAGGACACTGCTGAGTGCCTGCAGCGCGAGTGGCGCCCACGATGATGAGGGCGTGGGGGATAAGGTGAGGAAGAGGTTGCTTGAGTTGGAGCCGAGGAGGTGCGGGAATCTAGTGATGGTGGCGAACATGTATGCTGGAGTTGGGAGGTGGAAGGAAGCGGCTGATGTGAGAAGAGTTATGAGAAAGGGAAGGATGAAGAAGCCGGCGGGGGAGAGTTGCATTGAGTCAGGTGGTTTCATCTGTAGGTTTTTTTCTGGTTATGATTCTAATGCTGATTATGAGTGTATTTACAAGTTATTAGATGTACTGAATTTGCACATGAAGATGATCAACCTGTAAGCTGTAACAAAGTTTGTTGGCAATTTTCCTTTTCTTGTTGTAAATGTGGGAAGTTTGGTATTCAACAAACGACATCTTTTCCACTTTGCTATTTGCTGATAATGCGTTTGTGTAGAGACAGACTACCATTTGTCTGTTTCTCCCCTCCTTTTCTTAAGTGAAAAAAAAAAAAAACGAACGTTGATTGGTGGAGGGACTGGGACTTCAGGCAGAATTATAGGTTGCGTTTAGAATTGGTTTCAAAATGATTTTGTTTTTTGTATAAAAATAAAAATGAAAATGTTTTCATTTTCATTTTGGAATTATTTCTGAAAATGCGTTTGGTAGTTTTATTTAGAGATTAATTTCAATTTTTAAAAAAATTGAAACTGCGTTTGGTGGTTTAATTTTTAATTTCAGTTTTTTTAATTGTCAAAGTTAGAATTTAGTTGCGACACTAGTCATCAAGCTAGAAAAATGCCAAACCACCTACATATTAACTAACGACTCAGCCACCAACCACCGTTTAACACCACCACTTTTTTTACTCCTCAGCAGCTTATGACCAGAAAAAAAAAAAAAAAAAAAAAAAAACTCTACTCAAACTTCTTCTCCTCCCTCCAAATTAGAAGACATAAGAGTAAGGGTTTGAGCTAGAAAATTCGGACCTAAGAGAAACCTAGAAAACCATGATTTTTCTTGACAAATTCTAAGTTTAAACCCAAATTTAAGAGGCCAACTTGTACAGCAGTCAAGGTAAGGTGTTCTTCTTGTATTAGAAGGGTTTTTTCAGCTTTTGATGAATTTTTTATGGGTTGTGTTTATGGGCTGATTAGAGATGTCTTTGTAAAAATGTGACAACCTTAGAACGGAGAAGATGAGGTCGTCTCAAATCGGAGAAGAGCAGGGTCGAGGGAGATTGGAGACTTCGGAGAAAAGAGAGAGTCGAGGAAACAAAAGAAGAATGGGAAGAGGAAAATGAAGGACACGGCAAAAAATGGGAAACGACGGGGAAAGAGGCGGAGGCCGGCAAAAGAGGTGGAGTGAGAGGCGATGAGAGATTGGGGAAGGTTTTGAGAACTTTTAGAAGAATGGGAAGAGGAAGAGGACACGGTAGAAAATGGGAAGGAAAACAAAAACGGAGGAGAAAATGAAAACAACTTTTTTGTGTTTTTAGATTCTTCAGAAAACGACAAAAACGTTTTTGTTTTTGTTTTTTCAAACATTTTGCACCAAACGCGTTTTTTACCCGCGTTTTCAATTTTTAGCCTCGAAAAACATAAAAAATGAAAATGAAAACAGAAACAAACAGGGTCATATATTTTTGCTAGGAACATGCGGACAATTACAATGAAAGTCTTTTTATTTACGATCGACATAACGACATTGACGTGAAGAACAAAAGCAACCACGTGAAAAATCAAACGCCAACACTATGTGAAAAATCAAACAGTTGAAAATACGTTGGTACAAGAAACGACAACAAAAATACCAGGCATAAACTTAACAGCGACATCAAGTTCAATAGCAAAAAACACAAGGAAGTTCAACATGAAGCATCGCAACAATCCTATGAAGACATAAAAAAGGGAAAAGGATGAGAACACTAAAATCAAACGACACACAGAAAACGACAATAAACAGAAAATCATAGCAACAGGGAATCGCAGCGATTTGAATAGGGCCAACAGCGAAAAAAGTACACCAAACGTGAGCGGGTAATCAGCGTGAAAGAGGTAGAGGGGTGGCAAGAGAATGAGATCATGAGAAAATACGTCATAAAACGACAAGAAGACGAACACCATAGAAACGACAACCACTGGGAAAACGACAAAAATATAAAACGGCATTTACTGCGGGACAAACTGTTTACTCTCATTTTATTTTAAAAAAAAAAAAAAAAAAATTACATTGATTAACACGAGCTACAGTTGGCGCGCACAAAATGCTAAGCACAACTTGTTCAACAACTCACAAGCAGTGGTCAATAAATACTAATCCTAAACAAAAATCCAAAGAGGCAAATCCAATGATATGCTCTCTGAACCTCCCAAAAAATATTAAGTTTTTACATTTTCAGATTTCCTATTATCTCTAATACAGACGTATAGGTACCAAATACAGTAACTGCAACGCCCATTAATATAATCCCCACTAGAACCACCACTTCAAATCCAAGTCTCCGGTAAACACCAGAAATCTTTAAGTAACACAAACATGGAAGTATGATTGAAGCTGCGACGCTCAAAAATGCCCCAACCAATGACATTAGGGAAGCGAAAAATGGCACGGATAGAGCTACTATGACAGAGCTGATGACCAAGGTTGTGCCAATCAATAGACTAAAGAGTCGTTTGTTAATGGGGCACGGACATCCATTTTTTACAGCGTCAATTATGGGTGTGACCATTAGAGCATATTTAGCTATGGGATTGACCAATGTTGTGTATATTGCCACTCTTGAGCTGAGCTTTGCTGTTGGGAGGTTCAAAGTGATCTGTGATTCAACCCCGGATCCGAACATTAAGTACCCGAATACTGCCATTGATGCGTAGCTAAGAGTGCAGAGGAGGAAACAGAGAAGCAGGACCTGCACAAGAAAAAGAATTAGAGAATGTTTGTTTCTTATATTCGTTCTTGATTTTAAATAATAATTTATGATTTTTTATAATATTTTTTTTAATAAAAATACACGTAAAATAAAAATAATTTTAAATTATAATTATAATGTCCACTTAGCTTTTAAGCTTATGAAAAATAAAAATAAGGAGAATTTTTTCGGTAAAAATACCCTGCTAATACCACAACATTTTTAAGTCAAGTTACATCATAATCATATCAAAACTTAATGAAGATCTAGGGTTATCAGAATTGTGAGGTATCAATAGGAGTATTTTTTGTATCCAATCAAAAAGTTGTCCGATTAAAAAAAATGAATTCTAAAAGATAAGTACCCATTTTACTTACATTGGAGAATTGGTGTTTTTTCTTCATGGAAATGTAGAGGGTGGGGAAAACTGGGTGTGCACAATAACAAAAGGCGTACAAGCTAACAGCAGTAGGGATTCCGCTCCAATTAAGCAGAGTTCCCTCTTGGTGGAATCCAATTCCGTCGAAAGCGCCGGTCCACAGAATCGATCCCAGAATGATAACAGAGGCTAAAACCCCACTTGCTGAGAGATAAGAAAGAAGGCTCAGATTATCCAACCAGACTGATGGTAAGATAACAAGGGCAACAATCAACACAAAGCATTGTTTCCCATCAATAGCTAATCCCGAAAACTCGAGCCCGACCCCCGGAAACAGATTGCTCAAGTTGTCCCCTTCTAGAATCAGGAAGCCTGCTGAGACTAAGTAGAGCTCTGTGTACATGATGACTGATATTATAATCCTTCCTTTGTTTCCGAAAGCGCGTTCTCCAATGTCGGGGTATGTTCGAATGCTGGAATCGAAATCCATGCATCTTTTAATGAGCAAGCCAGAGTAAAAGGCTGCTAGTGCAAGAGTAAAGAAGAGTATCAAGCTTAGCCACCCTCCTGAGGCCAGTGCATAAGGAACTGATAATATCCCAACTCCTGAAAAACATAAAAGGGAAATACCAAATTTAGCATTAAGCTTTAGGCCTTGTAATAGTAAAGTTTGTTACATGGTACAAGAAAAAATTAAATAAAAAGAAATTGACTAAGTTTTTGTCCATGAAATTCAGCACTTGGTCCCAACAAGTACTTAATTAGATTCTATTTAGTGTTGAAATCTAGGCTTTGTTTTTGTCCTTGAAATTCAGCACTTGGTCTCTACAAGTACTTAATTAGATTCTATTTAGTGTTGAAATCTGGGCTTAGTATTGCAGAACAAGTAGTGGTAAAAGTGAAAATGGAATGTCTAGAAAGAGTAAAGACCTGATAAGGCATTTAGTCCATTGAAACAGGTTTTGAAGAAAGAGGTGGTGCTTGTGGAGGCATCATGGTGATGGTTTGACTCTACTTCCTCTAGCTTGTTATTGCTTCCTAGTCCATTCTTCTTCTCTTCAAAGAGAAGAGGCAAAGTCAACGGAAATCCATCTGTTGGGTCGGCCTCCATTATTAGAGAGGGAGATAGAGATTTCTAAATTTTCAGTATGTCAGTATGCAATGAGAACTTGCAGGGAAGAGGCCAGAAACAGAGAGAGAAAGTGCTTTCTAGAAGTTCAATGAGAAGATGTGAGGGTAGGAGGAGATATGTATCTACTAGCTAGAGATATGATATATATATATATATATATATATACGTATATGTGTGTGTATATATTGATTAGATATACTTTAGAGGCGCCATATTCAAACACGTTAGCCCAAAAGAGAGAGATCCATACTCAAAATGAGTCCGATTTGGAGTCTTGTCCAAGGAGTAATACAGTGTCTACATGCTAGACGTAACTTTATGTATATTGTACTTTCTTGTCCGAGTAGGACAAGGACAATTCAAGAGGTACAACTAATGCAACTTTTCACATGTTTATAACGTTAATTAAATAGCTAGTTGACTCAGCATAAAACATATATATATATATATAATTTTAATAGTTATTTTAATATTTATTTATTAATAAATATTATTATTTTAGTTTTATAATTAATGTAATTAAATTTTTATCATATTACATTATTAAATTATTATATTTAATGAGTAATTATTGATGGAGACGTAACTATTAATAACTTATTTATATCAGTTAGTTGGGCAATCCGGTAAATATAATTTTTTTTTTATTATATTCTCTTCTTGTATAGTATTATTTCTACTTGTGTGTAACATTTTATTTGTTCAAGTTCAATATTCAATATTACAAATAGTAAACTGCATTTTTTTTAATATTACACTTAATTTAAGTATTATATATACAAATAAAATATGTTAATATATAAAAAAAAATATACTTATTGGACTCATCTGGATACCAAATTCAAGACACTTTCGTACATACATATATAGAGAGAGGTAGCGTACTTTTTATGTTCTTTCCTCAGACAAATTTTGTTCCTACTCATGATGAACGTGATTCGCATTCTTCAAAATGGACGAATACGGAATACATATCCCAAACAATGAGATAAAATAATAATAAAAAAAATTTATATGCAGACAAAAGAGGGTTTATTTGTTTGTTGCGTTTACGCTCATAATTTTAATTATATTATAGCGTTTTATTTTTAAAAAAATATTAAATTTTAAATGTTAAAATTAAAAATCACTAATTTAAACGCATAAATTAAACGAACTCTAAGTATATGTACATTTTTTCATAAATTGGATCAAGTATCAAGACAAAATCACATCCAAATTAATCTGGCACCCAAATTCACCTTTTAACGCATGTCAGTGCCATCAATTTCATTAAACAAGAGAAAAAAATTACAAAATTCAGGAGGAATTAAACAAATTAAAAAAAAAAGAGTCAAAATGGTGTGTAAAAACATAGAGCAAAATATTGGAGGGGATGGAAATCCACGTACGTAATCAATTCTTAAAATAAAAATGCCTCGTTAAACTCTTGAGTGGATAAAAACTCATAGGATTCGTTTTTCAAACTGGTCTTGAAGGGTGAGTCCTAATGAATTTGTTAAATAATTTCTTTTGTACAAAATTCATACGTGTATATCATGGTGTATTCTTAGAAAACAGGTATGGGAAGGGTGGTCGAGCCGTAGTTACCTCTTAGAACGTGACATAGATGCAAGGAATTTTCACATATTTGAGTCATATACCTCATCATGAGCTAATGAGATTGAACTCGTAGCTTAAAAATAGGAACTTAAATTCAAGACCTCTCATCTATTAAACTGCGTGGGAGTAAGGTAACGTGTGAGAATGGTGGTCCAGCATAACTATTTAGAACGTGATTTAGATGTAAGGAATTTTCACATATTTGAGACATACACCTCATCACGAGCTAATAAGATTGAACTCGTAGCTTGAAAATAAAAATTTAAATTCGAGACCTCTTATCTATTAAACTCCGTGGGAGTAAGATAACGTATGAGAAGAGTGGTCCAGCATAACTACTCAGAACGTGATTTAGATGTAAGGAATTTTCACACATTTAAACTATATACCTCATCACGAGTTAATGAGATTGAACTCATAGCTTGAAAATAAGAACTTAAATTTGAAACCTCTTATTTATTAAATTGCGTGGGAATAAAATAACGGTGAAAATAGTAATCTAACATGACTATTTTGTTGGGATTTGTTTCCCACGTTTTTGTTTGATTCTAATTATAATTGATTGGCATTATTTTGGAAAGTATTGGTGGTCATTCGCATATGATTTCACCGTCTTTGTTAATAGGTTTCTAAAGGCAAGTTTTTAAAGGATTAGCAATCACGGTTTGTAAAGTCAACTTTGTATCCAAAAAAAAAGAGAGATTGATATTTAACTATGATCATAATGGATGATCATCATTTGTTTCCCAAGAATACGTCCAGGTACAATGATCAGGAATGGGAAGTTTTCAGACTTTATGATGATTGATTCGTCTGAGTATAAGGAAGATATTTTTCACAGCTATGTTGTAGCTGTTGTTGCAACAAGGATTTGCAACGAAATTGATTCTGCGGAATAAATGAAGATTTCACCCAGTTGTGATATTTCTGCCTATTTATTCAAAGAAGTTTTCTTGTAAACTTACCTCGGTGAGTCGTCTTTGTTCTGTAGTGAGAGAGGTACGAAATTGTTGTTTCATACAAGAGAAATGATTTGAGTGTGTTTAAGCTAAAAACATTGTTGGAGGGATTCCAACGTAAAGAGTCGAGGGGATCTCGCTGATCAAGTTCATAGGAAATTTACAATTTCATAGGCGTTCATTTGAGAGGGAGTCTCAAGTAGTTTAAGTCCTTGAGTTGTAATAAGTTCTTAGTGGATTGATCATTCTCTGGGCAAGGCCCCGCGGAGTAGGTTGTTAACCGAACCGCGATACCATTCTTCTGTGTTCTTTTATTTTATAATCTTGCTTTATACATCCTGTTTTTAAACAAAAGTAACTCTAAGAATCAACCCGGTACTTTCAATTGGTATCAGAGCAGGTCACTGACGTGTATCTTGGTGAGATCTTGGTGTACTGGTTGTATTTGCAGGTATGGATGTCATGAGAGAAGGAGGTTCGGTGAACAAAGCACCGTTTCTGGAAGGATTTAATTACTCTTATTGGAAGGCTCGTATGAAAGCCTTCATTAAAGCAATTGATGAGAAGGCATGGAGATCAATCCTAACTGGCTGGACCCATCCAACAACAAAAGATGAGAAAGGCAACGCTGTTCCAAAGCCAGAGGAAGAATGGTCCGGTGATGAGGATAAATTGGCAAATAGCAACTCAAAAGCATTGAATGCTATCTTCAATGTTGTGGATGTTAATCAATTCAAATTGATTTCCATGTGTGAAACCGCCAAAGAAGCTTGGGACATTCTTCAAACTGCACATGAAGGCACAGACACTGTAAAGGCTTCAAAGCTTCAAATGCTCACAACTCGTTTTGAACGTTTACGAATGGAGGAAGATGAGAGCATTGCTGAATTCAATTCAAAGCTTTGTGATATTGCCAACGAAGCCTTTGCCCTTGGAGAAAGATATAGTGACGCCAAACTGGTGAAGAAGACCTTGAGGTCACTTCCAGCATGTTTTGCTTACAAAGTAACAGCCATCGAAGAAGCAAAAAACGTGGAGAAAATGAGACTTGATGAACTGATAGGTAATCTCCAAACCTTTGAAATGAATTTTAAAGATAAAAAGAAAAACAGAGGAATTGCTTGAAGATTATGAAGATCTGTCCATCAAAGATGAAACTGATGGTGATGAGGACATAAATGAGTCTCTTGCCTTACTCACAAAAAATTTTAACAAAATGCTGAGAAAAATTAACAAGAAAAATGGATTTGGTGAAAATTCAAAAAATAGAAATTTTCAAAAGAAAACCTTTAATACTCAGCGTCCTGAAGAAAAGAAAAGAAACAAGGGGATACAATGTCGAGAGTGTGAAGGATTCGGACACATACAGGCGGAGTGTGCAAACACTCTCAAAAAGAAAAGTAAGGCCGCAATGGTATCTACATGGAGTGATGACTCGGATGAGAATCAAGAGGATCCGATGATCACACCAAAGAATTTTGTCGCCTTTTATCAGAAGTCATGAATTCTCAAATAATCATTTGCTGGATTTTAGTAATCCTGTTGCAGAATCTGTTACAACAGCATCTGCAACAACCTCTGGTGAAGTTATTAATGATGCAGGTTCCGAGGACAATACTGAAGATGATAGTGACGATGATGACCTGAGTCTTGAGAAGTTGCAAGAGGCTTATAAGAAGATGTACAGCAAATGGCTTGTGGTATGTCGTAGAAACAAATCTCTGGAAAATGAAGTCACTATCATAACAAAGGAAAGAGATGAGTTAAAGCTTGCTGCTACAAATTACGAAATTCTGGCAACAAAGCATCAAAGGAAGCTTGCTGAAACCAGATTCGAATTGGAGCAGACCCAGAAGAATTTGAGAATGTCAACTCGAACCGCAGTTAGATCAACTTCTCTCACAAAGAAAACTAGTTGTGACCAACAGAATTGGTTACATGGGTCGTGAAACCGCAGGTAAGACTGTTTTTGTAAAGGAAGCCACCAGAGCGAGTTATTTCAAAAACCACGGGAAGGATCGGGTAAGAAGTCTGTTGCAAGACCTGCTTTGCAACAAGACAAACAACCAGTATGTTCCTATCATCATTATTGCAATATGCCTGGACATATTCGACCATGGTGTTTTAAATACATAAATGCAATCAACAAAGGCTTGAATGTGAAGTATGGTAAAGCAAATCGAACACCTAGAACAAAAATTGATCTGTCCAAAAACAAAACAAGAAAAATATGGATTAGAAAAACTGACTTAAGGTGTTGTGTTGCATATACTTCATTAAAAGCTGGAATTACTGATGCCTGGTATTTTGACAGTGGTTGTTCAAGATATATGACAGGTATTCTGGAAAACTTGTCTGATTTTCAAGAAGGCAACGAAGGATATGTTACCTTTGGAGATGGTATGAAAGGTCAAGTCCTTGGTAAGGGAACATTTAACGTTAATGGGCTTCCTAAGCTCAAGAATGTGATGTATGTGGATGGGTTGAAAGCTAATTTGATTAGCATTAGTCAATTGTGCGATCAAAATTTGTTTGTGAAATTCACAAAAGACCATTGCCGAGTGTATAATAATAATGATCAGTGTGTCATGACAGGTGGAAGATCTTCAGATAACTGTTATCTACTTACTCTTCCGTTCAACACATCACACACCCTTAAGTGTCAAAATGCTGCAATAAATGATATTGATATGTGGCATCAAAAGTTGGGTCATGTAAATTTCAAAACATTGACCAAGATTGTGAGTGCAGGGGCGGTGCGTGGAATCCCCAAATTGAGCAAGAAAATGCCAGGTGTTTGTGGTCCCTGCCAACTTGGCAAACAAACAAAAACAACACATAAAGCCTTGCAACAAGTAAGTACGACAAAAATTATGGAATTACTCCATATGGATCTCATGGGCCCCATGCACGTGGAAAGTATAGCAGGTAAGAGATACATTTTTGTATGTGTTGATGATTTTTCTAGATTCACCTGGGTAGATTTTATCAAAGAAAAATCAGAAACTTTCAGAGTCTTTAAAAATTTGTGCAGAAAATTAAAAAATGAGAAAGACTGCAATATAGGCAAAATAATCCGAATAAAAAGTGATCATGGTAAAGAATTTGAGAATACCACTTTCGCTGATTTTTGTGATGAACATGGAATTATGCATGAGTTCTCAGCTCCTAAAACACCCCAACAAAATGGGGTAGTTGAAAGGAAAAATAGAACAATTCAGGAGATGGGACGTGTCTTTCTAAACTCAAAAAAACTCTCCTTGAGACTTTGGGCAGAAGCAGTGAATACAACATGCTATACAATAAACCGTGTTCACTTGAGAAAAGGTACGTTAATGACACCATATGAAATTTGGAAAGGTAAGAAACCAAATCTCAAATATTTTCATGTGTTTGGATGTGTGTGCTATATTTTGAATGACCGTGAACATTTGGGAAAATTTGAGGCCAAGAGTGATGAAGGGATATTCCTTGGGTACTCCATGAATAGTCGTGCCTATCGTGTGTATAACATGAGATCACGTTCCATTATGGAATCATCTAATGTAGTTTTTGATGATTACAAAGACTTGTCTGAGTTTTCCAGGGAAGAACAGATCACCAGCTTTGCAGATATAACTGGAAATGAAGAAAGAAATAATGCCAATCTTACTGGAGACACACAGGTTACAGATGGTGTTGCAACAGAGTCTGCAACAGAGGAATCAGCTGAGAAGGAACACCATCCAGAAAATGATGTTTCTACAGAAGTTGACATTGCTGATCCAGTAAGAAAAATGCCCTCTACAAGAATTTAGAAAAATCATCCTTCAAAGGAGATTATCGGAGACCTTAATGAAGGAATTCGAACAAGAGTACAACCAAGAAAAAGGTATGATGACATGGTCAGGTATGTTTGCTTTACATCTCAAATTGAACCTAAAAACATCAGGGAGGCTTTACTGCATGATGAGTGGATTAATGCAATGCAGGAAGAATTAGAGCAATTTGTTAGGAATGATGTGTGGACTCTTGTGCCTAGACCAAAAGATTCAAATGTCATTGGAACAAAATGGATATTTAAAAATAAATATGATGAATGTGGTACTATAGTTCGAAACAAAGCAAGGTTGGTTGCACAAGGGTACACACAAGTTGAAGGCATAGACTTTGACGAAACATTTGCACCAGTTGCTAGACTTGAATCTATTAGACTACTCTTGTCTGTCGCATGTCTTTTAGATTTCAAACTCTACCAAATGGATGTAAAGAGTGCTTTTTTAAATGGTTTTTTAAATGAGGAAGTCTATGTTGAACAACCAAAAGGTTTTGAAGATCCATATCACCCTGATTATGTGTTTCAGTTAAAAAAGGCTCTCTATGGTCTAAAGCAGGCTCCCCGAGCATGGTATGAAAGATTAACAACTTTCTTAATTGAAAATGGTTACAAGAGAAGGGGAGTAGATAAAACCTTGTTCATAAAACAATTAAAAACAGGCATGATTATTGCACAAATATATGTTGATGACATAGTGTTTGGATCTACCTCACAGGTCAAGATTGATGAATTTGTAAATCAAATGAAAAGGGAATTTGAAATGAGTATGGTTGGAGAACTGACTTATTTTCTAGGATTGCAGGTAAAACAAGAGCAAGATGGGATTTTTATCTCACAATCAAAATATGCAAACAACCTTGTAAAAAGGTTTGGCCTTGACAAAACTAAAGATATGAGAACCCCAATGGGTTCCACAGTCAAGTTAACCAAGGATGAAGAAGGAGTGTCAATTGATCCTAGTCTCTACAGGAGCATGATTGGTAGTCTTCTTTATCTCACAACCAGTAGGCCTGACATTTGTTTCAGTGTTGGTGTGTGTGCTAGGTACCAAGCAAATCCAAAGGAATCACATTTGGCAGCAATAAAAAGAATCATTCGATATGTGAAAGGGACGGCAAATCATGGCATTTGGTATTCAAAGGACACAAATTCTAATCTTGCAGGTTATAGTGACGCCCGACTGGGCTGGGAATGCGATGATAGAAAAAGCACAACAGAGGATGTTTCTTTTTGGGAAACAACATGGTTTCATGGTACAAAGAAGAAATGTAAACTCTATATCTTTATCCACGGCAGAGGCGTAATACATAGCAAAGCAGGAAGTTGTTGTACTCAACTATTATGGATGAAACAAATGCTAAATGATTATGGTATTTTACAAGATACTTTAAGTGTTTATTGTGACAATACAAGTGCAATAAACATTTCAAAGAATCTGACAAAGACTCAAGAACTAAACATATTGATATTCGATATCATTTTATTCGAGATTTAGTTGATAAGAAAATAATTGTTCTTGACTATGTTGCAACAGAGAAGCAACTGGCTGACATTTTCACCAAGGCTCTTGATGCAGTAAAATATGAGTCCATGCGGAAAGCTCTGGGTATATGTGTTCTGTGAGTATAATTCATGATATGTTATGTTCAGCCTGATAATTTGGAGTTTGATTTTCAAAAACATGTTGAATTTCTTATTTGAATCAATGCTTTTCTTATACACGATTTCACAATTCTTTGTTTAGAACTCTGCATTACAGGCAAAATAATTGATGGATTGTGACCTATCGGTGACTTGGGATTAATTCTATTCCTGGATTCTTTCATCATAAAAAAAAAAAAACTATCTACATCGTGTGTGAAGCTATCCTTGAGTAATCTGGGCCTATGTATCACCAATATGTAGAGGATGAACTACCATGAGAAAAGAGCTGCCAGGGTGCTAGAGTGAAGTTTTTTTTTTTTTTAAAAAAAAGGGGGATGATTAGATGAACAGGTAAGTTTGAACAGATTGAATCATTTCCAGAAATTAATTTGCTAAAGATAAAGATTCAAAAATGATTTATTGTGAAATCTCTACACACACTCACTGGTTCAGACAGAAGTTCAAAGTGTTGAGAAATTTCGAATGGTTCACATTTAATGTTTGAACATAACCTTGAATGAGTTTATCTCTAGAACATATATCTCTCCCAGATTTTTCTATATATAGACAAGTATTTTAAATAAATAAAAATAATAAATTATTTTTGGAATTTCACTCAAAATTCGAAAATCAAAATGCTTGTTCAAAGAGTGCCCTAACCTAACATTTGTGAAAGTGTTCTCCAAACTTCTTCTCTTCGTATTTCCTCTGCCGCCACTTCTGGAATTCTGCCGCTGCCAAGATTCCACCGCTGCCCAGTTTCCGCCGCTGCCATGAAATCTCGTCGCCATCTGAGAAGATCCTGCAAAGCCCAGTCATCCACTTCAACTCCTTCGAAAACCAATATAAGACCGTCACCCTCTCCGCACACCCCGGTGTCGCCGACGACTCCTTCATCGCTGACTTCCTCTCACAAGCAAGACCCGGAGCCCCTTGCAATCTTCGATCCTCGTTCAATGGCAGTTGTGGTCTTCGACCCAACTCTTGCCGATCAAATGATGTCTCCTCAAGGTACATCCTCAAATCCACACGAATCCTTCAAAGAAGGATCCATTCCTTCTAGTTCCTCTGTTCCTTTAACAAGGAAGAGGAAACTGTTCAAAGATGGATCTCCAGTCCAGATGCAGGGCAGATTCACACGGAGCTCTCTGAATCCTCAAGTATCCACATCTCGTTTGAAGCGGGATGATGTTCCGCCTGGACAGATTTCTAGTGAAGAGGATGTCTCTGCCACACGGACTTGTGCTCCAGATTCCGTTTCCGACAAGTCAAAGTCTCCACCGAAAAAGACAAGAGCCAAAAAGAATCAAAATTTCAAGTCCGAACAAAAGTCCAAAACAACTGTTGAAGACCATGTTGCAACAGGTTCTGCAACAAAGAAGTCTCGTTCTTCCGGTCGGTATGTCCTTTCACGAGCTTTTTCTAAAAGATTTTATTCCATGAAGAACAAGGAAACTTGGCACTTGATTTGTGGAAGGAAAATTCTTTCTGAGAGAAACATTTATTGGGGTAGTTATAAGGACATTCAAGAATCTGTTCTAGCAATACTCAATTCAAGTAAAATGATTTCTTCAATTTCTTTGGCAAATGATTTCTCAAGTACTCTAATTTATGAGTTCTATGCCAATCTTGATCCAGACATTGCAACACTGAATTCCCCTCGGTTTGGTTTGATATATGTCAGAAATCATGTGTGCAATTTTTCCCCCCTTATTATCAATGATTATCTTGGCTGTCCCTCTCTAAAGTCCAACAGATCCAGGGAACTTGAGAGAGATGAGGACATGGATGCTATAGCCACCGAGCTCACAGGAAAAAATTTCACTTGGTCTGGTTCTCTTAGATCAGCAGAACTTACTATCAAGTATTCTGTGTTTCACAAAATTGCTCTGGCAAACTGGCTTCCCTCCTTGCATCCGACCACTGTGAATAGAGATTTAGCTATGCTATTATATCTCTTAGGTACAGGTACTGCATTTGACATGGGCAGGCATATTTTTGAAACAGTTGTATCATATGCTAATGCTCCGGTGAGTACAAAGATTCTTCCATTTCCGTGCTTAATTCATGGCATTCTCACTTCACAACAACCAGACTTGATTGAAGAAACAGACTCCATTGTCCAACCACGAGCTCCGATGAAGATCTCTCCAAAGTTACTAAAAGGCGAACATCTAGATGATGTTAAGGGGGAGCAAGCTGCGTCTTCTCATGCTGCACCCGGTGTTGCCTCTTCATCCGCAACAAGTTCTCAAGCCCGCGTCCTCACATTTCTGACTTCTGAGCTGCAACATGTCCAGCTTCAAAAACAGCGGCTTGCTGAGGAACAACTTCGCCTTTCTGTTAAGGAGTCAGAACTTATGCAACTACTGGAATCTTTTCCTTCAGGCTCTGCCTCAACTGCTCCTGCTCAAGGTTCTGCTTCATCCTTTCACACTGCTATCTGACATCAGTTTTTCTTTGAGCACTTGTTATGTCAAAAAGGGGGAGTAAGTAGTTAGGTATTATTTCTGTCTTGTAACTAAAAGATTCTTGTCTTTAGTTTCTTAGTTAAGTTCTTTTGCCAAAACAATGCCAAAGGGGGAGATTGTTGGGATTTGTTTCCCACGTTTTTGTTTGATTCTAATTATAATTGATTGGCATTATTTTGGAAAGTATTGGTTTGTCTCGCATATGATTTCACCGTCTTTGTTAATAGGTTTCTAAAGGCAAGTTTTTAAAGGATTAGCAATCACGGTTTGTAAAGTCAACTTTGTATCCAAAAAAAAAGAGAGATTGATATTTAACTATGATTTATTAATGGATGATCATCATTTGTTTCCCAAGAATACGTCCGGTACAATGATCGGGAATGGGAAGTTTTCGGACTTTATGATGATTGATTAAATCTGAGTATAAGGAAGATATTTTTCACAGCTATGTTGTAGTCATTGTTGCAACAAGGATTTGCAACGAAATTGATTCTCATGAATAAATGAAGATTTCACCCGGTTGTGATATTTACGCCTATTTATTCAAAGAAGTTTTCTTGTAAACTTACCTCGGTGAGTCGTCTTTGTTCAGAGTGAGAGAGGGTACGAAATTGTTGTTTCATACAAGAGAAATGATTTGAGTGTGTTTAAGCTAAAAACATTGTTGGAGGGATTCCAACGTAAAGAGTCGAGGGATCTCATTGATCAAGTTCATAAGAAATTTACAATTTCATAGGCGTTCATTTGAGAGGGAGTCTCAAGTAGTTTAAGTCCTTGAGTTGTAATAAGTTCTTAGTGGATTGATCATTTCTTCTGGCAAGGCCCCCGCGGAGTAGGTTGTTAACCGAACCGCGATACCATTCTTCTGTGTTCTTTTATTTTATAATCTTGCTTTATACATCCTGTTTTTAAACAAAAATAATTCTAAGAATCAACCCGGTACTTTCATATTTAAAACGTGATTTAAATGTAAAGAATTTTTACATATTTGAGTGAGACATATACCTCATCACGAGTTAATGAGATTGAACGCGTAACTAAAAATACGAACTTAAACTCGATACCTCTCATGTACTAAACCACGTGGGAGTAAGGTAAACGTCAGTAGGCAGGTGTAATATATTGCTAGGCTCACTTGCCCGCTCATAGTACTGAAGTTAATAATGTTTACGGATTCCACTCCATGTGGTTGCCATTATATATATATATATATATATATATATATATATTTGTTTTAATGGATGGTCGGTAAATTAAATGAAGGGACCCACCAATTTCTGATGAAACATATAAATCTGCGCAGAGTACCACAAGGAGGAAGTAGGGGACCATGTCCGAGATTGATCAACACATCAAAGCTTGAAAGTTCAAAGAGTCGAGGAATCTTTATAGGTCAAAAAGGATGCAACCATGTTCTTAACGTGGGAATTAATTAATAACAAATGACAAATGCTTAACAGCTTTTTTGTGCATTATAATAAATTGCGCGACCTGTTGTTTCCAAGAAAGTGGTGGTTAAAGGAAACAGACAGCAAACGCCTAAAAAAGATTATTCTATAACGGATTGGAGAAATAAACGTTATGGGAGGTTCAAATGCCAATGAAACAAACTTGTCATCATGCATAAAATATTATCAGAGAATATTAAGGCATTTAATTTGAATTAAAATATAATTTTTATGAAAATTTTTTATTATAATAAAAAATTTAAATATAAGTATTTTTTAAAACTTTTACTATAATAAAATTAAATTTTAAACTTAAATTAATAAAATGAACTTGCTTTAATAAAAAAAAAAAAAAAATCTGTAGTCTTATGGAATTAATGAGCCAAAGTGAATACGAAGGAGAATAAGGATAAGAATTGCAGGCAACGAGCACCACACAAGTACTCCTCTGATCAGCTAAGATTTTCCAGTTACTCGCTATAGATTTTCTCAACTTCTATCCAGTCAGATCACGAGATATACGTACAAAGTGTACATATAATTGATTTTGACATAGTTCCAGCTGTACAAAATTTAATTATATTTTGACATGTTCAAAAGTATGTATGTATTGTTATTATTTTACAAGTCACGCGTTCAGCTCGTACTTCACATTTTTTCTATTCTCCTCGTCGCATGATATTTTAATTGACACGGTATTTTAGTTACGTGTCATGATATCATTAAAACAGAAAAAGATACATGAACGAAGGGGATATATACCAGAGTTCAATCTATAAGTCACATAAACAAGACAACGACGCACACAGAAGACAGAGAACTCATGATAAGTACTGCACACATAACTTTGTGTCTGCATAATGACAAAAGGCAAGAGGCGCGTTTGAATAAGGGTTGAAAAATCAACCCACAGGGGTTGTGATTGAGCGCTGAAACGCATATTAGTAGAGGGTATATATGTTCTAATCAAATTCTTGAAAACGATTGTTTTAAAGTCTTTAACATTTTCCATGTCAGCTTGCACAAAGTTAGGTAACGATGCTCCATCATGTCTAATCTATCTCCTTGAATAAACATTTTCAAATTGATCATGATTCAGCGAGATAATGTTTTGTATTCTATTAGTTAATACAATTTGGTTACGGCAAATGTATATATATATGTGTGTGTGTGTGAGAGAGAGAGACACTGATTTTACTAGAAGAAGAAGACAAAAATAAAGAATTAAGTGCGCAAGGACAAGCAATCAAATAGACAGCTAAAGTTGCAGCCACAACACAAAAAAAAAATAAAAAAAAATAAAAAAATAAAAAAATAAAAGAAAGAAAGAAGGAGGACAGAACTTAACAAGTGGAGAGCGCAAAAACAAGTGCGCATATATTATAGGTCGGTCAAAATTGGACCAATAAAATTGCATGTAAACCCGGCCAAGAGTTAAATGACACACAATTACACCTATTTTAATTATGGCTATTCAAAAACAAATCAAAGGCTTTTCTATATTTATGTATCTCAAAGTTTAGTGTTACTAATACTCCGTTCAAAATATAGTAGTACTTAGTAATAACATATCCAGGTCACATCTAATCAAACACGTGCGTATATAATGTGTGTGTGTGTGTATATATATATATATATATATATATATATTTCTACCAAAATAAATATAGAGATATATATTGAAATAGATACTGGGATCCCTTCCAAATCTCACAAATCATGGTTTTAGGCGCAAGTCATTAGAGGTTGGAGCTAGTTTAGTTTATTTGCAAGCGGACCCCAGTTGACAAATGATGGAGGAGATGTTAAATTAAAGGATTAACGCAATTCTTGACGTAATGACGTAATCGTCAAATCGAAGCTATGGCCTGGTGATCTCGGCGCAATCTTTTATTTTTAATTCTGACCTTAATTCCCTTTGAATTATTGAGAAAAAAACATTAATTTCTTCGATTGTTGGCTGGTATTAGTAACACTTCTCTCCTGGATATGTGCAATTTCCAAATATGTAGTACTGATAGCTCTAGAGACGAGGAAACACTTAATTCCAGGACAAAATTAGTTTAACAATATAACATTCAAAGGAGATACACTACAAAAACCCTAGATCAATTCTTAATATCTTATCAGCAAAAAGATTAAAAAAAATAAAAATTATAAACACAATCATCATCATCATTCCTATTAATTATTGTTATAAAAAAAAGGGGGGTGTTTACGGGATATATTAAATAATAGAGAAAAGTCTTTTATTAAAAAAAAAAAAACTGAAAATTTGTTAACGCTCTTCATATAACAAGATAATAACATAACAAAACAGAAAAGATAAAAGAGCCTATAAGAAAAAAAGAGAGAATTACCGGATAAAGCATTGAGTACATTGAAACATGTAGTGAAAACAGCGGTGTTGCCTGCGCAGGCCTGGAGATGATCATCGGAATCCGTCTTTACATGTTCCAACTCATCAACAAGTAGAGGCGTGGCCAGCGAAAATCGGCGGTGTCTCTCATCAACTTCATGATCATCAGTCTCAATCACGTCGCCACAAGCCCAAATTAAAGCTTTGTCCATAGATCAAAGTATTAGTATATATGATTTTTCCCAACAATACTTTTGCTCACCTTTCAGTTAATGTGTTTTGGTTTGTGTTTTTCAGGTTTGTGAGTGCCTTAACATCTTTGGCATAAGTGTCAAATTCTTGTACGCCAAAAGAAATAGAGAATGAGTCTTTCTCAATCAAATATGTGCCTTTTCTTAGGAACTAAAAACCCACAGAGACGGCCACATTTTATATAAGACGTACTTATAACCCTAGTGTTGTTACACCCAGCCGCATTAGAATTTTTTGAATGACCCTTCCATCTCTTTTGATATGTTTGTTATTTTCGTTTTAAGAGTTTTTTTTTTTTTCATTTGGCTCCTTCATCATCTTGATCTACTATACTATATAATATCTACACACATACACACATATAATAGTAAAATAATAATAATAATAATAATAATAATAATAATAATAAATAATAATAATAATTTTGAATAAATTATGTTTTGGGCAAAAAAAGAGATAAATTCTGGATAATTAACTCTTGTGACATCTTTTATCAGGGTCTCCACAAGGATTTTTTTAAAAATATATTATTAAAAGAGTTTTGAAGCTTGTCCATCCCTAATTTTCTTCCCCTTTTCATTCTTTAATAAGAAATTATATAGAATCATGAAAAGGGGATTAGCAGTATTGGATCATCGCCGTATCTTATTAATTTTCCTTTATACCAATTTAGTACGAGAGTCTCAATGATGAAAGGCTTGTTTTTAGAAAGACAGAATATCACTTGTATATTGTAAGGATGATATAATCCTTGTCCTTTAAAAAAATATATAATAAAATTTATTATTATTTATTAAATTTTTCGAACAAAATTGTTCTTGCGTTTTCCTTCTGCATACGTCAGCAAAAAAAAAAAAAAGGACAATCAATTTGAAGAACTTTAGATCAGCAAAAAAAAAAAAATAATAATAATAATAAATAAATAAATAAAAAGAACTTAAAAAAATAAAAATAAAAAAAGAACTTTCTTGCGTTTTATCAATCATTTTATAGCTTAATGGACCTTCAACAACAGCCATAAATAAATGTAACAAAAGGAGGAAAAATATACACTAGTACAGCTCTGAATAAACGGAGATCAGTCCAGCTTTTACGATTTTACAGTTGTAGATCTCTAGAATTCCTTTTTTTTTTTTTTTTAAAATAATTTCCAGAATTCCTGTTACTTCTACAAGACGTGTATCGCAGATCATACGCCAACAAATCAATATTATGTTATGCCTATTGTCCACTAAAATCACCATTTCACAGCCAAATCTCTGGGGAAACCAGCTTTTAAAAAAAAAAAAAAAAATTAATGTGGCACAAATTATGCACGTGGCTATAATATAAATGAACCTATGACTTTAATAAATGCCCCCGCAAGGTGACATGGTGACAGATTAGATCCAAAAAAAAAAAAAAGGAACAGCGAGGACCATGCTACGTGCGTAAAATAGTACTGCTGAATGCTGATCCAAAGTGGTGTCAATTAATAAAAAAATGGTATTCATCTATATTGGGATAAAACTATACACTAATAAAATAATTAGTCTCCGTCTTACTAAGTTAAATCTTACCTATCTATTTAGTAAGATCCACCTCAATTTTAACTCTATAAAAATGAATAGGGACGGTCATTTATCAATGAACGAGTTTTTTGTTGAGGTGATGAATGACGATCACTTGAAACATCATTTTGGCAGCATTTATATATTGAACATCTGTCATGCCCCAACCGGTGACATAAGAGATGCAAAAAAGGGTATGAGTAGAGCTACTATAGCGCCGCTGATTAAGATGGTGGTACCAATTATAATGCCACCAAACCTTTTTTTTTTTTTTTTTTTTTTTTTGAGGTAATAACTTGGGAAATGACTTTTTATTGCATCCACAATTGGCGTGACCGTTAGAGCATATTTGACGATGGGATTGACCAAGGTGGTGTATATATATTGCAACTTTTGAGCTGAGTTTTTCAGTTGGGAGATTTGGAGTAATCTGTGATTGAACTTCTGATCCGAACATTAAGTCTCAGCTACTGTTATTGATGCATAACTAACCGTAATGAAACATACAAGCAAGACCTGCAAGTAGATTACATTAGGGAAACCTTCCCCAAAAAAAAAAAAAAAATAAGAATAATAATAATGATAACAATAATCAAAACGGAAATTGCCCAAAAAACAAACAAGTACTTAAATGACTTTTGTTTTTTTATTGAATTGTAAAGGTTGGGGAACACTGGATACTGTTTATCGTGCACCACATGTCATCTATTCACCCAGTAAACTCATTTCGATTGGCAGAGTTTCCTCCCAAAAGTAACAAAACTCTCTCCTGAAAGGCGTAATGATTAACACTCAAACACTCTTAAAAGCACACATGTCTCTATGAACATTTCTTTATAAAAGCTCTCAAACTCACAAAATTTTTCTCTGGGTGTTTTCAATATTAAATCCATACAAGATTATGAGTTGCGATGAAATCTTTAAATAAAGCTTCTTCGATTTCACAAAAATCTTATTTAAATTCAAACTTTGGATAAGATCATTTTTATCTCCATGATTACCTCTCTAGAACTCCAATCAGATCATCCTTCTTTCAAATTTGGATTGTGCAACAAGCCTCTTCTAATCACATTCAACCAATCCATACATCAATCACTTTATCTTCACGTTTGACCACTTCCAAAGGTTTTGAATTATGTAGCACATCTTTCAATTTCAAAACAAGATATATGTATATATATATATATATATATATATATATCAAAATATGATGCCTTTGAAGTATATCTCGCGGTGATCAAATTGAAACAAACCAATTCATATTCAAATTATACAACTACTTTTTAAATCCGAATTACTCTTTCAAAATAACAACTTAATCTCCACAATTATCTTGCATGAAAATAATTTCAAACCCGAATCTTCAGATCAATGGCTTTTACCACGGCACTCTTTGAATTTTAAAACAGCAACTCTTTCAAATCCGCAAACAACGAGATCTTCACACAAAATCTGTCCTTGAGATCAATTTGGATTAACCCAAAATCTGCACTCGCGATCACAGATGGATAGGAATCTGCACCAGAAAATCTTCAGACCTGTTTTTTAAATTTTTACAAAATTGTCAATAAATTTTCAATTAATAAAAATATCTAACAGTTACATCTAGTTAAAATAACATAAAAAATATATATATGAAACAAACAGTTTGGAATACAACGCTACAAAACCTTGATATCAATATAGTATTTTAAATTCTACCGTAACAATCTCCTCTTGTATATATTTATAACCCGATAGACATAACAATAATTACTTTCTAAAAAGGAACATATCATATCGTGCACAATCAGACAAACTAATTAACATGTAATATTATATATCATAATTGATTAGATTAATACCGCGGACTTTAGTGATTTTGGATCTTTTGTTAGAGAAGAGATAGTAATCCTCTTATGAGAAACTGAGAAAGTCAAAAGAAAACCAGTACCTTCCCCAATCTATTCAACCCATCACCCAATAATTAGTTCAACCGCAAATCCAAGCTGATCAACGAAATAACGCTGCTGGAAAAGAAAGCTTGTTATTGGGATCATATTTCAAATCAAAATCTTATTTAATGTTTGCTTTTTATGCTAAGGTCTGAAAAAAAAAATGTTATTTGGATCATACTTCAAATCAAAATCTTAACTTTTGCATTTTATGCTAAGGCACATGGGCCGAACCCCCGTTACTCCAAAATAATGACCAAAAAGCAAAACTTGGTACTTATTTTACAATCTCTTAAAGATACAGATGGGACGAATTTGTCTCTTAATGAAACTATAGCATATACTTTATTATGATTGGAAAATTCATTGTTTGTGACCAGCTTCACCACTTCCTCAATTCTTGTAGAGGTGCCGGAGTAATTAAACACATCCGAAAAAGGCCCTATTTCCAAAGAAGGCACACAATTAACTAGCTTCAACACTACCTTCTTGCTGCTCTCGGTTTGTCCAGAAAATTAAAACTAATATTCTTTCTGGTTAAATTTTTCTTAAGTTTTGCGGCACTTAGACCAAATTACAAGTTCTAGGCTTATATATATATATATATATATATATATATATATATATATATATGGGTGTGGTTTAATAGTTACTTTAATATTTAACTATTAATAAGTATTATTGTGTGACTTATTATTGTTTTAACCACAAAATAATTAATCTGACAATCGTAAAAAAATTTAATAATTAATAAAAAAATTAATGGCAATTTAAATATGAAAATTCTAGGCAATAAATAAGTACACTTAAAAGTCAAATGTGGTCAACAAGAACTTTTATGTACAGCTCTGTTTTACACGCAACCTAATTCCTCCTGCGTATAATTATTTCCTTCTCACAAAATCCTTCGACCAATATTTTATTTCCTTCCAGTTTCACTTTCATCTTTACCGAACAAAGCATTGGTACTGTTTTTTGAACTTTTTTTCCACTAACACCAGCTCTTCTCTATTCTTATAACTTTTAACCCCTTAAACTTTTATTCGTTGTCTACTCATAAAAATACAAAAACTTTGCTCATGTGCCCTTTCTCAGCATTTCTAAAATACCCTGTACACTTAAACTCTCAAAATATGAAAGCCTAGTATCTTGAAGAAAAAGACAATCTTTTTTTTTTTCATTCTCTTCAATAAATATTAGGATTTAATTTTTCATCCTCTGTAAAGTTAAACTCTCAAAATATGAAACCCTAGTATCTTTTATTCTTAACTCGTTTAAAATCATTTAATGCCATGTAATGAGTGAGTTTTACTCGCTCATTTAGTATCGTTTCATACTATATTTAGTTGGTTTTCGAGGTTTTTGTTAGCTTTTATGTATCTTTTTATTCTTTGTTTGAAGGTTAGGTGAATGTCTATGATTTGAAAGGTTTTGGACAACTTTTGGTGGAAAAAGACAGCAAACACAACATTTAAACACCAATTTGTACTGTTTTGGCGCCCACAACAGCGCTGCAGCGCTCCAAAACTAATTTGTTTTTGCATAGCTAGCGCCGTAACGCTAGGAACTCAGCCCCGCAGCGCTACGACGTGAGAAAAGACGCGTTTTGAAGGCAAATCGTGAGAAAATTTACTCGTTTTGACCCTAATGCTTCAAAACATATAAATAGATGATTCTAGGGCAATTAAAGGGACTTTGGACTAGAGTGATGGTTGACTTTTGAGAGGAGATTCAAGAAGAGAAAAGAGAATTGAGTACGGAGAAGAACAATGGCTAAAATCCGGAGACGGAGACGCTTCAATTCAACTTCAAACTAGTTCTTTTCTTTTGTTTCCAATGATTAAGACTTTGTTTGCGAATTTATTTTGTTTAGAGATGAATTAATTTCTTTTTCTAGGGCTATGATGTAGCCGGATTATGAATGTTCAGATTCTCAATCTTCTTTTTAAGTAATTGATGTTTAATCCATATATGCTGAGTATTTCAATTTATTCTTAATGCTTGTGATTGTTTGGCCACTATTACATGATTTTGTATTTGATTTGAGATTGAGAGGTGATAATTAAATAAGCTCTTAATTGAAATACCATGAGTTGTTCATAGGATAGAGATATCTATGATGCTTGTGCAGTTCTTTTGAATTTCTTGCACCTAATGATTTTTAACAGGTTTATAAGTCTGATAGAGATGTAGAGTTTGCTTTTTGGATTAAAATTATTGTTGCTTGAGAAAGGATAATAATTGCTTTAGAGAAATTACTGTCAGTATAGGATTAAATGTTAATTTTCTTGAATTATGGAAATTTGAACAGGATTAATTTTGGTGAAATCGAAAACCCTAGAGTCTTAATCTATTGAATTTTATTCCACTGCTTAGCATTGTTTAATTTATTTAATTGTTTTAGTTTTACTTTACTTAATTTTATAAACTCTCTTCTCGATTATTCAAATGAAATTGGGGTTAATATAATTTCAGTAATTAGTAAACAATAATTCTTGTGGGACGATACTCTTATTCACTATTATATTACTTGATTGCGATAGCGTATACTTGTGTTACAATTCTTTACAACACTATGACATGTCTTATTGCATGTGAAAAAACTGCACTTTTTAAATTTCTTTCTTGCAATCTATACTAGTGCACAATGTATATATTTCTTTTTTGATAAATGATACTTAATTAACACACATTAATAATAATATAGAATACAAAATATTCTTTAAACACAACTAATTACAAAATTAATCTCATCACTTGAAATTAACTTATGATTGCAGGTTGTCTATTATTTCTACTACAGACGTGCAAGTACCCAATACGGCAATTGCAAAACCCATCATCATTATGCTCACTAAACTTATCATTTCACTTCCAAATCTGTTGTAAGTGCCAGAAATCTGTAAGTAGCACAAACACGGTAAAATAATCGAAGCGGTGATGCTCAAAAACGCCCCAACCAGTGACATGAGAGATGCAAAAAAGGGTACGAGTAGAGCTACTATGGCGCTGCTGATTAAGATGGTCGTACCAATTAACATGTGAACGAATCTGCTTTTGATGTAACAGCTTGGAAAACGACTTTTTATTGCATCCAAAATTGGCGTGACCATTAGAGCATATTTGGCTACGGGACTGATCAAGGTGGTGTATATTGCCACTTTTGAGCTGAGTTTTTCAGTCGGGAGATTCAAAGTAATCTGTGATTGAATTTCTGAGCCGAACATTAAGTACCCAAGTACTGCTATTGATGCATAAGTAATCGTAGAGATAATGAAACATACAAATAACACCTGTAAGTAGATCATATCATATAAATAACAGCTATAAGTAGATCATATCATAAGTAATCCAAAATCTTCTTAAACCCATTTTTTAATTTTTATAAGATTGCCAATAAATTGTCAACTATGAAAATTACTTAACAAAAATATATAAATAACACCGATAAGTAGATTATAGATTGTAAATAGATTAACCATATTGCTTTGACTTGCCCATTAATTTAGAGTAAACGTTATTATAAGTAGTCAAATAATCTTTTGAATATATATATTATATATATTTGGATTTGGTTTCGTATCTTATTTACTTGATTTGAACATATGTGTTCTTAGTTGTTGACATTCTTATGTACGATTTGGACTCCTCAAAAAAAAATATTTCCACATTCTAAGCATGTATAATATGTAATTGTAAGTCACATGACAAGCGTGAAACTTAAAATATACAAAGCCACACAAAGCGTTACTTACATTAGTAAACTGACTTTTGTTTTTCATTGAAGTGTAGAGGGTAGGGAACACCGGGTGTGCACAATAACAGAAGGCATATAAGCTAACAGCCGTAAGAATTCCACTCCAATTAAGCATTTTTCTCTGATCATGGTTTTGATCATATTGATGAAATCCAATGCCATCAAAAGCACTAGTCCACACAATGGAGCCAAGTATAACGGCAGAGGCTAATACCCCGGTAGCTGAGACATAAGAAAGAAGGCTGAGACTATTTAACAAAACTGATGGTAAGATAATTAAGGCGATAATCAACACAAAGCATTGTTTTCCATCAATACTAAATCCCGCTGTTTCAAGTCGAAAACCGGGAAAGAGATTGTGCAAGTTATCGCCTTCTAGAATCAAGAATCCAGTGGCAACTAAGTAGAGCTCCATGTACATGAGAATAGATACGACTGTTCTTCCCATTTTTCCAAATGCGCGGAAGCCTATGTCCGGGTAGGTTGTGATATTTGTGTCTAATTCCATGCATCTTTTTATGAGCAAGCCTGTGTAGAAAGACACAAGTGCGATTATAAAGAGAAGTATCAAGCTTAACCATCCTCCCGATGATAGTGCATAAGGCACTGAAAGTATTCCCAATCCTGCAACCGGAAGAAGAAGATGATGAATTAAAGCTAATTATTTGAATTGTCAAACTTGCAAATGTGTATGTACAGACCTGATAAAGCATTTAAGCCATTAAAACAGGTTTTAACAAAAGAGGTAGTGCTAATTGTTTGGTGATGATGATGAATCTTGTCCTCGTCGTGTTTGCCGCTTGTTGATCCATAGTCATGATGATCATCCACCATTAGGGGCAAAGTCAAAATTATTCCATCTCCTGGTTTGACCTCCATGAGAGAGAGAGAGAGAGAGAGAGAGAGAGAGAGAGAGAGAGAGAGAGAGAGAGAGAGAGAGAGAGAGAGAGAGAGAGAGAGAAGGAAATTCGCTAGAGTACTTTCAATGATATTAGAAGTTCGACCAGAGAGGCATGAATTTAGTTGGATTTCATGATTTAGTAAAATATATGTGAATAGCATCTTTCCGCAATTTTACGGTGAGAAGGTTATCATTAATGTTTTATTAATTATGTGGATCAACATTACTATTTGTTTAAGCAACAAAAAGGAATTGTCTTTATAAACGGATCTAATCCAAAGTGAATGTAAAAGGCAACATTGTGGTATAATGTGTATTTTGCATATTTGTCATATCAATTTTAAGGTTTTGCCTCATTTTGCTGTGGCTTTATTAAACTTGAGGTAAAAAGTTACCTTTGATCATAAATTCCAACATCCCAATTCTGTCTCAATCCTTAAATCTTTAAAAAAAAAAAAAAAAAAAAAAATTAATTATAGCAAATTGAGATTGGAAGGCAAATTACCAAAACCCTAAAAGATCAGGGAGAAGGGACCAAAAACTCTATTGCAATTTGTTGCAGGAATAAAGGTATCTTTAAGAATATATTGTCAAAAAATGAATTATTAGCAACGATAGAACAACAATATGTTAGCTAGAGCTAACAATTATTAATCTAACAGCTACAACCGGGCCATCACAGAGCAATTTGGGATATATTTTATATTATTTCGTCTTTTTTTTATTTTTGGTATGCTTGCTGGGAAACTTTTTTTTTTTCGCTCATAATATATTTTATATTATTGGTGCTTATTTTTTTGTATGCTTTTTTTTTTTTCCTGGGAAACTTGAATCATCTATAATTTTTACTTGACTCCACAAGAGCTACGTGTGGATTGGTGGACGCGTACGTGACAAGGCCAGGACTAGCCATCCTCACTGGGTCAGTGGTTATTTTCTCTGAAGTCGACGTTAATCAATGTTAAAGGTTACTTTGCTATTCGTATTTTTTGGTCCTTTTTTTAAAAAAATTAAACATAGCTTTGGTCTTTTCATTTATTCATGTACAAGGTCGACCCCATATATAAATGCCTTTAGAAGACAGTGGTCAGTGGTCACATATCTTTGATTGTGGTCCTTATAATGATTCCTATCGTTTTATTGCTTCTTCCTTACTCGACATGCATGTTCCTGTGTTTTCTCTTTTTAGTCTTCGGGCCGTTTAAGAGAACTTGTTCTTGTGTTTTTAATTAGTAAAAGAAGACAAATATAGGTTTGGATTTTTTAATTAGTGTTTAGATAGTATCTGAAAAAAATGTTTTTATATCTAAGAAGAGCTTTTGAATTTATTTGGGTAAAAAAGTCAAAAACACTTCTTGTTATAAAATGTAAGAAATTTCTCTGGTGTTATCTTTTTTTTTTTTTTTTTGAGAATATTAGTGTTCCCTATTTATCAGTTGTTTGATCTGTATTATTTTTTTAATCTAATAATTTGATTTTTGACCAAATTTAATACATATCTGACGACTAACAAACAGGGAACACCGGTGTTCCTACAAAATAAGATGAAACACTAAAAAAATCCCTAAAAGGTAATGTAATAAAAGGATATGAATGAGATATTTAATTTATTGTTCACAAATAAAATGTTAAAAATGTAAATAAAAAAAAAACTTTTTATGAGCATTTTTTTTCATAAACATTAAAGATATGCCTTGTTCTAAAAGTATTTAAAAAATTCAAAAACATTTTAAAGTTGACCATTCAAATAAATTCAAAAGTAATTTTTAAATTAAATAAGTTAAAAACAGCTTTATTAAACTAATCTAAATGGACCATTTATAAATATAGAAATATATCTTTGCGTTGACGCTTTATTTATATCTATATCTATATCTATATTTATATTTATATCTATATCTATATCTATATTTATATTTATATTTATATATACTTAAAAGAATCATATAGAGCCAAATAAAGTTCTCTTTCTTCCTCCTTTCATTATGTATCAGCCTCCTATTTTTTTGCTTTTTACTTTTAATTTTTCTATCTAATTTTTTTTCTTGCTTTTTTGTTTTTTACATTCTTCTTCCGCCACATTCAGCTCCTATTTTTCACTTTTTATTTTTATTTTTTCTTTCTATTTTCTTTTTTTCTTTTTTTTTTACGTCCTTTTGGCATATCATGTTTTTTTTTTTTTTTTTTGGCTTTTTTTACTTCTTAATTTTATATTTTTTTTGTTTTAATATTAATTTTAATTTTTCCCTTTTTTGTCAAATGTTGCTTTGGTTCAACTTTTTTTTATCTACGAAGTACTTTAAAATATTTTATTTCCTTGCTCTGTTCGCGTTAAAGTAAGGGAATTTTTTTAGTTGAAGTAATCTATTGGTGGGTACGTGTTTAGTACTAGTGTTTTAACTGATATTAAGGACCAATTTGATAATATTGTAAATTTTGAAAAAATTATTGTTAGCTGTGTTAAAGAAAAAAAGAGTTGTTACAAAAAGCAGTTGAGTGTTTGACAATGTTAGAAATTTTAGATTTTACCAGAAGTATTATGAGTATTATAAACATTTCATTAACTGTACTTCATGTTAATTTCCGCACAATTTAAAAGTCAAAATTGCTTTTGGACTGCTTCTGATTTTTGCTCTAAATTCTTCAAAAATTCTTTAAGAATCACTTTTTTTAGATTTTTACCAAATACAAATTTCAACTGTGACTGGCTAGAGAATTGATTTTGAGCTCTAAGAATCACTACTAAATGCAGTCTAAATTTTAGCTATTGGTGGGTACTAATGTTTTAACTGTTAGATTAAATTTTTAATAACTTGATATGTGATTATAATGGTTTTATGTTGCATACTTTCTTCTCGTTCACTTCGCAGATTTAAGTTTTCAATTTAAGCTGAGATGTGACATATTCTGAAAACTTTTAACTGTAGTAAAAAAAGTAAGATGTGACATTTTTTAAGAGTTTTTAACTGTAAAAACTTAAAACTGAAAATTTAAATCGGTAAAATGAACAAGGCTAATAATTTTCTCATGAACACTCACAGATAAATCGATGATATATTAATTCTATTGTTAAAACGACAAACTTACTTTAACAATAGAATAATTCATTTCATTCTTCTCCTTTGATCACATGTCAATTCTTACTATAAAGTTCTTTTACAATAATTTTTTGCCTTTTGCTTTTAGTCTTTTTTTTTTTTTTTTTTTTTTTTTTTTTTGGCTATGGTTGCTTTTTTATTTTTTACATCCTTTAGCCACATGACGGTCTCCTATTTTTTTACTTTTTACTTGTACTTTTTAAAATTTTTAATTTTTTTTTCTTTTTTTTCTTTTTTTTTTCCTTCAAATGTTGCTTTAGTTCAATTTTTTTTTTTACGAAGTACTTTAAAATACTTTTTTTTCCTCGCTCTGTTCGTTTTAAAGTAAGGGAAATTTTACAGTAGCACCTGTTCTTTTTAATAATCGATATGTATTATTGTTTTAATTATGAGATTAATTTTCAATGACTTGATATAATTGTAACAATTTTGTATTGCATACTTCAAAGTTTTCACATAGATTATGACAGAAGAAATAACTGACATTTTAATTTAACAGTTAAAATAACAACTCTTACTTTAATAAAGACAGTTCCTATCGTGAGAGTTTTCTTAAAATAATTTTTTCCATGCTACTCTTTTGGTAACAAGTCAGTCTTTCTTTTTATTTTTTTTACTTAATCTTATTACTGATTTTTTATTTTTTTTCTTTTTTTTTTTTCATTTTTGTGAGATGCTAGTACAGTTTAATCTTTATACGATGTCCTTAAAATATTTTTTTCTCTCTCTTTGCTCCTATTAAAATAGTTTCTTTTATTTATGTATTTATGTTATTTTCTTAATTCTCTTTTTATCAAAGGTTGATGTACGGTTTAAATCTTTTTTAACGTGTTTTTTTTTTTTAAAAGATCTACTATTCTATCTATTCTATATGCAATATTAGTTTTGTGCCACTGCAGAGAAAATTTATATATTATATTAGAAGTCTGAAGTTTGTTTGGTGCAGTATTAGTTTTTATTTATACATATATATATATATATATATATATGTAAAATGTCGAGAGAAAACTACCATATTAGTGTATATATACACATATATGTAGATATATGTACATTATATGTTTGACAAAGGCTTTTTTGTAGGATTCTATATTGTTTGTTTTTCTTTTTTCTGTGCTTCTATATTGTTTGTTTTTCTTGTTATGCACACATTGTTTGTTTTTCTTTTTTCAGAGCTACAAAATAAATTTTTTTTTTTTTAAAAAAAGATTAGTGCTGATTTACATTATCGTTAATAAATAATAAAGTAATGAATAGAGTTTCAATCTGACAAGGATTACGTTAATTTCAATTAAGTACTGAAATTGGTTAACCTAAATATTATTTGAACAACTGAAATTAAGATGAGAATAATAAAATAAAAATAAAATAAATAACCTAAATTATCCTAGACTACGATTTACCAAAATTAATCATACTTAAATTAATTATGTCTATTCTCAATGTTGACAGTGAATTTCTCTAAAGTTTAAATTAATGATTAATATTTCTCAAACATTAATAATACTCCAAACATGCAGACTCTACATCTCTGTCAAGATTTTAATATGTTGAGATTCATTAAGAACAAGAAATCATAACCAATGCACTAGACACATAATTATCTCTAAAAAATGATGTTCTAATGGCATTCCAACTAAGGATCATGTTTAACCATCACTTCTCAATCTCATAATTAAACTCCAATTCATGTAATTGTTGATCGGACAATCAAAACATTAAGAATAGATTGAAACACTCAATATATTTGAGAATAAAACATAAATTAATTAAAAATAGAAAAATTAAATAATTATAATTCGGCTACATCGTAGCCCTAGATAAACAAAACTAAAACATTGGTTCAAGTAAAATTAAAGAACAAGAATAAAGAATTAAAATTTAGAAAATAAAACCCAATTAAAGGTGCCACAAGTTTCCAGGCTTGGTATTCTAAGGCCTTGTTCACTTCACCGATTCGAGTTTTTAGTTTTAGGTTTCTACAGTAAAAAGCTCTCAGAAAATGTCACATCAAAATTTTCCGCTACAGTAAAAAGCTCTCAGAAAATGTCACATCTCAGCTCGAATCGAAAACTCGAATCTGCGAAGTGAACGAGGCCTAAATCTCCTTCTCCTCCTCCTCCTTGCAGCTTCAAAAATACTTCTCCAATAATCCTAAATAAAAATCTAAAATAAATCAACCCCAAAATCCTTAAAATAATTCCCCTAAATATTTCTCTAATCAGTTCCCCAATGGGGCTTTAATTATTTTTTTATGGGTTCTGTGTATTGCGTCGTAGGCGTGAATGGGCAGAGGGGGCTCTTCAGAAGTGCAGCTGAGAGGCTTTATATAAAGCCTCCAAAGTCCCTCACGTCAGCACCAAGAAAAAGAGAGCTTAGAAAAATGCTTAGTAGCACAACTCGTATTAAATAATATTACTCATAAAAGTGAGTACCATTCATGAATCTCATTTTACACTTATTTTTTATTAGTAGATGGTATTAAAATTCACTTGATGTCCTGTAACATTGCTTGAAGATCTTATGGCTCTGAGTAAAAACATGACAGGTGGTGCGTTTTGTTTGGCTTTTGAGGAGTGCTTGGCTGACGTGTGTGGCTGTGTTTGTAGGAGGCTCTGCAACGGTTTTTGTTATTTTCTTTTCTTTTTCAGCTCATTAACCTTAAGACACGAGAACAAATAAATATTAGGGGGGGAAATTAAATAAAATCAAAGCAAAATAAGATAAAATAAAATAAAACTAAACAAAATAAAATAGATTGAAACAAAACTAAAAGTAAAATAAAATAATAAAAATCTTTGAGAACAAAGCTAATTTAGACACAAATAGGAGCGAAAATGACTATTTTATAATCATCAAAAGCATATTGCCGAATCACCGAAATCACTTTAAATCATAACTGCATCTCTTCTATCTTTTGTTTTCTTATGTATCATTAATTTCAAGTTAAATATGAGAAACTACACCTCACTTGTTTCACTGATTCTAATTTTTAATTTTAATTTTATTACAGTTAAAAGTCCTCACTAAAAGTCAGATCTTTTTCTACTACAGTTAAAAATTCTCATATAAAATTACATTTCAACTCGTATTGAAAATTCAAATCAACAAACTAAATGAGGTACGTTGTTCTTATCACTATTGCTAAATAACACGTAACCTCACAAATACAAGACATGCTTTAATATGAGAAACTATACCTCATTTATTTCACTTATTCAAGTTTTCAACTCTAGTTTTATTACAGTTAAAAGCTTTAATAAAAAGTCAGATTTTTTTCTACTGCATTTAAAAACTCTCATATAAAGTCACATTTCAACTCGAATCAATGAATTAAATGAGATATGTTGCTCTTTACTATTGCTAAATAACACGTAACCTCACAAATACAAGACATACCTTAATGTCTGGAGTGGCTGATTTGTTTCCCTTATGATAGCTAGGGCCTAGGAATTTTCACTAGCAATCAAATTGTGCCAACTGGTTCACTTATCATATTAAATTGAGAGAATTATTGAACTTATTTTTAACGGTGTATGATTCTTAATTTTTACTTTTTACTTTTAATTAATTTTTTTTAACTAATATAGTTATTCGATTAAAATAATATTAATAAAGAGTAATAGATAAAAATTTACAACTCATGCACTCTAAAATATATTTGTCTTTTTCCCTCTATGTAATTTGCCTTTGATTATTTGCGTAGGCTTTCCAAAGGGCTCGCTAATTGGATTTTGGTGATCAGCTAATTGTATTTTTGGTTTATTCAAAAACCGTATATTTAATTTTTAATCTCATTAAATGTATACCTTTAAATTAAATTTAATACTCAAATTTATACCTTTTTATAGTCAACTCTCAATTTTAAACATAAAATACCTAAAGTACCCTTAAATAAAAATGGAAAAAGAAAACAAAAACTAAAAAAAAATTTAAACTTACGGTTTTAACATTAAAAAAATCCAAAATACCGTTGAAATGAGTTTTTTGTGCATTTAATTTTTATTTTTTGTTGGAAAGTTTTAGTTTTATTTTCTATTTTTTCTTAAGGATAGTTTGGTCATTTTAAAGGTCAAAATCAATTATTGATTGAGATAAAGGATAAATTTGTATATTAAATTAAATTTGAATGTATACATTTGGTGAGATAAAAAACTGAAAATATAAATTTTGAATAAACTTAAAACACATCGTATAAAAATGTAAATATCCCTTTCTTTAAGTTGCCAATACGTACTTGGCAGCTATAATGCACGTATGTTATCTTTTATATATAAAGCACTAGTTTTTAATAGTGGAATAAGCAAGTTAATGTGAATAAGTTAAATAACAAGTAAGACCTTCCCCCTGTGAATCTCTGACCATATCACTTTCTGATCGACTTAGGCTGACCAGATCAACCTGGATCTTTTTGCTCTAGCCATCTAACATTTGTACACCAATTACATGTGTACTTAATATATCTCCAAAGTTAGGAACGAGTGAATTGGGTGGAAAAGGATGTCCCAAATACGTACGCGGAGAAGGAATTTAAAATTAATCAAGAGACAGAAAAAGTTTATGTTATATATATATATATATATATATATATCGATATCTTACTTCTATATATGATTTCAGTATCATAGTTACCAACCAAAAGGTATACAATAATTAATTGCTAAAAAGAAACATATCATATCATGTACATTGGACGTTATCATCAGCCAATGCGACTTCATGATCATGGGATGTCAGTGTTTGAATGCATGTCTAGAGTTTTTATGACATTTAATTTGGAGTTTTGTTTTACTGGTTTTTATGACATTAATCAACAATTGCATACCTGCTCAAAAAGAGATGAAAATTGTATTTCGAGCTCTTGGGAAAAATTAGCAGATCTTGGTATTTTGAGTAAGAAATTAAACAAAATCCGAAAAACAAAAAGTCACTCACCAACTTAGACCTTGTAATAAAAAGACTTTTAGAGCTCATTTATTTCATATACTCAAACTCAAGTCATTAATTTTGTTACAATGTTTTCTTTTCACAAAAAATTTAAATTTTCAAATAATAAAATTAAGAATTATGATCTGAGTATACCTTTCAAATGAGCCCTTAAAATAAGAAAACCTTGAGTTTTCAACCTATGTATGTGGCTTAATTTATATTTTATTGATTGGTTTTGTTTTTCTTTATTATTCTTAGGCTAGTCTTATTAGACCTTTTCTCTTTTCTTTTTAATTAAGTTTTTGTTTATTGGAAAAAGAATATCATAAATGTAAAGTATAAAGAAAGTAGCAGGTTTATGTCACAACTGATTAGATTAATCAATACCGCGTAGTTTGGTGATTCTGGATCCTTTATTAGATTAGACAAATCTAACAATCCACGCAAGATAATATATTGTAACCTCAATTTTGTTCCTAGTGCTTAAAAAAATGTGAGATTGCACAGTGTGATCCATAGTAACCTGGTACGATCTATTTAAGTCCTCCTTTCCAAATCTGATTGAAGCATACGAAGAAAGACATCCGATAATTAGAAAATGGATGGAAAATTAGAATCTGCAACAACTAAGCATATAAACTTGACAGTCCTTGATCAGAGTGACTACTCACAAAATGATCATCATGATCATACCTCATCATCATCTCCTTTTTGGGTTCTATATTACAAAGAGCAATATCAATCTGGTTTTCTCAGAAAGGTACATATCCAAATACTAGTATATATTAATGATTGTCTTATAATATATTAATGATTGTCTTATAATTTCTTCAATGTGAATCTATGACAGGTATTTGCTGAAATCATAGGGACGTTCTTGTTGGTATTTGTGACGTGTGGTGCAGCCGCTATTAATGCGAGCGATGAACGGAGAGTCTCGCAACTGGGAGCGTCGGTTGCCGGTGGTCTCATCGTGACGGTGATGATCTACGCGGTTGGCCATATCTCTGGTGCTCACATGAACCCTGCGGTTACAATCGCTTTCGCCACCGTTAGGCATTTTCCCTGGAAACAAGTACTTTTCATTTTCATTTTTTTTCTTTTTTTGAAACTTCTGTAGATGATAGATAATTAGTGAAGAAGTTGGTCACTACGAACCAATAGGGTTCCGAACTAGTGATTAAAACCTTGCACGCACCATTTGTTAATTAATAATATTATCTTTTGATCAAGGAAAAGATAACCACGATTAATTTCAGGATTAATTCTGAAACACATTGTAATTATACATCATTAACTTCTATAAATTAATATTTAATTGTATTTCTCTTGTACTAGGTACCGTTATATGCAGCAGCTCAATTTACAGGAGCTATTATGGGTGCATTTACCCTACGGGAAGTGCTTTCTCCCATACAACATTTGGGCACAACGACACCTTCTGGAACAGATGTTCAGGCTTTAGTAATGGAAATTGTTGTAACGTTTCTCATGATGTTTGTCACCTCCGCTGTTGCAACTGATACTAAAGCTGTAAAAATCTACACTTACCATGGCATCTCGTTCAATTAATCCTTCTTAATTGATAATATATATATATATATATGTAATATTTCGTTTCTTAATTTTTCTTGTACCAACACTTTCGTGAATTTACTGCTTATATGTACAGGTAGGAGAGCTAGCTGGTATAGCAGTCGGTTCGGCAGTATGCATAACATCAATCTTTGCCGGGTATGCAAAAAGTGTTCCTAATATAAGATTATTTTCATATTCTACTAAAATCTCCTTTGCATATATTTTGCTTCTTTTTTTTTTTTTTTCAAGTACAAAAATTGTAATAAATAGCAAAATTAAATTAAGTAAATAGTATATTTTAAAACTATCTGTAGTAAATAATAAAATTAAATTAAGTAAATAGTATATTTTAATATTATTTATAGTAAATAACAGTTTATCATGTAAATTTTTATTTAAAATTTTTTCGTAAAAAATCTTTATTTATATGAAAAAAAATATTTTTAACTAGCGTAAAAAGAATATTTATATGGAAAAATCTTTACTAGTAGTAAATAAAATATTTACACGATAATTATTATTTATTTTAAATAGTTTTAAAAGTCTTTTATTTACCTAATTTAGTTTTTTGTTATTTTCATAAAGTAATACCATATTTTTTTGGGAGAAAGAGGAAAATAGGCCAAAATTTAAGATGAATTAAAATTAATAGGCCAATAATTTACATAAGTTAATAAATAGGCCAAATTATTATTTTCGTCTATAACTTGTCTAGTTATGAGCCATAACTTGACAAGTTATTATTCATAATTGTCCATAACTTGTCCGGTTATGAACCATAACTTGACAAGTTTGTCCATAACTTATCTGGTTATGAACCATAACTTAACAAGTTATGGCCTATTAATTTCTATAACTAAAACTTGGCCTATTTACTTTCTTAAGCTTTTCATATTGGCCTATTTTCTACTATTTCCCTATTTTTTTATAATTATTGTTCATGTAATTGGGCTCACCAATGAGAGCCTAGTTCAAGTTGGGCCGATCTTCGTGAACATCAGTAATGGATGTTTATGCAGGCCTATATCCGGTGGATCGATGAATCCCGTAAGAACATTAGGCCCAGCAATTGCAAGTGGATGCTATAAAGGGCTTTGGGTGTACATAGTAGGTCCAGTTATCGGCACACTGTTGGGTTCCTTGTCGTACAGAATCATTAGAGTCGATGACAAGGCCGTACACCCAATATCTCCGTCGTATTCATTTAAACTTCCTCGAAAGGTGAGCAACGACAACAGCGTTGACACCAAATTAGACCCTTCCAACGTCGTCTGAGATATTTTCAGAGTGTTTTTAGGTCTGTCATTTTGGAGTGTGACTTGAATGTAATTTTTGAGTTTAATTTGAGTTATAACTTAAGATAAAATTTTAACTTGAGTTTGTATTTAGTCGTGTACATTTGAGTTATGTTTTAAAATGAAAATCTTTTTGAATATGTGTTTAGGTATATAATAAGACTTGAGTTGTGAATAGTATGAATAGAAAAAATATTTTTTCCTTTATTTGATTTTATTTGATTTAATGCTACAAACAACATGTCGTTTTATGTTTCTTCTCTAAAAACGACAACAAACTTTTTAATTTCGAGTATACTGGCTCCAAACACGAACTTGGCCCAAGTTTATTATTTGAGTGAGCCTTTTTTGAGTAAATTTAGCCAACCGAATAACCCTTTTATTTTATTTACATCGTGGAGGTTTCTATTGGCCTGGCTGCAATCAATGCCCTACTTTCCTGTACTTAAATAAACTCCTCTTTTTGTTGTGTTGTAGAAATTGTGTTTTGCTTGTACATACACTAGACGATGAAGAGTTTTTTTTTTTCAAAGGATATGGAACTTAAGCCATCTCAATAAACTGAGCATCCATTAAAACTCTTATTCACACAAAGCCAACTCTATTTATTAGATAAAAGTTACAAAATAATATAAGAAAAAAAAAAAAGACAAATACCTCTTAAAAATACATACGTCAAGATTTCTATTCATTATTCTTGATTAATAATCTTTTTAATCAAATAACTAAATTAGTAAAAGAGTATTAATGATGAATGAGAGATAAAAATCTAGAACTATACACTCAATAGTAAATTCTATAATTTTCTCAATTAAAAAAAATTATATAAAAAAAGGAGAAAATCTAGCTCTAGGGAAACACAAAATAAATATGGTCAAGATGCTTAATTAACTGGTTGAAACTTCTGAGATAGATCAATATATTCTTCCACTCAAAATAATCAAAAGATGCTTATTATTAGAATCCGCACATGCAAAATCCAATGGAGAAAATCCAAACGAGGGGAAAAAGCGTATGATCTCTTAAAATCAACAACCAAACATGTTTGAAATGACAATTTCAAGACTTTAATCCCTTCTTACTTCAAGTGTAAAGAGCATATGCATTCTTTTTTTTAGAATTATACCGTTCCATCATTAACGAATCCGGAAGTGCCTTAGATAAAACAACATCAATAAAAGCCCATGCATAGAATCCAAATTCTTGATCTACTGTGGTCTTTAAGTGGGATTCTAATTCCAGAAGTAATTTCCGAAGAATTTTAGGATGTAAAATGTTCTAACCTAAGGAAATATATAGATTACGTTTGAAGATTGGAGACCCATATTTTCATCAGATTAAAAAAGTAGTCTCAATTACTATCTAAAGGATGAGTAATAAAAGACCATAAACTACGTACAATCGCTGCAAAATAGTGCGCAGAAAGGAAAAATTTTGGACAAACACAGAGGCCGACAGATCACAATAATGTATTATACCCGAATGGAGCTCTTGTTGCCTTGTGACTGTCCACATGTTCACTTTTTATATTGCAAAAGGAGGACCACCTACTCCATGATTATTTACCTGCTCAATTTACAACGTGTTCAACCCCCCTCTCTTTTTTTAATGAGAAGATTTGGTTGTACTTTACCCCTGATGGCTTCAATATCATCAAAATGGTATTTATTTTTTCTTATAGAATACATGTTATAAAATAACGAGAATGGAAAATAGAATAAGAACGTACAGATTTGCGTGAAAAACTATGGATGGGAAAAATCACGGGCATAGGAGAAAAAAAAAATCCACTGTATCAAAGATGCGTACGGAAGGAGAATGTTTTAGGGCAAAAGCACAAAATAACCATCATGAAAACCCTAAAATACATCATATATGTAAGTGCACGAGCGTAATTAACAAAACAAGTTTGGGGGCTCCGTCCCCATAACCCCAACCACTAATCCAAATATATATATATATATATATATATCATAATTACAGCATCACCAAATGTCACATTGCGAGTTTTTTGAATTAGCCCAAACAGAATTTGAGTCACCGTACTCTAACAATACATGTCCTCCCAAATTAAAGTCTCATCCCATGCCTATAACTCATACCGTTTTACCTTATGATTATCAGTTTAAAAAAAAAAAAAAAAAATTCAACTTCTTGTGTATGATTATTGATTATTTAAAATTCCAAGTACATTTCACTTATCACTATCCATGCTACTGCCCAAAGTTCAATTAATGGAGTTGATTGTTTGGAATGCGATGAGAGTTGAACTCCACGGTTTGAGCTTCTAAAAGAAAGTTAATAGGGAAAAAACAAAATGATAAAGAACATGACTAGATAGCAAAGCAAGATGCAGTAAAACAAGAGGGGAAATATTTTAAGAAAGGGATAAAAAAACTAGAAATGAATATTTAGTAAAACAAAAGTTGAATAATTTTCTCAAAAGGGTCCGAGAAAAGTCACTTAAATTATTATGATAGATGCAAGTTCAAATACAATATTAAGCGGCAATATACCTATGCCTTTCTAGAGCAGATCAAGAGCAATATTTGGTAGTGTAAGTTGAGGTTGCTTAAGCCTACCTCCTGATTATCATCAAATCATCACTTTCCCATTGTTCAAACTGTCTTCTAAATTTCAAGCAAAACACTGATCTATCATATAAATTAAAGAATGAGGTTAATTTGCTAACCTTTTTAAAAAAAGGGAAAATTGAACAAGTGAACCATCGTGAACCGACCAATACGTATAACTTGTTAAAAGAAAAATTATCATAATCAACAAGCTGGAAGAAAACAACAAAGTAGTTTGTTAACTAATTTTTTCTGCTAATGAAGTAGGTTGTTGTTGTCTGATCATGATCATTAACTATACATACATAAACATATAAAAATTTCACCGTCTACTTTGTTAAATCTATATTTAATATTCTTTTCATCTTTGGAATTCCGATGCTTGTGGCAGAACTTAACACAAAAGTTCTACGGCAGTTCATAAAAGATATTTCTTAGCGTGCTCAGTGCTTATATATTATATGCCAACTATTAATAAAAGCAAAGGAATTTAGATCCAATAGGAAATAGATGCATATTAGTACTATAATTAGAGATAATATTTTGTAGGGATCTTGTTATTTTATATGATTAGGTAGCCGATCTATTTAAACCGTTGCTCCAAACATCATTGATGCACCAAAACCTACTATAATTAATTAGCTAGGTTATACTAAGTAGTAGTATTAGCACTATGTTCTCTCTGGCACTCTCTCTATATATATGAACCTCTTACTGCCAATCTAATTAGCAAACTCGTAGGCGCTTTGATTAAATTTGTAATAGAGGATATATATATATATATATATATATATATAGACACAACACACACACACACACACACACATAATCATCATGGACAGAATAGAACCAGCCGTGGCAAGCTTGAGTGAGAACGCGAACGCAGTGGTGGTCCCAGTTAATGAGAGTCCTCAATCCCAAAATCAGATCCCCCCATCCCCTCTTTGGGTAATGTATAAGGAGCAATATGAATCTGGTTTATATAAAAAGGTAGTCTAAACTTGGTTGCGATGCACTATTTATTTATTTATTTATTATTATTATTTTTTTAGAGGAGCACTAATTTCTTTTTATATGTCAGTTATCCTATTCCTCTCTATATCATTTATAAAAATATTTTGTTCAAAAACGCGACTCCACTATACCACTAGTTAATGCATTGGAAAATTTGTTATTTTTTGGCAATGTTTATTTAGGATCACATAATAGTAGTTCTATAGTACTTTTTTTTTTTTTTGCTAGACTAGTACTACTTGACTTGATCATATGATAGGTGTTAGCGGAGGTGATAGCGACCTACCTACTGGTGTTCGCCACTTGCGGCGCGGGGGCAATCAACGGAAACGATCAACGGAGGGTGTCGCAGCTGGGAGCCTCGGTGGCGGGTGGCCTTATTGTGACAGTGATGATCTACGCTGTTGGCCACATCTCCGGTGCCCACATGAATCCTGCCGTCACTCTCGCTTTTGCTGCCGTTCGACATTTTCCTTGGAAGCAGGTAATCAGCAGAATATTATTAGATAAATATTGTGTTACATATTTATATATTATGTATGTTTATACATATACATATATATATATATATATATTGAACTTCAACATGTACTTATTATATACATGTACACACATACGTATCTAAGAACTTTTGTTTCTTTTCTAAGTTGCGAGATTTTGTAGAGAAATGATTGCTATGAAAGAAAAGGAAATATAGAATTTGTATGTTTGTGAAACATAATTTTTTTTTTTTTTTTTTTTGTTAATGTAGGTCCCGCTGTATGCAGCGGCTCAACTCACAGGAGCTATTTCGGCTGCATTTACCCTAAGAGAAATTCTTGACCCCATTAAGCGTATTGGCACAACATCACCTTCTGGAACAGATTCACAAGCTTTGGCAATGGAGATTGTCGTCACATTTACCATGATGTTTGTCACCTCAGCTGTGGCAACTGATACTAAAGCTGTAGGAATCCTAATTTATTTTGAATCTCACATTTCTACTTTTTCGCCTGTTATTTTATTTTTCTTTCTCTTTCTCTTTCTCTCTCTCTTTTTTTTTTTCTTTTCTTTTTATGCTTTGACACAACTTTACTGCGACTACAGATAGGGGAGCTAGCAGGGATAGCAGTTGGTTCATCAGTGTGCATAACATCAATCTTAGCTGGGTAAGCAAGCAAAACTGCCTCTACATTAAAATAAAATAAAATAAAAAACTGCTCTCAGGGCGTAACTCTAATTACAAAGATTGTTCCAAAATTATTATACTAATAATTTCAATTTTTCCATTTTGTAACAATAATTATACCCATGATTCCACTCAGTGATTACATTCTCATTAAATTTTTGAATTTCTTTTATGTAGCCCACCGATAATATTTTCTGTCACCTCCACTAAAACAAATCATGAGACACGAAGTCCATAGCTACATGCCACAAAATAAAAGACACTCGAGTAGGACTTTAATTTCTTTTTATATAAGACGGGATTGAACCCGCAACCTTCCACTCAAATCCCACTCCACTTAAGAATGATAATTTGTGTTAGTGAGTCGTGTTCGTGTCAACCCCTTTATTAATCATGTCAGAAAACATCAACTCAAACACGCATGTTTCTTAAACGTGTCAAAAATGTCAACTCAAGCGCGACTCATTTATTAATCGAGTTAATCGTACGTATCAACCAGTATAACTCGTTTAAATTAATATATTAAATAAATAACTCATATAATAATGATTTATTTAATACGATCAATACATGTTTAATTATCTTTTCCTTTAAGAAAAATAAATAAATTTTACCTACAAATATTAAAATTCACATTATTTATATTTAATATGTCATATAAACTTTCATGTTATATCACATATCATTAGATTGCAGATGACACATATAGTTAATCGTGTTAGGAGGTCAACCATAACTCAACTCAGTTATTAATCGTGTTAATTGCCTCAAACCAATTATAATCCAAACTCATTTATAATAAATCTAACCCGCTAACTTCTTACAGATTTCAAGTTGTGTCGTCGTATCACTACTCGAATTATTAGCCCTAACTCTACTCTACCTTAACTTCCTAGTGCCACTAGACCAAGAGGTCTTAGGCACATGTTTATTATTTAAGAAAAAGATTAATAATAATAATAATAATAATAATAATAATAATAATAATAATAATAATAATAATAATAATAATAATAAAACTTGATGAGTTAGGGTACTGAATATATACTGAAAATATTCCAGGCCAGTATCGGGAGGATCGATGAACCCGGCAAGAACAATAGGGCCAGCACTTGCTAGTAAGTACTACAAAGGGATTTGGGTGTACATGGTGGGCCCATTTATTGGAACACTCCTGGGCTCCTTGACTTACAAATTGATTCGGGTCAGTGACAAGCCGGCCCACGCTATGACTCCGTCGTTTTCCTTTAAACTCCCTCGAAGGAAGAGTGGCAGCGGCCATGGCCATGGCCACGGGGAAGCTTGAGAAGAAGTAACACGCTACTTTTTATCTCGGTTTGAAACTAATGTCTTTTCATTGTCTTCTTTTCTGAGAGGTGTTCAGATGTCCCGAGTGGAATATGATCATGTTCAAAACTTTAGTTAGACTAGGTTTCTATATGTTTTCAGACAAATTATATACAACTATGTATAGTATATTTCTGTAGAAGTTATTGTGACAAATAAATAAATTTTCCAATGTCATTAATGTATGTGCTAGTTTAGTCCTAGTTAGCTACTTCGTGTGTGTGTGTGTGTGTGTGTGTGTGTGTGTGTGTGTGTATTTGCTGGAATTTGATTCTCTAAAAGAACAAGCTAGTAAAAGGCTAAGAAATAAATAGCTAATAGTTCCCGAACCAAGACAAAATCTCTATTAATGGTCACCAAAGAACCTATTGGGTTGTAATTTCTATGAAGTGTTTTTCCTGAAGAATTAGACGCTCTGACTCTATATGTTATAGAAAGCAATAAAATCACAGATAAAAATTAAAATACAAAATGTATAAAATTTATAGAAGTTCACCTCAATATAAAATTACGTTATTTTTCAGTTGTTGTCACACACATCATAAATGCTATATTTTCTCGAACCTTTCTGTAAGAAAATAATCGACAAAGCCAACAATTAAGCTCCACAAGTACTTAAACATATTATACAGTAATGGAATACCCAGATCTCTTGGATCAGCCCTCATTTAAAATACCTCCACCAACAGTAACTACGATTTACCTTTTTAAGCTATATATGATCAAGTGGTCTTATAATTTGGATATGTTACTTGTAAGTAATATGAGTTCTATAATATGTCCGTCTTGTCACATACACATGGCAAAATAGAAAGAGAGAAAAGGAAGGTTAGAGCTTCTTATTATTGTAATTAATATTAAATGAACCTTTTAGGTCCTCTACTTAGAATGGGTTATTTCTGCAAGATTCATTTTTCCCGTCGTTTCCTTGTCATTTGTCGTTTTTGCGGTGGGTTGTCTTATTTGCGTCGTTTTCGTGGTTCAGAGTCATCTTCAATCTGTTGTCGTTTTTCATCTTTTTAATTTTATTTATTTAGGTTCTTATCTGGTTTCAAGTTCAATGTTCCTTCGTTGTATTCGTTTGGTATATTTTTTATTGTCGTCGAATTCATACTAGGTATTGTCCTTCATGTCGTTTTCTTTGTTTAGTGTCGTATTCAAATCTCATGTCATTTTCCTTCCGGTTTTGTATTTTTTTTTTTTTTTTTTTTTACATTGTGGTTTTTTTATTGTGGTTTTCAGTCGGGTGTGTTTATCCAATTCTGTCTGTTTCTTAGCTAGTGTCGCTTTTGCATTATTGCCGGTTTACCAGGTATATTTTATTGTTCTGCCGTTTTATTATTCTAACGTCGTTTCTTACATTAATTGTTATTGTTTTCATCAGGTGTTACCCTTTTTTTTTTGTCTTTCCGTGTTGATGTCGTTTTTTTACGCCTAAAAAAAAAAAAAAAAAAAACAAAACAAAACACACACACACACACACACTCTAGTCCCTAGTGAATGAGTTTCTTCAACAACTCAAAATATCAGTTCGTACAGGCAGAACTCAAGTAAAGGAAATTATTAATTAAATAAACTCAAACAAAATGAAGAATATAAACTATAAAGTAAGTGCGGCAAACAGAGCCACTTTAAAATGGTGAAGTTTCTTCCTTAATCTGGAGTCCACCATGAGGTAGCACGGATCACATTTAGTGCGTTTGACTCAGGCACCCAACTCTGAAAACCGCTATATACTTCGCAAATGACGCACTTTTCTGATCTGCCTAACATTCTGCCCAGGAGGCCAAACATTTATACCAATATTCTAGATTACGCGCAACAATTTATGTAATGAGAAAAGTGGCACATCATTCAGAGTTGATGATCTCTACTCTCTCTAAAAAAGATAAGACTAACAAAAAGTTCTCAGTGGATTTTTTTTTTTTAATCCCCTAAAATGTGTTCAGCTAACATTGGTAGTCCAGTACTGATCATCTTCCGAACATCTAATGTCGGATGTCGGTCTTCAACTTTCCAAAGAATACAAAAGTCGGTTTGGATTTTGTCATCTTTTCCATGTTGAAAGAAGGGCAAGATAAGGCTGCCAATTTCGCACTCAAATCTGCCAAGAAACACATTACACATGGCAGAAATTTATATATGCCTTCCTTAAAGCAAACTGGCCTAGCTTGGAAGACCATACCAAATTAAATAACTTTTCAGCGCAGGGTTGACCAGATCAAAACCAGTACACAACATTTCTCTAATATAATTGGTACCACTTAAATTATTGAATTCTTTTCTCTTTCTTTCTTTCTTTTCTTTTATTTTGTTTTTTGTTTTTTTTTTTGTTTTTTTTTTTTTTGGCTGAATAACTTAAACTATTGACTTCAATTTGGCAGAATAGAGGTCTCCCAAGTGGGTTAGAATTAATTAAAGAAATCAAGAGGAAAAAACAATCATTGAATCGTAATCAACCAACCAATGAGTTGTTAAAGAAACATATCTTTCACAAACAAAGAAATAAAATAATATAGACCATGTCATGATTAGACATTTTTATATAATAACCCCCTTAGTTAACGATATTTCCCTAAACCCCTTTATATCATGTACTACTTCACGTCTCAAAGTCTACGCTGGAATATTTGTTATTATATATTCTAAATCACACACGTAGACATATATATATATATATATATATTATTCTACTTGTGAGGCATGAAAAGCATAGCTAGCTACCGCTTAAGCTTCTCTTTATGGAGACAAATTTATATTAATTGATCTCTCCATTTAACTCCATGTTCCAAACACCATTGATGCGTCAAAAACTCTCCTCTTGCCATTTCGCTACCTAAAATTCTGCCCTTTTCTCCCCTTTCCAAGAAACATAGAATTATAAATGGACAGGATAGAACAAGCAATAGTGCCCAGAGAATCGACTCATAATGACATGAATGAATTTGTGTCCGTTCAGAATCCAAAATCCCAGATTCAGTCCCGTCTTTGGCAACTCTATAAGGACAATTACCAACCCGGTCTTCTTAAAAAGGTACCGGAAAAAAAAAAAAAAAAAATTGATCGTACTATGTAGCTGATCGTATATAAATATAGATATATATATATATATATATTGAATTGAATTGAATATTTATAAATAAATAAATAAAAAGAATTGAATTGAACATTTATAATGGTTACAATTACTACAGGTATTGGCAGAGACGGTAGCAACATTTATGTTGGTGTTTGTGACATGCGCGGCAGCAGCAATCAGCGATAGTGACAACCGCAGAATCTCGCAGTTGGGAGCATCTATCGCCGGAGGACTCATAGTGACAGTCATGATCTACTCCGTCGGCCACATCTCCGGTGCACACATGAATCCTGCCGTCACTATCGGTTTCGCAACTTTTCTACGTTTTCCATGGAAACAGGTACTTGTCTGCATCCCCTTAATTACGAAATCTCTCTGCATTCTAATTATCATCATGAAACTCTTTTTTACCTAAAGTGCACTATATATATAATATATGCAGTCCTCTGAAGAAAAAAGGTACATATCTTTTTCTTTACTTTTTCTTGGCTTGAAAGTGCTGTTAAAAACCTATTAATTAATTAAGTTCAATTATTAGGGCGTTCTCAATCATATCTATTCAAAGAGAATTAGCTCTTACTTTTTCGTTTGTTCGCACAGAAAATTAGGCGGAAAACATATGGTTAATTAAGGCGGAGATTCCAATATATCCTCAACATAGACAAGAAATATCATAAGTTTAAAGATGAGACCGTGATTATTAGAGTTTAATTTAAAAGTTAACTTAATTAGACTAGATTGTTTAACAAAAATTATAAAAATAAATACATAAATATCAATATAGTTTGCTCTGAAAACTTTCTTTTACAAATAATATTTAAAACAATCCATAAAGTTTAAGAAAAATAGTACAACTCTAAATCCGAAAGAAACGTATTGCTTCGAATCTCTGGCTTTCAATCCATTGACATCCACTTGTCACCTCGTAAATCTAAACCGCTAACTCTGGATGAAGGGTTTAAAACATTCAAAATATAATAAAAGTGAGTGGAATGCCCAATAGGATATAATTTTATAAAACATTGTAAATAAAGATATTCACAGTCCGAAGACATACACCCGGAACCGATAATTATTTTTTAGAAAAAGGAAATACTCACGTAGTAATAATAAAATATCTATATAATAAAAATATACATAGCCATAACACCACTGAGCAAGAAGTGGACCGTACGGGTTTCAGAACCTGCCCCCAAGGATATGATTCTCATATCTTGATCTCTGTGGCCATTATGCGTTTTATCATTTCTTAAAATATTTCATTTTAAGAAATAATATTCTTTAAAATCTTATTTCTAAAATCATTGAAAACTCAATAACATTATTCATGCTATTGCCTTTAAAATCAATTTTCTTTTAATATGTTTTGTCTAAAACATTTTCATTGGCCAAACTCATTTAAAGTAAGGCTAATAAGGATATGAACAAGAATATCCTACCTCTTGACAATTTAATCTATGGATAACTTCAAGCTGTCCAACCGTTTATTCTTGAAGCTCCACGGCTTGCTCTGAACCTCAACTCGATTCGTCTTGATCTACATACACAATTGGATAGACTTTTCAACAAAGTCGAATTGGCACAAATGGAGGTCACCGTTGTGTTCAGCACGTCGAAACGAGTTAGGATATGGTCTCAGACCTTCGATCAGACGTCGGGAACCTCAAGAACTGAGACTCGCCGGAATCCGACAATCGACAGCAGCGATAGCGGCGGCAAAATTGCCGGAGCACATTTCCACGGCGGACTTGGCTCCTGCCCCACCTAAATCAACCATTCTAAGTTCAATGATACAATCAATTTCACCAAATTTGGTCTCTATCTACTCCGATCAAACCCAAAAACGTCGGCAAAATCCGGTGACTTGTTTCTCAATTCTCTGGCAATGGAACCTCAAAATTGGCTAAGGGCTTTTCTTACCCACTTCCTTCTAAGTGTTTTGACAACAAAATCATGACGATCAAACGGTTGGATCATCATAACCACCCCTTATCTCCTCGGACAGTGGCGGTGCCGTTTTCCAGCAAACGGTGGCGGGACCGTGAAATTGTCATAGGGGTTTTGCTCAGCATTCTTCTCTGAGTCCATTGACACTGGCGGTGTCAAAAATGACAACCGGAAATTAGGTGAACGGTGGCGGCGGTGGCGGGAACTCTGACCACCATGGACGGTGGTGCTCCAGCCAGAATCGGGTTGTGTAAAAGAATGGATTTTTTTCGTCTCTTCGAGCTGAGTCCATAGGGACCGAAATCACCCCGATCGGAGGTTGGACGATAAAGTTACGGCGGCGAGAAGTTTTGATAGTTTTTGGACATTTCATCGGCGATTGTGGCTGTTTCCGGCAGAGATGGAGGTCGTGCAGCATGTCAACTAGTCCAACTCGTTGAGAGCTTTCTGATGACACATGCAACATCAAATTACAAGTGAGATTAACAATAAAATTAAAATTATAAGGCGCAATATTATATTTTAGATATGTACAAGAGACTGAAAGTTACATACTACGTAAACCTTGAATTTTTCATTACGGGACAAATGCTTTACTATATATATTTGTCTAGACCACACAATTGACGAATAGACACGAACAAACACATATCAAATTGCGCCTACTAATTAGTTAAAACTTAATTGGCAAAACATAGACCAGCGTGTCATAAATAGTATTCTCTTTTACTATTCATGGTAGTTAGAGTGTGGAGCCTAATCATACAAGGGGTGAAGAAAAGAAAAAATAATTAAAAAAAGGCTATCAGCCGCCCAGCACTAAGTGTTGGGCACTGCAGTGCCGCGTGCAGCACGGGAGCATTCAAAGTGGTGCTGCAGCAATGCGGCGACAATGTGTGCCAAGTCGAGTTGGAGTCAGTTTTTGGGTTTTCTTTTAGGTTTTTTTATGTTGTTCTTGTACAATATAAATACCTAATGTTAGGGTTTTTTATGGTGAAAATTTTCTGAGAAAAAATTAAACGTGACAATTGAGAGAAACTTCATTGAGAGTGAGAAAAACACATGTGAAGTGTTTGAGTGATTTTCTATATCAAATTTCTTCAATATATAGTGAAATCTGCTGCAGCAAAAACACAACGTAGCCAAATTGATGAACCTGTATAAAATTTTTAGTGTGGTTCGTGCTTTTATTTTTTGTTCTCAATAATTTCTTTAGGTTTTAGCCAAGATTCCTTAACAATAGTATGTAAAACATGCTATTGTTTTGTAAAACATACTATTGTTTTACATACAGACGTTATTAATAAAAATGTGCACTTTCTGTCTTTAGTCATTTCGTTTTATAGCAAAGAAGAATATTAAAATGGTTGAGATATTTTTTCTACTATATTATCTTAAAGAGGATATTAAATAAGTTTAAAATTAATTTATACTTCAACTTGATAAAGCTCGTTGACCTTGAGGCTTCAGATCCTATAAAACAGGAATGATCAACTAACTTTTTGATAATACGAATATTCTCATTCACAATGTATTCAAGGATAGTTAGGATCTCATTCACAGAAGACAAACGGCCGAAATATAATTATTAAATTAATAAAAGATGTGCTATAAACTATATTTGATACGGGATACTGCGGGACCTTTCAACATGCATATAGTTTCATCATTGATTGGATGAACCGTACGTACTTAATTAAATATTCAAATTATATGTTGAAATAATTTATCTAGACAATATCACATGTATTGTATATGATCAGTTTGTCAAGTTGTGTAAAAATTTGTTTAATTCAGCTCAACCAATTATTATAGAAAACTGAAATTAAAAATAGATTCCTCGGAGGTTTAATATATAATAAATTAAAAGTTTTTTTTTTTTTTTTTTTCCTTGTGTTGCAGGTACCGTTCTATGCATTAGCCCAATTCACAGGAGCAATTTGTGCCGCATTAACACTTCGTGAACTGCTAGACCCAATTGAGCGTATTGGCACCACAACACCTTCTGGGACAGATGTTAAAGCTTTAGTTATGGAGATTATTGTCACTTTCAACATGATGTTTATCACCTCTGCTGTAGCCACTGACGCTAAAGCGGTAAAACCCCATTCTATGCATGCTAGCTTTGAAATCACAAAGAACCTTTTTTTTCTTTTTTCTTTTTTTTGGCTTTGAACACTTTTTTTTTCAAGTAGTTTATAACCAATAGTATATATTGTTTAGTTAAAATATTAATAATTTTTATCCTTTCAGCTTACTATACAAATGCCTGAAATATTCTTTTGTGTTCTTTCAAAATACATGTTTATCCATCTTGTTTTTTTTTTTTTTTTTATAGAGTAAAAGCAAGCCCTGCACATTAAAAAAAAAAATAATAATAATAATAATAATAATAATAATAACAAAAATAACCCCTGACCTCAAATTAACTAGCCAAATTATTGAAAATACATATACAAACTACACTCCAATTACCCGTTTTAATAAAAATTCCTAGAACAATATTCGATGGATACCACCATTTTTTTTGTTGTTGTTGAAAATCCTATTATATAAATTACTGGACTGATGAGTAATTTATTTGCGGTTGCAGGTAGGAGAGCTTGCAGGTTTGGCGGTCGGTTCAGCCGTGTGTATAACATCAATCGTAGCTGGGTATTTAATTAAGCAAAAATAATTAATAGCTATATAATTAATTCATCTGACGAAACCAAAAAAAAAAAAAAAGGAGGGAACAAACAACGCATGCAAGAGTATTTCTATTAATTGAGAATTTGACATTATTCACACGACAATGTCACCAATAACATCTAAACAATATATTTGGACCCAATTAATTATGTGTAGGATTAGTCCATTATCGTATGAACAATAATTTCATGGTGACACCATTATTTTCAATAAACAATTAGCTCTAATTCCACTTTAATTGGAATATACTTTTTCTGATATCACATATTTATTTACAGGAAAAAAAAAACAAATTTTAAATCTTTAGTAACAAACGTTGTTGCAAGGAGACAGAAATAAAAACAAGAAGTAGGGATATATATTTGTTTTAAAAATTACAAAAATAAAAGCTTTGATCGTATGCAGGCCAGTATCAGGTGGATCAATGAATCCGGCAAGAACACTGGGCCCGGCAATTGCCAGTGCAGAGTACAAAGGTCTTTGGGTGTATTTTGTGGGACCAGTCACTGGAACATTGCTGGGCTCATGGTTTTACAAGATCATTCAGTTGAGTGAGCGCAAGCCCATCATCAATCCTTCAATATCACTTAAACTCCGTCGATTGATGAGCAACAATGTTCAGGTTGATGACAACAAAGAGCCCGCCGTCAGTTCTGCAGTTTGATATTATTAGTTATATACAATATTGCAATATTTTTGTGTTATATATGCATTAATGTACTTTGTATGGAACCTTAATTTCTAGGTTGAGTGCTACTTGTTATTTGTTAGTGAGAATAATCACGTAGCATTTCCACCGCCAACTTCCAGAGTGTACCAGTTTTAACTTGTATCATGTCAATGTTCTATGTAATGTGTAAGATATAGTTACATTAGTAAAATAAGAACCTCATTGTAAAAATTGTCTCAGGTGAATTAATTTTGTATTCACTATTTAAAAAAAAAAAAAAAAAAAAAAAATGGACTTTTCTCTCGACGAGATTTTAATTTTTCTGACAAGCAACGCAAGTACCAATATAACAACAGAAGTACTCATTTATTATAACTTTTAAAGAAATAAAAAATTACCATTACTTCTATGATCAAAGGCTTGATTAAATATTGCTTTTACTTTTATTTTTAGACAATAGAAGAAAAATAAAAGTTATGACTTTTCAATTAGTATTTAGAACAACATGTACTTTTTTAATATAGATGTGGAAGATTGATAGTAAAAAAAGACAACTGCTCTAATTATAGTCACTAAGCAAGTCTTTCTATATTAGACAACTACTCTAATTCTTTAATAAAAAAACAAAATAAGAAATGAAAAAAATAAAAAGTTCAAAATTAATCCAATTACAAGAGCTAACAAAACAAGAAAATAAGACAGACAACAAGAAAACCTAGCAAAATGACAAAATGACAAAAAAAAAAAAAAAAAAAAAAAAAAAAAGGTGCATGCTGCAATCCTTTTTTTTTTTTTTTAATTGTGCAACTTGAAACCCTTCTTGCTTTGAACACAAAAGCATAGGCGTTGTTTAAAACTTTAACTTTAACAGAGCTTAATGAACTAAAAATAGCATTTAAAAATTTCAAATAAACAATAAATATGTTATAAAAAATTTTAGTCTTACTTGAACTCACAAGTTTAAAAGTCTTATTAGAAGAGTTTTTTTTAGAAGCGGCAAAATATGGCTTTTACTGAAACGTCAAGGCTCTAATTATAAAAAGTTACGCAAACAGACCTCAAGATTAGATTCTCATACTTTTGTTCTCATGTAGGGGTAGTTTATTTCTAATTTCGTTGTCCTGTACAGGAGTATTGTTTCGTTTTTCTTTTGTTGTATAGTGTATACGGCTAATTGGACAGGTGATAGTGTAATTTCCTTTATCTTAGTTTAATGTATTGAGTTAGAGGTTTGGCGTGGATTAGAGGCCTAGTGGGTGCTAATCTAAAACTTGGTATGCGTTAAAGAGTTTTGCTTTCTCTCTTTTCTGTCCGTACATACATACATATATATATATATATATATATATAAACAAAAGAATTAGAGTAAAGCCCGGAAAATGTTTGTTTTAAAAAAAAAATAATAGAAATTTTTTTTTTGAGAGAGGATAACTGAGCGACATAGAGCAAAATATGAATGACATTCCAACAACCTCCTAATCGGGGCATAACACTGATAGAAAATATTTGTACGTTCCACATATTATATCAAATTATACATATTTTTATTTACTTGAGATAGAAAATTTGTAGATAAAAGATTATATATAAGAGTTGGGATGCGCCATAGTGTTATTATCCTATGAAGAATGACTTGTGTTAGAAGATAAACTCAACCTCCTAATCGGGGCATAACACTGATAGAAAATGTTTGTACGTTCTACATATTATATCAAACTATACATATTTTTATTTACTCGAGATAGAAAATTTGTAGACAAAAGATTATATATAAGAGTTGGGATGCGCCATAGTGTTATTATCCTATGAAGAATGACTTGTGTTAGAAGATAAACTCAACCTCCTAATCAGAGCATAACACTAATAGAAAATATTTGTACGTTCTACATATTATATCAAACTATACATATTTTTATTTACTCGAGATAAAAAATTTATAGATAAAAAATTATATATAAGAGTTGGGATGCGCCATAGTGTTATTATCCTATAAAGAATAAATGACTTGTATTAGAAGATAAACACAACCTCCTAATCTGACAACATAATAAGAAACAATATTTTCGTAGAAACAAAGAACAGCACATGAGTCTTATAGGCTTAAGTATCGCCGACTTCCGTAACAAAGAATATAAAATTAGCTTACCTCCTTATTTTTCCGTTAAAAAAAAAAAAAAAAAAAAAAAAACATATATTAATATTTTCTCCTGGTGCTTGAAGGGTTTTTGAAATTGACAATTTCAACTTAGAATACTAAACTATATTAATACGTTGAAAAATATATCTAAAACCCTATATGTGGTTCTTAGAAGGTCAAATTAGAAATAACCAAAATTGTTCTACTATTTCTTATACAACAACTTGTGAAATCAAAATCACTAAATTAGATCCAATGAACCCATCGAGATATTAGACCTCAACAACTTGTGATTTAATATATGCGTCTATATAGAAGGAATGGGAGAAGCTAGGGTACTGTATTTATGTACGGCTAGAAACATTTTGGAGCTTGTGATCTTATGCTGCAATATATAATAAATACACTTTTTGTTTTATGAATGGAGAGAGAGGATAATTAATATCAGATTTTATTAGTACATTCTAATTAGGTTGCCACCCACTAATAAAATCATCTTATACTAAATCTCTAACTCAAATATTATAAAAAATGAAATGAAAAGTAAAACAAAAAAGATCCGGCCAAAAAGGCTAAAGACAGAAAAACAACTCAAAATAAAAAATTAAAAAAATTAAAAAAAAAACACCTTAAGGCCCGTTCATTTTACCGATTCGAGTTTAGAATTCAAATTTTATTACAGTAAAAAGTTCTCAGAAACAATCACACATACATATATATATTTTTTTTTCTACAGTAAATTTTTTTTACATAAAGTCACATCTCAACTCTAATTAAAAACTTAAATCAGCAAACTAAACGGGCCCTTAGATTCTTAATAAACTAGTAAGGCTGTACAATAGGTCAAGTAAAACTATCCCTATGTCAAGGCCTCACAGTAGAGCTTCATTAAAAACTTCCACGTAAAACTCAAAGGGAAAAACTAAGAAGGAAAAAGGGTTCTCCAACTCAGTGAGTTAACGAAATCTATAGCTAAGAAAACCAACCATATTTCTAGCAATCAGATGATTACAAAAACCTGGAAATGTCCACCACCACTCTGCTCCCTGTAGATATGAGAAGCCATAATATTAAGATCACGAAGCTAGACAAAGCTAGAAATCAGCGTGTTTTGTACTTTCAAGGAACTATTATGCCTCAAGATTTGAGAAGCTGCACGACATAAACGGAATCACATTCAGACCACAAATCAGTCCGTCCATGATTAAAAGCATAATCAATTGCCTTAATCACACCCAATAACTCTGATTCATAAGCAAAAGCCACTCCCAAAGGAACCTCAAAATCTAATGGTTTTCAGTATATTACCGCAGTACGATGCCACGAGTTGAATACGCTAGAATTAAATGCTGAAAATTAAGAAGCATACATGTATATACGTGCCTTATTTGTAAAACTAAAAATTACTAAATGAGAGATGCATAATTAACCTTTTGTGAGAAACCGGTGTTAATTTGTGGAAAAACTAAAATTATTGAATAAGAGATGTATAACAATAAGCCAAGTTGGGATCTGAATCTATTCCCTGACACTGGTCGAACCATTTCTCATGTGTTTATCTAAAAAAGAATGAGATTATAACAATCAACACCATCTCCAACGCAAATATTAATTTTAATAGTATATTTGACATGTTATTTTTATTTAAACTCCAATATTTATATAATGTTATTTCAAATGATAAATCTACTTTTTACTATAATCATTAAATTTTAAAAATTTTAAAAACAAATTTTTAATTTTAAAATAATTTGAAAATTTAAACGTTATAATTACTGACTAAATAAAAAAGAAAATATATCAACCAATAATAATCAAGTTCCAAATTTTCATATACTAAGTGGCAAATTTGCAATAATATATACTATATGACAAATTTAACGCAACAAATGAAACTACATTAGAGAGTATTTTTTACATTTAAATGTCAAATTTACCGTTAACATATCAATTACAGCATCCCAAATATTGAAATTCAAGAAATCTTTTACCAACTCCCACAGGGACCCACACACAAAATAATAGGATAGCATAACATAAGGAGCAGTATGCTGCTCAACACTTAAAACAGTCAAACACATAAAAGTTTTTTTTTGAGCAAAAACACGTGAAAGTTGAGAACAAGGAAACTAGTAATCAACTTGAATAATTTAGCCCCAATTCCCAGATATATATTTTGTTTAGAAAATGAGTGCTGTTAGGATATTATTGAGTTTTGATTTTATTATTCCAATAAGTCCCCATCAGTAAGTATCATTCTATTATTTTAATTAATTGACATATTTTTATCTATCAAATAATATTCCTATTTTTAAATTGAAATGATTGTTTTCTTTGCTTAACGATTATTGGACTGACGATTCCTACGACAGTAAACTATAGCAGCCTGCTATATATATATATATATATATATATATATATTATAATCAATTTGCAGCCAATTATGAGTAAAAACAAAGAACAAAAAGAAAAACAATGGTTAAGGAATTGCTAAAGTCACACCTCTTGCTCTTGCGTACGTAATTTCACCAGAAGTTAACAATGAGGTCTTACCTAGTACATTGATTTTTAAAGGGAGAAACTTGATAACTACGTAAAGGCGCACAAAGAAATGGAATTAATTAGGTATTTAAAGTTTGGAATAAATTGGCATATTTGCATAAAGTTGTGATCCTTGATACCAGAGAGAAAAATGACTGCTGTTTTAGGAGTTTCAATTTGTGTAAATAAAACTGGGTAATTAGCTCATGTCATATTCTGATTGTTTACGTTGATCTTTTCAGTATGTTTGTTTTCTTATTAATAAAATTGACCGGAGGATTTACTTCTCTGTCCATTAATATTTATTTTGAAAAGAACAAATTAGGAAAAACTTAATTTTTATCTACCATCATAACTATCTTATTAAAAAATTTAACTCGTTATCCAAAAAAAAAAAAAAAAAAAAAAAAAAACAGTAGATCAAAGTAAAACCATTAGAAAAAACAAATTTAGACGGTACATGTTCAACCAATGATAATGTTTGCAAACAAGTGCATGCTATACATGTACACGTACTCTTCCATATGAATCATACATTTCCAATTTCAATTTTGGGTTGCAAATCCTGAAATTTACGGTTTTAACTTCTTTTTTTTTTTTAATGTATAGTTTTAACTAAAAAAGTTCATATTAGCAGTAAAATATTTCCAAACATGTAATGCTCTTCATTTTTCTCAAAATTAACCCAAATAAAAGTTGTTTGGGTTTATACTCTATTATATCATATTATATTATATATATATATATATATATATATCTTGTGAAGAGAAGATATATATGGCTGCCAAAAATAAGTTGTCACAGTACTATATATGCCTTCCCATATGAAGCAGAAAGCTATATATGTCTTTTGCTAGTGGAATCAGAGTTCAACCTACGTAATATTTGTACTGGAAGTGATCATCAATTCTGACCAAATCACCTGCTTGTTATGACTAGATCAAAACCCCTCCAGCATCTCTTAAAATATCGACTTTTGAGTCTTTGACAGAAGGAAAGCGAGAGGAAAATTTATTAATGATATATTTAGGAAACAAATCATTGAATCATAATCACCACCGATTAGTTGGTAAAGAAACATATCTCGATCTAAGAAAGACAACAAACAAGTACATCATTATGTCATGATGTGACCTATAGCATGTTTATAATAAACAATATTAAACATTATTCAACCGAGAAAAAATGTATATAATAAACATTAACTATTTTGGAAACACTCCCTTAATTACCTCACGTAATGGGTAAAGAAAGAGTCATAGATGCAAAAATTAGGGTCCGTTGCTTTTTCTTTTAAAAAGCAGTAAAAGAAAAGAAGTAAAAACTGTAACTTTTAACTAAATGTTTGGAACTATATTTTTAAAAGAGTTTAAATGAGTCAAAATAGTTTTTTAAATTTACTAATAAGTAAAAAAAAATGTTTAAATAAAGTTTATAATATCTTATTAAATTTCTGATATAAGTTTTAAAATCTATTTAAAAGTTTTTTTTTTTTTTTTTGAAATGTCACGAGTTGTGGTTTTGAGTAGAAGCTTATTTGAAAAGGCAAAATTCTTTTGGTAAATCATCCAAATACTTTCACAAGTAACTTTTGAGCTAAAGAAGCCAAACAGAACTTTTAAGATTTAGAAATAAATGTTTGTTTTGCAACTCAAGTTAGGAACTTGAGTTGTGTATGTGAGAGAAAAACATTGTAGTAAAAAGTTGAATTTGAATTTTTGTGAGAGAAAATATTGTAGTAATAGAACTTAAGTTGTGACTTTTTTTTTCACAACTAAAAGGCTTTTAAACCCAAGAAGTCAAAAGGAGCTTCTAGTATAGCCCTAATCTTCTCATTTACGTAACATTGCATGATGTAATTAAAGATTCAGTTGTCGACAGGACATTTGATCTCTATTTAAGCCTTTGTTCCAAATACTATGGATGCATGAAAACCTCCCTCTATAGGTACAAATTTCTTCACTAGCTAGCTAGTTCTTTTTCTGCTCTCTTATAATATTCTCTCCATCAGCAATATTTTATCAACCTCGCGAGCCCTTTGCCACTCCAAAGAATATACGCACAATGGACAAAATAGACCAAGCAATACCCATAAGCTTGAATAATCATGATCACAAAATTAACGACTTGACGTCCAGTCTGAACCCAAAATCCAAAAATTCAAGCACATCACCGTCCGCTTTCTGGGCACTGTATGAAAAGCATTTTCAACCTGGTCTTTTCAGAAAGGTATTACATATTTTTTTAAAAATAAATAAATAAATCCCAAATAGTACTTCTGTTCATGTGATCATGAACCATCAAATAATCACAACTAAATGTACTTGAAACTAGGCCACATAAATATTATTGTATTCCACTATTATATGCGACATACATTACATGATTTGTGTGTGCATGCGTATAGTTTTGGTTGCATGATTAAGTATATACTATCTTGGGAATATTATTGATACTATATACGTGAAATAAAACTATGTGACAGGTAATTGCAGAGGTGGCGGCGACGTTTCTGCTAGTTTTCATGACATGCGCTGCAGCAGCTATTAGTTCAAGTGATAACCGCAGAATCTCACAATTGGGAGCGTCAATTGCTGGTGGTCTCATTGTGACGGTGATGATCTATTCCGTCGGCCACATCTCCGGTGCTCACATGAACCCTGCCGTCACCATCGGTTTTGCCGCTTTTCTTCGTTTTCCCTGGAAACAGGTACTTCTTAATTATAACAAATATTTGAATCGAAGATTTGACACGTGATGGAGTGTTTAGTAAGTGCCAATCTAATTGTGATGTATTTTGTTTTTTTTTTTTTTTTTTTTATCAGTTGTTTCACTTTTTCCAGGTTTAGAAAGATATTTACAATATTGATCAACCTGGTCGTGAACAATATTAATTTTCTTTTCACAAACATGAATACTTTCTCTTCCGATTATATCTCCATTACGGTGAAAGTAACATAATAATTTATCACGAGCATGGTTGATGTTTGATGTTTTTCTTTTTCTTTTTTTTTTTTTTTTTTGTTACGGATTATTTTCGTTCTTTTAAGAACGAATGTTTGTGAATTAGAACAGTAAAATGAATTGTCAGTGATTTTCATTATATATGTAACTCCAAAATGATTTTAGAATAATAGAAATAAGAAATTAAGGTTGCAAATACCAACACACTATTTAGTAGCCAAAGTTCTATTCTTCTAAGCATTCGTGGCGTTTAATATCTGCAGTTAGTATATAATTCGCGTCTAGATCTGTATATTAATTGGTTTGAGAAAAAGTCTTTGGCGTCGATCGAATTTGAGGACTTTGAAATTGGGCAGTATCCTTCCATTATTTATAATTATAAGCCACTAATCATAAGACGTGTTACTTGACGTTAATAGGCACGTGTTAAAATACTAAATGAGTCAACGAGGTCGGTTTGGCGACCCACAAAGATTCCGATCGATCGAACCTATGATATTGTAGTGCTTAGGCACATGTCAAAGGGTGAGAAGCATGCCGTACCAATTATATATATATATATATATATATTTTATTAATATAATATAATATATACCAGATAGTGAAAGCTAAATTTATCTTTGAAACTTCATATGGAGGAGAAATATTTTAAGCACCATTAGTTTTTTCCTGCTTCCAACTAGACACACAAACGGGAAGACATCAATCCATTGCAGGTGATCAACTATATGAGCAATAACTATATATTATAAGAATCAATTAAGATGGTATTGTATTTTTTTTTTTTATTCTTCATAAGAATATTCCAATGTACTGTTTCCTTAACAGTTTTTTTATTCTTACAAAACAGTGATTAATTTCTTTTTCATCTTCTTTTGAATATGAGATTTCGTTATATTTTTTATTCTTTATTTGTATTTCAAGGGATACATAATTGATTAAGCTTTATGTCTTCATCCCACCACAAAGATCAACATCTTCAGCATATATAACATCCACCTTCAGTTCCTTGATCAAACTTTAGAACGACCTTTTTTTCTTTTGATTTGGCCAACTTTAGAGCGGCTTTAATTATTGAAAATGGAGAAAAGAGAAATATTCCTGTAGCCCATCTGTAAAGAGGCAATATGTATGGTCGCCAATCTACAAGGATTAAGGAGTTAGGAGAAGACTTTAATTACTAGTATAGGAGATCAAGGCAAACTCAAAATAATTGTTGAACTATAGTATAGAATTAGTTTGAAAAGTAGGTAACTATCACTCTGGGCATCAATTATTCAAGAACTATTGGGTACTTAATTAGTTGATATTTTAACCCTTAACTACTCAATATTTATTTATGTTGACATTTTAACCCTCTACTACTCAATATTTATTGATTCCTATTAATGGACAAATGAATCTAATTAATTAATATTTCTTCAATTTAGACAGGCACTGTGGCAATTTTCTTTTCTGATATGTAACACACCTTCTAATCCAGTGACTAGGTTTTTTTTCTTTTTTTTTCTTTTTTTTTTTTTTTACAAAATCGATGACTTTCAAATATTAAACTGACGAAAGGGCGTCGATCTAATTGGAATGTCTCTGTTAACCCTTGATGATGATGATTATGACCCAACTCACTCAATATATATATATATATATATATATATATATATATAATGCACATATATAGACACACACAGACACGCGTGTGTGTTTTTTTTTTTTTTTTTTTTTTTTTTTGTAGAAATACCTTATGAACATATAGTTGATCATATGTTAACTTGTCTAAGAATCTCTTTGCTTCTAAACAAATAGTTGGAAACAGAGAATTAATAATGTAGAGATTCAATAATATTTGGTTTAATTAATTTGTTATTCTACTGCTAATTGAATGCAGGTTCCGTTCTATGCATTAGCTCAATTTACAGGAGCTATTGCAGCTGCGTTTACACTTCGAGCGCTGCTGGACCCAATTCACATTATTGGCACCACAACACCTTCCGGTTCACATGTCAAAGCTCTACTTATGGAGATAGTCGTCACTTTTAACATGATGTTTATTACCTCTGCTGTAGCTACAGATACCAAAGCGGTAAATATATATATATATATATATATATATATACATACATACATACATAGATATTGATCTCACCTCACAAATTTTCTTGTGCTTTATTATTCTTTTTATTTTATCGTGTTTATAATTAACTCATTAATTACCAATATAGTCTTATTATTTCGGCGATTCAAAATTCCTACATATGATACAGAAAAGAACAATGGAGATTTTTACAGCAGTTCTTGAAAAAATAAACTACTGGTAGCTAGTTTTTTATTTTTAACTGTCAGATCTTAATAATATCATGTTTGTTCTGCATACAATTCTAAATTTGATATAATTCTAACAAAATTCAACGGTCTACACATACCCTACCGTACAAGGACCAAGAACTGTATTATAGTATGTATATGGGGCTTACTAGGCTATATGCATGCTATCTACATTAATCAATTCTATTTCCAATATTTTAGGACTTGATTTAATTATACTGTCGCAGGTAGGAGAGCTAGCAGGTTTGGCAGTCGGTTCATCTGTGTGCATAACATCAATTGTAGCTGGGTAAGAAAATCTACCTCTACATTAGGAAGAAAAGGAAAAAAAAAAAAAAAAAAAAGTAACTAGTGGATTTCAATTAGGTCAAAAGTAATGGACGGTCCAAAGTTTTTAGCCTGTCACAAGTTACGTGCCATTAATTAGCTCACAAATTCGGAAAATTACAATCTAAACTAACTAACAACTAATGCCGAAGCACACTTAAAATAGTACACGCAAATTCCACATATACAAATTAGAGATGGACAAGAACTAAAACCTAACAAAGTTTGCTACTAAACAAACTAAATTTGTAATAAAAAAATTATTGTTCCAGACCAGTATCAGGTGGATCAATGAACCCGGCGAGAACACTGGGCCCAGCACTTGCCAGTGAAGAGTTCAAAGGGCTTTGGGTGTATTTTGTGGGACCAGTTACTGGGACATTGCTTGGCTCATGCTTTTATAAGATCATTCAGTTGAGTGAGCGCAAGCCCATCATTTCCCCCTCAATTTCGCTTCGACTTCGTCGGATGATGAGGGGAGATGACAACAAAGAATCATCTGGCGGTTCCGTTTGAATATATATATATATATATATATATATATATATATATGGTGTGGACTTTCTTATACCTAGAGTGTTTCTGTTTTAATTTTGTATATATGGTTTGGCGTGCCTAGCTATATAGACATCTGAGTGACAGCTTGTATGTTGTATGTCATGTCGTGTTATTAGCAAGTACTTTCGTTTAAATTGTATGTGTGATATTGATCATATTGAGGACGACTGCAATAATATTGTGTAATATACGGTTATGCTAGTGGGAAAAAAAAAAAAAAAAAAAAAAAAAAAAAAAGATTGCAAGAATTTCTCAATAGAGTTCTTAATTAGTAACCTATTTCTACTGAATGGTTTATTTAAAATAACAATTAAATCAAATGAAAAATTATTAAACTTAAATAATAATATATGTACCGAGTGCTTAAAAGACTTTCTATTTAGTATGTTTTGGCCACTTTTGATTGGTTGGTTATTTGGTTCTATATATCTCTTAAAGTACTCAAGGAAGCAAAACACGTCTAAGGTCTCAGTATTCATACAAATCATTAAGATCCAAATGCATCAGAAAATATTAAAGACAAAACAATTGTCATGAATTCAGCCAGCTTCCGGATTCTTCTCTTCGCTTACATGCATGCCTACTGTTTAATGTAAGTTATCAACAGGAATCAGCTCTAATAATGTATAGATTCTTGGGTTGATTTGGTTAATATTCTAAAAGATCATGAAAAAGTGAGTAAAAAGGAAAATTAGTGTCTAAACTTACAGGTAGTTGGTGAAAAGTGACAACAATGCAAATAAAGAAATGGGGATATACTTGCCTCAAGGTCTGAAATAAATTGACAGAGCTTGATAATTTGTGAAAGATTGTGACTATAACTATTGATCCCCAAAAGAAAAAAAACCGATATATAAATACACACACACACACACACACACACACACACACTCTCCGTGTTCAAAATGAGAAGATCAGTTTTAAGTTGCATGCGTAAAAATAAAAAAATATATATATATAAAAAAAAATCATATCGGATTAGGCAATCTTTTTATATTCCCTCTGCTGGTTTTTTTTTTTAACCAATTTTATCATGATAGAGGATTTAACGAGGTCTTTCTTAATTTCTTAATCAAGAGAGTATATCATTTTCATGGCCTCGTCTTTATTTACCTTTTATATGGGGTTATTTATTATCGGCCATTCTTATTTTCTTATTTGCTAGCCTTTGTGGCTAGATTTTTATTTTTTTTATTATTTATATTTTTCTTTTTATTAATATATTAAAATATATTGGGTTTGATATAGAACAAGTTGATAAGTAAGTACTGACCTAACTTAATTGTTGAAATGTACTAAGTTTCTCGCATGTCAATTACCTTCTCTTCCCTATTTACTTAAAAAAAAAAAAAAAAAAAAAAAAAAAAAAAAAAAACCTTAATGTCTAGGAGTAGGAGTATACTTTTCATTTCAAACATCACCTTGGTGTGTGTGTGTGTGTCTATATATTTATATAGGTAAATGGCTGCACATAATCAATGATGAAAATATCTGTACTTTAATTTTACGGAAGTTTTAGATAAAGTATCGATATCGGTAGAAATATTTGAAAATTTTATGAAAATTTATATTATAATTTATTTATAATACTTCTGATAGCATAAACATTAAAAAGATACATAAATAAATAAGTTTTATATAAAAAAATTCATATATATTATATTTCTTAATACTAAAAAGAAGTTCTATGATGCTCAAATATAGTTGGGATCTCATCTTAATTCAAATCATATTAATACTATGATATGTTATTTGAATAATGTCGAACATAATTTTGAACATGTCATACTATATTTTGAAGAATTGGAAACTGTAAATTCTCTCAATCGTTTGCCTGAAATAGCAGTGGTATGTCCGGATGACGATAATTAAAAATTCCATATCCATCATAGTTTGTAAAATTATGATTCATTGAATGTTAGGGTCTCGTTGGAGGAGCTATGATAATTGGAACTCAAATTCATCAATTAAAAACTCATGAAAAGAAATAATGCAAAAAAAACTTATATTATAAAGCAAATTAAAAAATTAAAAAAAAAACTTTGAAATTTCCATTTCCGAAATATCATCGAAATTTCTCAAAATTCTGCCCCAATTACACTATATGCAAACCGATATCGATATTTGGACCGACATTTACCAAAAATTTTAGACTTTCCTGATATTTTATCGAAATCAATATTAAAATGAAAAAAAAAAAAAAAAAAACTTTTGGGACACTCAAAATTCTGAAATTTCAGTGGAAATTTCGGCGGAATTTGTGACCTTGCACATAACACGATTAACTTAAACAAAGTTAACTCATCTAAACAAAAAATGAAATCATAATAATTATTTTGATAAGAGGGTTGACTTGTTTAACAATCGAAAAGAGAGTAAACTTATTTCCCTATTTTCTCTAAATTAAATATATCTTCTAGGCTAATACAGATAATTAATTCATACTTATTAACCACATGCAATGTGATCGGAAGCCACTTGCTAGCTAATACTAATAAGAGTAACAAGAGAAAAACTTATTCGTATATACCTACTATTAGAGAAGTAAATATTACACTCCGTAATTAGTTGACGTACAAATATAAAGTCTACAAGTTGGTTACGTGTGTTCTGTGGAAATTATATATCTTGACCAAGACCTACCTACTCAGAATTAATAAGATGGCACTCTTTCTCTGCATTTTACTTTCTCACCGGTCCTTTTTTATTTTATCTTTTTGTTCTTTTCTTCTTTAATATATCACAATCAAAATCTTACCTATAATCTCAAGTGCCCGATCCTTTCCCCCCCTCTCCTACCACTTTAAGATGCATTTAAAACATAAATAAATAGCCGGGCCAGCCTTGCCTTCTACCTTTGCATTATTACTACACAAATAGCTTCTCTCAAGGCAATATATATATATATATATATATATATATATATATATGCCAACCCCTAGCGAAGAGAAGAAAGTGCGAAATTCATAAGAGAAGTACTTATTTCTCTTGCCATACATATAATACATACGTATATATATAGCTCATAGTGTATCTTATATATATACATATATATACATATATATTGTCCGAATCTTTCAGAATGGATGGAACAGATCCAAAACCTATCATCACGGCCAACTTAAGTTGTACTGACTCGATGAATAACGAGCCAGTCCCGATGCAAAACCCAAAGTCTAGCAACATTTTCTGGAAATCTCTCGAACAATACCGTCCCGGGTTTCTCAAAAAGGTACGTACGTCATGTAGTACATAAAGTAATCATATCATTCACCCAAAAACCAGTGATCACCACTTCATCTCATGATCTTGTTAATTTGCTTTTCTTATACACACACACACTATATATATATATTATGCTGGAAAGTACCGAGCCTAACGATAATGGGCTGCTATAATACTTTAGTGGTCAAAAGATTCAAATGTGAGGTAATCCTTTAAAAGAGTATTAAATACGAAGGTTTGTGCTTGTTAATTTAGTACTCCATTAGTGTCTGAGATGATGATATATACCCTCAAATAACTTAACAGTAATGCTAGGGACACTAATTTAAATTTTTATTTTTGTGTGTTAATTATGTGGTATGTGAGTTGTCATTTTTACATTAGTGGATGTTTAAAATATTGTCACGTCAATTAATGATAAGATGTTGTATCTATTAATAAAACAATAACAACTCACATGTAATATTAATTGGTACATAAATATTAATGATAAGAGATTTAAATTAATGTCCCTCGTATCTTAATTACCGAGGGATAATATTGTCTGAATGTAAAACTTAAGGGATATGCTAGCGTCTGTTGCCTGAACTTTTGCCAGAAATATATATAAATGTATATATATATATATATATATATATATATATATATATATATGTTTGTGTGCGTGCGCGCATGTTGTATATATGTACACCTTCATCTGCCCAAGCTATGCATGCCGCGTATTTGTATTTACGTATATGTATATGTTAGAATTGATATTACGTCTGGTGTTTCAGATGATGTCGAAACACTATTTGGAACACGGCTTAATTAATTAAGATTCGGGTTAATTACGTTCAGTTGCTCAAGTAGAATAAAGTGCAGAAAGTAAAGGAACACACAATATGATATCGCAGTTCGGTATGCACACCTACATCTACGGGGCCACGCCCAGACAGTAAACAATTTCACTATGTTCCCGAAATTATAGACACCGGACGGACTTATTCACTCAAGAACTTCCTCCTAGATAATGACGCCGCTGTGACGAATCTCTACAGTGATTATTTAGTGTGCACCACACTCTTCTATTCACCTGGCGAACTCCCTTCGATCGACAGAGCTTCCTCCCAAAAGTAACAAATCCCTCTCCCGAAGGACGATCTCAATGGCGCACTAGGCTCACAAAACTCACATACTCTTTTCTGAAAATATTCTATTAAACCTCACATCACAAATGCTCTGAAACAAAGCCTTTAAATAAAGTCAAGAGAATCTCATTCAAATTCACTCTTGATAAGATCTTTATTATCTCCATAATTCTCTCTTCTAGATAGTTTCACGTTGTCGCTCTCAAACATCTCATCTTTAAATATACTCATAGCCTTTATCTTTATTCAGATTCAATTTTTACTTCAAATCAATAGCTTGATCACCATATTTGAATTTCAACCTAATTACTTTACGCAAGCTGTCAAACCATCAAACTCATCCCCGTACATGTACAATATATATATATATATATATATCCCAAAGATTAATTAAGCTTGATCTCCACGTGTTATATCTCCCATTTATCTCTAAATCCACTTTTTCCGATAAAGCTCACTTTGAAATTCAAACATAAAACCAAACTCAACCGAACTTGTAATGTAGCATCCATAATATACTTTATCTTTCCACGTGAGGTGCCACTTTAAATCTTCTCATTTGAAATTGAAACACAATTTATATCTTTAAGAGATCTACACACAATCCGTTCAAATTCAAATTACTCACGCCTTATCTTCCTTTGACCAATGTCTTATCCTTATCTCTCAAAATCTCAACTAATATCTTACATGCAATCTTTAACTTCAAATCTAATTCTAAATATTATTCTACAATACGAAATCTTTTTAAACTTGTTTTTTGAATTTTTACAAAATTGTGGCCAACAAATAAAAATACCTAACAGTATAGATTAAGTTCGATTAGTGATCAGTATTCTGTTTGTATGAACAATTGTATATATATATATATGTTATAACATATGGGTGACTTTTGGTACAGGTGGTGGCAGAGTTGATAGCAACATATTTATTGGTGTTTGTGACATGTGGTTCAGCTGCACTGAGCGCAAGCGATGAACACAGGGTCTCAAAGCTTGGTGCTTCAGTTGCGGGTGGGCTTATAGTCACTGTGATGATTTACGCAGTTGGTCATATATCTGGTGCACATATGAACCCGGCTGTCACTCTAGCTTTTGCCGCCGTTAGGCATTTTCCATGGAAACAGGTACATTATACACACACACACACACACACACACACACACACACACACACATATATATATATATACACACACATATCTGTATGCATATTATCATTATCAGTTTCTGATATCCCCATTTTCTTCCTTATTGAGTTTAATTTTATGTATACATGCTCTATAGTCCATTAAAACACTAGTAGCGAGGTATGATATAACCACGGTTAAAAACCATATTCTCACGGCATAGAAATCTAAAAAATTAAATATGCTGCATTTTATGTGGAAATATGGACGATGGTTAATATGTAAATTGTCGTCTAATAAGAGACGTTAAATATCAAATTTATACTCGTGAAAAATTATGAAAATTCACCACCTTAACTTTAGAAACTTGTTATTCATATTATAAACTAGACTAAGTATCAAAATCTCTCTCTGTCATCTCCACGTATAATATATAGTGAAAGTCTCATGGTTGCTTAAATTTGCAGAACCACATAAAGAGCCGTAATCACCTGACATTATATATCTAGGGAGTAAAAAAGTAGAAACCTCTTTTACAAACAAAAATAAAATGAGTGGTGGAGATTTCGACATGATGTATATCGCACTCTAAAAACAAAAAATAAAAAGAGTACCCAATATTTACCTATATTTATTTTGCGTCTGGATCTAATTCGTTAATTGGTAGGTAGACAAAGGTAACGCGATGCGCATCTGGAGAAAGGGCCATACAACTTACATGTTGGTCCCACCACCATGACTGGCTAGTTTGTTTTGTAGTAGCTTCAACTTAATTTGGCACAAAATAAGATGAAGCAAAAAGAGAATCGTGTATTTAATGGCGAAAAATCCATAAAATAAAATACAATAAAGAAAAACATATTCATCAGGTATGCTTCGATATAAATGTACATCTCATTTTGCATTTTTTTTTTTTATTCATGGAGAGCACATGCATTTAACTTGAAAAGGCTTTGAAAGCCACTCAATAATAAAGAAGCATATCCTTTCCATACAATAAAGGTTGTCGTTTGATGGATAAGACGTCAACCATTTTCTTGTATCTTTTTCTTCATCATTATTATTCTCTTCTTTCTGAATCATTATTTGTGCTTTCTTATTGCACTCATTAAATCTATTATTGTTAAGGAAGGTTCTCAACTTTAAGAAGAGAATGTTTCTGACATTATTATATACTTTATTTATTCTTACTCGTATAATGTCTAACAATACCTGTATGGTTGCATTTTAAATTATTTAGTTCCATTTAAAACAGAATATTGCAAAGAAAAAAAATTCCTCAAATATATAAATCAGGAAAAAAAATAATAAAAGTATTAAAATACCTTAGTAGGGTACCAAAAAATTATTCACCGGTCTATTACGTCAAGTGTAATATAAGATTCCGTCAAGTGTAATACATTCTCGTACAATTTGGATGTGAAAGAACATTCAAAAAAAAAAAAAGAAGAAGAAAGAAATAAGGTTAGAGATCAGACCTTTTTGAAATTGCTTTTGCTTATGCTCCTAAACAGTAGAAAAGAGAAGTAAAATTAATGGGCGCGTTTGAAACTCGTTCTAAAATAATTTTATTTTTCGTATGAAAATGAAAATGAAAACGTTTTTAATCTCAGACAGAAATCATTTTTAAAAATGCGTTTGGTAATTTTATCAAGAAATTATTTTGAGTATAAAAAACTCATTAATATATCTCTCTCTCTACTCAAGAGAGAAGCAAATGAAAATAAATAATAAAAAATGACTAAAAGTCGTTTTTCATTTCTCTCTCATTTTACACTAAATTAAAAAATCGTTTTCATTTTTATTTTTTGTCTTTATTTTGCCAAACGCCGTTTTGAAAAGATTTTCATTTTTTCTTTCTCAAAAAATGTGAAAATAAAAATAGGATTAATTTTAAACACAGCCAATAATTCTCGGTCATTGTTTGGAATTACACTTTTGGAGGTCGAAAATAGGATGAAATATATAATTAAATTTTCTAATAAGCAATAAAAATACTAGAGTGAAGTTTATAATATAGTATTGTTAAAACTTAGGTACATGCATTAAGGTCATTTTAAAAAAGGCTTTTTGGTAAATTTATCTGGAAAAGTTATCCAAATACTTGTAGAAGCAATTTTTTAACGGGAAAAAAAAAAAAAAAAAAAAAAAAAAAAAAGGACAGCTTCTAGTAAGCGATGCCAAACAACCCATAGTCTGCCCTAAAAACTTTATCAGCCTCTCAAATTTGAGTTGACTAGGAGAAAGATTCTCATGTCCCATACCATGCATGCTCCCAGTTATTGTCTGTACTATTCCAAGGCATACTTAAATGAGTTTTACGGAGAAATTCATTTCTTCACTCATAATTGAACTGATGATCCATGGCCGGTCCGTCAATTAGTCAATGGTTTTAAAGAACGACACAGTCAAGGGACTTCCCATATTTCTTTGCAGGTCCCAATCTATGCAGCAGCTCAACTAACAGGAGCAATATGTGCCTCATTTACTTTGGCCGAACTATTACACCCTATTAAACACCTTGGCACTACTTCTCCTTCCGGAACAGAAATTCAAGCCCTAATTATGGAAATAGTTGTTACCTTTTCAATGATGTTCATCACTTCGGCCATGGCAACCGACACTAAAGCTGTACATATCTATATCATTCAACTTATTACCATAAATGTTACCATAAATATTTAGAAAAATGCTAGGGTCACTCTTTCTATCACTCTCTGTATTCACAGTTTGACACGTGAATTCTACTGACATGATATATTATTATTTAAACAAAAAATATGATAGTGGAGTTCACGTGTCAAACAGTAAATACAAAAAGTGTTAAAGAAAGTGACAGAAAAAATGGTGCTAGTATTTCTCAAATATTTAAGTCCACAAGTCCTTTGTTTTATTGGTCCATCGTATCATTTGACATTTTTATTGTTCCACAGAATGGCGAGTTAGCAGGTATAGCAGTTGGATCCGCGGTTTGCATAACATCAATTTTGGCTGGGTAAGCAAAACTGACTCCTAGTTTTTTCCCATTACTCACTTTTTCATGGAAAACTTGAGAAAGATCTAGCCACATTAGGGTGACCCCATTATATAAAAACACTTTTTTTCTACTTATGAGTACCAAAATATTACACCAAACTAATATTGAATAAAGAATATTCACTTCTTTTCACTTCACGTGGGTGCATGGTTAGAGCAAAATTGGAACTACAAAGTACTGGCCTAACAAACTTAACCTAGTAAGGGGTATTTTTTTTTTTATTTTTTTTTTTGTGGGGGGCTAAAGTAACTAGACCGGTAACTGGTAGTCTGGTACATAGAATAAATTAAAGAATAGGAAAAGATGGGTAGATAACAACTTATGAAGTCTCTATATCCAGACCAATATCAGGTGGATCCATGAACCCAGCAAGAACAGTGGGACCAGCAATTGCTAGTTCCTGCTATAAAGGCATTTGGGTGTATGTTGTTGGACCAATAACTGGAACACTACTCGGAGCATGGTCTTATAATCTTGTTAGAGTGACTGAGAAGCCAGTTCATGAGCTATCTTCACGTTCAGTTTCTTTCAAACTCCGCCGAATGATGAGCAACGACGGGCACGTTTCCGGCAAAGAACCTCTCAGTTCAGTGTGACAAGAGTTGCAGGCTCTATATGTCTTGATCTTCAGCCCCACAACTAAAGCGCCTAATTGTCCTAACCAGTTCATCTCATCTGTACTTACCAATGCCAATCACCTTATGGTTTTGCGTGTATCTCTGTACTTTAGTTTTACATTTTGTACCAGTTCGTGGCTGTTAATGAAGTTGCTCTATTGCTAATGTTGCGGTTTGTTCATATCACTTGGACTAGTGTGTTAGAATGGTCCCAATGCCTCCATGAGGCAGATTCATATATTATATCCAGTGTAAGAGTACATACAACTTAGAAAGGTTCTCAATAGTTAAATATAAATACATATTTAACTCTATATATATGCAAGCTCAAAACTCGGACGGATAATCATGTCATCACGGAACAATGCCATCAAACGTGCAAACCCATCAAGCAGCATTTTCGCACACTGCAAAACTCCCTGGGTTGATGGTAATGCTCTTCGTGCAATTATCGGTTTTGTATATTCCGACCAGTCGATCGGCCAACTCAAACATGTTGTTCCTAAGGCTGTAAGGTGGCAAGAGGGGGATTAACTGCTTAACCAAAGTTAAATACAAGAAATTCTAAACATAATCAACTCAAAAGATTTAAACCTACCTTATGATTATGAACTGTGCGTCCTTTGTCCGGTCCTTAACGTAATGACCCACTATTGAAACATTCTTGAAATCTACAGTGCCACAGAAACCAGACAAATGAGTGGAAGACTAAAAAAATGCGTTTATTTTGTGAAAGTTGAAATTAGAGGTACCTAGTGCAGCATCAATTTCGTCCATAACATACAGCGGCGTAGGCTTGTAGTGATGCAGTGCAAAAACAAGAGCTAATGAGCTTAGAGTCTGAAAACAGTAAAAACCAATGTCAAATTGAAGTGTCATGTGGACAGAAAAAAATTAGTCATTCTGCAGGTGAGAAAATACGGAAAGAGTAATATGCAGAGAACCTTTTCACCACCCGATAAGTTGGCAATATTCTTCCAGCTCTTCTTTGGTGGCCTAACACTGAAAACAACACCTTCAGAGAAAGGATCCAAGGAGTCTACTAGTTCAAGTTCCGCATCACCTCCGAGCGTGATCATCTGTAGAAACCTCATTGGGAGGAAAAGTATAGCCATTATATTGCCAATGCACTTAAAGGCACAAAATAATATTAACAATAAAATATAAGGGTTATGGGATAAAATATGGAGAAAGGAAGAATGTGGCACAAGTAGCATCTGATATGAGAAACCGAATTTATTCGCAGTGAAGGAATTTCCATCCCATCATAACTAATCAGGAAAAAATGAATATGCTCTTATATGAGCGAGATAAACATATTCAATTAGCAAACAAAGGCGGCAAAAACATTTTTGGAAATTGAAACTGATCTCATACAGGAGTTATAATTAAAAGAAAAGTCAGAGAGAGAGAGAGAGAGAGAGAGAGAGAGAGAGAGAGAGAGAGAGAGAGAGCTAAGTTTACAAACCTGATACATTTCCTTCAACTTCAAAGATATAGCATTGAACCCTGCCATGAACTCATCCAACCTAAAATTTAGTCATCTCATTCAATTTAGAATTGATCGTTTGGGGAACAAACAATAAAGATATGTGCGCATGCAGGATATAATATATTCATAAAAGGACCATGCCTCTTTTTTCTCCATTCATCATACTGTTTCTTTACATTGTCACGCTGTTGAGTGACTGTGTTAAGGTCCTCAACTCGATCATTATACACTGAGACCTTACTCCGGTACCTATTAAAAACGAGCTCAATTAGCTGATAAATTAGGAAGAACACAATGTTGTCGGCAAGGGAAAGACATACTCTGCAATGGAATCAAGGTTTGGATTCATCTCCTTCAGTTGTGTCTCCAGTAATGTGACCATTTCAACGGATCTTTTAAGGTCACAAGGCTTCTTAAGGGTTTCATCTGTCAAGATTGCTTGAAGCTTTTCAGGGTCCACTAAATCTCTCTGGATTCTGTAACCAATAAGATATCGACATTTTTGGTTTTGAAATAACTGAATTATGCATAATAATCAAATGCACACTATCAACACAAATCAATCCAATCGACATACTGCTCCATATGCTTTGTAAGAGCATTTTTCAATACATCAAGCTTTTTCTTGTAACCCTTCCCCTTCAGTTCCAACTCGTTGTACAGCTTCTTCATATCTTTTAATTTATAATCTGCATCAACCTTCAACATTTTGACGAGATTGTTAACATCCACTCCCGAAAATAAATGATAACAATAGTAACCTGATTAAAATAAGTAGTTAAAGGAAAAGGTGGTAACAGTAAGGAGCATTTGACATCTTGGTACCTCAGAGGCTCGCAATTCATCAACGGTCTTTTTCATCTTGTTGTAGTCAGACTTTGCTTTATCCAGTACGTCTTTATGTTTATCAATAAGCTATGAAATGCAAAGATAACAAGATAGAAGTAAAACCAATTCAGTATAAAAAAGGCTAAGTTGATGAAAATTCTTTTATTGTTTACTAAATGCATACAACAAGACAAAAAAAATGAATTGTTCCACCTCTTGTGTCTTTTTGTAGTTCTCTTGAACTGTAAAAGCCTTCTGTTCTATTTCTTTGAATTTGTCTCGCAATTTTTCCTTCTCCTGACTGCGTCGTTCAATCTCCATCCTTGAGTCATCAATCCCCTTTCTTAACTTCATTATCGTCTTCTGGCCAGTCTCTATTTGGACTTTGTGACGGTTGATATCTGTACTATTTTTTTCGATATCCTAAAATTGGTACAATTAATTAGAAAAGAACACCAGTCTCACACATAATAAATGGCAATATATGTACTTACAGACTGGATCTTGTTGACTTTTGATTTCTGAGCTTTCAATCTTTCGCCACCTGCATTTTCAATATTGCTCTGAAGTTCTGAGGCCTGAAAACAGACATGATAAGAAATTGGAATTAAAGTTAAATATCCAAAGTTTCAAAATTCTATTAGAACTAAAAAGCAGCCCAAAAATACAACACACAGACCCAAATTGACCACGCTGTGGTCAGGATCAAGAAAAGGTAAAGATGGAGCTAAACAAAATAAGGTAAAATCAAATATTTCAATCACCTTGTCTTTCAACTTCTTAGACCCTTTTATGAGTTTATCAATCACCTTTTCTTCAGCAGAAATAATATTCTTGAGCTCCTCAAGCCGATTAAGTTCCTCCTGCTTTGGCTGTGACGCTGCTTCCAGGGAATCACGTTGCTTTTCAAGATAATTGTGTCGTGTATCCAGACTGTCAATCTGTGAAAATGAAAATTATTAAGCTAACAAATTCTTCTCAAAAATATGAAAGAAACCTTGGACATATCATTACCTCTTTCTGTGTTTTAGCTAATTCCATCTCCAAGTGTGCAACTGTTTTCTCTGAGGCTTGATATCTCCTCACTGCATCCGAAATCCTTTCACGGATGCTTTTCAATTTCTCAACCATCATAAAGAGCTCCTTCTCAGCATTTGCGACAGCTTCTGTGGATACACTGGTGGCCCGGATAGATGTGCCCATCTTACCACCTCGAGGCTTACCTCCCCCACCACTCATTGTACCGGATTTTTCAAACAATGCACCATCAAGTGTCACCACTCTCCGAAATTCTTTGTTTCCACTGTATGCAATTCGGGTTGCCTGTAATTGGCCATAAAATGTTCTTACACTTATTCAAATCCTAAAATGAACTTGATATCAAAACATAGAAACTCCGAGGTTTTGGAATTGGTTACATTTGAAAATGGTGATCGATGTATTGTCTGAACCATTTTTAAGATGTCCCATGAAAAACTTTTAGTAGGTTTTGATATAAGAGAAAGGGAAAAAAAGAAAGACTTGACATGACGTAGCACTGTTTAGCATATGCAACTGATCCAGAAAAACAAATATGCAAACAGCCATTTAATCGTCTCAGCATACATTAAGAAGAATGTCAATATGCTTCTAGAACTATGAAGTATGAACTAGTAATGAACATGTGTACAGAACAAAGAACCATTAGATACACATCACCATGAAACCCCACCTGGTCAAGATCTTTAGCAACAATGGTGTTTCCTAGCGACGCAAAGAAAGCAAGTTTCATTCGTTCGTCATGAACTTTAACTAAATCAAAAAGCCGTGGAACTCCCTCCGGAGTTTGCACCTTCTCTTTCAGCTTTGGTAACAGATCAACTTGCTTTTCCTGACAATGAAATTAATTATAACATAGTCAGAAAATATCGTGAGTCACAGATATGGCACGTACAGAAGATGCAACTAATACTTGTACAGAAAAATATCGGCTGTTAACACCAGTAAATATTAAAGTGGCTACCAAGTTAACCACAGCACAAACGAAGTTTATATAAAGGTCCCCTTTGTTTTTTCTAACATCGCCTATGCTTGGTGATTATCTAAGATTGTTGAGATAGATTTATAGCTTACACCGTGAGATTTTATCGTGTTTAGTACATGTAGCTTATGACATCCAATAACCACCTTGAGCTTTTATTGTGTTTAGTACGTTGTTTATGAGATCCAATAACCAATAGATATGCTATAACAAGTAATTTACTACATTCTCCAATAGATAGCAAATAATTTCAAACAATATTAACCAATAGATCTAAGAGATTTACTACATTCTCCCTAGATAGCAAGTAATTTCAAATTATACAAAACTATTTTAGGTTTTTAAATTTACTTTCTGAAAAATATTAATAATTATCAAAATTTGCCAACAAACTTTTCCACGTATATTTCCTTAAGAAAAACAAAAAATAATTAATCCAAGATCCAATCACCAATAGATAGCAAGTAATTTCAATTTATACAGTACCATTTAAGTTTTTTAAATTTAGTTTCTGAAAAATATTAAGAATTATCAAAATTTGCCAACAAACATTTCCACGTATATTTCCCTAAGAAAAACAAAAAACAATAATTTGTCCAACTTTCATATGACTAATTACTGTTCAGCCAAAAGCATATAATTAATGATCTGTAAAAGTAAAAGGTAAATAGTAATTACGAATAGTTTTTCCTGTATTTATTAAAAAAAGCAAACAATTAGACCAATCACTATAATACACCTAAGTACCAATATCATGAATGTTGCGACACCCAGGTTCTCTCTCCGCAGTAGCTCCACACATGCTTGTGCTGCACCGGTTGTCTCCACCACTATGTAATCAAGTCCAGCGCATGCTGTTGATATGGCGACGTCATATTTTGCTGCAATGATGACATCATTTCAACAAAGAATTAAATTCCTCCACACAAAAAAGGCAGAACACGAACCAGTTATTAACAATTATATGGTAATGGTGTAAATAATATAAACGGAAGAACACAAAATACTTCTCGCTTCGCACCAGCAAACTTCGACAGATAAAAACACAATGTAAGTACCATATATTTGATCAAGAAATGATGGAACTCCAATGACATTAAAGGAAGGAAAAAAGAGTGAATGTTAACATCATAAGATTTCCACTTGTAGCGTCTTTACCCATTGAAATAAGAAGACTTATTACCATGTGGGATTTGAAGAGTGAAAAAAAGTACTGCAATCAAGACTAACCGTGATAAAAAATTACACTCACCGTCAATGGCTCCTAAGTCGCCCATTCGACCATATATTCCCTGTATCCGGTTGGAATCCTTAGCCTGCAAAACTGCCTTTAAAACTGATCCCTGACTCTTCTCAGAATCCATGACAGACTTGAGTTCCGCAACCTTCTGTCTCGCAGCTTGTTCAAGAGGAATCAGTTCTTCTTGTTCTCTGATGCATTCCTACAAAAGTGCATTTCTCATCATATCCACAATTTCAAAGAATGAACAAAAGACATTCAAGTTCAAATGTATTCATTAAACACGAACTTGCTCCGCTTTACGAGCTTCCAGTGCTTCAAGTTTGTTCCTTTCTAGATCGTGTTGAATTTTTGTGATGCTCACAGTTTTCGTTTCAATGGCTCCCAATATCTTTTCCATCTGCTTTTGAGCATCTTCAAAAGCCACACGACCAGCTTCATGCTGAAAAAATCAACTACTTTCAGCTCAACGTTTGGAATCCTTTTGGAGTTAAAACAAAAATGATAAGATACAACGTTTGAGAACGCAAGAATTCAGAGCTGGCTAAAATCATATAATTTTTCTTCTTTTTTTTTTTTTTTTGGACAAAGAAACTACAGGCTAAAATCATACGTTGTGGTAGAAAAACAATTTCTTAAGAAGCTCAATAGGAAATTCGACACGATAATAAAATAAACAAGAAACAGTGTAGCTAGCGTATGGAATAGTTATTATATTAAGACCCTTAAACTCTCAATATAACCCTAAACCTGACCTTTTCATCCAGAAGCTTTTTTTCGGTACATGCAACTTCAAGTTTTCCGTTATGCTCAATCAGTTGCTTTTCCCAAGGTTCCAATTCAGCACGAACTTTTGTAAGCTCAGATCGGTATCTCTCTGTTTCAACTGCTTGCGAATCAATCAAAGTACAAAATAAGTTAGAAAACAGTTGCCCAACCACATATGCTCTTAGCAATTAGCATTTATACTACGATAGATAACAAGCATTTTCTTTTATGCTAAAACAAAAGAGGAACAATACAGTCTCCACTCTGCAATTCCTAAAACCAGAAAAATTAAGTACCAGTTACCACCTTTTGAATTCTCTATAATTTCCTCTAGTACTTTCTCCTCTTCTGCCAAGAGCTTTTGCAGTTTTGGAATGTTCTCTTCAAGTTTTGGTATCAGATTTGTTGAGTTCTCACTCTCTTTCTCTAGGTCTTCAATCTTTGATGAATCCTGAATTGGAATCCAGATTTAAGATTTATGTATCCATTCAATTCTTTAGCTATATAACTAGAGCATTTTCTTACCTTTTCAACTTTATCTGTCAGTTTCTTGATCTTTTGCTTCATATGCTTTAAATCTTCCCGATATTTGACATCCTCCCTTTCAAACTGCTTGAATTCTTCTTTGCATTTTTTGAGTTCATTATCTAGTTCCTACTCATGTAAACGCAAAGTTAAACACATTCATGACAAAATGACTAATATAATGCTTTGACGAACAAGAAATCGTAATATTATGAATATGCAATCAAACCTCTTGTCGTTTCATATACTTATCATGCACAGATTCGAGCTCCTTCAGTGCACTGTTATTTTCTTGAATCTTCTCCCTGGATTATGAAATCAAAGTTTAACTCAAGTCCGTGCCATCAACTATAAAAATTTCATTTAAAAGTTACCTTTCAGTGTTTAGATTTTCTTCTAAGTGAGACACTTTTTCTTGTAACTCAACCATTTTTGTATTGGTATCTTCGTGTGCCAATGCTGTGGCTTTCTCTTGCCATTTCAAATGAGACAACTCTTTCAGCATGTAGGCTTCTGCTTCATTCTTGACACCCTGTTTTACCGATATATTGACTCTTAAGCAAAACATATCTGAATATGGTGTGCCAAAATCTAATATAAAAACTACACGCACCTCCAACCCATCCCTTTCTTTCTCTGCCAACTTAACCATTTGCACCACTCCAGATCTCTTCTCATTGAGGGTTTCTAACCTGAACCAATAAAGCAAAACAGAGAATTAAGTACACGAGAATCCTACATCAGATTAAGACTTTCACAGATTCTTCTGATTATATACCATAAAGAGTAGAGAATCTAGAGATAATCCCAGTCACTAATATGTAGCTGCCAACATAACCATGTTCGATTATACAAGTCAAATGCGTATGTTGGGAAGCATAACAGCAGAATAATCAAAGTATATATATATATTATTATCTCAATTAAGAATACTGATTGCCAATAGTAAGCAAAAAAATTACCTATTTCAACTTTCTGTACAATTTGTTCATGGAATTTTACGCTCAGCTCATACATCACATATACATCTAAGTCAGACGTTCTGTTTTACATGTTACAAGAATACTATGTCGTTGGCAGTGACACAAGTAGCATGTATGTGCAACAAAAATGGGAAATGGATGCAGGAGGAAGGAACAGACAAAGTACTCACTCCTTAAATGACTCATCAATTTTTTCTACATATTTATTAGTTCCGATGATGTCCTCAAGGTATTCCAGAAAGCCTTCATCATGGGGTCCTTGAGCTTTTGGCTTCATCAGAGAAATCTGCTCTACTTCACCCTAATCAAAACCCACAAGAGAATTGTTAAAGTACCTTTTGACAAACTCCTTATGCAAACTAGACTAGCTGTGTGACAACTGTGAACCTGAAGAATCAAGAAACGGTTATTATCCAAGTCAACTCCTTTCCCTTTCAGTTTCCTCGTAACTTCAGTAAAATTGCTACCACGGTCATTGATGTAATATTTTGAAGAACTGTCCCGAAATGCCACCCTGGTAATTACAAAATCGCTACCAGGAACAGCTTCATATGTTCCATCATCCTGTAATCAACAGGCGAGCAAAGTTTTTTCATAGCACTAGGAATTTGCGGGGTTCTATTTTTCATCATTTACTCTCAAAGATCAAAGAGTGGATAAAAACATATCTTACTGTGCAGAGAACTTTACCTACCAAATCAATGATCTCCTGGAAGTGAACAGAAACTCCAGCACTATCCAGATTCTGGTGATTGGTAGAGTTATGGATAAGCTCCGAAACCTTATTTAATCGCATCTGCACACATAAAATTGCCAAGTTAAGAGGGTAAAAAGAAAAGGCTAAAGAAGCAAATTTCAGATTTAAAACTTCATTCAAATATGAAAATTTATAACTAAACCAAAAACAAACTTTAGCCTACTTGCTTAGCTCGCTTTCCGAATACGAACAGCATCGCATCAATCACGTTGCTTTTCCCACTACCGTTCGGTCCAACAACTGCAGAAAAACTCTGATTCCACACAGAGCAAATAAAAACAAATACAAATTATAAATTTCAGTTACCAATTAAAAAATTTCTGGACTTGCAGATAAAGACCTCTCACATTGGGAAAATGAAAAAGAAATTGAAAAATACACTTGAAATTAGTTTCCTTTTTTTCCTCTTCCCGTTATAGACAGAGAAATTCAACTACCGAAAGAAACAATAAAGAAAACCCAAACCTGAATTATACAAGATAAATCGGAAATAAAGAAACAGAAACAGAAGCAAATCGAAAAACCCTAACCTTATGGAAAGGACCAACGCGCTGTTCGCCGGCATAGGACTTGAAGTTCCTCATCACCATTTCCTTGATGAACAGCCTCGGGCCTCTCAATCGTTCCGGAACCGCCTCCGAAGCGTCCTCCATTAACTCGTCCGGAGTTTCCATCGCCGATTATCTCCGATTCAACCAAAAAAAAAAAAAAGCCCTTTTCGGATTCTCCTGCTTCGCAAGTTCTCCAGCGAAGTTTATCAAGAAGATAAACAGAATATAGAACAACGAAAATTGGGATTTCAGAGATTAAGCAGAAGAATTTTTTTTTTCTCTGCTAGAGCATTACCTCCATTGTTGAGTAGATTTTTTAATTTTTAAGTGAGAAAAAGTAAACTTTCAGCCAAAAAACACAAAAATGGGTTTTGGCGGGAAACTGAAACAGCGATAATACTTTTGAGTTTTCACCTTTTTAAATAGAGACAGAAAATATATGGGCCGTCGTTAGTCCAGCTTCGGCCCAATTTCAAGGTTTAGACCGTTTCCTGCCCGCCATGCCAGGCCCATCACCCAAAACAAATGTATAAATAGGCAAACGGAAATATGATAAGTTTTAAAAAAGTATATACGTTAATTTTTAGTTATAAAAATTAATAGGTTATAATTGTTAAGTTATGGTTTATAATTAGATAAATTATGGATAAATTTATTAAGTTATGGTTCATAGTCAAATAAGTTATGAATAAAAATCGTAAATTATGGACAATAACTTGTCAAGTTATAGTTCATAATCAGACAAGTTATAGACAAAAATAATAATTTGACCTATTTATTTAACTTATGTAAACTATTAGCCTATTAATTTTAATTCATCTTAAGTCTTGACTTATTTCTCTCTTTCTCTCTTTAAATACCCTAAAAGTGCATAGGTCTTTACTCTTGGTTGTTGACCTTTTTAGTCAAATTAAAATTATATTAATAAAAAGATATTTATTAAGATTAAGAAGTAAAAATTGAAATTCATACATTCTTAAAAATAAATTTTTCATTTTTTTTTTATAAATAACAAGCGAAAAAAACCAAAATAACACTTTAGATGGTAAAAAAATATCTTTTATATTACTCCACTTAAAATAAATAATTATCATTTAATTAATAAAAAAAACTTAAAAGTAATCATGGCACTTAATTATTCAAAATGACATAAATAATAAAACTATACAATAATATTTAATTATTTATAATGACAAATCGTATATTTTTCTCATAGGGAAAAACGAATTTTTAGCACTTATGTGCCTGAAATTTTTCGTCGTTTAACAAAGGGCTTCCATCTTGAACTTTTTTCTTCCAAATGTAGTCTACATATTTTGCAAAGTGTTAAGCAAATTTCCATGGACGAGTGTTGCAAAAAATTTAGGGGTCAACGCGTGTTTTAAAAAATATATATTTACACTTGTTAAATTTATCCTCTGCTAACGAGTTGAGTTAATTTTTACCATTTTGTAGATTCAAATACTTATGAATAGCAGCAAATTACGAAAAGAAGTGCCATACCCATGAGGCGCTCAAAACATAACAGAAGATCCCAATGTTTTTGAATGACTAACGTACAATAAACCAATGTTAAAATCATTTTTTTGATGAATAAGCCACTTTACAAATAATCCTATGTTGCCCCTACTCATATATATATACGCTTCATCGATGTGATTAAGGATGTTGGCCCCATTTATTACGCCGATTCAAGTTTAAAATTCAAATTTTTGTTATACCAACTCATAAACAATCACATCTAATTATTTTACTACAGTAAAAAGCTCTTACATAAAGCCACATATCAACTCAAATTAGCGAACTAAACGGGCATGTTATATTGATGCATTCATTACACATAAAATAATTCACAATATTAAAATTGAAAAAAAAAGTTTTTAGCACATTTGCTCTCTAAACCTGTCGTGATTTAGCAAATTGCTCCTAAATTTTTTATTTTGGCAAGTTACGCTCTCAACTTATAAAGTTGTTGTAATATGCCATATTTTGATAATGATTGTGTTAAATTAGAATAAAAAAAGCACGTTTAGTCAAAAATTTTAACATTCCAATTCAAATGTAACACAAATATTTAAATATCTTAACTTTTAATCTCTTAAATCTAATAAAAAATTAAGTAAATTTAATTAAATGGGGCATATTGCAACAAATTTACAAGTTCGAATGACAACTTTTTAAAATTAAAAATTTAAGGAGTAATTTGCTAAACCACGATAATTTCAAGGGATAATTGTGCCAAAAACCAAAAAGGAAAAAAAAAAAAACACGATTTGTCCCTTATACATTTCACTCACGTCTCTCGTCATTCTTCAAAAATTATGCCCCTGATCTCAAGTTAATTTATATAAAAGAATAAAGTGACAACAACGAATTTTATAACATTAAAGAGGGACATAAATCTTTATATCCATCAGCAAATGGGCATTCCTCTAAAATTTTCTATTAAAACTCGCAATTGCCTTGTAATATATAGTAATTCAACTAGCAAAATGACTATTAAATTATTCTGGATTAGATTTTTTGATACTCAATTAGTGAACTGTTGTTACATATCATTTTTCCTAGCCATTTCTTTGCTTTGGGTGAATAACAATGACAATTAAGTCTAATTACTAAAATTATTGAAAAAAAGTTTGATTATTAAATTAAAATTGTCAATTTCTGCGATTACACAATGATTAATATATGTGTACTTCTCGTCTCAACTTTTGTTTTCCTTCCTAATTACGATAAATTTTTCATTAGCATCAAATGGTGACAAACTTGTTTATCAATCCACAAATGCATAGAAAATTTGTCTGCCGAAAAGAAAACCCTAATGATACTCATACACGTACGTTAGGAGAAAAAAGAAAAAAGAAAAAACAGTTTTTGTTATTGTTAATTTATCAGACACTCCCACTTTGCCGCCTTACTTAGAGCCCGCTTGTTTTCTATATTCATCTCTGATTCTGAATCATGATTCATGATTTTTTACAATGTTTTTCTCTCATAAAAAATACACGTAAAATAAGAATGATTTTAAATCATGATTCTGAATACATGAACCAAACGAACACTTAATTACAACTAATATTGTTGATAAGTTAACCATAAATGGACAACAAACGTATCTCGTTATTTTAAAAGACGACAAATATTTCCGTTAACGTTAAAGGTATCTCGTCCCAACCTTGCAAGTTCTCTTTTACTAACTACGTACGACAGATGTTTTATGAGCATTATTTAATGACAAAATTATTTGTTACTCCATATATGCTAAATTTTTTTACCATCCAGAAAACCCTAATGCTACTTATTACATGTGAAAATATATTTTTGGGGACCATTAATAAATGCCATACACTGGATTTGTTGTCTTCCAATAATTATGATGTGAGTGTCGATACATATATATTAATCCTAAAAAAATAATATAATTTACCTCGTTGTTTTAGAAGCGACAAGTTTTTTATTAACATGATTTAATGACGAAAAAATTTACTAATCTTAAAATATGCCAAACTATTCATCACAACAAAAACCCTAACGACACTCACACAAGTGAAAAACAAAAAACAAAACATTTTTCACGTGTTGCAATTAACTATCAACCCGTTAACTTTATCGATTTGAGTTTAGAATATGAGTTTTACTACAATAAAAAGTTTTTAGAAACAGTCACATCTAACTTTTTTGCTATAATAAAAAGCTCTCACATAAAATCACATCTCAACTCGAATTACAAACTCAAATTAACAAAGTGAACGAGCCTTATATCGTGTTCCAACTTTGCCGCTTACTATCTTAATTCTAAAAAAGCAGCGTGGTTATTAGTTAGTCTTAAAATATAACAAATTAATGTCGATTACAACTACAACGAACTCAATTGCTTGTTAATCTTAACTTAAAACAAAATTGATGTGGGATTAGATTCGAGTTTTAACTTAAAAAATATTCAACCCCTCAAGGGGAAAAAAAAAAAAAAAAAAAAACATAAAAGGTAGAAAACTTCATCCTCTTAATTAGCAAATGCAAAGTGCCTTAAGTGCACATCCATAAAGATATTTTTCCTTTTCTGCTGAGGAGTAAAAAAAAATAAAAATAAAAAAAGAGGAGGAATCTCTCGTTGCAAGTTATGGCAAGATAAATCCAAGGTTTTATAACCGTCGAAGAGAGGAAAAAAAAAATTCAGAAAACAACAAAAGAAATAACAAATGAGCATTAAATAAAAAGCCATAATAACTAATAATGCCAGATTAACCTGACTTTTCTTTTCTTTTGGTGCTATCACGTACAAATCTCACACAAACCATGCGTTTTACACAAATCCTTCTTTCGCCAACTGGACCCTCCGGATCCTGACCACCCCTTCTGGTTCGGGCTCGGTGTCAGCTTCGGTTACTCCGAACCCGAGCCTCCCTCGAGCCTATATATTACGAGTATTTTCCATGCATTGACCCTCACCCCAGAGAGTCAAAGCTAGAGTTAGTTCTACTACTCTTTCAAAATCCTCTCTCTCTCTCTCTCTCTCTCTCTCTCTCTCTCTCTCTCTCTCTCTCTCTCTCTCTCTCTCTCTCTATTCAATGTCGTAGTTTCTTGATAGCTTAAGCTTTATATTCGTTCATTTATATAAAGCAAGCTGTGCAGAGTATTAGAATTTTGCTGTTGTTTTTATACATTTGTTTTTCAAATGTTGGATTTTTTTTTTTTTTTTTTTTTTGTTCTTCATTTTCTACCCTTTTTTTAAAATTATTTTTCTTGTCCGTTAAAGAGTGTTCTATTGGATTGTTTTGTAGATGATGATTTCCTTATGCTTTGGTGTCCATTCGGACATAAATGCCGGATTTTATGTCGTTTTTGTTTTTTAACTGTTCAAATGGAGAGCTCTACACTTTTTTTTTTTTTTTTTTTTGCAATGTATAAGAAGAACACTGATATGCATAATTGTCTTTTGGCGATAGATTTTAAATCCGCATCATCAATTTTTCATATCCAATATGTATATATAACATAAGATAAGATCTTATACCTCTATCTCTTGTGTTATTTCATGAGCATTGATATAATGGTGATGATGATATAAATTAATTCTTTCTTGACTCATCAACCAAACAGAGTTCATTAAACCTTTTCTTCTTCTTTCTTTTTTTTTTTTTTTTGTGAAATATTCTCCCTTTTAATTGCTTTCATGAAATGGACTCTTTTGCAGATGAGTAAGGGAAAAAAAAATAAGGATTTGAAGATTAATTGTACGACTTATATATACATAAATTTAATTAATAAAATCCAAATGTTCATATATATTTTGTTTTTTCTAAATTAATAGGTTGAGAATGGAGAAAGGGGACTACTGTGAAATGGAAGTCCCAATTGACAACATCGAGTGCAGGATTTGCCAGGAGGAGGACTTCATGATCAAGATGGAGGTTCCTTGCGCTTGTCTTGGATCTCTGAAGGTATGCATACATACTTACATAAAATACACACACACACACAGAGATATATATATATATATATATATATATATAATTTCAGCATATTACTTACTTTTGCTGTTTATATGTGTTTGACCAGTTTTTTTATTTAAATTTTTAAGGATTTGTTTGGTAATACTTGGTTTTTGTTTGTTATGTTTTTTTTATTATTGAAAGTGAAAATAACGAACATCAGATTTCTCCTAAGTAACATTTTCATAATCTTATTATTTATTTTTAAATCATTACAATGCAATTACAGAACAAAAAAACAACCAAACTAAGAGCGATGTAGAAAATGCCTTAATGTTTATAATTGGACAAACTATATATTATGTTGCAAAGCTCATTATTTGTCCTTTAACAAACTAATCCCTTTGTTTTCTAAGATAACAAATCATTTTTTTTCTTCAATTAAAATTTTTTCAAGCTCGAACGTTTGACCTTATATATTTTTATCTGGTATATATGTTTTGGCTTTCAGTATGCGCATAGGGCTTGCATTCAGAAATGGTGTGATGAAAAAAAGAATATCACTTGTGAGATATGCAACAAGGTATATGTAGTGTCTCTCTAGATACACTCAGTTAAGCTTGAATTTTTCAGTAAACTTGTTGAACATAGAGACCAAACGGATTTTTAATTTGCTCCGTCAGTAAAAAGGCTACCTAGCTAAACCAACATCCAGTGTACATTTCATGATTTCATTACTAATTCACTACATAATGATTTCTAATCTTGATATTTCTTTCATATATATATATATATATATATATATATATATATATATGATGTGTAGCCTTTTGCTCCTGACTATGCCGTGACGCCACCAGCTCCTTCGCTGCCCAAAGGCACTCAACCGGAACATAGGATCTCCATGAGTACCAGGCAAAGTCTAATAACCTCTATTTCAGTTGTAAAATATATTGTATATGTTTGATCTTTAATTTCTTATGCATGTTTTGGGCTCATTCGCTTTACGAATTTGAGTTGAGATGTGAAATTTTTTAAGAGTTTTTAACTGTAATAAAAAAAAATTTAGATGTAACATTTTTGAGAGTTTTTTTTTAACTGTAAAAATTTAAAACTGAAAACTCAAATCGGTAAAATGAATATGACATTGATATATATGGTGTTAATTGTTTGTGTTGCAGTACTGTCAATTGGGATGTTCCTGGAGGTGGAGCTAGGGGAATGGTGCCTATGCCTCCGAGGAATGAAGCAAGAGAGGCACTCCTCGTTGCTGATGATTCTGACGATGAAGAAGGCCGGGCTAAGGCAGCATGCGGCATGGGAACTATCATCGTAAGTCGTGTACAATATAATTAACACAATAACGCACAATATGTATTTGTCCCGACTAGCTCGTTTCATAATCTTGTCAACATTAAAATCTGAATAATATTCACTCTAAGTAAGCCGTTTTTAAGGTTGGTTAGATCTAAATACAAGATTAGAATTAGGACTCGGAATACATTTGATTCATCTTATAATATATCAAAACATTTCAGAATAAAGAATTTTCTCTTTTTTTTTTTATTTTTAATATTTCAAATTTAGTAAATACAGATTTCCTCTTTCTCTATTCTAAATCATCGCTCCACTTTTTTTTTTTATATAATATCAACGGATTTTATCCTTTTTTTTTTTTTTTTTTTTTTTTTTTTTTTTGCTCTTTAATTACCGAGCAATTAGACCACTTGTAATTGTAACCCTCATGCTTTATTCTGACACTTTTTTTTTTTTTTTTTTTTTTATCATAGTATCAATTATTCTTGTACCACGGCTGTTAGTTAGTTTTTTTAAGTTTTTGATTATCTTGATGTGTCGGGATTTCTCAACTTGTTTTAAAAGGCAGCTTCTCTGATAGCATTAAAAAAAAAAAAAAAAAAAAAAAAAAAACAAATCACCAATAATTCTTTATTTTCAATTGTTAGTTTATATCATAAATTATTTGTTTTGCATGCTTGTTTAATCTAATGTGATTTTAATTTAATCTAACGGTTAAAAACTGACACTACCAATAGAACTACTCAACCAGAGAAACTCCCTCTTTAAAATCGAATAAAATTTATTATTTGAAACGACTCTTTCGTGCACTCGTCCAAAGGGCACAATTGCTTCGCATTCCGATAGAATTTTTTTTTAAGCGCGTGCCAAATTTAACATCACATAGATTTTACCTAGCTAATTGATGATATCAAATGAAACCTCTACTTATAAGATTAGTAATACTGCTAAACTATCATTAATTTGCTGATCATATGTTCACTCGCCTTGTAGTGCACTGGAATATATATCGCTCTGCTGGGTCTCGAACTTGCTGGATTAATGTACTTCAGCTCCATGATGGAACCTCGGCCACTAACAAATCCCGTTTGGTAAGTGCCCTGGTGAAAGCATATTATTATATAATGGTTTCGTTTTCTTCTCCATGCAACGTTATATTCCAAGTATGAACTTTTTTTTTTTTTTTTTTTTTTTTTTCTATGTATTCTTTCTCTTACTTCATATAATTCTATTGAAAGTTGACAGCTTCATGTGTTCCTGAAAGAAATGAAGGGCGTCCACTACTTGATGAAGGGGGAGAGACTGGTCTTTTCACTCTGCCAATAAGAAACAAATCACAACGAGGAAGCAGAACACGAGGAGATATCAGACAGAAGAATATGCGGACGCTAGAAACTTTTGTCGTTTCCTTGATCATATCCTTTTTTTTATATTATTATTAAACTTATTATTTGTATTTCGTTGTCGTTTGGAACTTATGCAGTTTCGGTTTTTTAATTAAATTTTATTGTCGTTTGGAAGGTTGAGAATTTATTATAACTTGGTTTTTAAAGTTGAAACTTAAAAGCGTTTTAAATAGAGTTTGAGTTGTTTTTTTTTTTTTTTTAAGTTTTTTAGACAAAAGAACATGTAATTTTTTTCATGATATGAACTTTTTTTTGACAAAGTATTATGATTTGATCCGCGTGGTATTATCGGTAATATCTGCATAAATCTTAAACAATAATGTTCGGTATACTAACTTTTTATTTGTCATTCTTTTTGTTTAGTATAAGAGTTTGTAAATGTTATCATACGACAACTTACTTGTCACTGATATTAAAGAGTTGAAAGTTAGTAAAATGATTACTGCATCTAGCTAGTGTTACTCTGTCCAAAATCATGCTTTTATAATGAGTTTTGTTTGTCACGCTGCGGTGGGAAAAATTAGAGAAACCCGTTTTCAAAGAGTTATTATTGGAATACTTAAATGGAAATACGTGAGATTATAAATGAAAGTGCCAAGAGTGACTAACTCCACTTTAAACACTTCAAAAAAAAGTGCCAGACCTAATGTACAACTATTCTCGTTGAATTTCACATCTTGATCCATAGCCAATCAGTCGGGCATAGGCCCACAAATTCAAGAGGGCCGTAATTGGCCTTATGAGGCCCACTAAAGGATACATTACAGAAGATAAATGTCACAGGAGTGACCTTGTGGATTTGTCTCCCACTGAATCCGTTCATTTGATTTAAATTTTATTATAATAAAAAACTCTCATAAATAATTATATAATTTTTTTATTACAATAAAATTTTTTTATATAAAATCACATCTCAACTCAAATTAAAAATTCAAATCGGTGAACTAAACAAATCCTTACACATCTTTTTAAGATTGTATTTGTCTTCTTAACACCATTTCTTGGATAAGATGAAAATGGATAAATTCCAAAACTGGCCCAACCAAAAGGGGCTGGCTTTATGCATCAATCTACTTCACTTTTTGAAAATTCAAATTGACATGAAAATGCTAATGCTAGGAACCTTTTCATCATCAAGAGAGAGGACCCCACTGCCCACATTGATGAAGAATGAAGATGAAGAGAAGCAATGTTCACCTGATTGCATGATTAGAATCAGACAGCGGTCTATTCCATGGGTTTTCTTTCTTCTTTTCCTTTCCTACCTTTTTCTTGGAAAATTGATGGTTATAAAGTTATAGGCGTTCATTCTTTAATGTCCAATCTTATAATTGAGGCATAAGGAGCCCATTAAAATGACAAGTAGAGTATGCTCAAACTTTGAAAAAGTTTCTCATGTCAAAACATGAAAAGGAGTGAAGTTGTTAAGCACAATATCAGACTCCACAAATCCCTCCACCGCCGAGCTAAACCAACCAGACAATAGGTCCCCACCAATCCTCCAAAGGCGCTGAAAAGCGCTACTCAACATAAAAAGGCTAATCTAATCTATAATTGGTTCGAGTGCTCAGCATGTGAGCGCCAGATCTTTGTTTTGTATTTTTAAAGGGAATTTCTTTGTAGGGTCAATATCAATATAGATTTAATCAAAAACACATTAAATTTAAAAATTATGTAAAATAGAGTTTTAATTATTTTATTAATTTAAATTTTTAATTTTTAATTTTTACAGTTAAATTTTTTTTTAAAAAATCATATTTAATTTTTTTTATTACAGTTAAAATTTTAAAAAAAAATTATATCTCTAACTTAAATTAAAAATTTAAATTTAATATTTAAATAATTTTTATTACAAATATTTAAAAAAAGATTTTTTTTTTATAATTCAATTTTTATAACTTAACTTCATTAAATAATTATTACCGTTATACTTTTCTTATCTTCTATATCCTTCTTTTGTGCTGTCCATCTTATCTCTAGAGTGATATTTGTCTCATGGCCATACAGGCTTTTGTCTTGTAGTTTGCGTATGATACACTTTTATTTTCTTTTAAGTAGTTAAAAGCAGTACAAACTTATACGTGCTGACTCTGCCCTCCATTACTAATAAAATTTAAAAAGCACACACAAGATGTTATTCATTTTACGATTTAAATTTAAATTTTATTTTACTAATTTAAGTTTAGAATTAAAATTTTATTACAATAAAAAAATTTTAAAAAATAATCACATTTAACTTTTTTACTATAATAAAAAACTCACATAAAATCGCATCTCAATTAAAATTAAAAATTTAAATTAATAAACTAAACAGACCGTCTTCTTAATTTCATTTCGTGTCCACTCTGGTTACCCGTAAAAAATAATAAGTAATAGTGCTAGATCTATGAATCCACCATCCAAATAAGTGAGAGAAAGATAGAAATGTACTAGTAGAAAGAGCTTGGATGCCCATTAGAGTAGTAAAAGCCATTAATTTCATGGATTACAATATAGATTAATTAGCCACTCTCATTTAGGAGGAAGTCCTAAAGGAATGACTTTTTAAGGTGTGACAAAACACTTCTTTCCAAGCCCCTTTTGAAGAGGCCAAATTAAAGAACAAAAAACTCAAGCCAGGGATAACACATAGATATAGTAGTAGTCAGCAGTAGTAACTGCATCTCACTAATACTAATGCTTCATATTAGAGACAACAGACTGACTTAGGAAGTAAGACAAAAAGGAAAGGAACACAAAAAGGGCAAACGGGATTCGATCCGGTGGCTCAAGGGCATTTTGGTCCTCCTTCCTTGGTCTTCCAGTTGTTGTAGCAAGGGCATACGGCCTTATTACCATAATACCCCGGGGGCACGCAAAGGCATTTCTTGCAGCACTTCTGGCAGAAGAACATGCAAGGCTTGTGGTACTGAGTCTTGCTGCACCTCCTTGTGCATTGAGATGGGCATTCTGGTCATTTCAATCACATCAAACAAAACAACGTCAAATCTCTCCGTGTAGAAATCATCAAAAACCATCTTCTGCTTTTTCCAGTGGTTGGTCAAAGCCTTGAGCTTTTCAATGAACTTTGACTGACCTCAGTCAAACCCATCTTAGATAAGTAAACAGAAAATTACTTTTCTTTTTGGCTTTAGCAAGTTTTACCGCGAACAATATCATAGATCACGATTACCATCCAACTAACAGAAGATGAATTTCGCGATTCCCGCGATCTAAAATCCGGAGACGAATTATGTCTTATGTAGCTTAATTGATGGTGTCTTAAACAGTTTTTTTTAATTAATTCTGTTCATTTCTTATTCGAGTTTAAAATTTAAATTTTATTATAGTAAAAAATTCTCATAAATAATCACATTTAATTTTTTTATTACAATAAAAAATTTTCACATAAAATTACATCTCAACTCAAATTAAAAACTTAAATTAACAAACTAAACAAGCCTAAGACACGTTTACTTGATTAATAAGAGGCCCACTCGCGGTAATTGCGGCGGTAAACACGTGTGATATTGTGGACCCAGACGGCATCTTAAGATGCGTATGGTTTTCACATCTTAATTTTTAATTTAAATTAAGATGTGATAATATTTTACTGTAATAAGAGACTTGTTTTTTAAAAATATTATTATATTAAAATTTAAATTTTAAATTTAAATTAATAAGATAAATTAGCCTTTAATTCTCAGTTAAATTCCACAAATAAAAAATTAGGAAAAAAAAAAATGTCAAAAGAAAATTGAGTTATAAAAAAAAAGGGAGGAAAACACTTACGGAAGCTCTTGAGACTCCCATCTCCATAGTTTCCCTGAAATCAAAAGATCAGCTGAGTTATACATAATGAAATATGAATGTGGTACTAAAACTACATCTTTAACTTTCATTTACCAAAAATTTCACTCTGTCTTAGCCTCAACGAGAGAGAGAGAGAGAGAGAGAGAGAGAGAGAGAGAGATCTTACTCTGTTGTTGTGATGACCTCCATGCCCGTGAGATGCCATGACCTGTTAAAATCATAGACAATGTCATGTGAAAATGTCAAAAATCTTAGAGCACTAGACAATGTACAACATATCTTTTATCTCAAACTATGTTATTTTCTCTTACATAAAGAAAAAAAAAAGTGAGATCAGATGATGATGAAGAAGAAGAAGAAGAAAAAAAAAAATTTTACCGTGGTTTGGACCATGGAAATGGCGATGAGTGCCAAGATCATGAAAGCAAAAAACTTAGCCATGGCCATTTGCTACACAACAACAAACAACCCTTCCCACCACAAGCACAAACCTGAAAAACTCAGAGGCACAAGGAAAGATGAAAAGGGTAAGAGAGATGAGAGGGGTTTGATCCAGATTTCGAGTGTTGGGTATATATAATTATAAATGGGAAAAACATCTCTTCTTTTTTTTTTTTTTTTTTTTTTTTTTTTTGGGCTTTGGAATTGGGACACTTTCTTGGAATATTTAGGTGCTTTTACTCATGTGCAATGTAGTGTGTGCTTGGTTAGTCGGGAAGTGACACGTGTCCGTTCACATTAACAATTGGACGATGAATGCGAGCTGATCATCATTTTTTTTTTTTTTAAATGATGTTAACTATATCCTATAAAAAAGAGTTTAATTTTGTTTCCTTAATTTTCATATCATGTTGTTTGTCCTTCTTATTTAATTTTGATTACCTCATTAATTACTTAAGCATTTTAAATATTTATTAATGTGATAAAATTGTTAAATTTATGTGACATTGCAATAACATTCACTAAAACAATAATAGAAACAATATATCTAAACTTTATGGCGTGTTTAGAATTGATTTCATTTTTACTTTTGTACATTTTTTGAGAAAAAAATGAAAACGTTTTTAAAATGACGTTTGACGCAATAAAAATAAAAAAAGAGAAATGAAAATAATTTTTTAATTTGGTATAAAATGAGAAAGAAATAAAAAAATGGCTTTTAGTCGTTTTTTATTTTTTTTTTATTTTCTCCTCCCTCAGGCAGAGAGAGAAAAAAAGATATTAATGAGTTTTCTTACACTGAAAATAATCTCTTGATAAAATTATTAAATACATTTTTAAAAATAATTTTTATTTAAAATTAAAAATATTTTCATTTTTATTTTTATATAAAAAATAAAAATATTTTAAAATAAATTCTAAAAGCCTTTCATATTTTCCAAATCCTATCACATAATTTTATTCCCTTGATTTGATTTCTTCTTATACAAGGACTTCTGGCTGAGCCTTTTTTCCTTTCTTGCTTTTTTTTTTTTTTAAAAAAAAAAAAGACAGGAATTGCTCATGGCTCTGTAACCCAACTGGCTAAAATAATTCTCGCTTTTTTATTTTTATTTTTACTTTTTAATTTTTGGGAATTCCCACCTCCTTGTTTATTGGCCAAGAAAAAATGAATTTGTTCCTCTCGGTAATTTGCCAAAACCAATTCTAGGGAAAAGAAGGACAAGATGACTGATGTGATGAAAACCATCGTTTATTGCATTTTTCTTAGTTGAAGAAACAGTTTCGTGAGATTCATAACCTGTTATAAAGTTCTGTTTAATTTATTGATTTAAATTTTTAATTTGAATTAAAATGTAATTTTATATGAAAATTTTTTATTATAATAAAAAAATTAAATGTGATTATTTATGAGAATTTTTTACTGTAATAAAACTCAAATTTTAAACTTAAATCATCAAGATGAATGATAAATTTTGGAGGAATTAAAATTTGATCTTTACGGTTAGATCTAAGTCTGTGTACGAGTGCAGAGATCTCGTGCTTCAATTATTATTTCTACCAAAAAAGTACTTCAATTATTAGACCAAAGGACAAAAATTTCAATTATAACACACATGGATTTAAATAATCCAAAGTTTAGTTGTGATGCAATAAATCTTATCTATCTACAATCTACCAAACCTAGATTTACGATAAATTACTACAAAGAAAAAATCGTCAAAAACTTAGAAGGAATTCCTCACGTAGTCACATTATGTAGCTAAGGCCACCCAACAATAAAAAAATTACATTAAAAAAATTATAATGAAAAACCACCCAACATTCAAAAATTATGATGAAAAACCAATCTTTCTTATGATTTCAATTATTCAAATTCATCGGTTAAGATATTCTTTCTAAAAAAGTTTATGAATATCAAGGGGTCGTTCTTTTATATTTTTGAGTTAGGGTGATTTGAGTAATGATCTTGAGTTGAGTTTTAGTTATAATTTGAATTGAAGTTATAACTTGAGTTTGTGTTTGGATATGCACATTTGAGTTATGATTTGAATTGAGAATCTATTTGAGTTTGTGTTTGAATTAGTCAAAACTTAAATTTATATTTAGATAGTAATTTAATAAAAACTCAATGGTGATGAAAAATTTTAATAGGGTATATAGTTGAAATTTTATTCGTATTTTCATTGTGAATGCATAGAAAAAAAAATCATCTCAATCAAAATTAAAACGAAAAAATTATAGTATTTTTAAGAATATAAAAAATAATGTTTATTAATTTTAGTTTGAGTTTATAAATTCAAGTTGAAGGAAAAACTTAAACTTGAGGTTTAAACTCAAGTTCAACCCGTTTAGTTAACTTATTCAAGTTTTTAATTCAAATTGAAATGTGATTTTATGTAAAAAATTTTTATTATAGAAAAAAATTAAATGTAACTATTTTTGAGAATTTTTTATTAAAATAAAATTTAAATCAATAAAATTAAATAAATAAAATAAATAAATAAAATTAACTTAATAAAATTATAACTCAAAATTTTTTTTTTATGATTTTGTCGTAAAAACAACCCCAAGAAGCCTAGAAAAGGGAAAGAAAATGCCTGTAAATCACTTTCCATTTTTTGCTTTGGACAGAAATAGAGCTGATGGAACCCTCTGAATGATACTTTCACGTTTATCAATTATTGCTCCTGCAATTTTATCTAAAAATATGTATAAATAAATAAATAGATGGCGTCGGTAATTATGTGGAAAATACGAAGAACCTTGAAGTGTAACTTCTGTAGGTGGACTAACTCTGCAGATAAATAAATAGATGGCGTCGCTAATTAAGGAGTGAAGCAGAAAGAAAAAGCAAAAAGGTATACATGCGTTTAGCTCATTGATTTAAATTTTTAATTTAATTTAAAATATAATTTTATATAAAATTTTTTATTATAATAAAAAAAAAATATGAAAAAAGTTTTTGTTATTAAAATTTAAATTTTAAATTTAAATGATGGTACAAGCTCAAATGGTAAAAAAGAAGGAAAATAAAAGTGACCCACTAGGCCACTAGCCAATTTCAGACAAATATCTTGGTTGCATAATAAAATATGTTGATCGTGTTTAGAATTCGGTGTAAAATAATTTTATTTTTATATAAAAATAGAAATAAAAAGGTTTTTAATTTTAGATAAATTTTTTTTAAAAAAAATGTGTTTGATAATTTTATTAAGAGATTATTTTTAATATAAAAAAATTCGTTAATGTCTCTCTTTGTTGGAGAGAAGAGAAAATGAAAATAAAAAATAAAAAAACTAAAAGTTATTTTTTATTTATCTATCATTTTATATTAAACTAAAAAATCATTTTTATTTTCGTTTTTTATTTTTATTGCGCTTAATGTCTCTTTAAAAACTGTTTTTATTTTTTATTTCTCAAAAAATGTGAAAAAGGGGATTAATTCTAAACTGACTATTTGGCTGCAAATGTTGGAGAGTTTTTATATAAAAGTTTCATTTATTTTATGTCACAAATTTTTTTTTTTTTTTTGTTATCTATAGTCCTGTCAATAGAATTATTCTATCATAGAACTTATAAAATTGAAAAATGTAATAGATATTTGTATAATTTAAGTTTCTTATACAATACTAATAAGGTGTATTTTTTATTATGCTACTAAAAAACTCTTGAATATATGTAATTCAGAGCATGAATTAACCTGCAGATGACAAAGCCTAGAGCAGAATTTTAAGTCATCCTTAGAGAATTTATCTCCAGATTCATCAACACTCTCAGAGATTAGTTCTAAAGCCTTTGAGAATATAAGTAACTTTAATTTATTAAAGTAGACACTACAATAAGAATACTTAGACTTATATACTAAGAGTTTATTAGAGACTATAATCTCATTGAAACAAATACGTCAATAGAATTTTAAAATAAAGTGTTATTGTTTAAAAAGAAAGAACATTGAGTTTTAATTTTTATTGTCATATTAATATATTATGTTCTTTCTGACAAATTTTTTTATGGTACAACCTTTAATTAATAATGCATATTTTTAATCTTTAAATATGATTAAAATCACATTAAAATAAAAAAAAATTACCATAATAAATCTTATCAATAGTTAACTCCTGATTTTACGGTAAAAATATCCTTTTGAGTAGAGGTGTTCTTTTTTTCATGATTTTTTATGTCCTGTTTTTTCACTGAGATAGTTAAGAGAGAGACGGTGCATTGAAGGAAGAGAGTGGAGTTAGTTAAGTGGTTAAAGAAAAGGGGTCCCACACCGACAGAGAAGTCAATGAAACGAAAATCTCAACTTGTCGATGCAGATATTAAAAATTAAAAATAAATTTATTTTGTTAATTTGAATTTTTAATTTAAATTAAAATATAATTTTATATAAAAATTTTTTATTTTAATAAAAAAATTAAATGTAATTATTTATAAAAAAAATTTATTATAATAAAATTTAAATTTTAAACTTAAATTATCTAATTTTATTGTTTTTTATTTTATTTTTTAAAGAGGAGAGAGAAAGTGGGTTTGAAAAAAGTAACAAGTGTAATGGTGGAAAATCATGTGGTGTGGTCTGAGCAGAACCACGTGACCAAAAAAGTCGCGCTGTAAAGTCCATCCTTTCACATTCCCCGCCAAATCTATCTCCTCTAAAATTTCCTCAGTAAATGCTCTTTGGATTCGGATTTTTTATTGTCCATTTTTTCTCTTCACCGACACATGTTTGTCTACAGATTACTCTTCCATATATATATATATATATATTTACCTTAAAGATGTAAATTGTCATTAATATTTCTAGTTTCTATTGAATAGAATTTTCGTAAACTAGTATAATGCACGATTTTTTTTAATATTAAAATAGCATCTTCATTCTATAAAGTCCACGAGAGATAATGAAATAGAGGTACAACCAATTCTGAATGCCGTAAATAGTAATCAATAAATCATTGCATTCTATTAAGAAACACAGCCAATTCCCAGCATTTGGTGTGGTTCTCGGGGTGTTTTGCCACTCGTTTTACAAGGAGGCCAGTTCTCACAAAGTGTACATTTGGGTCGTCCGGACCCAAATAAAAGGGAAACTTGAGTAGTTTTGTGTAAACATGGGTTCTCGGGTGTTTTGCCATGTGGGTTTTTTTTTTAAATTTTTTTCCAAGTTTAACCATTTTTTTTTTTTTTTTGTTTTTTTTTTTTTTTTTTCTAACTATTACTTATACCATTATATAAAATTTTGAAGTTATTATAGAAAATAATTTGTAGGTTATGAAAAATAAATGTACAGATTATTAGTGACACAAGACTAATTTAGTAACAATGATATTAATAAAACATAATATTATTTTATTGATGACATTTTTAAAAATTCTTATTTTCCAGGACATCGGGCTGGGTTAGGCTCAATCAAAAAAGGGTTGAGATTTGATTACCCGCTTGCCTGACTCAAATTAACATACCTAGTTTATGGGTCCGTTTAGTTCGTTCATTCGAGTTAAAATGTGATTTTATGTGAAAGTTTTTTTACTGTAATAAAAAAGTTAGATATGACTGTTATCGAGAGTTTTTTACTATGTAGTAAAATTTAAATCGGTGAAATGAACCTATATGTATCATACGGGAGCCTCTCCCCTTTTTCCAATCTAAAGGTAGTGGTGCGCTATTTGTTACTTCTTGGGCTAGAGCACCAACCCAATTATTATAAGTAACATAATTGGACAGAATACCTTCATCTCTGTTTCACTAAATATACTTACCTATTTGCAAAAGATTTAATTAATCCTTGGAAACTAATGGTGCTTATAAAGTAGCCGATCGACTTGCGGAATCAGCGGGGTAAAAGAGTTTTACGGTTTTTTTTTTTTTTTTTTTTTTTTTTTTTTTTAAATCAAAGGGTATACAAATTTTCTTTCCTCCCACGTGAAAGAACATTAATTATACATATGGCTGGTTCATGTCAAAGGAGTCACAGGAAGACAAGATGTGGAAAGCACATCAAGATTCAATATAAATATTTCACAACTTGGAAGAAGTATATAATATGATTGGGAGCTATATATACACACCCAATAAGACCAAAGCTTAGTTAGTAATAGTTAGGGATGGCAATTCGTGTCACGTGTCGTGTTTTGATCGTTTCTTTTTAAATTTACATTAACCTGAACACAACTTGTGACACGAAATTTTTTAAAAACTGCAATACAAACACGAACACGACCACTTTAAGAGTTGACACGACACGACCCGAAATGACCCGTGACACGAAATTGACATGTGAATCCGAAATTGACGCAAAAACTTTATACTTTTATTTAGTTTTTTACATATTAAAAATTATTTAAAATTCATAACACACTAAATTTCAATAACATCCATTGAAATTAAGCAAATAATAATATAAGACTTTGAGTATAACTATCATGATATCACAAGTTTATAGTAAAATTTAAAATATGAAATGAAAAATATATGTATTTTTTAATTTTTTACGAGTTTCGTGTCGTGTTTGGGTTAGGTGGGTCCAACCCGAAATTGACATATGTTTTTCGTGTCAATTTCAGGTTGACTCAAGTCTGATCCGAACCTCTTTTTTTAACCCTAACCCGTAAAATTTGTGTTGTTTTCGAGTCTATTGTGATCCATATTGCCGGCCCTAGTAATAGTGTACCTCAGGATCGTGTCCCTCTATACAATAACTGCTAGAGAGAGAGAGAGAGAGAGAGAGAGAGAGAGAGAGAGAGAGAGAGAGAGAGAGAGAGAGAGAGAGAGAGAGAGAGAGAGAGAGAGAGAGAGAGAGAGAGAGCATATAGTGCATGTGCCTCGCGTGAACTGTGTCACATGCAAAATATATATATTCATTAATATTGTTTGGTTTTGGATTATATTGAAGTTCATCATTTTCATGGAGGAATTTCATTTCTTGCTGAAGGAGAGACGACAGTTAGATAGTCTCATAAGCTACATCGCAGTACTTTCATTGCCAAGATGATATAAGTATCCTTTAAATTGCATGGTTTGTTGTAACGTTGATTATTTATTATCTTAAATTATATAGGGTGCCTGAGATTATTAATAATTATATAAGATTACAACCACGCAGAATGTTAATTAATTATGGATTATACTGAATAATGTTTTGTGCTTGATTTAGCATTGAATTGCACTGTAATACCTTTTTAATATTATGCATCTAAAAGTAACAACATATTTGTTGCAAAATATTAAACCTTTTCAAATAACAAAAAATTTAATTTATTTTAGGAATAAAATAAAAAAAATATATATATTTTTTGAGTGATATTAATTTTTTCTTTTTTCATAAGCGAATACTTCAACCCGAAAGCCACAGGAAACAAGAGCCACTAGGAGAAACCAAAAATAAAAGGGTTAATTTAATTTGTTTCTTAGTCCCGGAACTATAGGCTAAATTGCATTTTGGTCCATAACTTGTAAAGCATGAAAAATTGAATCCTTATATTATATTAAATTGTCCCAAATCTAATTCTTTTGTGAATTTGACTGTTAAAACATTGACGAAAAAAAAAAGGCACGTGAGTCCCATACAATGTTTACTGAGAGATAAGTGTTTAATTTCGCATGTTAGGGCATACTATAAAGAAAGCCCAGCTAAACAGCTTTCTCTGTGAGTTTTTATGGGCCGAAAAAAAAAAATTAATTTTGGATGATTTGATAAATTAGAGACTCGTTCTAAGACAGGCTAAGTCCAATCCTGCATCATAAATTATATATATTATAATTTTATATAAGATCCATGAAATTAGATCATACATGAATATATATAGACACCGAAAAATATCTCCATAATGCATATATTTATATATATGTAAATATATATATTTGGTTGGGAATACAGATCGTCAAATTTAGAGTATAGACGTTATGTGACAATGTCGAAGCAAAACCAGCAGCAAAAAATCAGTAGTCCATTTGCACGGCAATGCACGGAATTATGAAGCAAAATAAATAAATAACAAAAAAAAAAAAGGGAGAGAGAGGAAAATAGACAAAGACTTAAGATAAATTAAAATTAATAGGTCAATAGTTTACATAAGTTAATAAATAGGCTAAATTACTGTTTTTGTCCGTAACTTGTCTGGTTATGAAACATAACTTAATAAGTTATTCACGGTTTTTGTCCGTAACTTATATGACTATGAATCATAATTTGATAAGTTTGTCCATAACTTATCTAGTTATGTACCATAACTTGACAAGTTATGACCTATTAATTTTTATATATACTTTCTTAAACTTTTTATATTGCCTTATTTTTTACTATTAAAAAAAAAAAAAAAAAAAAAACAGAAGTCATGAATCTTGGACTTGGCCATGTTCTTGCATGTGAGCATGTTCCAACCTCACCTCCCCACATGGGCGTCCTTTTCCAATTTCATTTCAATTCGATCACCCCCACTAAATAATAATAATAATAATAATAATAATAATAATAATAATAATAATAATAATAATAATAATAATAATAATAATAATAATAATAATAATAATAATTTATCTCATTCTCACTCACTTTCTCTTTCCTTCCTTTTCTTTGGTGGATCTTGTAATTATTTCTCTCCTTATCTCTTATCTCTCGTCTTTTTTTTTTTTTTTTTTTTTTTTTTTTTCTACTTATGGAAAATAGATAAATACAAGTTTTAACAGGATTGGGTTAGCTAATTCAGTAGTAGTAGGTCAGCTTGATTCAAGTTAAGTCTATTTGCAAGTTGCAACAAGAACTTGATCTTTGATTATATCTTATTAATTATGCGGAAAATGAGAATTAGTTGGATCAAAGTAACAAGTAAATCTACATTAATATTCTTTTTAGGCTCAATTGTCGACGTTGATCCATTAGAAAATTCGTTGCGTAATGATGGAAGCTTCTTTATTAATTTACTTTTTAGTCAAAGAAATGGGAAGTTTCTTTTATTAATATGTGAGTTGATAACTATTAACTGAAGCCTTTAATTACTAGCTATAAAGTACCAATCTATATCTACTCGTAAAGTTATATATATATATATATATATATATATATATATATATATATATATATAAAAGTTGCAACTTGAAGAATATGCCTGAAAAAATAAAGAATTTATTCATAAATGCATGAAGTTAGATTTTTATCTTTTATTCTTGATAAATATTTTTTTATTAGTATAATTATTTAATTAAAAATATTACGAATAAAAAGTTAAAAATCATAACCCGCATTTTAAAGAGTATTTCTGGAAGATTATCCAACATACCTCTTCCAAGTTGTGCATTAATGGACTTGGGCCTTTCTATTTGATGTTCTAATATGGGCCATCATCACCTAATTTTGGACTTGGGAGAAAAGGAAAATAGGTTTTGAGATGAATTAAAATTTGAATGTTCTAATTAATAAATAGGCCAAATTATTATTTCCTAACCATTGAGTTGGTTTGAAAATGTTATTATTCATAATTGTCCAAACTTATCCATTAAACCATAACTTGATTTTAGGTTATAAATCAATATTGGCCTATTAATTTTTTTGGCCTATTTTTTTCTTAAGCTTTTCATATTGAAATTTTCTACTATTTCCGAAAAAATATTATACCATTAAAGATTTTAGGTTCAATATTGGCCTATTAATTTTTTTTTTTTTGGAGTAAGAAATTTAACATATTATTATTAATAATTTGATAGATATCATCAATAACGGGCATAATTTGATAGATTACTGTCTAAAATTTGACAAATTATTATCTATAATTTCTTATTATTATTAAGGGGTAGCTTATCACAATAAAATAGTAAAACTTTAAAAACTATGTGTTTAAGGGTCAATTTTTACAATTTTCTCAATCAAATTTGATTTTGGAAAGAAAATCTTGAGAACTAAAGGGACATAAAAAGAATTATATCATTTCTAAGTATCTTGCTCGCTCCTGAACTCTGCAGGCAAGTTCAGCCACCACCTCCGGGCCTGAGCTCTGCTCGAGCGTAGTCAGCCATCTTCCTTACTTTGCTTAGCTATTATTAGCATCCTGACCTCACTTCTCTTATAATATATTATAATATAATACGTATAGCCTAACAGCAATCTTAGGCCTGATTATGCCACAAGATGTAGGGTTTGAATTCTCCAACCCCAAATTCAGAAAAAAAAAAAGGCGGAATAGAGAATGACCCAATGCTTCTTTTGCCTATGCTGCTCATTCTAGGATTGTCATCCACAGTAGGGCTTGGTCCATCTACAGTTGGGCTTGAACATTGAATTGCACCAAACTGGGCCTGCTCATAGTGGGGATGCAGGTTGTCATTTGACCTTAACCTGAGAAAGTTAAAGATGTGTGCTACTTAACTCACCTTTTTAATATTGTGCTTTATTATTTGACATTTTACACTGAAAAAATTAATATATAAAAATAAAAAAGTGAGGACAGATATCAACATAAATCTTTTTTTTTTCAAAAGTAAAAATCTTTGTTTATGTTGCTTTACTAAAGTAGCGTTTTACATTTTCTTTATATATATATATATATATATATATATATATATGTTGAAAGAAGATGACATTACTTGGATGTTCTAGGTTTATTTCTTGTTTTTTTCTATCTCTCCTCAAAACTACTTGTCCTAGTTAGGTGACTGTAATTTTCTTCACTTATATCTGTCTCAGAATTGATAGTACTAGCATTATAACTTATGTGGCCAACATTTGTTTCTTTAGTTGCAAGCTTCTTCTTATTCTTAATTCTTATTTTCTCTTTCTATAACAAACATATTAATTAGATCTTTTTTTTTTTTGGGGGAGGTTGGAGATGTTATTGCAGGATACACAATGATTAGTGCACTAGCAGGGAGGAGCATGTGGGCTCTGCAAGCATTTGATAAAATGGGGGTTGGTTCTCTCACAATCCTCATAATTTGGCTTCACCCAAACAAAGAAATTTAAAAAATTTCACCAAATCGAAGGCTTCATTAGGTGGATTTGTCAGAGACCATTAATGGGACAAGTTGTTTTGTGACTGTGAGTGGCGGTAATTCATGAAAGGCCCTCTTCATGGGCCTCAGAAAATGACATGTGGGTGCATAATCCAAGGCCCTTTCACCCAGTCCTCTATTTGCTTTCTTCATTTTTTTTGTTTTTGAAAATAGTAGAAAATAGGTCAATATAAAAAGCTTAAGAAAGAAAATAGGTCAATTTTTAGTTATAGAAATTAATAAGTCATAACTTGTCAAGTTATGGTTCATAATCATATAAGTTATGGATAAATTTATCAAGTTATGGTTCATAACCGGACAAGTTATGGATAATTATGAATAATAACTTGTCAAGTTATGGTTCATAACCAGACAAGTTATGGACGAAAATAATAATTTAGCCTATTTATTAACTTATGTAAACTATTGGCCTATTAATTTTAATTCATCTCAAATTTTAGCCTATTTTCCCCCTTCTCCCTTTTTTTTTTTAATCCTCTTTTCAAATTACAGTTTCAATTTCACAACTAACAACCAAAAAAAAAAAGGACAAAATAACCCATTATTTGCAATTCTCAAATCCTTCTTTTTGGAAAAAGAAAAAAGAAAAAAATGAATCAACAAAATATATATTGGAAAAAAGAAGCAAAGATGAGTATAAGAGCTGTAGAAAGTTTGGTGGATAATTTTGATAAATATTTTTTAAAAGTATATAAGTTATAATTTTTATTTTTTATTTTTGATTTATAATTTTTTTAGTTAAATAATTACATTAATAAAATGATATTTATTAAGAATAAGATATAAATATTTCGATTTATGCACTCTCAAGTAAATTCTTTATTTTTTATTTTTTAAAGTTTGTTTAGTTCGATAATTAGAATTAAGATGTAATTTTATGTGAAATCTTTTTACTGAAATAAAAAAAATATATGTGGTTGTTTTAAAAAAAGATTTGATATATTAAAAATTAAATTTTAAAGTGGAATGGATAGAATGAATAAAATCTTAATTAAAAAGCCCAACTCCAATAGAGATGAGAGATTGTTGTCATTTTTCTCTCCGGCAAGTTGGCAATCCTTTTCAAAGCTTAAACTTTCTTACATGCAAAGGGTCTTCGTGTGCAGTATATTTAATGATCGTTCCATCAAAATGTCACATCAGTTAATTTTGTTTTTTGTTCCATTTAAAAAAGATTCAATTTTTTTTTGAATTCTTTTGTCACAATTGCCACTGTAAAACAGTTAAAACTTTTTTGTTGTACGTATCATAGAAGCAAGTGTTATTCTTATGTCAGTTCCTCACTATTGAGGGGCAACACAGCACATGCAAGTCTGCTTGAAAGTTTTTCGAAACTACAAAAGAGGAACCTAAGAGACATTGCTTTTTGGTGACTCAATTCAATTTTGGGCTTAATTGTGTAGTTGGAACATAATTTATGGAAATTGAAAATCTCTCTCTCTCTCTCATGATGGTGAATTAAACACTCAAAAAGCACTTACTTGGTTGACTGAAAATAGAGCAAGCCATGTGAAAACATGTGAATTTTTGCAGCCTTTTTTGGCTAGGAAAATACAATAATGAGAAAAAAGTAGATTTTGAGGTTGAATTAAGCATAGAAGAAGTAGTTTTATAAGCCATGAAGGCTGAAGAGAATTATTATATGTACACAGCATAATGTCTCAAGTTTTAGTAACATTATAAATTTTTGTACACACTGAAATTGGAAAGAAAATGATGAGAGAAAAAAAAAAAAAAAAAAAAAAAAACCTCAACGTTGAATGAAAAAAGGGGGAAAAAAAAAAAAATGAATAATTAGAGAAGACTCAGCAACCCAGCTGCTTTGAAAAGACTCTTTCTATTTCTCTCCGGGCCAGCCTTGCAGGTGATGGTGCAAGATTTAACGCCATTACTTGGATTGCAATATCCACTTATTAAAACGGCCTTTAAACAACAACAATAAGAAGAAGATTTTCTATATTTCATTTCACCAATATTCTTGAGTCCTAAATTAACTACAACATTGCACAGCATTTCTCAGACTGTCACGCAAAAGCTATATATCTCTGAATTTCGTCTCAACCCATTATTCTGTCGTTTCTAGGGAAACCAAAGAAAGATTTTTCTAAATCTTACCTCTTAAGAAGAGTCCCACTTCACAATTATCAATATTGTGACATTTTGATATTTGAACTTTCAATATTTACAAATTACTCTCTGAATTTATGTTTTTCTTCTCTCTCTTATAGTTTTGATTAGTGTTAGAATTTTAGACAAGTTATCTCGACCGATTGAAAAAATTGAATTTGAGCCCAACACCTAAACCTGCCCGTTTGAGTCCGAAAATACTCTTGAACGGGCTGCGGGCTTGGTTTTGGCTACTCGAGCCCGCCCGAATTGCCTGAAAAAAATATTTTTTTATTATATATTTTTAAATTTTTTTAATATTGGACATATATATATATATGATATAATATACTATTATTTAATAATTGTATTTGTATATAAATAATTATTAAGTTATTTTGTGTTAAAATTATATAAAAACTAAAATCAACACACACTATTAACGCAATTTAAAAAATTAATTTTTAAATTTATAATTTATGATTGTCTCATTAAAAATTTTACCATTTAAAACCCAATTGAGATAAAAACTTAGTAAGAAAAAAAGAGTGCAATCATTTTGTGATGAATTACAAATTTTACAAACTTACAAATAAATATTACAATTACAATGTCCAAAGAAAATAAATATTTACAAGTTACAATTTAATTTGAAACTGAAGGATCGTTTTCAAAGTGAAATGTTAATCTATTAAATTCATCTTGTAAACGTTGATCGGCACGATCCCAATCCTTAATGCACACCAAAGCTTTAACAATGTCCCTTTGCAATGCGTTTCGGCGTTCCTCAAGTATTCGTCTCGTTGTACTGAAGGCTTGTTCGGATGAAACAATGGAGACTGTGATCGAAAAAATATTCATTATCATTTGAGTTAGGACTGATCAAGTTAATGCTCGTGCCCTCCACCATTGAACTAAATCAAACAATTCTCCACTACTGTCGACTGCTAAGTATTATATAATTATAAGTTGAGTTCCATCTTATAGGCATATCTAGGGCTAATGCTCTAGGAGTTAGATTTAGTGCTTGTAAGAACCTAAACCAATCTTGTTGTCTTGAGTTATTACCCTGAATCCATGCAATACTATCTCTAATTACTTTTATATGAATAGCCATTGATTTTAAACCATATCTAACTATTAAATTAATTACATGGCTTGCACAACGTTGGTGAAAAACATCACCATCACCGAATAAACTTAAATCATTTTTGAAATATTCAATTGCTTTAGTATTTGCACTAACATTATCTAATGTTATAGCCATCACTTTATCTCTTAATCTATATTCATCAATTATATTTAACATTATATTATAAATTAAATCGGCGCTACATGATCCTAGAATAAATTTAAAAGCTAATATTCTCTTATCTAACTCGAAGCCTTTAAAGTAATGTCCGGTTACAGATAAATAATCTTTGTTGGCAATGGCAGACCAAATGTCTGCCATTAACGTAATGCAACCGCTAGTAGAGTGTAGAAGGTTTATTAATGCTTCTTTTTCTTGTTTAAATACTTTTAACAAATCTTTCCGAAGAGTAGTTTTTGAAGTAAACTGTACATTAGGATTATGTACAACTTTAATATATCGTTGCCAATTAGGATGCTCTACAAAACTAAGTGGTTGATCTAATGCAGCTATCATTCGCACAACTTCCATACGATCTACTTGCGGATTGTATTTCCAATTGGTTAGACCACCGGTTGCGTGATAAAAAGATAATTATGTTTGACGGAGTTCAACTCCGCCAGTTTGGCCATGCTTTTGAGACACTTTTCGGAGTGTCTTCTCAAGTGTGTTGTGCTGTGAATAGTGTCACCTTGTAATTTAGAAAAAAAAATATTTACATTGAGTTATGTGTTAGTGTTACCGTCATTGTTGACCTCCTCAATTATGTCGAAGTGCTCCCAAACTGTTGTTGTACGCTTGCATTTCCTAGGGCTGTAAGAAATCACCCCGAACCCGACGAACCCGGCCGAGCCGAGCTGACCCTACCCGAAAATCACGGGTTTCTAATTTTTTATTTAATTTTTGGTTTTAATTATGCCTAACCCGCCTTTCTCTTGTGTTGTGTTCAAAGTAGGTGTCCAACACTTCAAATTTTACTTTTAAAAAAACTTTATGCATTTAAACTATTAACTTATTTATGTTTTGGATTCATTGAAAAAATGCTTGTATGCCATAGTTGTTGAATTAGGACATTCTTTATTTATATTGGAAGTGTTTGATTTTAAAGTGAGTGTTTTAATTGTTCACCTTGCATTTAGACCCCCTCTTAAAGGAAATACATGTTTTGTTTGATAATGATTTCTTTTATAACAAGCACAGATTAATTGATTAAAAAGTAATCATGTGGTCCTTGAGATAACCAACTCGAGTAACCCGACCCTACCCGAGGTCACCCGAAAGGTTACGGATTTGTAGACTTAAGAGAGTGTCGCCCCAAATTTTCTCAACCCTGTTGTTTTTTGGCTCAACCCTACCCTACCCGGCCGATTTACACCCCTACAGCATTTCCTCTTGGAACTTGCAACACTTGCAGTAGTACTTGCACTTGCCTCTCCTCCACACCCACTACCATTGCGACCACAACCTCCACTACGTTCACCACAACTCAGATTTACAGGTTCCTTAGTTGGTTGTGTTTGCGATTTCTGCGCAATAAATTCGTTAATAGGAAATTGTCTTTCCACATTCTGTTGGACTTAGGCATCAATAGGAATATCAGCATAATCAAAAGAATCCATTATATAAAAATTGTGAGAAAGATTTGAGAGTGAGAGCTTTAGGATATTGTTTAAGTTTTTAGAAAAATTGTGAGAGATATTTGAGAGATTTTGAGAGATTGAGAGAAATTGAGAGAGTTTGGGTGAGGAAAATGTTTGGGGATGAGGGGCATTTATAGGGAAATTTTTGAGTTAAAAATTAAATTTTTCCCCCCAAAATTCGGATCCAATGGCTACTTTCAAATTCGACAGGGTGGGTTTGGGCCGAAAATCGGGAAACGGTAAGAAAAAGAATCGTTGGAGGTCGGGCTCTTGGGTGGCGGGTTGGGCAAAAATTTTGAAAAAACTAGCCATTGGGAGGGCGTCGGGCTCAAATTCGGGTCGGAGGGAAAAAACTAAAAAAAAAAAAATCGGCGGTCAACGGTTGCGATGGGCAAATCGACGGCGGGCTTCCGTCATGGTGTTATTTTTCGGGCAGTCCGAGCCTACTCGTGTGCATGGATGAGTGGCCATGGGATCCTGCCCACCGAGCCTGAAAAATTCAGGCCTCGAGCAGGCCCACCAACCCAAAGTTTCACCATTAGTTTTGATTATCGACATTAAAATTGATATAAACTTTCTGAAATTTAATATGAACAATCACATCTCTATAACATAATATAATAACCGAAAATTTTACATAAATAGTTATATTAAATACAAAATGTCCTAATTTTTAATCGACTTTAACGATAATCAAGTAGTGAAGGGAATATTTTGCACATACATTATGTAACTATTTAAATATTTATCAAGTGAAAAAAAAACATTTATTTTGTGGCTGAGAAGTACATTTTATACATTAATATAATGGCTGAAGTAAAAAAGTAGAAAAAAGATTTGAAGTAAGAAAATAAGAGAATAGATATTACCCTTTTATCAACTTATTATAATTTATAAATTACAAAATATGGATACGCTACTGAGTTGACATAATATACTTTTGCTTATAGATGCATTTTTTCTTTTTTTTCTACTCTATTTATTTGAGACTTTCTCGGTAGGTCTCTTTGTGAGTAGTCGGTAAAATTAGTTTCTAATATGCAAATATGTTTAAAATCATATTAAATTAAAAAAATTACAGATTTAATAACTGAAAAATAAAAAATTATTAATAGTTTATTTTTTCTTATCATAGTAGAGAAACTCCCTCATTTTTCTTTTCTTAAAAAATCTTTGACTAAGTCAGCCGTATTCATGTTTATCAACAATATGTGATCTAACTGCTTTAGCTAGCCATAAAACAGGTTAATAAAAGGGAAATCCAATCTAGCAGTAGCTACAGGTGGACATATTGATTGGTATAAAGTGATCACTTTTTCAACTTTGGACACTATGATTTTTAATGGTCATTCTTTATCATTCTTCAAGGCCGGAATTGAAATTGATTGTAGTCAAGACACTATAATAATTTGATGTTTACGGCTTCCAATTTCTATGTTTTGATTTAACGGATCCGAGGTTTGCCAAGGACAAGAAACTACAATCCTACAGTAATAACCAGTACATGTCATTTCATGCAGCAAAAAAAAAAAAAAAAAAAAAAAAAAACAGTACATATCGTTCAAGTGTTCGACCAATGGGTGAAATCTTGGTTAAGAACCAGCACCTTTTGTGACATGTCACATATCTTTGTAGTAGATCTAGTGGATGATTTTTGTCATTCTTTTTTGTTGCAAAAGGAGACAATAAAAGCTAACGCCTAAAGTGTTATTCTTGGAGATCTCATCAGTTGGTTAGGCTAATGGTTTTATTTATTTATTTTTCAAAATTCTACCATAGTATGTTCTTTTTAGTTTCGTATGAAAAATATCAACCAACATAAGTTTATTTATAGTTTTTTTTTTTTTCGTACATTTTTCATTTGATTTTAATTGAGTATAACGTTTACAGTCATGCAATATGGTAAAAGGCACCTTAAAAAAAAAACTTTGGTAAGTTATAAAAAAAGAAAACCTAGCCAATATGACATAGTTTTTTATTGTTAAATTTTCATCATGTAAATTTAAGCCTCGTTTAGTCCATTAATTTAAATTTTTAATTTGAGTTGAGATGTAATTTTATATGAGAGTTTTTTACCGTAGCAAAAAAAGTTAGATATGAATTTTTATAAGAGTTTTTAACTGTAGTAAAATTAAAATTAAAAACTCGAATTGATGAAAAAAATAAACACGGCCTTAAACTTTTATAGTTTGTTTAATATGATATAATTTTAATGTGATCTAACAGTTAAAAACAATATATAGATTTAATCTGATGGTTAGAAAGCACGTCTTATTAATATGGTATTTTTTCAAATCCTGTCACCAAATACTTTGTTTTTTTTTTTTTTTTTTTTTTTTTTTTTTTTTTTTTTTTCTGAATTGAATACAAACTATTTCATGCAAGAATAATGGTACGGCCAAAAATATTGATCGTACCATGCAGCACATTGATTAATCATGATTTAACGTCTAAAATATGTGTCGCACGGTTCGATTAGTTGGATTATGTACCTCGGTTTCTTTATTTACCTCTTTGTTAACAAAGTGAAAAAAGAAATTCTTTTTTTTTTTAAAGAAAAAAAAATACCGATAATTTTTTACTTTTTAATTGTTAGATATATATTAAAAATTATCTAGTTTACATACTTTTTTAATCTGATAAATTTTAATCATATTCAACTATCAAAAACTGACTTTACTAATAAGCCGACCTACCAGAGAAGGTCCAAAAAAAAAAGTGTACATAACCATGATACTCTGCTGATATCAAATCTTTAAGACTTTCTCTGGTAGGCTTTCTTGATGGTAGTACTAATTTCTGACTGTTAGATATGATTAAAATCACGTCAGATTAAAAATATATATAAAATAAATAATTTTTAATACAAATTTAACAGCTCAAACTAAAAAACTACTAATAGTTTATTTTTTCTGATCATAATATATATAGAAACTCTCCAAAACTTATAGCCCTTTATTTATTTTTTTGTTTCGGATATGGTGATGAAAGAAAAACCAGATAATGGAAGTGAGACGTTTTGACGACACTTTTTTCTTCACTGGATGTGAACCAAAATATTTATTTAGAAATAATAATATTTATCAGAAAATAAATTGGATCATCACACGAGACTCTCTTGTTTGCCTGTCATAAATTTAGTTATATATATATTTTAAAAATTACAGTTTTACTGTATCTGGATGTTTGTGGCAAATGAATCGAACACGTTTTGATTAATGAGGTGGAAAATTTTAGAATATAGTACAAACGATGATGTTATTGTCTTATTGATAGAGGACTGAATAAAGAAACAGGATTGCAAGGAAACTCAAACATTAACGACGTTCCATTTAACAAGTTAATCAACGATATATGCTTAAAGTCATAAATTAGAGCACTGATTTGTAGATGAAATAACGAGTGATTAGTGTTAAGTCATAAATAACGGCCGAGATTATTAGGATTAAGCTGGGAATTCTTCTAAATTCCCAAGCCTTTAAATAGGGATGAGTATGAGGAAAAATGCTTTTCCTATCTTCAACTTTAGAATTTTCCTATGCTGATCTCTTCCCTCTTTCGAAACATTATCATGTTTTTTTTTAGTAATTAAATTCTTTGTTAGAATTTGAATAAATTAAAACTATAAACAATTAAAATAAGGATATTTTATTATTAATATTGGTAATAGAGTGTTTGAAAAAAAAAAAAAGGAAAGAAATAATAATAATTCTCCTCCATTCAGCCTAAATTCTAACATGTTACAAACTTTAGGTTCCAATTGTAAAACTAATTTTTCAGAAGACACAGAATTGTACTTGTAGCAAAAACACAAAGCGACTGTGATATATTTTTGCGACTCATAAAATAATTCTTTTGAGTTTCTTCATTAGAAAAGTGTATATATATATATATATATCTAGCTAGTCTTTATTTTAAAGTAGGAAAAACTGGCATGGCTGGGTTTTGAATTAAAAATACGAATAACAAGAGTTAGGAAATTCAATTTCATATTCCAAAAAATTCAAGAATTAATTTCCGGAGGTATAAATAGCTGAAAAGTTCACCGTTTGAAGGGAAGTAGAAGTTGCTTATTGTATATTATTTGGATTTTGAAAAAGATTTAGAGAAAAAACAATATTTTTACCCATAAGCTATCCCAAGGATCTATCAATTTTTTGAAACAAAAAGTATCAAATAAAAAGTATTAAATTTAAGATATCTTGACGTAGATGCAATGATTCAAGACGTCTCATAGCAAAACGGTTCAAGACTTTATTTTATTGGCAAAGTGTTTTTTTTTTTTTTTTTTATTATACTATAAAATATATGTATAAAATACATATAATACATATTTTCCTTCATTTTTTTCCCCCTTATGATATTTTGTTAGTTTGTGACAATTTGACAACACGCGAACTGGAATTAAAACAGCAACATTAACATCAAAAGAGCTGCAGAGCTTCTCCATTCGAGTAACAGAAATGAATTCCATATGGTTAGAGAAAGAGGACAAAAAAGATAGGATTACTTTGAATGGATAGGAATTATGGGTCACAAGCTCCAAAATATGGGGGAAATTGACCAGTCGAGTATGGCAGCTGAATAAGTTAATTGTTTCACAATTAATTTACACAACTATATAACATATGCATATATATATATATATTCTCTTACATCCCATATGGACATGATGATTAATTAAACCGAAAAATAATAACAATCACAAAAACAAAAATGCAGCTGGTACAGCGGGTCCTCGGTGGGTCAATATGCCCATTAACAACCCTAGTTTGTGCACTCAATTTTTCTGTAACAAAGTGGAAAATCCCATAAGTTAACAATAAAAAATCTCAATTATACATATATAAATCGTGTCAGTCATTACTTAGAGACGTTTGATTCATGGATTAAAATCATGTAATTAAAATCATTTTTAATTTACATGTATTTTTTATGAGAGAAAACACTGTAGCGAACCATGAACCATGATTCAAATCATGGTTCACCAGCTTGTTAACACTTCAAATTAGCTTCACATTTAAAAAAAAAAAAAAAAAAAGAGCACTTAATATAATAGATCGCTTAATTAACATATATTTGTGATTGAGGAAAAAGAAAGTTTACTTGTATACATATGGAAAGGAAATTATAAATCGATCCTAAAATTCAAGGCATGCATTATTATATATATATAAAAAAAAATGGAAACACATTGCTAGCTAGTTCTAGGTGGTTAATATGTGGCAGTCACATATAAATATGGTAAAGGAGGCAATTAATTACTGAATATTCCAATTTAAAAGAGATATAAGTAATAGAGATATAAGTAATGCATAAAAAAAAAAGACATGGTGTTCGCAAAAGATATATAATAGACCATGAGAATTATCTTGCATTTCTATTGTGGAGCTAAATGAAATTGCTCTAGCAATAATAGAACAGTAGGGTCAAATTTTTATTTATTTATTATTATTATTTTTTTCTTGTGTTTTAAATTTGTGATGAGGCCATGGCAGATTATCATTATCATAAAATCATGTGATACAGTTATATAATTATGTAGGTTCGTCTTCTTGAATTACAAGCCAAGTTAAAGGCTATGCCATACGTCTTTTCGGTTGAAATTGAATTGTTGGGAGCTCCGACTGTCCCCTATGCTACATATGCATATATAACAAATTTGCACTATATAATTATTAATGAAATTTTGTGGTAGGGTATTAAATTTATTTTTTTGACTGTCCGATTAAAAAAAAATATAATCATTTGACCTTAATGAGAATAAATTATAATTGTATCAAATTAAATAAAGTGTGACAATTATAGTGAAAATTGTCTTATCGGTGAGGTATTTTCATACCATATCAAAGAATTTTCGTAATTTTTATATGAAAAAGAGGTTAGAGAAGAGAAAAAGGTTGATAAAAACAAACTGTATGACATGAAGGAAGCAATATCAATGGCAGATTTTACACTGAATTGATTCTCTTTTATGCTGAATGATTGTATTTATGTAAACTTCCATTATTGGTTTGGTAGGGAACTGCTTATGTCTGTAGGTGTAACATCTGGCTAGCTTGTTAATTGATTGATGCTGTATTTTCTATATATCTTCAATGGTCTAAATGATTTGGGTAGATGAGCTTTCACATTGTGCCTGTCTCTCTCTCTCCTCCCCCTCTCTCTATCTCTCTCCTCCCTCTCTCTCTCTCTCTCTCTCTCTCTCTCTGTGGGATGGTGGGAGGTGGTGAAGGAGTAGTGTGGTGAGAACATGCAGCATAATTCTCAATGCTATTGACTTGGGAACTTGCATTTTTCACTTTCAAGCTTTTAATCATTTGATGTAGGGCTGAGTTAATTTTTATTTTAACCCGGTTTTCTCAATTATATAGGTTTTATTATATTGTAGCGAACAGTGAAAACAACAAAAAAAAAAGCCCATTATTTTCTTGTTGGCAAGCATGGGTAACACTTTAGTCTCTATCTTTCTTTTTATTACTTTGTAACTCTTTTTGAGTAATTTCTAATCATGATCTCGATAAGTATTGACCTCCTTGTTGATTTCAACCCAAATTGCCATATAAAAGTAAGCTCATGTAGATAGCTAGCTACTACCTAGACACACTTCAATCTCCATCTTCTGTTTGGGGTTAAAAAAAAAATTACTGAATTTATTTTATAAAGTGAATTAATTTAAATTTTTACTCTTCACTTTTGATTAATATTTTTTTGACTGATATAATTATTTAACTAAAAAATATTAATTAAAAATAAAGAGTAAAAATTTAAGCTTGTACACTTTAAAAAGTATTTGTCTTTTTTTCTTAAAAAATGTATATAACTTGATTGGTACAAATATAATACTTTGTTTTGGTATAGATGTTACGCATAATTTGCCTTTGTTTGAAACATATTAGGATCAAAAGTAATTCATTATACTTGACAAATGACTTATAACACATTATTAAGATTAATTTAATGCACTTTTAATCATTTAGGGTTTGTTTGGATTGGTTTTAAAAAAGTTACTTTTGACTTATTTAATTTAAAAGTTACTTTTAAACCTGTTTGGATGAACAACTTTAAAGTGTTTTTGACTTTTTTAAGCACTTATAGAACAAGTAATATCTTTGATGCTTATAAAAAGCCTTTTTTAGTTACATTTTTAACATTTTATTTGTGAACAATAAATTAAATATTCATTTATATCCTTTTATTACATTATTTTTTTTTAACAATAAGTGCTTTTGAGTTTTTTACCAAACAGATTCAAAAGTTATTCTTAGATATAAAAATACTTTTACAGACATTATTCAAACACTAATTAAAAAGCCTCAACTTATGTTTATTTTCTTCTACTACTTAAAAATACAAACACATGCTATCAGAAACGGCTCTTAGTCATGACCATATTAGTTTATTGGATTCTAAAGTTACCTTGCCGATCTGTAGAGGGGAAAAAAAAAAAAACACAAAGACAATCATTCTCTTTTCAATGTTATAATTAGTAGTAACTTGGTATTGATTTACCCTACAAATGCCCTTTGATTTTTCATTTTGTTGGAACACAAAACCCCTTGATAAAGTACTATTAGTTTATGTTTAGCAGGAAAAAAAAGTACTATTAGTTTATGCCTATCCTTTTACCAATTGTAAAATATGAGCAGGACATAGCTTTCACCAGATTATTAAAAGATATCTTGGATCAAACACAATTATATTTATTAGTTTGAAACGGTTCTTCTACGATACCCCCTCTAGTAGTAATGTAAGTTTTTTGTCGTTACATCTTGTTAAAATCATATTGAATAATATAAAAAAGACTTTTTTTTGGTAAGTCAGCCTATTAATAAGTCTAATTACTTTTGATTATTGGATCCGTTTAAAATCATATTAAATTAAATAAGTATGCACAACATACATTTTTTGATACAAATTTGACAGTTAAAAAGTAAAAAATTATCGGTATTATATTTTTCTAATCTTAATAAAAAAACTCTAAAAAAGAATAAAATATATAATTTCTGATACAAATCTAATGATACCACTAGTTAATTTTTCATACTCTACCAAATGAATCTTCTTTAAAAAGAGGGTTGAAGTAATTACTTTTATTTTTTTTGATTTATTATTTCTAAAAGAGGGTTGAAGTAATCGTCAAACAACAAAATAAGGTTTTTTTTTTTTAAAAAAAAAAAAAAAAAATTAGGTGGTGATCAGGTGCTCTGTCCTTGTACCTACAGCCCAAGAAGTTGAGGACATACGGCTCTCAAAGCTCCAATTTGGGTCGCAGGGTCATGGCTCATGGGGTTCCCACCAAATAAATCTGATTAACAAAGTCAGAAAATATAAATATATGTGTGTGTGTGTGTATATATATATATATATATATATATATATATATATATATCTAGTCTAGGCACTCCAAAAGCAAAAAGTTATGCCGGTCTATTTTCATCAACACTGTTCCTTGGTCCACGCTAACAGTCTAGAATACTCATAATCAACTTATTACACATTCCCTTTTTCCCCAACATTAGACCCCATGTTACCTTATTTTTAGTCTTTTTGAAAGTATTAATTACACACTAAGGCAGAGGCTTAGTTGAGCTAAACATCAAGACTTTTGGATTAGCCACTTTCAGAAGTAAGCTAATCAAGCTTTAAATGAAAGGCAAAAAAAAAAAATTGGTCCCCAACCCCATCATTATTATTACTTTTTTGTCTTGAAAAAAGAAAGAAAAAGAAACTAATGTCAATAAGATTGTAGAATTTATGCCCGAATCCGATATCCATCAATGAAGGATTGATTTTTTTAGATATACCTGCCATAAATATGAGGATATAGTATTAGAAGACACATGGCTATTTAATTTATGAATTTAAATTTTTAATTTAAATTGATATATGATTTTATATAAAATTTTTTTATTATAATAAAAAATTAAATATAATTATTTTTTTTAAAAATTATTATAATAAAATTTAAATTATAAATTTAAATCGATAAATTTAACGGAATCATAAATAAAGAATAAACTTTATATCTATAAATTTTACAACAAAAAAATCTGTTTTTTTCTTTTTCTTTTTACATTTTACAAAAAAAGGAGGGTTTTTTTTTTTTTTTTTTTTTTTTACCAAGAAAGCGCTGTAAAGTGTAAAAGTAAGCCAAATTTTTGGCAGTCAAATTAGAAGGAAAAAAAAAAAAAAAAAGAGTCACCAGTTGAAAGTACAGGGTACTGCACCACACACACACACACACACACACACAAAAGCTCTTACCATTCTTCTCATAATTAAATTCAAGGATTGTGAGTTTCAATGCAAACGGTTGTGTCTCACACGCCCTTCCATGATTAAACCTTTGCCCGCTAACATGATTGGTCCGATGACGTCATCGCCTCTCCAAATTCCGCTTAATCAAAGCTGCTTTGAATTATTAAATTTACAACAAAGAAAAAGAAAAAGAAAAAGAAAAAATGAAAAAAAAAAATAACGTTAATTTACAACAAAGTCAGTGCAGTGCAAAACCCCAAGTCTATCACCGTTACCGTGGTCAGCACCGTACCTTAAAATTACCTCCTTCTTACCGCTTTCGTCTTTTTTTTTTTTTTTTTCTTTAACGGGTTGTTTAAGGCTGACAAAGTATTTATTAATCTAAGCCTAAAAAAGACGAGTATTTATTTAATCCAACGAAAAAATTAACCTGAACGCGGAGTGCCACGTGGCGGGCCGTGGCGTGCATGTCTAATTGTAACGCAAACAGTCGCCACGTACAATTTAATTATAACACAGTCATCCGACAGGACACTTTAATAACGTGTTAATTATGATTATTTGTTCGACAACCGGTCGTACTTCATGCATTAGTCTCCAATTGTCTGAAAGCGTAGGCAATGGGCAGGACACGGACGGAAGCGTAATACTTGAGGGATTCCGAGGTTATTTTAGTCCTGATAAAAAGTACCACCCTGCCAGTTATTTTGCGGATACTCTCTCTCTCTCTCTCTCTCTCTCTCTCTCTTCTCTCTTAAATTAAAAAAAAAATAAAGAATTCTTGAAGCGATGTCGTTTTGTATTTGACATAAAAAAGAGGTTCTCAGACAAATCCGTTCAACGTCCGAAAATTCTCTCAAGCCGACAAAGATATTTTTAAATCCCGTACCAATTTAAATTTTATTATAATAATTTTTTTAAATAATTATATTTAAATTTTTTACATAAAATTATATTTTAATTTAAATTAAAAATTTAAATTAACGAACTAAATAAATTTTTAATTTTTTTTTAAAAGAGTAGTGATGCTCAAAAATATCATAAAGCCTCATTCATTTCATTGTTTGAGTTTAAAATTTAAATTTTATTAATAAAATATTTTTAAAAACAGTCATATTTAATTTTTTTATTACAGTAAAATTTTTTTACATAAAATCACATTTCAATTTGAATTAACGAACTAAAATGAACCATGAATTTAGACAAATTCACCATCTCTGTGGTTAGAAGACCAATTTACCAGAAGCCAAGGACTTCTTTTACCAAGGGCACAGTCGTATGGTGCACTGTTGGTGAAGGGTAGTTGCGTCTTTTCAAACGGATAGGAAATAATACAAACGTGATGTGTGCTTCAAACGGATGGTATATCTTTTTTTGACAAATATAAATAAAATTTGAAAAGAAAAAGAAAAAAAAAAGGAAAAAAAAGTTAAGACTGTAAAAGCGGTACAGGCCTGCAACTTGACAACATTAAGATGGGTTACAGTCAATGACTCAGAAATTTGCAGAGTCCCTTCCAGCTGGTGATTACTACATCGCTCTCTTCTCTTAGAAATTGTTATTTATCAATAAAGGCTTTACCGAGTCAACTCGTCCCTTTTTAACCGAGTCATAATTGCCTGAAACCGAAAATCCTGTTTTATTTTTTTTTATTTTTTAATTATGGTTTAAGTAAAGCAGAGTCAAAATACGGGAGGTGTAAATTGTAACATGTAGTGGTGTTAGAAAAACACCCAAAGGCTAATAAGCACACAGGGAGGGTCAAATTGTCTCCCCCATAGCTTAAAGGGAGGTATATTTATTACAACACAAACATCTAACCCCAAGTGAGGTCAGAAACTTAACCATGGATTAGAACCAGGGTTAAAAACCCAAGTGGTTAAGAAGGACAACCACAAAACCAAAGATTTTTATTATCAACAATCATCACTGCTCATCATCATCATCATCATCATCATCAACAACAACATCTCCTCCTCCTTCTTCCTCTTCATCCTCCTCGTCAAACTGAAAAAAAAAAAAAAAAAAAAAAAAAAAAAACCCACCATTTCTTTTAACCTTTTTCTCTTCCAAAACACTTTCTTCTTAATCTCTAAGAGCTCATTTCTTCTTTCTCTATGAACGGTCTTGGTCATATTTATAACCCTCAAAAAGACCTCTAATAATCCTACCAACCCCATAAAAGCAAACACTTTTTGTTTTTTTTAAAGAACCCTAGATGTTTGAGCCATGGAAATAGCCTCCCCAACAATCACCGCCACCACCGCCAACGTCACAGCTGCAGGCACCACAAAATCCCCAGAAGCCGAGAGCGAGACTCCGACCCGGATCCAATCCGCCAAGCCCTTGTCGTTCAGCAACGGAGTACTGAAACGCCACCACCACCATCACAACAATCACCACCACCACCACCACCACGCCGTCGTGGTGACGTACAGAGAATGTCTGAAGAACCATGCGGCCAGCCTCGGCGGCCACGCCCTCGACGGCTGCGGCGAGTTCATGCCCTCCCAACCGCCACCCCCGCCGACCCCACCTCCCTCAAATGCGCAGCCTGTGGCTGCCACCGCAACTTCCACCGCCGTGACCCCGACGATCCTCTCCCCACCACCACCACCAACCCTTCCTCCGCAGCCGCCGCAACTCACGTCATCGAATACCAACCCCACCACCGTCACCACCCCCCGCCGCCACCCAACCGCAGCCCCAATTCCGCCTCTCCGCCGCCGATCTCCTCTTCCTACTACCCCTCCGCTCCCCACATGCTCCTAGCTCTCTCCACTGGAGGAGCCGCGCCCCAAGATAACCATAACCATAATCATCTCGCAGGAGTGGGACCCACGGGTGCTGCTGCTGCTGTGGCGGCTGCTCCTCCTGGCGTCATTACGCCGAGCTCGAGCAGCCGGAAGCGGTTCCGGACGAAATTCAGCCAGGATCAGAAGGAGAAGATGTGCCAATTCGCGGAGAGAGTCGGGTGGAAGATGCAGAAACGGGACGAGGAGCTTGTCCGGGAGTTTTGCGGCGAAATCGGAGTCGACAAGGGAGTTCTCAAAGTTTGGATGCACAATAATAAGAACACTTTTGCGAAGAAGGATCACAATAACAATAATAACAGTGTTAATGGAGGTCCGAACAGTATTTTGGAGCAAACCCACAACAACAACAACAACAACAACAACAGTATTAATGGCAATAACAGCAACGACACCACCAAAGGCGACGGCGATGGCGACGACGACGACAACGACAACATGGAGGATGATCCAAACCACTACGATCAAGATCACCGTCATCACCATGGTGGTGGTGGAGCGGGACATCATGTATCGACTAATGGGTCTTCATCTTCATCTTGATCCTTTTGGAGATAAAATTAATAAGGTCATGTTAATTAGATAGAGTAAGAGACTTTGGTATTAAATTTTAGTTGTTTCTTAATTTACTCCTTTTTCTTTTTTTCTTTCTTTGTTTAGTGTTAATTAATGAGATCATTACTTTGTTGAGGATATAACATGCGAGCGATTGAATGATGCAACCCCAAAAGAAAGAGAAAAAAAAAAAAAAAAAAGACCTTAATTTTGGGTATCTAGTTTTTAATTTTCTCATAATTAATCTCTTTAATTTGAGATTTTGTTGCTTGGGGGATGCTGGTCTTGGGAGTTCAATTATCATTTTGTACTCGGACTGTTTTACTGGTTTTCTTTCTAATCTGGACCAGGAAATTTGAGAGAAGAGAAGAAGAAAAAAAATGAAAAAGAGAGCATCTTTTTATTTTTTTTTAATTTTATTCCCTTGTTAATAATAATTTGCTTCGAATTAGCCGTGCATGTTTTCTTTTTTCCGTTGTTTTTTTTTTTTTTGGCTCAACTTTCAGTCGGCAAGGAGGAATGAAAATTTCTGAATCTAACGTCTTATCAGAAATGATTTCTATATTTTTTTTCGCCCGCTCTTTGGTGTTGTGTTTGTCTGAGAGAAAGAAGCAGAAAGTGTTGCTGCTTCTAATGGGGGTGGTTGCAAACATTATTCTAGTTTATCCCAACTAGCTTTACACAATACTTTTCCTTTAGTTTATGGAAACGAAAGCTGATCCAAGAGATCTTACACCATATTTAAATTAATTAATAAAACAATTCTTATCACTATAATATAATGCCTTTACTATGATTAGTCTTTTGCACTTTCCCCACTATTTTAAGCAAAACTTGTATAATTTACAAATTGGTATGGACATATTTTAACATGTATTTAATAATTCTTTTATTATTGTTCAATGTTTGTGATCTAACTTATGTTTCCAAAGCAATCCTATCATGGGATTTTCTTTAAATATATATATATATATTATGATTCTCCAGAACCACTTGGTTGATCTAGGTCCATGTGTTGTGTCACCTTTTCTAGATACTCTGGAAGTTTGGATGGTAGGATAGGAGGATAAATCCCAAATAGATAATGTAATAAGATTTTAATACAGAGTTTTATGGTACACTGATTAGGATAGACGAGTTGATTAATTAAATATGCCTGAACTCTACCCATTTTTAGTATTAATATTTTAAAGGATTACTTTCCTTTTAAGGGAAGCATATCGAAGTTCATGACCATATTTTAATATATTAAATTAATTGAGATGATGACGGAAGTGATACTAAATGTCTTCCACCAATAACCACTTTCTGGGTTTGTTTTGGTATTTTTTTCATAGTGATGAAGTCACTAATCTTGTTTTTGTGTGGTGCCTTGTCTTTGTGTCTTAATTCTCTAGACTCCTCTAAGCATGTTCTTACCCTCAAAAAAAAAAAAAAAAAAAAAAAAAAAAAAAAAAATACTCCTCTAAGCATGGGGTCCTGTCCTTAAAAACCAGAGAGAGAGAGAGAGACAGGAATTTCTGGGAATTCAGAACTTTGACCACTTACATATCATTAATTAATAGGTATACAAGAAAAAAGGTATCAGTATACTCAGATTCATAAGCTGGATTTAATAAAGATAAGATCCAAGAGGAAAAAAAAAAAAAATGGGGGTAATGAAATATGTCCAAAACTTTAGAAAGTAATAATCTTGTCAAAAACATAACAATAAATTAAGGTCCTCCAATGCCTGAGAATTGGTACAAGGACTGTTTGCGTGTTTAAGCAGATGCAAATGCAATAAATTGAACGGTTAGATAGTACGGCATCCTGTTTTTTAATGAAGGAAAAACACCCAATAGTTGTTGGGGGATGAAGAATTGCTTGATGAAGGAGCTAACTTTAAATGATTGAAATTTTGAGCTTTTTTTTTATTTATTATTATTTGTTGCGAATTAGCTTTACTTTATTTTATTTTAAACTGCTTCTAGTCTCTACATCATGATATGCTTTTGACACCCAACTAAACTAGTGATTATCCATTAGAAATTTTTTTAGTTCATCAGGTTTTTCACTGATCAAATCACCCTTTGGTCAGAGTTATAAATCATTCAATAAATTGATAAAAATGGGTTATTCTGTCGCAGACCCGCCCAAGGTTCTTCCTATCGCTCTTTTTCAAACCATTCTCACGTAATCTCTGTGACTATTTATCAGCAGTAGTACTGGGCTACTGAAAAAAAATAATAATTTGAGGCTCATAATTACCACATAACTTCCACGTTTGCGAGCGTCACGACATATGTTGATATCGCTGCCAAATCTTGTGTTGTTCCGACTAAATCAACTTTATGTCGTTTTTCTCAAGCTTAATTAATTTCCAGCATCTTCTTTATTATAATCACAATAATCCAATTCTACAATAAGTAATTTCAGCGCATGTGTGATTTTTGATGGTGCTATGAAAGGTGCTTAGGGAATAATAGCGTTATCAAAAGATCTCTCCATATCTAGCGTTTGCATATAACAACGTTACTTTCATATGGCAAATGGGTGGTTTGTGGGGAGGAAAAAAAGAAAAAGAAAAAAAAAAGAAGAGAGAGAAGAGAGAGAGAGAGAGAGAGTACAATGTCTGGAACGTTTGATTCATAAATTCAGAATCATTCTCATTTTACGTATGTTTTTTATAAGAGAAAAACACTGTAGAAAATCATAAATTATAATTCAGAATTAAGGACGAATACAGAAAATAAACATCCCCGCAAGGGAAGTTCATTTCCTCAAGTGCATCTGGTTTGCCCAAATTGGTCACATAATTGGGCGAGGAATCTTGATCCTTGTGTTTATATATTATTATTAGTAGTATTATTGTTCATCTCAATGTGAATAGGCAACTTCCTTTGGGGAAGTTCTTTTTCTAGAGAGAAAATAATGCAAAGATATAGTGGAATTAATACAACAAGTTGGCCATGAAAAATCTAAACTTTGAAGGGAAGGATAATTAACGATGCAAAGGGACAGAATAGGCAAAAGCAGTTTCTGGGTAGTCCACACCATATTCTCAAAAAGAACACAAGAGAGAGAGAGAGAGAGAGAGAGAGAGAGAGAGAGAGATATTAAAGAACAAAAGAAGAGGAGATGTGGGCAGTCTATTTCCATTGGATTCTCGTTGAAGGCCTTTTTTCACCAATTAATTAGGCTATTTTGTGTCGTTGTATAGGGCTTTGTCCATGACATGTGGATAGCGGACTGTCTTCGATCGACTCCTAATACAAAGGATGGTGTATGGCATTAAATTCATTGTTGCAACTCCACCCCCAGTTCAAGGTAGATAGATAAATAAATAAAATCATGTTATAGTTTGAGGGAGAATTTATGGTATGTATGAAAAAAAATACTCTAGAGGTATACGATATTGTTTTATAATATTTAGATAATTCACATTTTTCTTAAATTAATATGATTTTGTTATAATTTAACCGTTTAAAATTGTATCTTACAGATAGTGTTTTTCTTCACATATACGCAATAAAATTTCTTCTTTTTAACTCGTATTTATAGAACTATTTATCCCATGAAAATGTAACAAAAGAAAACTACTAAGTTGAGAATATGTGTCTTACAAATTTCGTTATATTATATATGTTCTCTCGAGATGGCTGTGTCCATTGATTTTCAATTAGAAGTTATCTTGATATCTTCAACATCAATATCTTACCTAATAGTAGTCCTACGGCTGACGAAAAAAGGTTTCAAAAAGGGTAAAAATAAGGAATAAAGAAGAAAGATATACAGCATAATCCAGTTACACATTTCAAATAATATTCCCTCGGTATACTCTCATGTGACTAATTGGCTACGATGTGATTCTTTTCTCCAAAATCTTATCCAACAAAAATTTAAAAAAATTTAAAAACAAAAACAAAAAAATATTTTATCTTCAGTCTTTTGTTGTTTGGTTTTCCTTCAAATATTGTTGTTGTTAATTTATCTACAAACTGGCTTCCTTCACGCAATATAAAAAATTTATTGTCGTTTAGTTATCCATAAAGATAAAGACAGAGAACCGAATTTTACACATCTTTACTATGGCTTGGACACATTCACTAACAGCATAAAAGAAGCATGAAGACATAAGAATTGAAATACATTTACAGCCAAGTCAATGAAGGACCACTCAATTATTTTGCAGCATAAAGATTAGTGCGCGCTTTTTTTTTTTTTTTTTTGGTGAGGTGGTGGTCCAATTTATTTTCACGTCTTATATATCTCCTAATAATCTGTCTTTGATATTCCTTTTGAATCAGCCTGCATAAAAACACCAAAACATATAATGTATATGTCCTAACATATATATAATTATTATCCCTTGTCAACAAATTGCAGTCCACCGCTAATTAAACCTTGCCCTTTTGCTTTTTGCACTCAAAGTTTGAATTCAAGGCCAATTATCACATATTCACATGATTAATATTAAAAGCTGATAAAAGAAAAGACTACCATGATTATTACAAAAAAAAAATGTTATACACCTATGGTTTGGTAGTACTATTGTCACCAGACTACATCACCAGTCTTTCATAAAAGCTTACAAATGAACAATTTTCAATGCCCAAGTTGGAAATATTGCACGTACCAAAAAAAAAAAAAAAAAAAAAAACTTGAGAAATAATTGAACCTCAAAAGATGCCTAGGTCTTAATTTGTTGTGTGTCAAGTCCAATGAAGCCATGTATGTTACAATGTTAGAGATCCCATGTGAAGAAAGAAGAAAGAGTTAGTTTGTCTATCTTAAATTGGAAACAATATAGCTAGCTCAAACCCTAGACACGTGACAATGTGTATATTTATGAATTGCAAATGACTAGGATTGGAAGAGTAGGATTGGAATCTTGTCAAGCTTTAATCTCTGGTAAGGATTGTATAATTGGAACTTGTATCCAAAGTTTTCTGTTTGCAAAACTTGGACAAGCCATTAAAGTTTTGACAAGTACTAGCATTAGGTAATATTTACTTGAAACTAGCAATTAGCATTAGGTCATTAGTTCTAGCTAGGTTGATATCATTGCAAGTTTGCGTGTAAAAACTTACAAATTGGTAACTAATTAATAATTTATTTATTTGTTGGGACTTTCTTCGCTTAGTTTGCATACTTAGTTTTTGACAGTTAAATCTAGTTAAAATTATGTCAGATTGAAAAGTTATATATGCATAATAGATAATATCTAATACAAATTGGAAGACTAAAAAAAAAAAAAACTACTGATACTTCATTTCTTCGAGTCCTACCAGAAAAATTCCTTATTTATTTATTTTTTAAAAAAATCTTAACAAATACTTTTTAAAAATGTATGAACTTAATTTTTGTCCGTCACTATTAATTGATATCCTTTTTAGTTATATAATTATATTAATAAAAAGGTACTAATAAAAAGAAGGGAGAAAGAGGAAAATAGACTAAAATTGAGATGAATTAAAATTAATAGGCTAATAGTTTACATAAGTTAATAAATAGGCTAAATTATTATTTTCGTCTATAACTTGTCTGGTTATGAACCATAACTTGATAAGTTATTATTCATAATTGTCCATAACTTGTCCGGTTATGAACCATAACTTAACAAGTTTGTCCATAACTTATCTAATTATGAACCATAACTTGATAAGTTATGGCCTATTAATTTCTATAACTAAAAATTGACCTATTTCCTTTCTTAAGCTTTTCATATTGACCTATTTTCTACTATTTCCCTAAAAAGAAAAGATACCAAGGCCCATATAAATTCCTTTTATTTTATTTTATGAGGAAATGCTTATAAAAAGTTGCCAAGGCCCATGAAATACTGTTGAGATTTTTTTTTGGGCTAATGGTACAGCTCTTTGAGAGCTAAAGCCTAAAAGGTTTTATGGGTATTTCTTGGATAGTGGGAGTCGATCACGGGTAGGTTCGATATTTATTAATTTTTGGGTTTTTGGACGTTTTTCCATTTAGAACAAGCACTGGTCTTCTCTGATTAAAAAAAAAAAAAAAAAAAAAAAAAAAAAAAAAATCTGGCCTTCTTACAAAATATTTTTAACTGCTCAGTTCAAGTCTCTTTTTATTTAGAAGTTCAGCTTGAGTTTAAACTCTTTAAGGAGAGAAAAGGAGTAAAGTGATGCAAAAATAAATATAGAAAGAAATAAAAGTGAGCGACGAGACTGCTAGTCAGCTGTGTTTGATGCATGAAATTCGTTGACTTGAGAGACTATTACAAGGAGGAAAGACAACAAAAAAAAAAAAAAAAAATCTTGGTTCCACAAAGGACAGAGAGAAAAAAAAAAAAAAAAAAAGAGAGGCCAGGATTAGGATTTAGAAAAAGAGGAAAAGATGACCAAACATTTGGAACGAATTTATTATTAGTTTTGAATTTTTGTCTCTTTTTAGAATTATTAATCTCTATAGTTAATTTTATTCCATAAATAGTCTATGACTCAATAAGTGTCATGTAAATGGCACTTTAGTTAAGTTTAAGGTCGAAATCGTTAAATTAGAAGGCAATTAGATTATTTCAAGAATTAAAATCATGAAAGATTTCTAAACTTTCTTCCCTCTTGAAATAAACTTGTGTTGAAAGTTGTACCAAATATAAGTCTTAGGGTCAGTTTGGTAGTGCTATAGATTTTAGAAAAATTATTGTTAGTTGTGCTAAAAAACAGTTGAGTGTTTGGTAAACTGTAATTATATAAGTGTTTAGTTCCAAAAGTAATGTAATAGTGTTTAATAAATTGTGAGGTTGAATTGTTGTTCGTAGTTAAGATGATCAAAATAGATATTGTATGAAATTTAAATATGTATAATTTTATTTGTTATTAAGATATACTTGTTTAACTTATTAAAAAGAAATATAATTTGTTCCTAAGTTTTCTAACATTAAATTTATAATAATTAACATTTTTTCATTTCTTCATTCACAATATGTAGTTACAAAAAAAAACGAGCATTAGTGAGTAATCAACATATATAACCTAATTTATCATCAAGATAGAGACAATATATATTCCATTCTCAAAAACTCATGGTGTCATTTACAAATTAGGTAGCGCTCATTAAACTTGCACCAATTTGATTTCGTACTTCATCTATTTCTTGTGATAGTAAAGCACCAGTAGCTTGATTTTCTTCTCACTACAACAAATATTAGTATCCGACTATCAGTAGCTGACCAAAAACGCTATTAGTCACTAGCAATAGCGTTTTGTGGAGCGCTAAGACATTGGACGCTATTAAAAGTCTTAAGAAAACATAGCGTTCTAAGAGAGTTATGAAAAATGCTATAGAATTGAGGTATTATAACGTTTAAGACAAGTTATTAATAGCTTTTTTTTCCTTGTCATGTTTATACTCTTGCAACTTTTTAAAATTATTATTGATATCCTTTTGAATTCATTCAAATAGATGGTGATTCCAAGCAACATATATCTAAATAGCAACATTCAAATTAAAACATAAAAACATTCAACATATCAATTGTTATCAGTATCTACCAAGTTGGCAATAAAATTATGTTTACAACATAATTCATACAATGTCCAAAACCTTAACATTCAAAACAAGTAAAGAAAATAGAGGAATAGCTGGAGATATCAAAGTATCCAAAACGTCTAACTAAGTGAAATGGTGAAGTAAATCCTTCCATCTTGACAAAATGCTTCAAGAAAAAAGTCATCTCTACTGTTTAACCTGTAAGAAAGTGATCCACAATCAAAATAATAATCAAACTCAACTAAAACTTCCACCATTTAACCTATAAATAAAGCAAGGACTAGTTACACCATTCACAACTACGTAACCACATCCACATATGTTTTGCACTGAGTTAGAGGAAACATGGCTTTAATGATGAACTAGACAAAAATTTAATGTCAAACTTGTAAGATAGAGAGTATCTTACATGTATTGGTATGTAGATAGTTGGAGAAAGCATAAGTCTTCATTGCCTACATTTTCAGTCATATTACCAATGGAACTTCGAAATAGTTATACACATTACAAAACCATGTTAATATCAACATGTGTGTAGTCGACCATCCTCTCCTACTATCAGGACACGATACTAAACCCTGCTCTTTATGAAGCAATATCCCCCTTGTTCAATTTCACGCATAGTAGGCTCAGAAATGTGTAATGGCCCTCATCGTCCCCTTATGGAGCATTATCCTAGACTATGACATATTTTGCTACCAAGGTTTAGTATCACTTTAGCGTAATGTAAAGTTCTCACTTCACTTTAAATAAACCAATTCTCCATATAAGGTCACTTATGAACATAGTTTATACACCAATATGCCAAGAGTTTTTGCATAAACCGGCAACCAACAATTATCACACCATTAAAAATTAATTGACATAAGGATCCACAACCTCCAAACACATTAATCATGGCATTTAAATTTCATGCCATAAGCGGCCATGTATATATTTTTTATGTAAGTAATGTGTGGTGGCCCTAAGGTTCCATGTATGGAGCAAACATCATAGGCAATGTTAATTACGCTATCAGAAATATTGGTGGGGATAGCTGTTAAAGTGAAGCAAAGCGTACTTACTAAGGAGTTTTGAACCGAAAAGGTTTAACATCATGTTTATCAACTATCAAGAGGTTTATATCATGTTTAATATCATGTTTAAATCCACTTAAAGGAGTGGTTCTAATAAGAGCTATTTAGATTTCACTATCTTGGTATGTCCTTTGATGACAAGGAAGTCCATGCCAATGAAAGGGTAGAAACATCTAAAATTCTAACGAGTTACTGGGATTTTTATCAACTATCAAGAGGTTTATAGGCAAAGGAAGCTTAGCTGAGCAAAGATGGTCCACTAAATAAGATATTAGTCCACTCAAATCAGCAAAAAACATGCAATGAACACTTACAAAAGTACTCTTTCTAAGTACAACATTATATGTCTGATGCATAGTTTGGAAACAGATGTAATCTGCATTGATCACTCCATTGGACCTTGCAAATCCAGAGAGAGCAAACAAAAGAATGACAATATTTTTCTCCCAGATACCAAGTGATACAATCCTCCAATTGAAAATAGAGCATACAAACTCAGATTCGTAATCTTTTACAACAATCAATTTAGAACAGAAAACAGAAACAACTATTACATTGAGGAATGAAATATGGAAGTTGGATTGAAGCTCTAAATGCCGCATCTCGGTCCTTCAAAATGGCAATTGAAAGCCTATTACCTATCTTGACAAAAACTATTTATGGTGCTAAATAACTAACTTACTGATAAAAGTAAACCGCTACAACGACAAAAGCAATGTTGTTGATCACATAACCGGATAGTCCCATAACAGCTCTTTGCCCTATAACTAGAACCAACTTCCTAAGAGGTTGCAGGCCAAAAATGCAGAACATGAAAAATGAAGAAATTGTAAAACAAGATTTGTTTCATAATAGCCTTCTTCATCTCTCTGAGAGTCAAAATCTATTTATCATGCATCGAAACATAAACTATGTAACAAAAAAAAAAAAAAAATTATTGTCAACCAAATTGTTTTGAAAATCTGGAGAGTTTCTCATGTGATTTACATGTAAATACTAACCTCGAATTGCAGAAAAAGATCAAAATCCAAAATCACCCATACTCTGTTTCCACACATTTGTTAAGAAAGCAAAAAAAAAAAAAAAAAAGAAGAAGCATAAGACATAAACTACAAGAAACCTACTTCATATTGCAACAACTATTTAAAAGAAATATCACAACCAATCAGATCTACAGAAACTACAGATTAGGAAAGCAATGACTATTATGACTAACACCTCCTACATCATGCACTCATCCATTCAAAAGCAAAAACATGATCTAATCATTGAAACCAACCTTCCAGTTCCAAGCTTCTCAACCGCCTGAACCAATGCCTCCACTTTAGAAACAGTAAAAGGCCTCCTGATCTGGCGCTGCACACACTCATGATGCCCCAATTTTCTACGTAAAGGAACCACAGCCAATGCTTCCATACCAAATTTCAGAATAGTAACCAGAGCTTTGGACTCTGGACTTGTACTGTTACTTAAGGTTGTGGGAACTGCACTAACGTCATTTTCAACAAAGCCACTCAAATGCTTCATGGGAGGATGTAGGGAGACATTTTTCACATTTTTCAACAAAGCATAGAGCTTGAAAATTTTGACTTGCGGAAGGCCGAATTTAAACATAGTTTTAAATTCACATTTTTGTCTCCAAGCCATCATAACCACAACGAAAATAGGACAAGAAAAACAAGAGTAAATTCGGATTTAAACCAAATAGGAGGAAAAAGTGGAAAACCCTACCTCAAAAATAGAAGTTCCTTCCTCAAAATTTCTTGAGGACTTAGCATCCCGACATCACCCTCAACATTTTGAATCAAGTAGTGTCGACCTCCACCGCCGGAGATGGCGGCACACGGCGCTAATGATGGCGGAGCTCCAGTGAGCTTTTGAGCATGATGAATTCCATAGTATGGGTGTCATCTCGTTCTCTTCTTCATTGTGAACTCATAGAAACAAGAATCACTCAATTTTGATCAAGAACGAGTGAGTTATTAAATTTTAAAATTCAAAAATTTTTGTTGGAAGAAAAGAGAGAGAGAGAGAGAGAGAGAGAGAGAGTACATATAGAATAAGAAGAGGCAGAAAAATAAATATGAGAAAGAGAGAGAAATTTCAATTTTCACAACCTGCAAAAATATTTCATGATTTTCTAATATATATATATATATAAAAAATAATTTTAAAATGCTATGAAATGTAATCAAAATAAGTTTTAATAAAAATGCTATAACTAAAAGTTATTAAAGCCCCTTTTGGTGTAGTCTACATTGTCCTCCAGTTGATTCTCTTCATGAACGAAGCATCTAAATTATTTTTGACTTTTTAAAAAAATGTCAATCATGCTTAGCATGCCTCTTAATATAGTTATGGAGCACAATTGTTGCAATAACTATTTTCACTTACTTTGTGAATGAATAATTAGGCATGTCTCTCAATATTTTCCATTTTGTCTTCCACATACCAAAGGTTTGTTCATGACACTTTTAAGAGAAGAATGTGCTTGGTTGAACACCTCTTTATAGCCGGTTGATCGACGACCCACTTAAAATTATGGTAATGATATCTTTCTCCTTTATATGGTTTAAAAAATCCTTTTAATTATGGATATCTCGCGTCAACCAAATAATATTTACATATTGAAATAAAAACACAAGAATTAGTTAAATGTAAAAAATATATTACATAAATATAGGCAATGCAATTCTAAAAAGAAGAAAGTTTTATGTATAAATAAACGTAATTTAAATAACAAAGGAAGCATATAAAAAGTTATGAATTTACCTTAAAATGTGGCATATATCTACAATTTGTCAGTGTCTCTTGAGGCACATCATTAAACTCTGGATCGGGTTCCTTTATAACATCGATGCTTATACGACATACAATGTGTAAAACATAATCAAGATATCTACTCAAAATCTCACCAAAGTGTTGAAATCACTTTTGTGCTAAACGATTTCCCATACTCTGACCTAAAATGAATAAAAACATTCCAAGTATTTCAGCCGCACACATATTCCTTGATCCCTTTAACCCATAGTTACTTTGCAAATCATTACATAACTTTATGAACACCTCCTTAGCCATTCTAAACATCCTATAACTTCTAATTTCGTGTCCCTTTAATAATTCCAACACCCACATATTTTGAGTTTGAGAAGAGTTCATACAAGGATTTTTAGGAACATACATATTGTAATAATGTTCAATGAGTCCAACAATGATGCACACAAGTCGTAGTATGAAGTCCTCATCATTGTCTATCATCCTTGTTAACAATCATAAACTTGTCATTACACATCTTTCAATTAAAACAATGCATACTAAGAAAAGTAATGGATAAAATAAACATTTATTTACATAGAGAGATAAAATTACCATAGTACAACATTTAGAAACATATGCAGTACAACTAAGTCAAGATAATATGAGCAAGAAAACCACATTAAACAAACACCTTATTAGAAAAAAAAACAAGAAAGGATGTCTAAGAGGATGATTCTAGGCTATGCTCAAACTTAAGCAAAATGAGCTTTAACTTAGGTTGTTTGAAAGCCATAAATGTCTCTCTCTTATCTTTGTTTGAGAATAATTGAGCCGAAAAAAAAAAATACAAGTCGCTCCCAATCTCTAATGTAGGTAGAAAATCAAGCACGTCAATAACTTTTACAATGATATGATTTGGTGCTTTATTTTGTGCAATGGATGATCCAGTACTTCTAGTGTCAACTATATCGACAAGGCGATTAATTTGTTGAGACAATTTAGTAGCTCCTCGCCTCTTCCCACCTTCGAATTGCCTTTTCCTTTATTGAGTTTCTTATTTGTCTCTCATGTGGCTCAATTGACCGCTTATTCTTATGGTCTTGTGCCACTTCATTTCAGATTGGTTCATCTAACTCACTAATACTCTCAAGTTCTTCAGGTAGAGCAGCATTATCATTTGCATTTTTATCAAGCTCACATAGAACCTCTTTAGATGAGGGTGTCCAAGAACCCACTCATGTGTCTACAGTCTTTGTAAACATCATATTTAACTTTTCTTTTAACTCTAGTTCAATTCCCCAAGTGCGAAACTTCACTGCGTTAGGATGAATCTGCAAGAGCACTTGAATAAATTAAAATTCACTCGACAACAACAAACTAAAAAATGAACAACTTTATTGTGTATACCTGTAATTTATTATGCCACTGCTCAGATGCATTAACAGCACTCTTTTTAATGTTCCAACCTAAACCAGTTTTCTTCTCAATAAGTTTCTTCCAAAGCTTCCAATCATTCTTCAGCGTATCCCACTGATTCTTTAATTGTTGTCATTTATATACTCTTTTGGTTGCTTCATTAAATTTTTCCATCCAACTGTATCAAGATGAGTTCTAGGACGTTCTCCATCTTCCACCTCTTTGATATACAAATCACAAAATCGATTTACAGTTTCAAAATCTTACAAATCACAAAATTGATTTACAGTTTCAAAATCTCATATTGTTTTACCTTAAGGTATAGTACCCTCCATTTGGGACCACTCAATACTATTTTTTTCTATTTTCCATTTAAATGAGCAAAGTAGTAGGTAAACAATACATTATGTAAAAAAAGTGAAACATAGCCCAATATTTATAAATGTTTTATTTGTCAAAATCAAATTGATCAATTTTAACATATATTTAATTAAGATTATCAGTTCTAACATATTCAAATGCTTAATTTGTAATGCTAATCAATCAAAAAAAAAAAAAAGAGAAGTAAGAGCTATAAACACAAACCAATAAAAGTAATATACCTTGTAAAGATATTGAAAAGAATGTATATTTAGTGGTCAGAAGACTATGTGAAACCCAATATTTAGATGGGGAACATTTTTCTTCATAAAAGAAGTTTGAGAAATGATAACTGAAAGTCTAAGGGTCTATTTAGTTTGCTAATTTGAGTTTTTAATTTAAATTGAGATGTGACTTTAAGTGAGAATTTTTTACTATAGTAAAAAAGTTAGATATGACTACTTCTGAGAACTTTTTACTGTAACAAAACTCAAATTCTAAACTTGAATTGGCGATACAAACAGGTCCTAAGCAATCGACACACAGAGGACACATAAAGGAAGCTAAAAACTGATGATTATTTGGTACGACAGAAACCCAAAACTTTGGTACGAAATGAAAAAAACGTGAAGGAACATAAGCCTAGAAAAGAAGCTCAAAGAGAGAGAGAGAGTGAGAGAGAGGGGTGTCCTGACCTTAACAATTCCGGCCAAACCAACGAAAGAAATAGTGAAGAGCAGCGGCATTGGAAAGAGGAAGCGTCAAATTGGAGTGGTAATTTTTGTTCTGGAAGAGTCTGATAAGTATTAGGATTGGCAGGTCAAGATTGGTATTTTTAAAATTCACCAAATTTATTATAGGTATTATGAAAATCTAATTAATTGTACTGATAGAGATTGTTGCATAATTTAAAAGTTAAAGTTGTTGATTCTAATTTTGGCTATGGCTTGTTTGAAATTCTCTAAAAATTACTTTTTATGGTTTTTACTAAATATCAATTTCAACTAAAAAATTGATTTTAAATTTCAAAAAACACTACAAAACATATCCTTAAACTAAAATGTCAAATATGCGAGGTTCTTAAACCCCGTTTAAAATCGTTTTTCTTAATAATATTTTTTTAAAACAAAACAGTCATGACCTTTTTTCCAAAAAAAAAAAAAATTATGACAATTTTTATAATAAATCAAGAAAACAAAAAAAAAAAAAATTGTTTTTAGGTAGAGGCAGGTGTTGGGGTGGGGATTGCGATTAAGATTTTGTTTGACCGGAGTTGAAATTCTTCATACCTCAAGCCCAATTTCGACTTCACCCATATCCCTATCTCAATCGAAGTCTTGATATTGGAACGAAGAAATTTTTAGTTCATGAAAAATGTTGTTTTAAAATAAGATAATTTCTTCAATTATAAACAACAAGATTTAGAACAATAAAAAAGAAAGAAAACAAAAAAAAAAGATTACCAACGTATTTTCTGTAAAAAAGATCACTTTGTTTAAAAACGAAACAAAAAACTAATAAATAAAATTTAAAAAAAAAACGATTAAGAATGGGGTACAAGCTATCGATATGTAATATACATATATTAATTTAGAGACAATTTCGACAACTTTAAACGAAAATGGACTATTTCTATAGAGATAAGAAAATTCAGAGATCTTCTATAAGTCCACAGACCGATGTACGTAATGGTTTTCATCTAAAAATTCAATGTAGAAACCATGCATAAGACAGCAATATAATCGAGAGACAACTTAATGATGAGATAAATTGAATACAAAAACTAATTGTAGAGAAAAAAATTCACAAACTACTCATAAATTTATTCATTTTCATTTTAAGTTTAAAGCTACAAAAGCTCTCTTTTGTTCACATTTTAATTCCAGGGATTTTGGGTCTCGGATCTAGCTTGCAAAGTTACATTATCATTGAAAACAAATTTTTGTACTTTTGGCAAAGGCTTTTAACTAATTTTAGAGTAACTCAAGTTTTGTTGGCACTAACAAAATAATAGGGATGCGATTTATAACAACAAAAAGTTCTCTGCGTTTAATAAAAAATAGACAAATCTATTTCCATAAAAAAAAAAACCCCCAAATTTCCAAAAGAAAAAAAAAAACAAATTTATCTTTTATTTTTAAAATGCAGAAATTTTTTTTTTTTTTTGATTTCATAAAATTCGAAATACAAGATTTTCTGCAAAATCAAATGTGTGTTTGATTTTAAGAACAAGAACTTTGTTAGTATTGGTAAAAATAATAATTTCCAAAACAATAAAAAAATGATTGCCCTTAAATGTCGCAAAATTAATAAATCAACACTATTGCCTTTGTTAGAGCCATAATTTCTTTTATAAAACGTAATTAATTAATTATGTCTTTTTCACCCATCTAATTTTGGCTGAATTTAATAGTATGGATGGATTTTGTCTGATTCCAAAAACACATGGGTGGATTATTGGATTTCATCAGATTAGTAACAGTTAATTGCATTTTTGAAAGAATAATGTCAGGACGTCAACTCATATTTCAACTCTTGTATGCTAATTAATGTGACATGTGAATTGTCATTTTTTTATTAGTATGTCCTTAAAACATTTTTACGTCAATTAATGAAAGATATTGCATCTACTAATAAAAAGATAAAAACTCACGTGCTACAACAGTTGGTTCACAAAAGTTGAGGTCTGAGTTGATATCCTTAACATCACTCTTTTTGAAATCATGGGATAAATGCTTTCGTTTCGATTACATGCCCCGATATAAATATTTACCAAGAAGGAAAAAGAGACAAGTACCCCTTTGAGTTGTATGAGTATTAATTTTTACTCTTTACTCTTTATTAATATATTTTTAATCAAATACTATGTTAGTCAAAAGCATATTTTTCAAGAGTAAGGGATAAAAATCTAGACCTATACACTTTTAAGGGTAAATTTAGTAATTTTCTCAAAATATTTTTATGTTTTCTTTTCACAATTTAAGTCACAACTCAATTTTTTTTTATGTGAGAAAATATTATAATAAAAAAGTCAAAATTAAATTTTTGTGAGAAAACTTAAGTTGTGAAAAGAATAAGACTTTTATGTTTTATAATCCAAGGTACTTTCCTGCGTATGTAAAGCCTAGGGTTGACGTACTACTTCATTAAATGAGATGTTATCTCTTACGGTATACGCACTACTTCACTATGTAAAACATGTCATCCAAATTTATAGCAACTTTTACAATCTAAGAATGTTTTTATGAATTACTTCCAAACTTGAGAGTTATGAGTTTTTGACCGCCGCAACCTTATGTCTCCAAATTTTCAAGAGAAGTCCTATAAATCCTGATTTTATCCCGCATAAGGTGATGGCCTCCTAGTGGGACCCACATGGGTACCACCAAGGTGGCCCACCATTTGTGTTTGACGGGATTCCTATCGAGGAAAAAGTATTTTCCATTTCTTAGCTGCTCTTGTTTGTTTGTTTTTTTTTTTTTTTTTTTTTTTTTTGTATTTTACAGGAATTTGTGTTTCTCATGAGTTCATTCTGTTGATTATTTTACTATCAATAATATTATGTCTGTTTAGTATACTGATTTGAGTTTTTAATTCGAGTTAAGATGTGATTTTTTGTGAAAACTTTTTACTGTAGTAAAAAAATTAGATGTGATTGTTTGTGAGAATTTTTTACTATAGCAAAACTCGAATTCTAAACTCGAATTAGTAAAATGAACAGTTAACAATTCGACTAGCTTCTCTCCAGCTGCTTACTAAAAGGTAATATTGCTCTATTATTTGCTATAAGGTTGATTCTGATATATTAGTGTTAGTAGTTAACCATCAATAACTTTACAGGAATTTGTGTTCATACACACACACACACACACACACACACACACACACACACACACATATATATATATATATATAAAACAGCTCCTCTCTCTCTCCATCTCCATATGCACACACTAATATATACATATATATATATATATATATATATATATAACGAATTATATTCCGCATGTCAGTTATTACCTTTATGGGTCTAACAAGTCCATTTGTCCCACGGACGATACAGTTACAAGCATTGGAAAGGTTTGAACATGCATGTATGGTCATAAGGGTTTTGTGAAACTGACATCTGCCCGATTCAACTGCAATGTATACATACCGGATTCCCTCTTCATACTCTCTCTATTGAACTAACTTGATCACTTTATGAGTGTAACACCTCATATGGAAACTATCAAATAATCATATGGTAAGCATGCCGATCGATAAAATAAAATTCCCTCGTGACAACTTGCATATGATTTGTGACAACTTGCACAAAATGCGTCTAATTAATTGATTGTGACATATATGACTATTATTAATATGTATATACTCCTAATAATTCTGAATTTTGGGGGCCAACTATTAGGGATTATAACTACCAACTAGAACTGATATTTATTCTTAGATTGGAACTTTCTATGGAACATTTTCTTTCTTGTGGTTTGGTTCTTGGCTAATCGATTACGCCCTTGACCTGCCAATTAGACATATGATATCAACTCCTCGCAAACTGCGATAATAGTGGATTTTGTGGTTTAAGCTTTAATTAATTGTCTTTTGAGTACATTCCTAAAGAAACTATATCCCCATTATAACAACCAACATGATTGGATATGTGGGCCTTTAATTTCACATAAAAAGTGATTAGACCATATTAATTTATGCTTTATATTTCATTTGCTAATTAATAATTTGAGACTTCAACGATAAAGGTATGGCAGGATGAATGTTCGTGAAAATTTGAACTTACTAAAATCAGCAAAAAGATGCCTTCTGGGACTAATACTTTATGAAAATGCAATTACGAAGCTTTTTCCACGTCAGAGTTAAAAAAAAAAAAAAAAAGAATCAGAGAGAACATATATAAGAAACAATGAAAGAGGCTTCGAGTAGATTCGCCAGTTAGAAATACTACTAAAGTTTATATATACACATTTGAATTTTCATTAGAATATAAATATTTCGAGTACATGAGAATTCATTAACAACAAATTAAGCAAGTTTTGGGGCTGTCAAGAGATTTTAAGGGTGACATACATATATATACTAATTAATTTCTTTTCAGTTGCTCTAGAAGTCGTAGTATATTGAAGTTTCATGAAATAATTCAAACCTGATTGAGAGTAAACCTAGCTTCTGCTTCCAAATGAAGCACATAATTGGCTTTGATTACTAAATACTTTGATCAAGTGATTCCCACAGGAATCATTAACACGGTACGTATTAAAAAATTTCAAACAAAACTAATCCATATACATACATACATACATAAATACATACATATATATATATATATATATATATATATATATATACACACACACCCGATCGATCCATCCTCCTCTTTCCAAAATCAGAACCATCATAAATAAGTAAAATAACAAAAAAAAAAAAAAAAAAAACTGTTTTCCCTTGTTCGCGACCGATGGCCGTGCCAAATACCTAATTCAGGAAAACAAAACTCCAAAATCGATTCTGATAAAATAATGGCATGAGATGTTTCATAAAATCGCTCACCAACATACACTTTTTTTTTTCATTTTTGTTTTTTCAAATTCATACATAATTAACGGTCTACTAATAATCATGCTTATATATCAAACTGAGAAACCCAATACAAATCCGAATTCCAAATATAAGAAAAGAAATAGACGCGAATAGACACAATTACATGAAACTCCATATATAGACGTACATATAGATATTTATATTGATATTAAAAATCTGTGTGACAAATTATGATTTCTCTAATCAAGCCCCATTTGAAGAAGGTGAAGAGCACTCACAAACTACCTCAGTGGTCTCAACTTCCCTCCGGTGGAAGTTCCGGTGGCAGCCGCAGGCGGCGCAGGTGAGTGCACCGCTCGTCCCTTCCTCGCCGCTCGCCATGAATTCCCTGCAGCCGTCCACAGCGTAGCCTCCTACACCGGCAGCGTGATTCTTCTGGCACTCTCCGTATCTCACGTTACGAACACTCATCGACGAATCCGCGGAGCTTCTCAAGGGTTCCTCCGATCTTCTCACCACCACTTGGCGCTTCCTCATGATCTTATAGCTTCCAATCTTCACAGAGGAGAGAGAGATGGGAAGAGAGAGAGAAAATTGTGTGAGAGAAGAGATTGCTTTTTGTTGCGTTATATGGTCAAGCCCTAGCTAACCCTAGATCTATATTTATAGAAAATGTAATGTAAAAGGTGTAAACAAGAGACATCTCTCACCTAGGTTCTTGGTGTAAAATCTTCACTGTGTTATAATTGGACTAAGAGGGAGGAACAGTGTACGACCCACCTTTTTACTGTACCATTCATTATAGTTGATCTTATTATAAATATTTTTCATGTTTAATTACCACACTAGTGAATTGTGAAAGCTACTCATTTTTATTTTTATTTTTTTCTAATAAAAATTTTCGTTGTGAATTGACGGTCCAACTACCCCACAAGTCATTATATTTGTGTAGAATAAAGACGATTCTCACTGCAAATAAGGCAAACCCTGAATGTGTTAGGGATTTTTAAAAAAGGAGACTTTTACCTTTCAAAGTGATTGATTTAATATAGAATAACCAGCTAAGCCTTTACTTTTAAAACCTAATATATACTGTGGCCCCTTAGTTACTAAAGGCAGGTTTTGTGGGGTGCACTGATACGATGTCAACAACAATTGTCTAGCTTGAGCTAAATATATCTATATATCTACACACACACACACACACACACACACATATATATTTATACTGAAATGCGATAGGTAAGCTTGCCAACCGCCCGTACAAAGATGCTATACCACTAAGTTCTTGTTTGCATGTAAAATTATTCAAAAAGCTTTGTCATAATGAGAAACTTAATTTGTTGGCATGCTCGTGATAACTTTCCAATCTGGAAATTTTTGTAATTAAGTGATTGCTACTTCTAGATTAATAGCCAGTGATATAATTGATAGTACACTCTTCCATATCGTAATATGGTTTTTACTATCTATATGTCATTACGATCGGCAATACATTTTTTTTTTTTTATTTAATATAGAAGAGAAGAAATGCAATAAAGTACTCTTTATAATAATGGTGCATTATTGTACGTAATCTTTGATTCAATGTGTGAATTCAATAATCTTAGGACCAGTTTAGTATTAATTGCTACTAAATTAATTAAATTTTATATAAGTTATTCCATCTCATAGTTCTTTTTTTTGAAATTGATATATACTGCTACATTAATTTTAGAATAATTATTAGTCATACTCTGAGGAAAATTTATTAAGAAAAACCGTTATCAATATTTTCAGATATTTAAACAGTGACACCAAAACCAGAATTTGAGAAGTAAGATATCTAGATTATTTCTCAAATTCCATCTTTAGAGGTTACCAATAGTTTGCCTTATTTCTTTTTTCGAAAAATTATTCCATGTGCAATTAGCATATAGTTTTTTTTTCTTTTTTTGAGAAAAAGGAAAAAAGGGACAATAATGTGTAAATAAGGATAAGTTATATATTAGCACGCAACTAAGCTAATGATGAGTAAATATATCTTTCTAGTTAAATACAATATATATTTAGCATACCTGCAGTCTAAAATATAATAAATTTGCGTGTATATATATATATATATGTGTGTGTGTGTGTGTGTGTGTGTGTGTGTGTGTGTATAATTAGATAAACGTCGTGACTATACGACATTTTTCAAACATGATATATCATAAATTAATTTGATCAGACATATTGTTCGTCTGCAAACGTACGGTGTTAAGTTTAGATAGTAAAAAGTGAGTGAGTATCGTCTTTACAAAGATTTGGTATTAAAATACTGCTGAGTTCTGAGATTATTATAATTCAACTTTATTTAGGCAACCGATTTCAATGAAATAAAAATAGAACTAGAACAAATATAAATACAAAAGCAAAATAAAATATCAAAACTTCTATGCACAAATATACTAGGGACTTGACTTCACCTTATCATTCCTATGATCATCCTATCAAACCATTGCTAGCCAATTCTACTCAATTCATTAATCAAGGAGCCTAATCTAACCTCATTACCTCTTCTAAGCGTCAACGAAGTCATATGCATGAATACTCGGAGCAATATTCCTATCTAACACATTTACTCATAAACTCATTAAGTTTAACCCTTAAAGTGAAAATCAAATGCCGATCACCTCCCGGCCTCACAACAATCAAAATCCTAATTGATAATCAAGGTCTTGATCATCTCCTGGTCTCACAATATCCTAGACTCTTAACGAGATTATCTAAGTGTCGATCTCCTCCCGGACTTGCAACAACCTAGACTATGTTTTCCAATTCCAGACTATGAAATCAATCTCTCCCGAGCATCAAAATCACAATCTAAAATTATTTAACTCATTGACCACATAAATTAGAAACATTAAGCATAGAGAATCATAAAAAAATTAAGATGAAATTTAACTAACAATTGACAAGATAATCAAACATGGTTCAAATAAATCTACATGAAGCCCTAGAATATGAAGTCTAGCTCAACATAGAGGAATCCATAAACAAAATCACAAATTTAAGAACAAAAACTAAAAAAACTACAATAAAAATGGAGAAGGAAGAGAAAACTCTAGTGAAGATGAGCTTTAAGTCTTCAAATCTTCAAAAATCTCTCCCAAACTTTCTTCAAGAATCTCCAACTCCAAGCTTCTCTCTTTAAGAATTTTTGTACCTCTCATCCTCTCTAAGTTAGGAACTAGGGTTTGTTTTGCTTAAGTATGCTCAAACATAGAGAAAATCTCAACCAAATTCATCCAATGGTCCAAAATTAGCCATCTATATTGATCAAGGGCTGAAAAATAGCCTAAAATTCGTCACAGCATGCAGGATGGTGTGGCTAGTGGTGCGCCTGCACCCTTAATGTGGTGTGGGCGCGCAGGGCGTGGTGCGCCCGGGCAGGTAGTTCTGCTCAAGAGGGCCCTCGTGCGGCCTGAGTTTGTTTTGCTCTAATTTTTTCCTCAAAAATGTCACTAAGTCCCATTTTATTATTCTTCTTACAAAATAACACTAAAAATACATTAAATTAACAAAAATACTTAAAGATTCATAAATATTTAAACTAAAAAATACTTAATTTGTTACTAAATGACCTCCTCATCACATACACTATAAAAAGTTACGTGACTTGATCAGCATAATCGGGAGTATATAGACGAATTTGAACATATGCAAAAGTTAAAAGAGCGCCATATACTTCTAGAACTTTAATCATAATCTATTGTCCAGAGGGTTGCTTTTATGCTAGGACATAGGGTAAAAAAAAAAAATAACGTCAAAAATGAGGGGGAAAAACATTGAGTCTAAGACGTACCCTGACCAATGACTAATATTCTGATCTTTTAATCATGAGATGATATGCAAATGTTATCGCAAATACATGAGTACTAGGTAATTAAAACAAAAAAGTCCGCTGATTTGAAAATACAAATAAACAACATGAATACAATTAAATTAAAAAAGTACGCTGATTTGAAAATACAATTAAACAACATAAATACAATTAAATATATTTGTAGGTGCGTGTAAAAATTCTTGTGTGTCACACATAGATGTGTTAATTAAGACACTCATAAAATGAATATTGAATTCCTAAAAATTTAATGGCGCGCTTAGCAAATGTATTTTCTGCCACAATATTTTTCTCATATAAAGAATTTGAATTTAAAAATTTCTTATTAATAAGTTTTCTCACAAAATTTCCGTCAATAAATAAAAATTATTGACTTGAATGCGTAAATCAAACAGGCATTAATATTCTACCAGTGAGCGACACAAACTACATCAACATAAACTATCTTTAGTATTTATGTTTATTACTACTGGAAGTTTACGTATACCTAACTTGAATTCACACGCTCGTACTCATGAGATCTATCACAACTTATTGTATGTTTAATTTTGACTATTAGCTTAAGTCTCAATCATTTAAATGGATCTTCGCTTTGTCCCAGTTCAAGTACGGAATGAATATAAGAGTTTCTGATATCTACCGAGAGGGTAATCAAGTTGTATATAAGCTGGCTTCGGAAGCGGTTAAAAATGGTGGTGGAAAGATCTGGATTTCTGTAGATCGCTGATTTGTACGGGCATTATAACATGTCTTTCTAGTTATAGATTCTCATATATATGATCCCGAAATTGAGTACTGTTGTAAATATAATTCCTGAGAAAACGACATGCGTTTTGGCTACTAAAGAACTTTCCCAAAACGTAGAGTAGCACTCAGTTGGACGACTCATGGCGTGACACGTGGCAGGAGCTACAGTCGGTAGAGGATTCCAGAATATGTATAGCTGTCTTCAGCTTTGTCAAAGGGAGACGTATTCATTGCTACCGAGTTAGGGTTTTCAGAGAGGATTTCTAGAGAGAGAAACAAGAGAGAGAAGCTGTGAGTGTAGAGAGATTTTGGGTACATTTTGTATTGGGTTAGATCGGTGTAAAAGGGTGATTTACTATCTGAGTATATCTCCTTCAGATCTACGGGAAGAGAGGAATCTCGGTTCTACAGTTCTTCTAGATTTGGGTTGTTTCTTCTGTATAATCTCTGAGTGTGGTGAGTCTTGAGGGTGTAATCGCTTCTCTGTTAGTGGAAGGGTTTCTCGCAAGTGAGCCCAACGGGGATGTAGGATTTGTTGTAATCCGAACCTCGGTAAAAAATCCTTTGTGTTCTTTCTTTCTTTCGGATTCTTCTTGTTGTGTGAATCTTCGGGCAAGTGTTAGGATCTTTCTAACAGTGGTATCAGAGCCTTGGTTCGAGGCGTGAATCAAAGATTGTTGGCTCGAAGATCAAGATTCAAGATCCGGTGGAAGTCATGGTCTCGATGAAGTTTGAACTGGAAAAATTCGACGGCTCAGGTGACTTCGGACTATGGAGAAAGAAAATGAGAGCAATCTTAGTTCAACAAAAGGTTGCTAAAGCACTCGGTGATATGAAAGATTTTTCAGGCTCGGAAACGGAGAAGGAGGAGCTGCAGGAAATAGCCTTCTCAACGATCATTCTCTACCTTGCCGATAATGTTCTCAGGCAAGTGAATGAGGAAGACACGGCTGCGAAGGTATGGCTAAAACTCGAGCAACTATTCATGACCAAATCTTTAACTAACAAGATATACCTCAAAGAGAGTCTGTTTAGTTTTAGAATGGATACTTCTAAGTCTCTTGAAAAGAACTTAGATGACTTTAACAGAATAGTTATCGATTTAGCCAATATTGGAGAAAAGATAGAGGAAGAGAACCAGACAATTTTATTACTAATCTCTCTCCCAGAAACATTTAAAGATGTTAAAAATGCCATAAAATATGGTAGAGAGAGTCTCACCTTAGATGATGTCCTCTCAGCCTTAAGGTCTAGAGAATTAGAACTTAAGTTTGAGTCATCCTCCAAGAAAGACAATCAAGGAGATGAAGGGCTCTTTTCCCGAGGCCGACCTAAGAGGAGGGATCACAGTAAGCCCGGTCATAGACAGAACACAAGATCAAAGTCAAGAAATGGTCAAAGGAAATGCTTTCACTGTAATAAGCCGGGCCACATTAAAAGGTTCTGCAGAGAGTGGAAAAAGAAATTGGCTGAAAAGAAGGCAGGAGAAGGAGATGCTGCTGTTGCAAGTCAAGAAACAGGGTATGAAAGTTCAGAGATGCTGGCTGTCAGAATTAGCCAAAACGAGGATGAATGGATCTTAGATTCTGGGTGCACATACCACATGTGCCCCAAGAAAGAGTGGTTCATTGACTATGAGAGTTGTAATGGTGGCAGGGTCCTGATGGGAAACAACCATTCCTGTTCAGTGGTCGGAATTGGGTCTGTAATGGTAAAACTGTCGAATGGCACTCGACATGTTCTCAAAAATGTAAGATACATTCCGGAGCTCAGGAGAAATTTAATTTCTCTTGGGGCACTTGATGACTCCGGATATGTGTACAAGGCTGAAGGTGGAATCCTAAAGGTCCTGAAAGGATCCCTGGTAGTATTCAAAGGGAGGAAACATCAGGGGCTATATGTACTAGAAGGGCATGCAGTAACAGGTTCATCTAGTGCAGTAATTAAAGAAAGTTCAGAGGCAGATCTATGGCATAAACGTCTTGGACATGTCAGTGAGAAGGGGCTGAAAGAACTCGGCAAACAAGGACTCCTGGGCAGATGCAAATTAGAGCAGCTTGAATTTTGTGAGTTGTGTGTCCTGGGAAAACAACACCGACTCAAATTTGCAGCATCAACATTCAGAGCAAAGTCACTAATGGACTATGCTCACGCTGACCTCTGGGGACCAGAATCAACACCAACACATGGTAATGCCAGGTACTTTCTTTCCATTGTTGATGATTTTTCAAGGAAGGTCTGGGTTTTTCTATTAAAAACTAAAGATGAATGTTTTTCAAAATTTAAACAATGGAAAACCTCGCGTAAAACCGACAGGTAAGAAACTAAAGGCCCTTAGGACAGACAATGGCATGGAATTCGCCATCAAACCTTTGCCGAGTTCTCAGAAAAACAATGGAATCCTTAGACATAGAATACGATCGGGAAAACCCCACAACAAAATGGGGTCGCCGAAAGAATGAAACGAGAACCCTAATGGAACGTGTCGGTGTATGCTATTTGGATCAGGCCTAAGTAAGAAATTTTGGGGGGCTGTAACCACAGCCTGCTACCTAATTAATAGGAGCCCCTGTAAGCCCATTGAACTTAAAACACCTGAAGAATGCTGGACTGGCAAACCACCAAATCTAAGCAACCTTAGGGTCTTTGGATGTGAAGCCTATGCACACCAAAGAGAAGGGAAACTAGATCCCAGATCATTAAAATGTATATTCTTAGGCTACCCTGATGGAGTCAAAGGTTATAGGTTGTGTGTTCAACAAGGACCCCATTTTAAAATAATTAACAGCCGAGATGTGATCTTTAATGAACATGACATGCCTTACTTGCAAAAGGAAAAGGATACTGCTGGCTCTCCTTTATCTAATGCAGGTGCAACTCCAAGACAAGACCTCCAAGTTGAGGTGGAACATCAAAGAGACACCAGACAACAAGGTGATGAAGTTGAACCTGAGGAGAGTCATGATCCAACTGAAGAACCTCAATCGGCCAGAGAAGCATACCCCCCACCGGACACCCAGGAACCACCAGAAAACATATCAGAGTATATGTTGACCCGGGACAGAGAAAGGAGGACCATCAGACCACCAAAGAGGTATGACAGTGGAAATTTAATTGCTTATGCACTAAATATGGCAGGTGATCTCGAAGCATCTGAACCCAGAACATATGAGGAAGCAGTCAACTGCAAACAAGCCGACAAATGGCTGACTGCCATGGAGGAGGAGATGCTCTCCTTGATGAAGAATAAAACATGGGTTCTAGTGGACAAGCCAAAACAACAGAAAACTGTAGACTGTAAGTGGATCTTTAAAATAAAGGAAGGATCCACCACACAAGAACCCAGGAGGTACAAGGCAAGGCTGGTTGCAAAGGGCTTCACTCAAGTCGAGGGGGTTGACTATACAGAAGTCTTCTCCCCGGTAGTGAAATATAAAACAATAAGAACGATCCTCTCAGTGGTTGCTCACAAAGACATGCATCTTGAGCAGATGGACGTGAAGACCGCCTTCCTGCATGGCGACCTCGTGGAGACAATCTACATGAATCAGCCACCAAGTTTTCAGGTAAAAGGTAGTGAACATAAAGCCTGTTTGTTGAGAAAATCGCTGTATGGGCTGAAACAATCCCCTAGACAATGGTACAAGCGATTTGATCAACATATGATCAAAGCAGGCTTTATGAGGAGTCAATACGACTCCTGCTTATATTTTAAAGAATCAAATACTGACAATGCAGTATACCTTCTACTCTATGTAGATGATATGCTGATTGCTAGTAGAAATTTATCAAAAATTGAGGAGGCCAAGAAAATGTTGAGTACTGAATTTGATATGAAGGATTTAGGTTATGCAAAGAGAATTTTGGGAATTGATATTAAAAGAAACAAAATGTAAAACTCAGATCTATCCCGGGAAGAGTATTTGAGAAAAGTGGTTCTAAAATTCTCTATGCATCAATCTAAACTGTTAAAGTACCCTTAGCGGTGTCACTTTAAGCTTTCTCGCAAGGCGCCTCCCAAAAATGTAAGAAGAAAAGGTAAAGATGGCTAAGATACCCTATTCCAATGCTGTAGGATCATTGATGTACGCCATGATTTGCACAAGACCTGACTTAGCATATGCAATGAGTGTTCTGTGCAAATACATGTCTAATCCTGGCCAAGAACATTGGACAGCACTAAAGTGGGTTTTAAAATATGTTAATAGTACATTAAATTATGGTTTAATTTATAAACAAACCTCTAACCCCTTAAGTTTGGAAGGATTTGATTTTGCAGGAGATCTGGACAGAAGAAGGTCCACTTCAGCCTATGCAATAACACTGGGAGGAAATTGCATTAGCTGGAAGTCCCAACTACAATCTGTAGTTGCCCTATCCAAAGATGTAAGCAGAGTATATATAGTCAAATCCGAAGGTTTTAAAGAGGTCATTTGGCTTCGGGCTTGTTAGTGAACTAAAGATACTTGAAAGGAGCTGCTGTGATTCACTCGCACAGCCAATCCGCAATACATCTCTGCAAGAATCCAAAGATATCATGAAAAGACAAAACACATTGATGTGCGCCATCACTTCATAAGGGAAAAGGTTGAAGAAGGATCAATAGAGCTGGAGAAAATCAAAGCACAGGAGAATCCATCGAGACATGGCCACTAAGGTTATCACTTTGCAAAGCAAGTTCCGAAATGCCTGGACTTGCTAGGCATTGGCAAGACCTGATCAAATCAGGTAAGGGCAATGAACTTTGCGAGAAACACAGGGTTGTAGAAGGCTGTCGTTTTCTAGAAATTAAGGTGGAATGTTGTAAATATAATTCCTGAGAAAACGACATGCGTTTTGGCTACTAAAGGACTTTCCCAAAACGCAGAGTAGCACTCAGTTGGACGACTCATGGCGTGACACGTGGCAGGAGCTACAGTCGGTAGAGGATTCCAGAATATGTATAGTTGTCTTCAGCTTTGTCAAAGGCAGACGATTCATTGCTACCGAGTTAGGGTTTTCAGAGAGGATTTCTAGAGAGAGAAGCTGTGAGTGTAGAGAGATTTTGGGTACATTTTGTATTGGGTTAGATCGGTGTAAAAGGGTGATTTACTATCTGAGTATATCTCCTTCAGATCTACGGGAAGAGAGGAATATCGGTTCTACAGTCTTCTAGATTTTGGTTGTTTCTTCTGTATAATCTCTGAGTGTGGTGAGTCTTGAGGGTGTAATCGATTCTCTGTTAGTGGAAGGGTTTCTCGCAAGTGAGCCCAACGGGGATGTAGGATTTGTTGTAATCCGAACCTCGGTAAAAAATCCTTTGTGTTCTTTCTTTCTTTCGGATTCTTCTTGTTGTGTGAATCTTCGGGCAAGTGTTAGGATCTTTCTAACAAGTACTTTCTTTTTATATATATATATATATATATATATATATATATATATAACTTGGCTTTTCTTATTGGGTTTCACTAAGAAGGATTTTAATGAGATTCAATTTCTAAGGCATTGGATATAGGGATAGTCTTGTGCTCGACTTAGTGCAAAACTTTGATAGAGTTAGTTATTTCTCTCATAAGAAGAGGTCTTTTATTTAATATTTTGTTTGGCTTTTGACTTGGATTTTTGTTTTTCACTCTTTTGTATTTTTTGTAGGGAAACAGTAGAAAATAGGCCAATATGAAAAGCTTAAGAAAATATATAGGCTAATTTTTAGTTATAGAAATTAATAGGCCATAACTTGTCAAGTTATGGTTCATAACCAGATAAGTTATGGACAAACTTGTCAAGTTATGATTCATAACCGGACAAGTTATGGACAATTATCAATAATAACTTGTCAATTTATGGTTCATAACCAGACAAGTTATGGACGAAAATAATAATTTGGCATATTTATTAACTTATGTAAACTATTGGCCTATTAATTTTAATTCATCTCAAATTTTGGTCTATTTTCCTCTTTCTCCCTTTTTTTTATTCTTTTTCTTTGTTTTAAAAAAATGTAAAGTAGAATTGAGGGTTTGATAAAAATGATGCATCTAATTAATGAGCGCCCAATTTAAATGGGATGTACTAGTTGTTCATGATATATAATTATCACTTAAAAAATACAAATAACATAAAATTCTCCCCTTTCAAAACATTTAGAGAAAGAAGTAAATTGATAAGGAGGGACATTGGATATATATGTGGACGAATTTAGTAATTATTACGTAGTTATATAGTAGCTTGATAAAGAAGTTTCCAATAATCTGGTATTTATCTACTATTGTATGACAAGTTCAACATGAATATCCTTGTGTTATAATCGATTTTTATTTTTATTTTTTTCGAAACTAGGGTTCATACAAATTACAATACAGGGATTTTGGAAGATTAGTTGCTACTAATTGCTATAACTAACTTTAATAAGATCATCAAGACGTCAAAATTAATCACACTGCTTATAGTTTTCAGAATACAAATCTTAAAATTCCCCTGCCCTATGCTACCTTTTCACCTTGCCCCATTCCGTCACTTGGATGAACGGAAAAGCTAACATAGCACGAATTTTTTTCAAAAAATGCCCCCAAATTTAAAATGTTAGTAAATCTGTCACTTCGTTACTTAAATTGGTGAAAACACTGACGTGACACTAAATTTAAAAGTCTAAAAACTAAAGATAAAAAGTTTTATAACTATGAAAAATAATGTTGATAAAAAATTATGATACTAAATTAACAAAAGTTATTCCTAAAAAAACAAAAATTAAGTTGGGTCGCGGTGAGAAGTTATTCCTAAACAATGTGGATCGCAGTGGGGTGGGTCACTACCCCCGCGCCTCTCGCAATGCAGCACCCCTACCCCCACGTCCTTTCAACCCATCCTCGCACGAACCAGTGTTTAATTTTTATTTATGTTATTTTTATTAATTTAGCATGAGGAGTAGTTTTTATCATTAATCAATATTGTTCGATAGTTAATTATTTTTAGCTAAAATTAGGTTTTAATCTTTCAAGTTTAGTGTCACTTCAGTTTTTCATCTATTTCAAAATTAGGGGGGAAACAGGGACGGAGCCATGAAAAATTTTCAGGGAGGGGGATTGAGTTAAGCTAAAGCTTTAAACTAAATTAAGTATATAATAAAGTACAATCATATGTAAAGATTAAGAGTGTAAATAACATTTTTAAATATCCTACGTAAAAATTAGAGTTAAAAATAAGAGGGGAAAGGTAATAAGTCATACGTCAAACTTAAGGGTATAAACAAAAACTTTTAAAACAATGAGCGTAAAATAATAATTTTAAAGAAAAATATAAAGAAACTAGTTGGGCACGTAAGCCTTAGCTAGCTCCGTCACTAGGGGCAAAATGAATAAGTGAGTTAGGGAGATTTATAAAATTTGTTCTTTTAAATTAGTTTCACACTAACTTTTATGTTCATTTAAGTGACAGCAGAGACAAATTTATTAATATTTTCAAGTATAGAGGGAGCGATTTGAGCGAATGACAAAGGTGAAAAAGTGACCAAAATTCGTGGAGAATTTATAAAATTTATGGTTAATCTCACAAATAGTCCATAAAGTTTAGCTTCAATCTCACTTTAGTTTTTGACTTTTTAAACGTTATACAGTTTGGTCCTTAAGATTTTATTTTATTTCAGTTTTGGTTATTCTACTAGCTTGATGTTAAATATTTCAAGGAATCTGTAGAAATTATGGACTAAAATTAAAAACATATAAAGTTTAGAGACTAAAATAATACAAAAAATTAAAAGTTAATTTCCACATATACACCCTAAATTTTAACTGTTTTAATTTTGGACGCTAATTTACACGGATTTCATCAATTTTAATGTCTAGTTGATAAAAGGATTGAAATTGAAGCAAAATAAAACCTCAGAGATCATATACGCGACGTTTGAAAAGTCATAGACTAAAATAAAATTGAGTATACACCTCACGAACTATATGGACTATTTGTGAAATTAACCTTAAAATTAGCTTAGTTTCTAAACCAAATGGACATTCCATATCTCATGTAAATTAATATGTAGACAATATTAGACTTATGATCTGAAGAAAAAAAAAAGCTCAAAGTACGTAGAAAATTAAGTTGCAAGGAACATTATCATTAGTTGCAATAAGATTACAATAAAAAAAATAATAATAATAATCTTTATATAACGGCTAAATTGGTTATATAAGCACAAAACATATTGCATATGATAATTACAAACTAGCTACCATATTGATGTAGCGTACAATCCGTGTTATAATACTTAATAGGAATATAGCTGGAAAATAATTAAACACGTAGGCGCAACTATATAGAAAATGAAAGGTACTAGAGAGTTATTAATCAAAATAATTTCCAAATAAAATGAGACAATTTGCTTGCCCATAATAAGCAATTATATACCATGATTGAACAGTCCATATTGGTATTATCAGTTGCTTATAATATTTAGAAAATTAAGCAATATTGGTCTTCAGATCACCATTATTGAAATACCACGAGTGGCACACTGCAATTTTTTTCAATGCTTGGATCCTAGATCACATTTCATGTGGAAGCATAATTTGGTTTTGCCATGCATGTATGTGATACTTTAATTAGCAATGGTAGCACGCATTGCACTTTTTACTTGTTGGTTTTCCATGATTTATTAAATATTTGGTTCGTTTACCGAGCATCTTTGTGCAATTACAGATATATATATTTATATATATATAAATATAAATGGGTGTGATTTTAATGATTACTCTATTATTTATTTATTGATGAATAACCGTAAGATATTAATATTCCGATGGTTGTGCTAAATCGGATGGTTGACTAAAAAAATTTATAACAATCAATTAATTTCTATATTTGATATTAATCACTAATAGAAACGTAATCATTAAAAAATTGTTCATCTATATATATACTTATATAAATAATATATACAGGCTTTTTTTTGGGTCTCTTCGGAAGGACCGACTCTTCAACATAACATATAGGTATGAAAACGAAATATGACAATAATGTCGATGTTGAAGATAAATGACATAGTCTTTAAATGACTAAATTTTTTAGTGTTACTTCTCTCTAACGTCGATGTTACGTTTTCTTAACTGCGTTACATTAAAGGGATCTCCCACCGGAAGAACCGAAGAAAAGCACATAGATATATAAGGTTTCACTGTGGCGTTTCTCTTTTCTTATATAACTAACGTAGACTCTCTTTTTTCTCTTGTTACGTTTTCCTCTGTACGTCTACTAATAAGGTTCTTAGTGAGGTTTAGTTTAGAAACTGATTTATAAAGATGTAGCTTCGACTCAATCTTGTGGTGTCAGTTTCTACTAGTTATGTGGTTTCTTTTGTATGGTTGGGTTTCCCTATTTGAGATTGTTTCCTTTAATTTTCAACTTTTTTTTCTTGTAATATTTCTTTTTTTTTTTTTTTTTTCACTTGAGTTTGAGGTTTATGTGGGATGAATTAGATTTTGAATGGATACATTTCTCCTATATGCAAAATTGTCTCTTCTCTTCATTCACAAAAAATAGAAATAAAAATAAAAATAAATAATATAGCTTCACTTTTCAAACTCACAAGCTTGAACATGAAGTGTAGTGCTGAGAAGGAGATCATTAGGGAAATTCCCACTTAAACCATGTGAAACTCTGGGATTGACACGCGGTTACGGCAAATGCTAACATTTTGGTATCGGAATGAGACTAAACAATATGTATGAACGTAGTCCCTGTATCGATCTTTTTTCCATTTCTGTCACCATTTATCACAAATCCGGAACAGCTTTACAGCTACTTGTGTACCCAAATTAAACTAAATAACAACACTGTCAGTTCATTTTCAATTGATGCGAGCTTATATGGAATAAATCTGAAAGCTAAGTATGATCTCCTGTGAAATTTTGGCCACCTATTTCTATAAATTACGTATACATACATACATACATATATATTTATTAATGTGCATGGGTATTAATGTTTTCAATAGAATGAATTAGGTTTAATTCTAGTTCCATTGAATAAGCTATTGGTCATACATTAGAAATTAGATGGTACTTCTAATTTTTAGCTTCTCCCTAGTTTAATTATACCTCTAATAGGGAAATCCAGAGATCATGCCTTACCACTAGAAAAACAGAAAGATTTATCATTTATGTCACTTTCAAACACTATAAAGTTTATGTCATATTTTCTCATTATATATCAACTTAGGGCCCATTTAGTTCGCTGATTCGAGTTTTAATTCGAGTTGAGATGTGACTTTATGTAAGAGCTTTTTACTGCAGCAAAAAAGTTAGATGTGACTGTTTTTTAGAACTTTTTACTGTAGCAAAACTCGAATTGGTGAAATGAATAATGCCTTAAAAATGACAAAATTTTAATATAAATGCACATAATTAATGAAGCGAGTGAAGTGGATTTTCCTCTTTTTCTTCTTAACAGATTACAACTATATTAAATAACCAAGATAATGGATCGGCCCATGAAGTACTAAAAAAATTGTGTGATAATCCAACTCTAGATGATGCGAAGAGAGATGAACTGGGGGCAAAAAAGGAAAAAAAAAAAGAATTAGAAGAATTAGAAGATACAAGTTGCTTAGTTAGGATAAATTGAGAGTTGATGGGGTCTTTAAATATATGATTGTGTTATGGGAAGAAAATGAAAGGTAAAAGCCTTTTGCCCCTCACCAACCCTACCTATTTTGTGACACCCAATTAAAAGGGCTTGTTATTATGACTTTTGGGGTCCTTGGGATAAAGCATCTTAAGCTTGTTAATCACACATTTTATTTTCCAAATTTTTATTTCACTTTCGTACGTCATTTAAAGCTATTCATGGTTCATTCATATATGTAAAAAATATATATATAAATTCACTTAAAACTATGGCGTACGTCAAGAATGTGGTCAATAATTCAAAAGATAAAATGGAAATGCTAGGTTAAATAAGGAAAGTTTTTCTTATAATTAATTATGTTGATGGAACTAGGCCAATGGGATCGTATTCCAGGCACTTAAAACTATGCAATAAATCTTTGTTTCAAATAGAGTAAGATGCCTTGTGTCATTGGACCACATGATGTCTATTCTTCTATAGGGATCATTGGAAATTATTAGATATAATATATGCTAAAGATTAAACCTTGTCATAAGACATGTCATGGAACCATCTCAAAGACCAGCGAGAGCTACCATCATTCCAACCCCCTTCTCTTCCTCTCCAGCGAAATCCACCAATTTTGCAACCTCTCCACTCCCCTCACGAAGCCATCGCACGATCTCCCCATATGTGAGCAACGCGAAGCCTTCTTTGCCTCAGCTAGTGAAGCTCTTCCCTCAACAGATCTTTGCAAATCTAAAATATCACCGCCCAAATCTCGTTGTGTCTTCCCCTCCCCTCGGCACGCTAGCCAAATCTCTGCGAATCATGGCTCGCACATGACACATTATGTTAAAAACTTAGAAATTGATGGAAACGGCTTACCATGTTCGTTTCGCGGATTCGAGTTTTCAATTCGAGCTGAGATGTGACATTTTCTAAAAACTTTTAACTGTAGCAGAAAAAGTTAGATGTGACATTTTTTTAGAGCTTTTAACTATAGACTGAAAACTTGAATCGGTGAAATTAACGATACGCTAATTTTTAACATTTTGAGAGTTTAGGAATTGTTTTGTCAAAATTAAAAACAAAGTTGATGAAAATATCACTTACTAAATAGTTAAAGGACCAATAATGCAAATTACTCTTTGAAGTTTTAGGAGCGTGAGACTTCTTTCTCACCAACTATTTGCTGCCACTTATCTAAAGCTTGCAATTCTTTTTTGACACGTGGTTTTTTTTTTTTTTTTTTTTTTTGGTGGCAATTTCGGAGGAACCTTTTAGCAACACCAATATTTCAGTTACGCTTTACTTTCCTTGCCGAAAGCCCAAATCATTTCTATGGCCTCCTTCAAAACCACCCTCTTTTTGCTTCCTGTTTGAATGAATGAAGAAGGATCAAAAGCATCATTAGAGAATGAAAGTTTCTAGATTATGTCGGAACTCAATTAAAGTTTAAATGCTATAATTATGCCTAACCGAATTAATTAAAAGAAGAAAAAAGAAAATACAAAAGTAACCCATAATATAGACTGTAATATAAATAAAATCATATATAAGGACTGAAGAGAAAATTTAATTAACATTCTCCACATTATGGAGAAGACAACATACCTTCAAAACCATACTAACAAAAAAGCTCACTTCATCGTTAGTACTCATGATCATGTCACGCCCCCCAAACGGGGTGGGTGACGTGGAGCTCGATTAGGGATTAATAAAGCGGAATTCCCCAACCGGGCCCCACCTGACTGCATTAAAATAAATAAATAAACAATATAATCCAGGAGCCTCTGACACACAGGGCTCCACCCCACAGACATACTGATGATCGTACATACATGCTTACGTAAATAATCATTACAATGACATCATCCACAGTCTAGTAAATCCAAATATTAGTTAAGTTTACGAAATTTCTCAAATTCCTTACATTTGCTCAAGAGGATAACACAATCCTCGCTTGCTCGATCCGTAGCACAACTCATTTCGATGCACCGCTCCTCGAATCTCCCGGGAGGGGTTTAAACATTTGAAACATGAGCGAAAAGGCCCGATGAAGATATAATTTGAAATAATGTAAATAAACAAATAAATAAACAAGTGCGTAAATAAAATAAATAAGACATTCAAATCCGCAGAACGGCAGTAGGAACCTCACATCCTTTTTTCTCAAAGGAAATATAACAGAAACTAATCAGACATACGGGGCTTGAGTAATTAGTACAAATTACTCACCTCACCAAGTGCCTCGCCTACCGGACCGGTTTCGGGTTCTGCCCCCGAGGATGCACTCTCCACATCCTATCTAGGCTTACAGCAATAGACTCTATTACCAGTTCACAAGATCTCTTATCTTAAGAAATCATCCATTTAACATTATGAAATCGTTCATAAGACCCCACGAACTACTCAAGCCGCGGGCCCCATGACTGGACAAGCCATGAGGTTCCATGACTGACAAGCTATGGATTCCAAGGACAGGACAAGCCAGGGAATTCCATAAACTAACAAGCCATGGTTTTTAAAACGTTTTTCTTTCGCAAACCAATCCCTTTCTTTAAAACATTTTCAAGGCCAAAATCTTCTTTGAAAACAGGCTCACAAAGAAAAGGGATAGAAATCCTACCTCGCACAATCAAACCTGGGACTAGCGTTGCCCTTTTCCGGCTTCCGCTTCCTCAAGCCCCTTCAGTCTGAATCCACAACGAGCAGCACGATACAAGATAACACCTTAGGATCAATCCTCAGTCCTAAAGTAATCCAATCTCAATCATATTCCAAGATTTTTCCAATTAGTGTGCCCTAATCAATTTTCATGTTCAAATTCCATTCCAAGGGTTTTAAATATCAAATCAGGGATTAAGGATACTAATCCTTTCATCCCAAGTCCCCAAATGAAGCTAATTTGGGTTCTCCCCGAAAACAGGGGTCAAAACGACAATTTCAGGCCAAGCAAGGTCAAACCCCGTGTACACCGGTCGACCGGAGACAGAAGAGTGCATCACCACCGGTCGGCCGGTGGTGTGCACTCCGGTCGACCGGTCCGGTCGGCCGGTGGCCTCAACAAAATCCGGTCGACCGATGCGGTCGACCGGTGGACATTTCCAGTTCGCGAAAACTCGCGGAAATCAGTCCAAAAACCTGCAAATCCAGTCCCAATTCACAAAATCTCAAGGGACAACCACTAGATCCGGGTTCTAGGTCCTAAAACAAGTCCAAAGAACCCAAGATCTCCAATTTCTACCCTAGTTTCACTCAAAATCCATCAAAATCCGTTTTGAACCAAAAATAAGTTTTAAATCTGAAAAACTTGAAATCCAAGAGAGGTTCTTTCAGTAATCTTACCTTGAATCCTTCTCTTGATGTTGAAAACTCTTTAAAATCACTCTTTGGCTCAAAACCCGTTCGATTTGGGACCAAAATGAGAGAGAGAAAGAGAGAGTGAGTGAGCGGGAGAGTGAAGGAGAGAGAGAGAGAGAGTGCACGGGGAAGGAAAGAAAGGAAAGAAAGAAAAGAGAGAAAAAGAAAAGAAAAGAAAAGGAAAAATAAAAGAAAATGACGTGTAAAATATAACAGTCCAGAAATGCGCCCATACACACTTCTGGATTAAAATAAATTACTGTAAATAATTTAAATACCTTGGAATCATTTAAACTCAATTAATTAAATCAGATTAGGCACACTAATAATCTTAATTACCTTAATTAATCTCAATTAATTCTTCAGGGTGTTACAGATCATCATGGTATTATCTAATTATTCAGATGATATTAAAACTTAAAAGATTTTTCCCATCTAGGTTTTTTTTTTTTTTCTCGAATGGATTTTGATACAGCCGGATTTTCATATGAGGCATATACAGCAAGATTAATGGGTACCTTTGGAATTGGTTCCAAAACATTTTTATTTTTTGTATGAATATGAAAACAAAAACGTTTTTATTTTCATTTTGGAATCATTTCTGAAAATGCGTTTGGTAGTTTTATTCCGATATTGTTTTCAGTTTAAAAAAAATTGAAATTGTGTTTGGTGGTTTAATTTTTAAAAACATATAATGATATTTAAATAAATAATATATTAAATAAATAATAATATTAAATATATTAAATAATAATATATTATAAACATGATTATATATGAAAACCGGAGAGGAAGAAGAGTGGGGGGGGCGAGGAGGGCGGTCGAAGAGCGGCGGGGGGGGGGGGGGCGCGAGCGAGCAGCATAAAGGGGGCGATCACAGATTTACGGTGCAGTCGCGAAGAGTGGGGGTGGGGGTCACAATCGCAGCACCCGGGGTATATCTCGAAGAGTGGAAATGAAAACGGAAAAAATTCATTTTCACAAACATGAGAAAAAAGGAGAAAATGAAAACTGTGTTTTCAGTTTTGATTTTAGAAAATTTTACACCAAACGTGTTTTTTGTACGCGTTTTTAGTTTTTTTTTTTGGCAAAAACTATGAAAAATAGAAACAAGACCGGAAACAAACATGCCCAATAATTTTGAAAATATTTAATTTCGGCCGGACCTTTTCGCCTCTCCATTTTGTTGTGCCCTTTCTCCACGAGATAGTTTTCTTTGGATTGTATTTTTTACTGTTTCTTATTGTTGAGAATTTTATATGTTTTTCTATAAATAAGTTAATAGTATTTTGAGTGGATGATTAATTTTAGGGTGGGTATATATGTCTTATAGTATCGGTATACTTATTATAGCTAATATATTATAGGTTATACCAAGTTAGATTGGGTTCGGTTTTGGGACGTTTTAAACGTCAAAGACGAGTAAAATTTTAGTGTAAAGTTCAGAGACCCTTTTGTGATTATTCCAAAAAGATTCAACGGCGAAACATCGTTTTTTTTTTTTTTTTTTTTTTAACAAATGAATAAAAGATGACAACTAGCTAGAATTAGGATTAAAAGTCAGATTCCAACTGGATTGACAACCAACGAAAACTCTGGCCTCTACGGAAGCTCCACTCAATAATGTTAAAAACAAAGAAATGCAGACAAAGTCTCAAGAAAGAAGGGAAAACAACTTCAAAGAGCAAGAGAGAAAAAAGAACCTACACATCCTATAGGATTTACTTAAACCAAGCAGGTAAAGTGCCTCATTAAAACGTTTATCTAGAAAAACCTGATTAATATCATATGACTGCTGAAGTAGCAAACTTGTTAACAACTAAATTATCCTTTCTATAATGAGAAACATTAGCATCATTTTTTCTATCACTTTTTCTATTCACTGTTTGACACATGAATTCCGTTGTTTTATTTTCTATTTAAATAAGAGAAAAAGAAGAAAATAGGCCAAAACTTGAGATGAATTAAAATTAATAGGCCAATAGTTTACATAAGTTAATAAATAGGCCAAATTACTGTTTTCGTCCATAACTTGTCTGATTATGAACCATAACTTGACAAGTTATTTACGGTTTTTGTCCATAATTTGTTTGGTTATGAATCATAACTTAACAAGTTATGGCCTATTAATTTCTATAACTAAAATTTGGCCTATATACTTTATTAAATTTTTCATATTGGCCTATTTTCTACTATTTTCCTTTATATATTATATTAATAGAGTCCGCGTATTAAATAGTAAATATTAGAGTGAGTGACAAAAAAAGTGAGTGATGTTAGCGTTTCTCATTTATAATTATTAGAAAAATTGAACATTTTGCTCAACAACTCAACCGACCCACTCTGCAAAGAAGAAGAACCATACAAGAAAATTTAACCATAAATATTCACATTCCACTCGAAGATAATGCCAATTTGATTCTCACCTCTTTCTAACTAGACTTTTATTTGTTATAGTATTTTATCTTAAAAATATAGAATTTCTATTCAAATATTTCTATTTAAATCTAAGAATTAAACGGGCAGTAATTTTCCCTTTTTCTTTTTATAAAAAGAAAATGTCTGGAGGGAGCATATCGAGAAAATTCATTCAATCAAGAAATGAACTTTATTATAGCAGCAGATTTGTAATCGTTGAACAGGTTAGACTAGTCGATGGAGAAATTACGTCTACCGAGAATTCTGGCACATATAATGAAAAAGAGAGACTATGAGAGTGATAATAGAATACAAGTTCTACTCTTTAATTTAATGATGTGAAGACCATTTCACCTCGTCTAAATCTGTTAAAGATTCGGTCAAATGGAGAATTTAGCAATTACAAGAAGTAGAAAGAATGTCACGTGCGTTGAATAATACGGAAAAATTATAAGTAGACAACTACATTAATGGAATTGTAAAGTGCAGATATTAATAATTAGATCATATATTCTTTGCATATTGCTATTTAGATCGATCGTCAATCATAATATACATATTGAAGATTTATATACACACACACACACACACACTTCAGTGTATATACTGCTTAAATTAAGCAACTACTGATATTAATCTTTCTTCCTTCTTCTTTTTTTCCCCTAAACAAACAAAGAGAGGAACAACTAACATCACAAGCTCCCACTTAATTCGTTAAAAAAAAAAAAGTGAGCAGTCCGATGGAAAGACTTATAAAGTCGACATAAAAATAAAAATAAAAGTAAAGCGTAAATTGGTTGAAATTGTTAAGCAAAAATCTCCTCTTCCTCTCTCAAAATTAGCAAAAGATGCCTCATTAAAGATCTTGAATGGCAAAATCCAATATGAGAAAAATCCTCCAATCGAAAAGTCATGCATAATGTTTTGAGAAATATTAGCATTATTTTTTATATCACTTTTAATATTTGAAACATGTTTACTGTCTCATTTTCTATTTGAATAATAATATATCATATTATAGAGTTCACGTGTCAAACAGTAAATGTAAAAAATCGTGTCAAACAGTAAATATAAAAAATGATAAAGAGAGTGATAAAAATAATGATGCTAGCATTTTTCTAATCTTTTAAAAACAAGGATTGAAAGTGTAGCAATGAATGTCACCGTAAATCATAATGAGCACTTGACTATTTTCGCAACTTAAATCCCTTTCTACTTCGTACACAGAAAACATATATGTATAAGCAGATTTTTTATTTCCAAATTAAATCAAAGTCGCAAATTTTCGCTCTGACAAATTTTCACTCACCTACTAATATTAATTTTCAACTCTTCAGTGGAAAAAAAAAAAAAAAAAAAAAAAGAGTTTATTGATGAGTTGGATATACATCAATTAATGCTTGCAACAACTAAAAGAGATTAAGGTTAGTATCATATGTTTCAACAACTTAAGCTTTTAATTAAAGAGGAAATGTTAATTCATGTCGTTTGTATCAAAATGAGGATCCCTTGACTATCATGTATATATATGTATACTTTTTCACACAACAAGTAGTGTTCGCACAATATTCCACTTCAATATTGGAGGCTCTCGTAGCATCAATTGCCATAGCATATGCATTTATAAAAGTTTCTAGAATTGAAGACGCATAAACAGGAAAGAAGAGAACAATACAATTCTAGAAAGTTTTTTTTTTTTTTTTCCGAAGTTTTTTCCCCCAATTACAATTACAATATTTTTGTACTCTTCCAATATTGTTTCTCCCACTTTTTCCTCTCTCCAGCTAGCATTTTTTTTCCTGACAATTAGGTGTACTCTTGATTGTGCAATGCCATGTGAATTGTCCCTTTAAGCACCGAAATTATGACATTCATGTGGTAGCATTTAAAGATGGCAGAAATACTTGCGGCTAAGAACTCCCACCTCTTGCGTCTGCAATCTGACTCAAAAAATAATAATAAATAAATAAATAAAAATCCAATTTAGTCACGAACCGAATTTCACGTTCACTTTTTGAAATTTCTTCTTGCTTTCTAGAAGAAGTTGGGGGTGTTTGGTTCTTGCTTTCCATGTTATAAGTTGCATGCAATTAAGAAGCATTATTGTGGAAGTTGATGCAAAGTAGCACCACCTATATATGTTTTGAGATGATATGCAGATCCCAAGTCCTCATGATGACGTGTTAATTTCTCATCTTTTTTTTCACAATTACATATCTAGTATCAGACCACTCATAATTATATGTAGATTACTTAATAAATGTTCAAAGTTCATCGCATAATTTGTGGTTGAAGGCTCCAGCTTATTTTTTTAAGTCTTCCAATGGTTAATAGATATATTTCGAATCTTTCGAATCACAGATTTTTTAGGGGTTGGGTTTTGGGGGGTTTCATCCTAAATTAATTTTTTATGAAGAGTAATCTAACACTTTTTTTTTTTTTTTTAAATTTCATGTCCAGTCAGTGTAAGACTTCATTTGTAAATTTTCAACAATCGGTGTAGGAGTCAAATTTTTATGTCAATAACGACTAATAACTCAAACAAAAATTTAATAGGGCTATAAGATTAAATTTTAAACTTTTATTGGAGGCTTATAATACAATACATATTTAGGTAAATATATAGTATTTTTAAAAATAAAAAAAAAAAATTTGAGTGGGGGTTTAAGTTCTCCTACCGGGCCTTAAGAAAAATGTTTAGGACACCACCATATTAAGCACCATCACTAATAAAAGGTGGATCCTACATGTAGGTCTCACAATGTAGAACTCATTTTTTATTAGTGAATGGTACTTAACACTACCGGTGCATTATAGCTATGTTCGGACCTTAATTAGCTTCGTGAGAGCCAACAATCCACCCTTGAATGATAACCATGGTCATCACAGCACCCCCTCGTACCGGATAATGACTCATCCATCTATCTTCCTCAAACTAGGAATTAGGAAGATCATAACTCTATCGAGATTTTCACCGTGTCTGATCCTATGCATTATCATGGAGTTTTCATCTCGAAAGTTCATTTTTCACCACGAATTTCCCGTTCATCGCGACCTAATTACTCTGGGCCCCATTAACTTTCGTCCGAGTTTCGGCAATTCCAGGGAACTTATATATTGTTTGGATATAATGATGATTTACTTTAGTTATCACTGTGGCAATTAACATTAGTCTATCAATTCCCTTTTGTAACCAAAATTTCAAAATTTTAAGCCAATTAATAAAAACAAATATTAAAATTTGCTGACGTGGTGATATTTTACGTATAAATCGTGCATCATAATAATCATATACGATCGACAGTATATAATATGATGCGTGTAATGCGCATGAGGTGGGTTTTGTCTGAAGACGCACATGATTCTGTCAAATATTAGAGATTTGTTGCGATAATATGTGGTCTGACTTTATGAATACATTAATCAACAAGAGGAAGGAAAAGGGTCCGTATAGTAATTAGCAGGTTACAAATCATCGTGTTGTATAGAAGATCACATAAACAACTAAATTCTTTATATATAAATACATCTCAATGTGCATATATATATATATTTCAAAGATTCCAAACTATGTATAAACTTGACGTATGGGGTCCACTATTACCACACATACACTACCTCCTAAAATTCTAGCTATATATATGTATATTTCAGATGGATGAATGCATATATCTCCACTACTGAGCAATAAATGTTTTTATCAGTCATGGGGCTGAATATGTAATACAAAAACTGTAAATATATTAAAAACTCCTTTCCCATTTGGAATATATATATATATATATAATAATAATTGAGAAAACTATATAATTTGAAAATAGGGCTTGATTATATATATATTGAATAAAATCATTTGGTACTCTGGTATAGTGAAACATTTTATTAGTACTTTGTATTTTTAATAGCATTAAAATGGTATCTTTTTCTTTAAAAAAAATATTATTTTAATATTTTGAGACTGATTTTTGAGATATAAAATATTCATTTTATCCTTCTTTCCGATGAACAATAAACTAATAACTTTTAAACAAAATTATGAAAATATTTTAAAACATTTAAAAATTAAACAATTAAAATATTTCCAAACATTATTTTTAAAGTTAGTAGTTTCTACTTAATTAATAAAAATGACAATTTAGACATTATATGTCCTGAAAATCAGTCTCAGGTACTAAAAATATGTTTCTTTAAAAGTAAAGGTACAACTTTAATTATTAAAAATATAGAGCACCAACAAAATATTTCACTATAACATAAAGTATCAAAGTGAATTTATCCCTATATGTGTGTATGTGTGTGTGTGATCTCTTTAGGCCAAGCCAGCTTGACATCCAATATGCAACAACAATATATTAATAAATTGTTCAATATTACACATTAATGAAGAGTGGGCCGCACTGTATAAGATCTATATACTTTCTATTGCTTGTGATGCTCAACACTAATTGTGCCCAAACACTTTTGATTTACACATAGAAAAATGCTTAGAAGCACTACTGTTGTTGAACAGTAGTATAAGTGATTCATAACTAATAGAAAATGCCATTCAAACAAATAAAAAGTAATAAAGAGTGTGCTTTATATTATAGGCATCCACTCCTTTTTATATATTATCGGTATCTTTTAACATTGTTCCGTGTACATGCACCAAACGATGCGTATAAAAGGAAGTTTCCTTTTTCAAAATGAGATGTTGATTTTCTTATCTCTCTGTTTTTTCCTGCAGATCTAACCAACAATACCATACCCCATGGCATGTGATATTTGAGCATGGAGACATGCAAGAGGCAAGTCTTTAATAAAACTCTTCCAAATATATCCAAGTAGGCTAAAGTGACATCTTTATTAATTGACGTTTGGTTCATGAATTCAGAATCATTCTCAATTTATGTGTATTTTTTATAAGAGAAAACAAATAACGAGTCAAGAACTATGACTCAAACCATAATACTAATCATCATATCAAACTACATGTAAAGCTTTTTGACATCTTTTTCATTTTGTTTTCCATTTTTGTCTATGCGTTTTCATGAGGGGCTTATGGCGTTTCTTTCTTCCCATATGCCTGCTTTTACAGTGTCGACATACACGCATCATAACTTGTCTGCCAAGGATTAAACTCCAACTTTTATTGACAAGTGACTATATCTAAAGTACGTCTCACACGATCATTTAAGGAATATCTATACCGCACACACTTCAAGCTAATTCTGCCCCAATATTTTTCTTGTAAAGTACTTTCCAACTTTCTCCCAATTACGAGTTTGTGAATAGTATTGACAGAGAGAAGAGAAGAGAAGAGAAACTTAAAAAACACGAAGTGTATCCTGTGATTTTTAGTTATGACATATTATTAAAGTTTCATTTCCATGGCTTTGTGAGAGATCAGCTAAGGCTAGAAATATTCTACCCCCTATTAATAATTTGGTGAGCTTTTTTCAGCCTTTATTCATGGAAAAAAAAAAAAAAAAATTTCAATGACCAATTTGTCGTGCTCTTAAGTTTCATCCACAATAAAGACGACATGTTAGTTTCACGATCATATGCATATATGTTGTCCCACGGAAGGATAAAATAACAGCTAATAAAATGTCGACAGCTCCACTCTTTGGCACCAAGAGCTAGGGACAATTTATTAGCATTGCCCTTTATCACGCGTCGCATCTATTTGGTGCCTGAGATCGATCAGTGTAAAATTTGAACCATTTCTCAATTTGTTCAATCCACAGAAAATAATGGAGAATATTTTTTTATTTTAAAAAAAAAAGAATTTTTTTTTTATTTATACGTATGCTCAATTTCCCTAAGCCACATGATGATAAACAATGGGTGAAGACTTGTTCCCATTTCTTGAAGGTGTCGATAGACATTAACTTGTCATTAAATTTGTGTGCACAGTCGTCATACACTTCTACTAACTGAGCTTTCAAAATATTGAGCTTGCAAGCAGAAAAGTAGTGCAATTAGATATGATCGATCGACTTGGTTCAAGTAACATTAAATTGAGCAGACTGCTTGTTTTGACTTTGCGCCATCTTGTCCCTCACAAAAGTTAAGTTTGATGTCCTGTCAAGAGACGTTATTACGCCCAATTGCTCAATGCCAAGAAGCTACATCAGTAATATTAGTATTAATTAGCTGGTCAATGTATTCCTTTTCATTGGAAATTAGCCGTGGTCCTCAGTCCTCATCTTCAAACGTTTATCCCAATGGCTAATGAGACAACAGTCTAAAGCCCTAGAATTATGTAACTTCTACGTCCAAGTACTCAAACCGGATTAAAATAACCTATTCAAATAAATTACACCATCCACGCCATTTAAAGAAATTAAAATATTTTTAATTCAAATTTTGAGCTAACTAGTACTCTTGGACAGGAGTGGAGGTATTAAGAGTCGAGTGAATTTTTGAAAAATACAATTTAAACATTTAAAATTTCTTAATTTTTCATTTTATCCGCACTAAAATTTAAGATTCTCATATTCACTCCCACCAAACTTTACCTTTCTCTATGTTATTTGTATATTTCTTTTATAAACAACTTTACTCTTTTTATAAATTTTACTAATGAGCTAATGCTTTCTATGGTGGTTTTTTTATACCTTATATTTTGAGGTTAATAAATTATACATTATATTTTGAATTGTATTACAATTACATTTACACTTTTATCTTTTAAATTCATGTTAGATCTGCACTGGTCAAAAGTTGATTTTGATACAAAAACATCTTTCACATTTTGCAATTTTATTTTTATTTTGTATTTTTACTGTGATATTTAGGTCTTTTTTTTAGTTAAAATTGATCAATAATCTAAAAAAAGGTACGGATTAAGCATAAATTCACTCTCTGCCTCCAAAAAAAGTACACGCCGCGCCCCCTCTGATAGAAGGTTGGCTCCGCCGCTGTACTTGGACAAGCGATCTGAATTTGCTCACGACCTTGCCATTTATGCCAATATTGAATTGGTGTGATTAAGATGATCAGTTGCACATGAGGGATTACTTTTTTATTTTCCTTTTGCATATTTATTCCTCTCATTACCAATATTAATAGAAACATAAACTTCTTGTTGATGATCCAGATCAACATCATGCATACAAAATCTCAAGCAAATACTATATAAGACAATGGTCATGAATTTATTCATCTCGACAAGAAGCTCTAACATAATTAATAATAATTATGGAATTTACACTTTCATGTCTCACCTTGATGAAGAACTGAAAAGAGTTCCAAGATCTAGATCCAAAAATAAAACAAGAAAAAAAATATTGTTTGGTAATATCTTCTTTCGTTTTCCTAAAGAAAAAAAGTAAAATAAAGTGTGGAGATCTTCCCAATACATTGATTGATTACGAGAATCTCCACCGTTCTTTTCACTTTTTAAAAAAATATATATATTAAATCCGTTACCAAACAAAGAAGATGTTCTAATAACCCCATGATCATAAGCACCAAAATATAGAAGCTGCTAATATCTAGAAAAAATTAGCATTTTCATCTAGGATCATATCGCTAAGCCGTTCTTTCCCTTGTGTGGAAATACTTTCATCGAACAGCCATTTCTCTAGCAAAGAAAACGGCAATTGGCCACCAAGATCTGGCTTGCTCTCGTCTTGAAATAGGCTTGCCTCAGGAGACATATTTGACTGAGAAAACTCCGAATTATTAGAAGATTCAAAAGACTCAAATCCAAACAAGGACTCAAAAGCCTCAGACAAATCAATCCCATTATTATTGTTGTTGTTGTTGTTGTTGTTGTTGTTTTTGCTGTAGTAGCACTTGGAGTTCCCTCACTAGACGCAGAATCATTACCAACATTGCTCAAAGAAGTACTTTGAGTTAATGTGGAGCTAGAACTCTTGCCTGATCTCTTTGAAGGGTTGTTTCTCATCCAACTCTTGAGCAATCTGGCTATGTTCTCAGTGCTTGAAGCATAGATACTTGTCGATGAAGACGACGATGTTCGGGCCTCCGGTTTCGGGCATGGCCCAGTTGATAATGATGGCTTGATCTTCATCAGGTCTTGATCATCATCATTGTCATGATGAATATCATCTGGCAATTTTGAGTACTTGTCAGGAGAAAGAGCCTCCGAAAGGGCTTGTTTCGCCATTCGGATGTCCGTTTGGAGCCTCCGCTCCCACTGGCCTCGGGACATCGAATGATGAGAAGATGAAAAGCCATGATCTCTGGGCTGATCATGGCCGTCTAGGTCCGTTTGAAGCTGAGCCTGCTTGTTGAGCTTCTTCTTCAAGTAGGTGTTCCAGTAGTTTTTAATGTCATTGTCTGTTCTCTGTGGAAGATATGAAGCTATTGCAGCCCATCTGCAGAACATTCAATGCGCCATAAATTTTAGGCCGAACTGAACAAACCATGCCCACCTAACTTTAATATTAACAATAAAATAAATGAAAACACTTGAAAAGAATGGTACTGCACATCCCTTTAGGAAGTTTGGAAGATAAAAATGCAATTTTCTTTTTTGCGGACAACTAGGTACAAGTGCTACTGAAAAAGTTCTTGAGAGCCACAGATAGAAAATAATTTTACTATAGAGGAGAGAGAAAAAGAGTGTTATGTACCTATTGCCCAAAAGAGCTTGAAGGTGTATGATCATCTTCTCCTCGTGATCTGTGAAGTTACCGCGTTTGATCCCTGGCCTAAGGTAATTAGTCCATCGGAGCCTGCAACTCTTGCTACATCTAAGCAATCCTGAATTTGTGACACAATAATACAAGCATGTTTAGAATTGATATCCTTGAAATATAGAGAATATGACCCTAAAAAGTTAGATCGGTTAATGTATAAAAATCATAACTTTGTACTACATAATTCCCTTTTGGTTTCCCTTTCAAACCCACTTCATAGATTAAGTAAAGAACAAAACAAAAAAAAAATCATGGCTCTCATATATATCCCTGATGATGAAGGAAAACAAAGGTTACATTTGATTATTATGTCAGTGTTCAAAAAGAGTTAGAAAAATAACCTGTCTTAGTAGGAACAGCCCTCCAATTGCCAGGACCATGTTCTTGAATGTAAGAGACCAAAATGATGTCTTCTTCAGGAGTCCAAGGTCCTTTCTTGACTCCTTCTTTATCACAACAAGGAGGCCTTCCCATTTCCACCTGGTTTCTCTATATCAAGTCCAAACTTCTCTCAAGTACACAAAATATAATTATAGGCTAACTAGGGTTTTCTTCTCTTGGTGTGTTTTTTGGAACTTTTCGATATCTGGTTTTCTTTCTAGGAAAGTGGTAAGAGACCAAGAGAGACTAAGGCTAATTAGATTATTACTAGGTTTGTGGCATGTAACTGCAAATATTTATAGAAAACGAAGGAGAAGAAGAAGAAGAAGATGAGAGTCCCAAAGAGGAAGAGGAAACGCTGACCTATGATGAAGAAAGAGGCAAAAACCAAAGAGTCAAAAGTTGACAGCAAAAGCATTTACTCGAGGGCATGCCAAAGTCAGCTGTGGCAATACCTCTTCTGCCTCTCAAAACCGCGTGGCATTCAATGTGGCTGCACTGGGAAAAAGCCAAAAAAAAAAAAAAAAAAAATTTGAAATTAAAAAAAAAACTTTTGAAAAATTAATTAATTGGCTTTAATGTCACCAGACCCAATATAACATGAATAATGTGTGTTGAGCTGACTCTAGTGTCTTTTACAATCCCCTTTTTCTTGAAATTGCATTTAAATCACTGTGGTCTGCTACTATATGTATACTCTCTTTATCTCTATCTCTAGATTATCTTTTTTCATTAGTTGACTTGGTTAAGCAGTTCTTATCCTGATTAATTAGTTGACTTGGTTAAGCAGTTCTTATCCTGATTAATCAGTTGTCATCTTCATTTGCAATAATGGTGATGATGATGCCTTTTGCTGATGATTAGAATGGTAAATCTAAACTACTATAGTACTGCTAGTAATTCTTTTTTTTTTTTTTTTTTTAAGAAAATTTTTCTACTCTTTTTCTTTTCTTTCTTTCTTTTTTTTTTAATTTATAGTAGCTACATGGGTACTATTACCAGTAGTGTACGCCTTTCTTAAGCCCTAAACGAGTATAAAAAGAAATCTAAAATATGATTACTCAGAATCAATCACTATAACCAATAGGCTTATTTTTTTCCGGTTTTTTTTTTTTTTTTTTTTTTGGGTTGCCGCCGTAGAATTAATAGGTTTATTTTCTCGTCATAAAATATCTTGCATGTAGGATTTGGTATCCTTTAGCCTAACTTTCTCTTCTAGTTGTCTTTGATCATCTTATTTTTACCAGACTTAATTGGTAATGAATAAGAGACGGATTGTACACTTTATAGTCTCCGGCCAATTTTATTTTTCTCGTTAATCTTTTTTTCTTTTTTCTTTTAGGGCCATTACTCGTTATTCCCAAAGCACGCTTGTACACATTGTAGATGCTCGAGCATAGCCTTAATTATTTCACAAATATACATATTTACTCACACACGCGTATAATTAGGTTGTATATGTACTACAGTCTTTGTATATAATATATATATATATATATATCCTCTTTTGGTAAAAGTTAAAGAATAATCGATAAACTAGCTACTAAAAAGAAACATATCGGGTATTTCTGAAAATATATATACATGCTTATTTTGGTGAGTGCCTGAACTTATAACTTTTGATACATCGCATGTATGTATTCTTATTGATAAGTGTGTATTTTCTGAGTCCCAATTTGCTGTCTCAGAATTACTGTCTCTATAGTTGTTCCGTCAATCAATTTTTGACACCTCACTTTAATTTTACACATCGACGTCATTATAAACAGTGTTATTTAACGTCAGAGTAAAAAATATATATATATATATATATATATATCTACTAAAGCATCAACATTTTATCAAACAACAGACTTTAATAAGAGTAGAAGCCTATTAACAATGTTTTGGGACATCAGAGAAAAAAAACAACGTTTGGGGACTCTTCTTTTGTACTTTTTCTGAAACGTCTTTGGAATTATTTTAGGAAAAAAGAACTGAATGGAGAAATATCAAATCTTTCTCAGCAATTGCCACTGCCGCTCTTCCCGTCGCCACTCTTGTTCAGAGAATCGCGGCTCAATTTTGCTAAAAGCCCTACGGTGAGATTTATTCTCGGCTAGGAATCTTTGGGCTGGGCGTCGATAATAATCGTCGTCGCTGGTTGATTGTTCAGATCGAAGGTGGAGAGAGTGAAGAGGTGATTCAGACGAGGATAGGGCAAATCGAAATGGTAGATTGGGCATTCGTGAGAAGACGATTCGAATTGCTTCTCCTAACAATTGCACTGCCAGTCATCAAAGACAACGAAAAAGAAAGAAGTCATGAGCTTGCTGCTATTTTGCTGCTCTCGCGGACATTAATTGCAGTTGTATTGATGTTAATCTTCTGGGAAAGCAATCAAGAAGACCCATTCCCCTATTTTCTTTAGAGCCCATTGATAGAATCTCAGATTAATTTACTTCTTCTTTCGGTCAATACATGTTACAGAAAAAAAAAATTAAAAAATAATCTTCTTAAGAAAGCGAGACTCACTGGTTAAAAAAAAAAAAAAAAAAAAAAAAAAAAAAAAAAAGGAGAGAGGGAAAAAAAGATTAAAGTTTTGGATTAGAATTAGATATAGGTATAGTTCCGTTCATTTTATTAATTTGAGTATTATTACAGTAAAAAAAATTTAAAAATAATTTTATTTAATATTTTTATTACAGTAAAAAACTCTCATATAAAATTATATCTCAAATTAAAAACTTAAATCAATAAATTAAACGGGTCCGCAAACTATAACTTATATCCGTTAAATAAGGGCATGTTTAGTTCGCTTATTTGATTTTTTAATTCGAATTGAGATGTGATTTTATATGAGAATTTTTTACTGTAATAAAAAAATTAAATGTGATTGTTTCTGAGAATTTTTTACTGTAATAAAACTCAAATTGTTAAATGAATGAAACCTAACTATTTTTAAAAATTTACAATAACTGATGAGGTGTCAAAATTTAATCGAGGAAATACAAACTTAAGATTTCTCGCGCTATCGTCATGCATTTGCATCTGTGCTGCATGGATAGCAATAGGGACTAAAGTCAGCCACAAAATAAGAAGGAATAGCCACGTGAGCTGCTTTATCTTTGAAAAACACTCTCGAGAAAATATGGGATTATTGCCGTTTGAAAGAGAAAGCACTGAGGTCCACTACTAATTTTTTAGCGCCTAATATTATAGTATTGTGGTGGTGAGAATAATATTGGCCCAAACTTGTCTGAGTTTCTTTGCTATGTAACTATAGTTTGAATGATATCAAGTTGGATAGAGAGGATATAGCCAAATCTAAATGAAAATTATAGGTCTACCTATCATGTTGGTAGTCTTAGCATTTTATTTTTTATTTTTTTTGTAAATGTTTGTGGATATGTCTGCGTCCAATTATACAATTTCACAACTCTTAGAACGGACGTGAAACGGACACGACACGTATATCTATATATGCATATTTATATTTAGATATATATATATATATAGGTGGTTCCGTATAGTACTGCATATCTAGGTACAAAAACATGTGTACTATTGACATTTGACCATAATATTCTTCATCAAAGTATAATATTGATTCTTCAATATATATATATATATATTTAATAGTAGTTGCAATGACTTAATCTGCAGATTACAAAGAGATATGAGAGAGAAAGGAAAAGGGGGTCGCAGATCCCACAATATCTCCATCACTTAGTAAAATATATAAATCTACCATCATTGAAATGCAATAAAAATTTCTCATACTTTGTGATCTCTTAAAACAAATTTGATCTTCTACTGCCTTAAACTGATTCTAGTCCCAATTCACACTACAACAAACAGTTCATTTAGCGACGTTGTTTTTAGCATTGCAATAATATTTGTCACTAAAAGTATTTCCAATGTAATGTTATAATTAATGTGTCAATTACAAATTTAACATTAGAGTGCGAAAAATACTCTCCAGTGCAATGCTATTTGTTGTGTCAAATTTCTTATATGTTATACTTTGTGGTAAATTTCTCACCAAGTATAACATATGAGAAATTTAGCATTTGATTTTTATTGATTGAAATGTTTACTTTTTTCATGTAAATACTTTGTAGTAAATTTCCCACCAACTATAACATATGAGAAATTTAGTATTTGATTACTATTGGTTGAAGTGTTTATTTTTTCTATATAATCAATGGAACTTTTACGTTTTCTAATTATTTTAAAAATAAAAGTTTACTTTTACAAGTTTCAAAGCTTAATAATTATAAGAAAAAGTAGATTTAGCATTTCAAATAACATTATGCATTGAAATAAGAATGAAAATAATACATCATATCATTTTTTTTTATGTTAAATATACAATTGACATTAACATTTATATTGAAGATGGTCTAAAACTTAACTTTTGACGTCAACTCATATGTTAAAATTTAGCCGCGTGATCAGCTTAATTTACGAAAACTCATGGTAGTAAAAAAATTTAAGCTATAGTACATTGTAATACAAAAAACGTGTTTCTATATACGAAAGTGTCGTTACTACATGGGATCGTGTGATGGCATGACTAGCATAAGATGGTTAATCCTTAAGAGACGACATATTAAAATTCGAGTTTCTCTTATTTTCGACCTCAGTTTTATTCCCATGACTGCGGTGCATTTGCAAATGGTACGCAAAGTTGTGAGTTTAAAATTAAATGGTTCATCAAAGGTTCACTCAACATGCAAATTTTGTTGCCTCGTCCCATCAACCGACTCATGGGCTAAATGAAGAAGAAACAGTGGAAACCATTCTTTGGTCTCGTCGAGGGTACAGGAAGAAATTGGCCCCCATACTTGGTCAAAACAATGTCGTTTCCGCTCCTTCATCTTGATATATCTAGATCAATATCTAAAACTCAACATGTTGTTATGTCATAGATTAATTTAGGGGTGAATGAATTTATACCTCCTCCCCCAGCCAAGTGTGATACCCTCCACCACCTCTTGCTCTGGATGACTGTTAAAAATATTAATAGACGCTTTAGTTTTAATTACCGAAAGCAATAAAAACTCAATAACAGAAATCAAGTGATAAATCGTCAGGATAATTAATTAGGTTCAAACTTAACAATGACGATGATGGGATGATAGACAAAATTTTGGGAGAAGAGTTGTTTCTGTGTATTTACATGTTGCCTACTATCTTTGTATGTACTAATTCTATTTCCTTATTTTGTTTTTATTCTGATACTTGACGCTATAAACACTATAATTTGCATTAGTTACTTTAATTTAATATTTATGAGTATTTACATATAGAAAACTTAAACTAATTAACTATTAATCAAATATGATAATACAGTTAAAAAAAAGATAAAGTTATGGAATATTATTAAATTAAAGAATTTAATTAGAAGTTAAAATAAGTAATATTAAAATACCTTTGTCGATGATATATTTAAACCTAACAGTGTATCATTTTTTTAATGAAAATTTTTTTTAATGTATGTTAATATTATGTTCAATAACTTTAATTTTTTTTTAACATATTACGTTAGAGAGACCGTCTTATTAAACGACGATAAAAAGAGTCAATTAATATAAACCAGTCGTACATAAGAATTGGACGCATGCAGATCTGATCAAACTGATTATATTCTTTTGCTTTTACAATTTACCGATAAAGAGTGGTACATCACGGTTGAAAGCAACTGAAGAACCAAAATTTACCTAAGCAAGACTTGAATTAATGAGTTTGGGGTATGTGTAACGCCACGTAATAAAGAGGGTAAGAAAGAGATATGTGAGAGAAGCATGAGTTTTTTTTTTTTTTTTTTTTTTTTTTTTGTAGTACTTTTAATTTGTAGGCATCTCTATCAAGCCTTGGGCCCATTATTTTGCATCACAGCGAAAATGATATATATACATATAGCTTATAGAGTGATCAATGCTTGCCTTTTGCCACTAATGGAACCGGCTAATTAATATACCCCTCAATGGTCCCCCATTAATAATGTTGAATTATTTGTAAATGGGCAAAAAAAAACAATCTAGCAGTAGTACTACAAGAGGATATTAATAATAATGTATAAAATGATACATTATAACTCTAGTTATTATAAACTAATTAAAAACCTTTTGGTAAGGTACGTAATAAAGAAATTAAAGACTATAGCTATATATCTTAATTAGATGTTTTAGACTACTAAAATTTTATTAAATTTTGTTAGGTTTGTGTGCGTTTATATTTTGATACGATTTATATTAGTGTGAAATAATTAAGAAACAGTAATAAAGATGTACAAGATTGTAGAAGGATCTTTATTAAAATGATGTACAAGATAGTGTTTATATTTACTTTCAAAGTAGAAGTTGTTTTTGCCTGTGTGGATCCAAAAAAAAAAAAAGGCTTCTGAAAGCATTTGAGTAGCAAATGAGAAGAGCTTTGACCTTCAATCTAGTCAATGCCATATTTTGTGGCTTCTAAAAAAAACTTCTAATGGTTAATCAACTTATAACAAAGTTTAATTTTGGCCTTAAAAACTTCGTTATAATATGTTTATTGCTTAGTAGAAGATTTAGATTAGATACCATTTTCATTATTTTTTATATAACACTGAAATACTTACTAAAAATTCACGACTTTTATTTATCTTTTCTCACAGATTGAAAGCAGAAATAAAAATAATGTTAAGCGCATACTTACTTACTAGAAGAGTTTGTTTGAGAATACATATTTTCTGACTTTGACTCTTCTAGATTGTCAAAGCACTTCAAAATAAATAAATAAATAAAATAAAATAAAAACCTATCCAAACACTCTGTTAAATATTTTTTATTAGTTGGCAATTTATTGGCAATCTTGTAAAAATTCAAAAATAGGTTCAAGAAGATTTCAGAACTCAAAAAAGAAGAATCGAAAATCAGATTTGAAGTCAAGGTTGCAGATTTTGTTGAGTTGAGATTTGAAGAGATAAGGATAAAGACTTGGTCAAAAAGATAAGACATTGGTTGAGATTTGGAGAGATAAAGATAAGGCATGGGTTATTTGAATTTAAATGTAATTCTAGAAAGATGTCAAAGAGAGCTTTATCTACAAAAGTAGAAGATAAATGAGAGATATAGCACATGGAGATCAAGCAAAGTTTATCTTTGGAATATATATATATATATATATATACATACATATATAAAAATTGCACATTGACGTGGATGTTCTTCTGTGCATTGACGTGCGAAAAACATGAAGATTATATGCTGTATGTTGAATTTAGTTTTTGAAATTCAAATGCACATATTAATGCCGCAAAAGGTGATGCGAAAAACATGAAGATATTGTGCATAATCCGGATTCAAAAGGAGAATCAAGTTTGAATTTAAAAAAGATGCTACGTGAAGAGAATAAGGAAGTTTTCCAAGATAGATTGAATAGAATATTTTCGCTATTTTTGTGAGCGTTGTGCGAGATCATCCTTAGAGGGATTTGTTGCTTTCGGGAGGAAGTTCCAGGGAGTTCGTCAACAGAAGACGTGTGGTGCACGCTAAACAAATCAACTTTCATCAACAGAGGGAGTCCTTGAATAAGTCCGTCATAGTGAACGTCTTGGCCCCGCAAAAGTTGTGCATCAAATATCAATTCTCGTGTTCTTTTTTGATTTACACTTTATCTTACTTTCGAACAATTTAAACAACGGATCTTAATTAAAAGTCATCTTCCGCACGATGTTCCAACATCATCCGGGACATTGACGAACATCGATCTAACAAGTTATCGATCGGCTCAAGATCTTGGAGAATTGATCCGTTTCAATGGATTTTCTAAAAGAAGGAGGTTCATCCATCGTCCTCCTGCTCAAATTATTCATATTGCCGGATGAAGGCTTTCATCAAGGCTCAAGATGAGAAGGCTTAAGTTTTTGAATGGTCGGAAACATCCATGCAGATCTCAAACCCAAGAGTCTTGGAGCAATCGATAAGACAAAACACCAACTACAACTCACGTCTACATTCAATGGAGTCGATGTTCACCAATTCAAAATGATATCCACATGTGAATCGGCAAAAGAAGCATGGGAAATTCTATAGCACATGAAGGAACAACCGCAAAGAAGACAATCAAAATTGAACATGCTCACAACTAGGTTCAAAATCTTCAATGCATGAAATTGAAACTATTTCAATTTAATTCACGATTGTGTGATATAGCTAATGAATCATTTGCTCTTGGTGAAAAAATTCCCGAGGCAAAACTTGTCAAAAAAACGTTGAGATCATTACCACGAGATTTGCCTATAAAGTCACCGCCATTGAAGAGGAAAAACATTGAGACTATGAGACTTGATGAATTGATGGGATCACTTCGAGGACATTTGAAATGAATTAGTCAAAATGAGAAGGAGAAGGAGATTTCTCAAGGGATTGCTTTTTTAGTGGAAGATAATGTTGAAGAAGAAGATGAAGACTTATCTATTGCTCGATTGACAAAAAATTTCAACTGCCATGAAAAAGTTCAACGAGAAGAACCAAACTCCAACTTTCAACAACTCCAACAATTTTCAAAATATATACGCCAATGATAGGAAGAAGAATAGAGAATTCAATGTCAATAGTGCACGGACACATTCACCGAAAGTGCTAACACTCTTAAGAAGAGGAAGAAGTCTCTCAACGTCACATGGAGTGATGAGGATTCAAGGTAACCAGAAGATGATGATGATGTGAATAACTATGTTGCATTCAATGTCTACCAAGATGTTCCAAATCGCAGCGATATTATAGATCGTGTCACATGTTGCAACATCATCCGCAACATCACCGCAACGCCTGAAAACCGAAGAAAATGGAGATTTGTCAAATTTACATCCATCTGATGGAGAAGAATTGACCGAGGAGACAATCCAGAGGCATATGAAACCATGTTCAACAAATGGGTTTTGGTGGTTAAAATTAAGTTTTATCGTTTGAGAATTTACTTAAGAGGGCTGCTATGAATTTCTCTCTTTTTTTTTGGAGCATACTTGTCATTAAAGATGATGAATTCCGGCACTTCAAAATTGGATCACATTCTCTCAATAGGAAAAGCGAGTGGTGATCGACATGGCCTTGGATATATTGGTGAGAGCTCAACATCCAAAACAATGTTTGTGAAGAAGACGCCTGCCCCTAAGCCTCCGACTTCCTCTAGTAAGAAGGTTACTATCTCATCCCCTCGACATAGAAGATTTGTTCCTACATGCCATTACTGCGGTATACATGGCCACATAAGACCGAGATGCTATAAGTATTTAAATGCTTTGAAGAAAGGTATGTTTATTAATCCACCAAATTCCGCAAACTCAAAGAAGACACCTAACGTGAAGATTGATGTGAAAAATAATTTTTCTAGAAAAAGAAATCTGATTTGAGATGTCATAAGGTTTATACTTCTTTAAAGCATGTACTAATTCAGGGGGAGTAAGACACGTGCCAATGTCCTCGAAGATATCTAGTGCCAACTAATGTTACAACATGATTCATTCTTCTAGGGTACGAATCCTTTATTTTCTTTTGTTGTTTTTTGTCTTTGGCGTATTTTTGACAAAAAGGGGGAGAACAATGTAATGCTTTACGCCTTTTTGAATTTTTAGGATCATTTGTTAGTTTTGCCAAAAAATGCCAAAGGGGGAGATTGTTAAATATTTTTTATTAGTTGGCAATTTATTGGCAATCTTGTAAAAATTCAAAAAATAGGTTCAAGAAGATTTGGATTTTGGAAGAATCGAAATCATTTGAAGTCAAGGTTGCAGATTTTGTTGAGTTGAGATTTGAAGAGATAAGGATAAAGACTTGGTCAAAGGAAGATAAGACATTGGTTGAGATTTGGAGAGATAAAGATAAGGCATGGGTTATTTGAATTTAAATGTAATTCTAGAAAGATGTCAAAGAGAGCTTTATCTACAAAAGTAGAAGATAAATGAGAGATATAGCACATGGAGATCAAGCAAAGTTTATCTTTGGAATATATATATATATATATATATATACATACATATATAAAAATTGCACATTGACGTGGATGTTCTTCAAAGCATTGACGTCACGAAAAAACATGAAGATTATATGTCAGTATGTTGAATTTGTTTTTGAAATTCAAATGCACATATTAATGCCGCAAAAGGTGATGGGAAGATATTTTAAATAAAAAAATGGAATTTAAAAAGATAGAAAAATATGGAGGAAGTTTTATTTAAGGTTTCATTGATCTAATGTTTTACTAATTTCAAAAGAGTGTGAGTTTTTGTGAGCCTTGTGCATGAATCATCCTTCGGTTTGTTGCCAAGTTCTGTTTGTCGAAGGGAGTTCTTCTCCTTTTTTTTTTAAACAAATATAGTTTTTCCTTTTGAATAAGTCCGTCTCTTGGTAGTGAACTTTTTTTGTCTCGGGCGTGGCCCCCAGATAGGTGTGCTTCTCATTGTTCTTTTGATTTCGCACTTTATCTTACCGGATCTTAATTAATTAAGTCATCTTCCGCATTTTGTTCCAACATCATCTGGGACATTGGACGTAACATCAGATCTAACACACTCTTTGAAGCGACTCTTAGACTCGTGAACTCATAAAGTCAAAAGTAGCTTCGATTCCAAAAATTAATGTGAAGAAGGCCATTCCAATTGCTATTTGAAACCAGCTTAGAGCCAGCCTCAACAAGGGGCCCTCAAACACATGCGAACCCATATGTTAAGTCATGAAAAGCCATAAGAACGTTAAGAACGTTAATTATCTTAACACACTCATTCTCAAGTCGTATTTTCATATCATTGTAAATTTTCCTTTCCACTTTAATTTGCCGATTTCGTCGACTTAAGCTGATCAGATCCAATCGTACACTTTCTACATAGTTACTCTCTATTCTAACGCTTCAAAGTTCAGATCAAACTAATAAACACACTATCTAGAATTTAAAGCGCTTAACAAAAAGGCCAAGCAAACCATTTTCCCGGAACCTGAGATGTAGGAAATTTGAGAAATGGTCTGATTCCTTTTAACTTGCGTCATCCATCATGTCATGCACTCTGCCATTTCCATGTGCCTTATTTCAATATATAGCTAGCAAGATACATGCACGCGCCCGCGCATATATATATATATATATATATATATATAATATATACACACACATACACGCAATACATACATTTATACACACGTATATACGTACAATAATATTTTGTATGTTTCTGTCTGCACATTCCTCTCCTTTTTCTTTTCCCTTCAGCTTTATACGTACCTTATTTTTTATTATTTTATTTTGCTGCTGGTTTTAGATTTCTGCATGTAATTCTCATAAATGAAGCACGCATATTTTAGTCCAAGGCAATAGTAGTACCGTTGAAAGCCACCGAAAGAAAAGGGTCTGGTCACTTGTATGATATTATATCTTAGCATTTGCTGGTCAATAAGCCAGCTCATTCTGCCATGCATCCCCGTTTCTGATCATCTGCCTTGTTGCGCGCGCAGTAAATTCTTTTGAATTCTTTGGTCGTTTGGATTTTGGCAGCCTGTATATTTATAACTCATGATATATATGCTCGCTATATCTATGTATATTACACACACACACACACACTAAATCTTCAAAGTGCTAGGCTCAATTTCTATTTGGATCATGTATTGTGAAAATGGGGTTTTTTAAATAAAAAAATGGGAAAAATAGAAAATGCATTTCATGATCTAGTTTTACTAATGAAGTGTGCAGTGCCCATGAATCGGTGCCATCTTCTCCTTTTTTTTTAATATAGTTTTTTCCTTTTTGTTTGGTGATTTTTATATAATATCTTCTGTTGTAACAATGATTTATATAGTTATGGTTATGGAGTCTGAGTAGTGACCATATGCTCTCTCTGCCCTGCAATGTGGTTTCCAAGCTTCTGTTATGAATTTTTAGTTTTTTTTTTTAATTTTATAATTGTTGTAGTATTATTACTACCAAACCATTTTCTGGTGGTTGTTTTACTACTTTTACTACCATTTTCGCTGTTCATGAGATAAAGGCAGCCCATATCAAACACATGGATGATGGAACCAGAATTAGCTAGTTAGTCTGAATTTTTTTTTTTTTTTTTTTGGAAAAAAAAGGGGAAAAATACTAGTGTAATGATTACAATAAATAGTGCATGGCAGGCCAGACTCTGAATTAACATTTATAAGCCTTTTGCTGCTTATCAAATTGAACAAAAAAAAAATATAGTCTTTTCAATTTCCATGTGCCTAAATTCCCATCTATGTGTATCAAATGACACCTGCACACAGTTACCTACCGGGATTGGGCCTTTAATAATAGATTAGTCTTGTTTATTTTATTAATTTAAATTTAGAATTTAAATTTTATTACATTAAAAAATTTTAAAAATAGTCACATTTAATTTTTTTATTACAGTAAAAAATTTTTACATAAAATTATATCTCAAATTAAATTAAAAACTCAAATTAATAAATTAAACGAACTCATATATTCAAACTCAAATTATTAATTCCGTTACAATATTTTTTTAAAAAAATTAATTGTAAATATCAAAATAAAAAATTATAATTTTAATATACCTTTCAAATGCGCCAGGTGTCTTTTAACTGCAATCTTTGGGTTTGACTTCTGGAAAATTGTAAAATTTCACAGGCTTGAAGTGAAAGTTCAGAAGATGTTTATTTTTTATATTCATTTTTGGGTTTTAAATTATGAGTCACAAATTTTTATAATAATTTTTTTAAAAAATACACATGAAATAAAAATAATTTTAAATTATAATTTTAAATAGAAGAATCAAACGTTCACTTAGGTAGTTATGATTATTTGAATATACGAGTACTAGTGGGCTTGAAAACTGTGGGGACAAATGGATAATGGGTTTATGGTTATATGACATTAGGCCGCTTGGAATTTGACTTTTCATATGAAGGCCCAGCCTAGGCCCGAGCCTTCTGCTTCCCCAAGACCACTTTGTAGAATGAAGATGATCAATGGTAAGCTGGAAGTGTTCAGGTTTCCTAACATAAGTTATCAATATTCATTCAATAACAATTTATATTCCAATAGTCCATATATACTATATAGTGCTAGGTTATGGCTTACATCATGAAAGTTTAGTGTATTAGGGGCCGTTGGTTGGTTTATTGACTTGAACCATGATTTTGATTTTATTCTCTCAAAAAAATTTAAATCAAAAAAAGTTTCAGTCAATAGGTTCTTTTAAAAAATTTGAATTTAAAAACAAAATTATTTACTTGGACCCATAAATCAAACCGTCCCTATGGCTTTTTACTCATTATCTATCTATTTCATGGCTAACTCCGATGGCTCATGAAACTTTGTATGATTTTGTCCCAAGTTCATATTGTACTTACAGTTGGCTAAATTTGGAATCTAACTTTGGGTTTCATTGTAAAAAAGATTAATCTTATTAGGAGTAGTTCAAGTCTTATCAAGCTCATTATTCATTTCATGTCTAGCTAGGTTCTAGTCATTATAAGACTTTTGTTCACATACTCACATTTGAAAACAAAAAAGACATCGAAAAATACAAATTGCAATAAACATTATTTTCTAAATAAAAATAAATAATAAATAAATAAAAAAGTTCTCAACAGGTAAAACAAAAGGCCCGTTTGGTGACATCCAGTCCTAAGAAAATTAATCAACAAACACTCGAAACGACACGACAATTTTGGGTTTAAGGAGCTCAATCATTCAAACCGCCTTATATTTTAACTACTTCAAACACAACTCAATTAATATTGTCGCTTTTTCAAGAGAGAATTAAGAAATCTACTCTCTTTTTAATTCACTTTTTTAGTTAAACTCGAATACTTTTAGTTCCGTTTATTTTACCGATTTGAGTTTAGAATTTAAATTTTATTACAGTAAAAAGCTCTCAGAAACAGCCGCATCTCAACCAAATTAAAAACTCAAATCAGCGAACTAAACAGACTTTTTATCTGGCATTCCTTTATTTTCCTTTTCCCTTTTATATTTTCTACTTGAATTAGATTTTAAAGGTACTATTCATCCTAATCTAAACGCCTTTTCTAGTCTTGAATATATATTTTGCTGAAAAACAAAAAGAGAGAACCTTAAACGCGTGGAAGCAAAGAAACTTATGCATTCTAGACTTGGACTACGACCATTTGAAATCCAAATTCATGTCCAATGCCCAAGTACCATCAAAATAATATGGACCCCAATTTTCCATTCGGATTCTCAATTAATGTGGACATTTCACGAATCACAATCAAGTTGGATTTGGAGGAACGCTATAATTTCTAGGGCGGTGATTCTGAAACAATGTCATTAATGGCTCGTTCATTTTGCTGATTTGAGTTTAAAATTTGAGTTTTGCTACAGTAAAAAGCTCTCACAAACAATCACGTCTAACTTTTTTACTATAATAAAAAGTTCTCACATAAAATCACATTTCAACTCGAATTAAAAACTCAAATCAGCGAACTAAACGGATCAAGCTTTCTCCTTAAAATGCCAAAAAGATTTCCTTAGATCCACTTTACTATCTCAGTTTCTCTGTCAGTCTTTTTCCTTGTGAATGCCAACTTCTGCTTTTCCTACTGTCCTTTAGTAAGATCAATTATATACATGTAAATGTCTGAGGTGCGGCGGAGTGCATGTAACATATAAAAATTAGAGTTGTTATATTTACACTCTGAAAATTTATAGATATTCCTATTAATTAATGTTTACCTAATAAAAATTTGAAAATTTTATTATTTTATAGATATAATTTTCATAATACTTAATTTAACCTTAAATACTCTTACCTAATTTTAATCTTGATTTTATTTATACAATAATATAATTCCTTTCAACTATTAATATTATATTTTCTTTTTTAAAATTAATGCAATTCTTTTTACTTTTATTTGTTAATTGTCTTCGTTTTACCTCGTCCTCTTTCTTCTTCTTTGAACAAAGAAGTAGAAGAACAACTCTCGGCATTTGATCCTCACAAAGTTGCTTCTTTGATTGCTTTGGTTAATTATATTGTTAATAGGCAAAACTAATGAAGACTTATTCTTCATTTCTTGTTTTCAGATTGATTTTGGTTTGGTATAAAACAAAAAGGAGGAGGTATATTTTGTTATTCTTTTGAAAAATACTTTCTAATTATAGTTAATGTGGGTGTATGCTCTTTTTTTTTTTTTTTTTTTTGAAGAAAATATTATTTTCATATATAATTAATATAGAGGTATGTTAATGGGTTATAATGTAATTTTAATGCATGTAAAATTGTAATAAATATAAATTATAATTGGTGGGAGTATTAATGAATTTAGTGGGTGCAAATATAATTACTTTAAAAATTATGGTGTAGTAAGACATAATATAATAATAACTTTGAAAATATATAACAATAAGAAATTAAGGCTCGATTTTTTTCATATTTTTTAATTATTTATGTTTAAATTTTTATATCAAACCAGTAAACTAAATTATTATTATTTTTTAATTAAGGGAGAAAGAGAGAAATAGGTCAAGACTTAAGATGAATTAAAATTAATAGATTAATAGTTAGTTAATAAATAGGCTAAATTACTGTTTCCGTCCATAACTTGTCTGGTTATGAACCATAACTTAATAAGTTATTATCTATAATTTATAATTTTTATTCATAATTTATCTAATTATGAACTATAACTTAAAAAATTTATTTATAATTTATCTAATTATAAACCATAACTTAATAAGTTATAATTTATTAATTTCTATAACTAAAAATTAACTTATATATTTTCTTAAATTTTTTATATTGAACTATTTTTTATTATTTTCGTTTAATTAATTGCTACATATAAACATTATGCCGGATTGCCGCCGTAGAAGAGGTCCTGGCCCACCAGAAACGTACCCCCTGCACGGTCCTGGCCTTGGACCATACCCTTTTCTTTCGCATGGTCAAATGTCTTAGGACTTCTACACACCATCTTCCTCGGACGCATACATTTTTTATGGCGATCTAGAAGGATGGAGATTATAATTTCCGAGAGGTGAACTTTTTGGCGTGTTGATTCTATAAAAATCAGAAGTTGGTGGGTCAAATCTCAAACCCTCAGAATAGAAAAAAAAAATAAAAATAAAAAATAAAAATCTCAATCCTCAGTCTCATGCTTCTGTAAGGGTACGCGTGTTTTCTGGCAACTGCAACGAAATTTTCTTATTATTATTTTTTTTATAACTATTTTTTTAAGGTTGGAAGGTAAGAACGAGAGACCCTTAAGCCTTAAGAAACATCAAAATTTTGAAATTGTCGCCAATTCGACACCTATAAACTGAGCCGATCAATCAACACTTCAATTTGCGGGAATAACATTCAACGAATCTGATGGAAAAAAGGGTAGCCTAAAGATTTGTAATAGTAGTCTAACAACTTAGTTTCGTTTACTTCACCGATTCGAATTTAGAATTTAAATTTTGTTACAGTAAAAAGTTCTCAGAAACTATCACATCTATTTTTTTTGTTATAGTAAAAAGCTCTCACATAAAATCACATCTCAATTCGAATTACAAAATCAAATCAGCGAAGTGAACGAGATGTGAGTTGCTTTTTGATTAAAAAAAAAGGGATAAACGATTTTAATAAAACGAAAAGAAATGGTTGCATAGTTTGTTTATAAAAAGAAATAGTGTTCACACCATAAATACAAAATCCGATTTTACTGTTTGGTTCTCTTCTCTTGGCTTTTTTTCTTTTTTTTTAAGAAAAAGAGTTTGGTTTCAGTTTCACTTGAATTGGGAAATTTTAATGTGAAAAGAAGTTTCTTAAGTGGCTTTTGAGTGACAGAAAAAATATGACGAATTAGAATAGGGTTTTTGAATTCAAATTATAGCTATTTATTATGATAAATTTTATCTTTATTTTAAGATATAAAATTATTTTAGTACTTTCTGTTATTTAAGAGATAAAATCATTTTAATACTTTATGTTATTTAATAAATAAAATCATTTTAGTACTTTCTATTACGGTGAAACATCTCGTTAATACTTTATATTTTTAATAATATTTACGTTCACCTTTAAAGAAACTTGTTTTTTTGTAACATACAAATGTCCGAACTTCCCTTTCTATTAATTAAATAGAAACTAATAATTTAAAAAATATTTATTGAAAACATTTCACCCTATTTTAATTTTTTAAGTTAGTATTTCAGAACTTTAAAAAAAAAAAATTATTAGGCTGTTATTAATTAGTGAGAAGAGTATAATTGCCAATTTATTTTTTGAAATTTGATCTTAAAATATTAGAAGAACATTTCTTTAAAGGCGAAGGTACCGTTTGAATATTATTATAAATACAGGGTACCAACTACGTGCTAGGCTATATTAGAGTACCAAAATGATTTTATCACTTATTTTAAGTTTAAATTAGAATTATATTTATCTCGTAATATTATTTTTAAATTAGTTCAGTTTATCTTTCACATGTCTATAAATACATTAGTGATTGTAATTCCATTTAGGCTTTTCATGATTATTAGAGAATATTGAATTTTAGATCCTTTCTCTTAAGTTCTTGTTCTCCCTTTATTTCTATCTCCATCATAGTTATTTTCTTCTATCTTTGTTTTATTTCTCCTATTGATTCTCTCTTTTTCTATAATCTAAATTATATTTATGTTCCACATTCTATCTCACTCCTACATCAATTTTCTTGAGTGTGTTTTTCTTTGAAACTAGTATAGGTGATATAGATTAATACAATTATTTATTCTACATTTGATTAAACCAAACAAGTGTGAAAGCATGCTTTAGTAATTGTATTATGTATTGAACGTATTTTTTAGGATAGGTTCTACTTTTCTTTACATTTTGTTAGAAATGCTGGTCAAGGGTCAATCCCATAAACAGTCGTTGAATTTTGTTGTCGATCTTATTTAGTTCCTGAATTTTAAAACATTCTAAATTTAATATTTAATCTATCAATTTGTTTCGATTATAGTCCTATTAATCAGTTTAGTCTTGAAAACACCACAAAATTTAGATAAATTAACAGTTTTTTTATTTTTTATTTTTTTACATTTTTGTGACAAATCATGTGCATATTATGTGTTCTAATAGTAAAACATTATTTACTTTCAGCATCACATGTATATTCTATCTTCTTTTTTACACACAACTAATGAAAATAAGTCAAGTGACTAAAACTGAAGCAAATTGATAGGTTAGACATGAGTTTTTAAGATGTTTTAAACCTTAAGGAGCAAAGAGAGATTGATGATAAATGTCAAGAACTATTTGTAAGATTAACTTTGGTCTAATTAACACTAATTAGTAAGGTTTAATTAGCCCTAAACAATAGTCATCTAATTATTATTAGGCTTTTATGTGTGGTTCATAGTTACCCTTTGAACGCATCTGACAAATGAGTCTCTAAATTAAAAATTACGGCAATTGACCTCCAAAACCATTAAATGAATCTAACCAAATTTAAATTAAAAAAACTTTTTTATATTTCAAAATAAATTATTAACAAATAGTAAAATAGACAATACAATAATTAAACAAATAATTATCATCTATTATTTCAACTCTTCTACCTCATATGAAACAATATAAAGGATCACTATACTCCTCTCTATCGTTCATATTTCTCATCTTTCCAACTCTCTCCTCCACTCCTACCAAGCCTTGGTATTAGAAGAATATATTGTATTAGAAATGTCCTAACCAAGTAGTATTAGTGACATAATGGACGGGTATTGTATAAAAACGACAATCAACAATCTTAAATTATGAAAAATAACATCAATATAATTTATTGATCTTTGATCTAAAAATCCAAATTCGTAACATCAAAACGATATATATATATATATATTAATGTAATGATACCGTCTTAATATCATCAAAAGTCATCTTCATTTTAAAACATTACAATAACATTTTGATATTATCAAACATGACGGGGCCTTATTTGTGTGCTAGCTTTTACTTTAGTCCATTAATTTTGTAACACTACTTGATTTGCAATTTAGGCCTTAATTATCATATTCGTATTAATTTAGTATGACAATAATGTGTTTAATTATTATAATGTTTTATTATCATTTTACACAATAGTCTTTGTAATACATATTTTTATTAATTATTCATTATCCATGAGCAGGCTTAATATGACATTTAGATGTTACACACTTGTTGTTTAAAAAATACACATACTTTTACCATTTTCTACCCTTGTACCTGGTATTACTACCATGTTTTTCCATTAACTATTGATAGATTTTTACAATGTCTTAATTCATTTTTTTAATGTATGTTGAGTTACCCGTTTATCCTTTAAATGATTTTAATAATATTTCTTAGCTGACACTAACCCTCCCTCATATAAAATATGTTCTGATACCTTTATAATTTAACTCGCATATGTTAACAAGTGGTCTCCTATACCTTTTTATGTGCATCGCATAAATAACTCTTATATAAATATCGATAATATTTAAAAGATTTATTTAGTTTATTAATTTAAATTTTTAATTTAAATTAATATGTAATTTTAATGAGAATTTTTTATTATAATAAAAAAATTACATATAATTATTTTTAAAAATTTTTCAGTGTAACAAAATTTAAATTTTAAACTTAAAATGAGGGAGACCAATTTCAATACATTTTTCTTGCGCGTCCGTTGTTTGACATTTTTGTGTGTGTAAGCGCTAAAGGCCCGACATACCGGCCGACATGGTGTTGGAAAATGCGGCTTGTGGACCTAGTCCAAATTGTCTCATAATTATTTGTCCTTTTATCCAAACACAAAAGGAGGACAGTGATAAGAAAGCAAATATTATAATGTAACGCACCACAAACTTTGCAGTTTCTTAACCCATTTGCCTCACAAAGGTGTGCACTAAATAGATTTTTTTAATTCATAAATTTAAAATTATAATTTAAAATTATTTTTATTTTATGTATATTTTTTATAAGAAAAAAATATTATAAAAAATTATAAATTATAATTTAAAATAAAAAATAAATATAAAATAAATATCTCTTTAATTTTTGTTATTTTTTACCCACAAATTTTGGTGTCGAAAAAAGTTAAAGCAGCAAAACCTTTTTTCTATTCATAAAAGTTATGAATCTTCTTGATAGATCAGAATACTCTTAGATTAATTTTTTACCGTCAAATTTAGTCAAAGATTAAAATATATATGCATAACAGATAATTTTTAATACATATCTGATAGTAGAAAAATAAAGAATTACTATTAAACAATACTTGTTATTACTTGTTTAAATTAAACAATAACAAAAGAAAAGAAGAGACAATCATACACTTAGCGGCAGATGGGATAAATTTAAATTTAAAACCATTGTTTTTGAAATTTTTGAGTTGAATTTGAGTTATAACTTGAGTTAAATTAAAACTTGAATAAAAAAAAAAAATTGAGGAGAAGTTAAAACATAAAAGAACGGCAAATGGGATATTTCCTTTTTTTTTGCATTTTATTTCCCGTGAACATTTTAGTTGTCTCCAAAGTAGAATCTCCACTGATATGTGTGTCTTGTTGTATAGTTAATGAAAAATCTTCACATTTTTTTTTTTTTTTAGTATAAATCTTTGTTGGCTTTGAATGGTTTTTATGTATTAGTGTATTGGATATTTTAATATACACACACGTGGAGGAATATATGTCATTTCAAATACCTGAGTAGCCAAACAGAGAATCTATGGAGATCATGCCTGAAAACGTGTACATTTTTAAGTTCAAAGATCCACTAGAAGGACCTTCAAAATTTTCAACTAATTAGACTTATTAATTGTCTTTTGGTTACCAAACATTATATGAAGAAATTCACTTACGTAGCCATAGTGGCATTTAAGAAAAGTTATTTTCCATTAAAAGACGTAGACAATTGTTTTAAGTGTTCTGCTAATCGACATTATTTGGGCATATTTCTAAGATAGAAGAAGTCAAATAATGCAGATAAAAAAAGGTGGATATGATATTTGATATTTAAATATTTGTTAGCGCTCAGTGTTTAGTGCAACATTAAACAATTATGCATAATCGACCTTCACGCACATGCTTTTCTACTATGTCCGTGATAGAAGTGCCGTGTGCATGGTTTGCCGATTGCGATTTCAATATTATTTTAGTTATTATTATTATTATTATTATTTGTATTTGCAAATAATATATACATATATATTTTTTGTAACTCATCAGTCACTTCACTCAAAAATTATATTCCACTTGTCTTTCACAAGGAAGTTAAGAAATCAGATTTAATTGCATTGCCCAATCAAGCAACATAAATGGGTCTCGGTCACTTTGCGAATTTGAGTTGTCAATTCGAGTTGATATATAATATTTTTTAAGAGTTTTTTACTGTAGCATAAAAAATTAGATGTGACATTTTTTAAAAACATTTTACTGTAGAAACTTAAAATTAAAAATTTGAATTGGTGAAATGAACGAGACCAAAATATCATTGTTCACCCAAGCTTAAAAAAATGAAAAGAAGTCCATTTTGGTGCTTTGAGTACAATTGGTTGGACCTAATAAGCTTCTTTTTTTTTTCAATTCTTTTTTAAAAAATGGGTTTGTGAGAAAATCACTTGTTTCATTTTAAATGGTAAGGGAATGCTTTTTTATTGTGGGATTTTAGTAAAAATGTTTTATCATGGCAATTTGCAATTTATGTATATATATTTTTTTAATCTGCTAGAAGTTTTTATTTACTTGTGGAAGTTTCTGTTTTGATTGAGTGAGTCAGTGAGTGTACTATACGTTACATTTATGGCTTACAGTTATTGGATATGAAAGTCAAATATGCTCTAAAATGGCTGCTTATGGTTGCAGAAATTCTCTAATTCTGTCTATAAAGGAGAGCTTTTAATTTCTTATGACTAGGGAACAGTGTAATCCTCTCTTCCATCTGTCTCTTTTTTTTTTTAGTATTTTTTTAAAAAAGATTGAGACCGGGAGTTAAAATGAATAAAATTATGGATATATAAAATCAAGATCAGCTGTTAATGATTCAATACTTTGTTGCTTTTTGTTGGCAAACTGCAAACTTGGGTGAGAAGGGGTCCAAAAAGAAACTCTCTGTTTTTTTTTTTTTTTTTTTTTTTTTTTCCTAAGAAAAAAAAAAAGAGAAATCAACTGAGATCACAGGTGGGATAACAAGAAAATCTAGTTCATGTTTTCATCTATTAGTATTTATAGGGCTTAAGTCACGCAGGTTTTAAGTCATATTCGATAAGTTAACTGAGAGGCATAATTACAGTCTTATTGTAAATAAAAGGAACGATTCTTAAATTTAGCATGTTACAGGAGAGAGAGAGTCATGTCACCACTGCCGGCGATTCAAAATTAAATTTTTACATAGGAAAGTTGACTAAGATAAGTTCAAAATCATTTGATCATGTTAAAAATTTAGCACGGCCAAAAAGTTTATGAAAAAAAAAAATGTCTCTAGCCAACGCGAAATTGAACTAATGTCCTAAATCCCACCCATCATATCCTTGTCTGACCTCATCATATTTGATAAAAGAAAAAAAAAAAAAAAAAAAAAAAAACCTTTTGATTTCCAATAATTTGCATTATATGAGATAAGGAAATTGATGGATTATGTCGTTTTCTAACCATGTTCTAATCAAGTAAGACTCCTTTGAGAGCTTATATATTTCTACACATGTTATGATTAATGCTTTCTACTTTCTTTTGTTTTTGGAAGTGTGCTTTCAGATTTCTAGTGTTCGAATACGTACGGAAGAAGACTGGTTAGATGAACCTTCGTACTTTCTACGGATTGAGATTTTTCCATTGTGTTTTTACCTAATTTTTTTAAGTAGAGTCAAATTTCAAAAAACACGCTTTAGTCACTGAAAACAACTTGTATTGCACTGTTACATTTTGTCACTTTGAACTATTTTCGAAATTTCTGTAACTTGTATTGCACCAAAGTGTTAATTGTTTTACAGTTGAGAGGTGTAAATAGCTCAAATAGAATGTGTTTGCGTGTTGAAATCCTTTCATTCACAATTTATGTTTGTAACTTTCCCAATGAGATGACTCACCAACCCTCACTTCTCGGAAAGCGAACTGTGCAATTATAATCCAACTATAATAAAAGTTGGATAAAAATATAACATTTAATAATAATAATAATATAATATAGTAATAATTAATTATAATAATAATAAGAAACAGAAGAAAATTTACAAGAAATAAAACCTACATAAGAATTTAATTTTGTCCTCCTTTTATTGTTTTCAAATCCAATTAAGTAGTGGGAGATTGATTGCGAAATTTTCCTAATCACTACTACCATCATAATAATTTCCTTGTGTCATTTGGTTTTTGTTTATGGGTTGATTATAAGAAATTAAAGTTTCCTTATTAGGATATTATTTATTGATGCTTTTAATTTTGCTCTAATAGAGAATTTGTTGTCTTAAAAGAAAAATCTCAAACACGGCTTCAAAAAAAAAAAAAAAAAAAAAAAAAAAAACTTTCCTCTATGTTTATGGAAATCTCTATCTACCGATTTTACTTTATTTCCTTTTTAATTCCTTCTCCATAACTTATAATCTTTTTCTTGTGGAGTTTGTGCATCCAAATTTATGGTCAGAGCATATTTAATACAATTTTATAATTGACGTGTTAATTAAAAATGTAGTATTTAAGTGTAAAAAATACTCTCTAATACAAAATTATTTATCATGTTAAATTTCTCAAATATTATACTTTGTAACAAATCTTTCATCGCATGTAAGATGCAAAAAATTTGGCATTCCATTACTAAAATGTCTATTTTTTTCGTATAATCATTTTAACCTTTGCTCTAATTATTTTAAAAAAAAAAAAAAAAACTTTACTTTTACCACTTTTAAAATTTAATAATTATAAGAAAAATAAATTTAACATTTAAAATAGTATTATGTATCAAAATAAAAATAAAAATAATATACCACATTATATTTTTTAACGTTAATTATACAATTAACATTAATATTTATATTAAAAATGATCTTAAATGAGACCATTCTAAGAAATCTAATTACTGAATCATACAACCCATATAATTTATTGCACGTTGAAAATCACTTCTTATGCAAATCGGTATCTTTTTTTTTTCTTTTTCGCTACTTTCCCATAAAGTTCTCGTCATAAATATCATAAACGCCAAACCATAGACATGGAAAAATGAAACCAATATAGACGTAAACTTTCAATTTTACCCAATTATCTCCCCTCTCTCTCTCCCTCTCCCTCCCTCTGTTCTGAGAGCGAAGAGAAAGGCAAAACAGACCCATCAATCAACTGATGATATAATACATATACACATATATAGATATGGATAGATATAAGGATTGAAGAATTATTCTATATGTCAATCACATAACGGTCCTCAGAATTCCATGGCTCTAAGCAACCGATATAAGTCGCTGACATGTTGTTTTCTCCCCCGAGATTTCTTCTTCCAATCTCACCTGAATCAGTCTACCCTCGCACCGATTAGGTCGGACTTCATCTTCATTTAAATCCCTTCCATGCAAATCTTTTTTTTTTTTTTTAATACAGGTTGTACGTCTATTTCTCCTCTGAAAATTCAACGCGGGAATCAGATTCCCATGACCGATATCTCTTTCTTGCTTCACAAACAACACCAGATTTTGATGGGTTTGATTTATTGTGTATATTGTACCTAGTTAGGTTTGGATTAACATGTATAACTTGGCCTCTTCTTCAATTGGTTTTATGGCTCTTCTATTTGGCTCCTTTTTGGTTTCTCTCTCATCCCTTTTAAGTACTTTCCTCAGACTTCTCAACAAAGTCTTGTTCAGGTATAAACTGTTCCAAAAACCAATTCTTATTTTTATATTTACTTCCTCTTGAATATAGCTAATGTGCTTTTTTATTTAATTATTTTTGGTTTTGTTTAGATATATTAGAGATGATAGTTCTAAGGTGAACATTCTTCTTCCCCAAGAAACTGATCGGATTGGTTCGGGCGATTCTGTTATTGAGAACCCAGAAGTTATGAGGATTCAAAAGTCATGTTCTGAGATCTCTCGTGTTGAGGATTCAAAAGGGTCGGAAGATTTTGAAGGAAAAGAGTCTTCAAAAGAGCCGAAATTTGTTTTCACATTCAAGTTTCCGACTTATGAAGAATTCACCAGAAATCTTACAGAGAATAATGGCGGTTTCGCTAGCTCTGGCTCTAGCTTCTTCGTCGAAGAAGAAGAGATAGTTTCGAGCTTTTCTGCAAAGTCTCAATCTTCGAGCAACGAGGAGATTTCCCATTCTGAGTTCTTGTCCGAGAAGGATTTTGTTGAAGAGATTGTTGAAAATTCTCGTTCTGGGAAAGGGAAATTACAGAGCCAAGAAACAGAGCACGAAAATTTTCTGTCGGAGAGTACTAATATGGCCTCGGATTCTGACTCCGATTCAATCACTTCAAGCCGAGAATTCTCGTTTATGACTCGATTCATGGACTCAACCACCGATGGTTTTCTCTCGGACGCGGATTTTGAAGGATTTAGCGAAGTGGGCACTTTTGTTTATGAGAAAAACAGTGATTTTAGTGATCGTGGAGACGAAGAAGAAGAAGAAGAAGAAGAAGAAGATGAAGGCGTTCTTGAAGAACTTAGGAAATTAGAGAAGTCAGAAGAAAATTTGTGTGAAACAGAGCCAAATGAAGAGGATTCATCAGAAAAGTCAAATGGTTTTGAGGATTCAAATGATTTGGAGACCTTATGGGAGCATCAAGAATTGCTTGAGCAGCTTAAGATGGAGCTTAGAAAGGTCAGAGCCACTGGATTGCCCACTATTCTAGAAGAATCCGAGTCTCCTAAGATAACAGAGGATTTGAAGCCATGGAAGATTGATGAGAAGTTTCATCACGGAGATAGGTTGAGTGAGCTTCACAAATTCTACAAGAGCTACAGAGAAAGGATGCGCAAATTTGACATTCTGAATTACCAGAAGATGTACGCTTTAGGTCAGTATAAAATTCTTACCGATTCTCTTTTCTTTGTTAAGAATTCTTCACTAGGTGGAAAAAAAATACATTATCGATAGGATCGAAACCAGGGCATCGCGAGCCCTGTTCCTCAGCTCCGTATAGAAATAGAACTGACCCCATTTTCACCACTCAAATCCCAAATTAAATCTATTTATTATAATATTTTTTTTTTCATAAAAATTCAAATTCAATCTTTTTTATTATAATATTTTATCTCACACAACAAAATTTAAATTACGATTTTTTTACAGAGAGCTGGGAGCTGGCAGAGTGCCACTTTTTTTGGTCATATGTATTTATATTTTGTATCCTACTATATTATTTGTGTGTGTGTGTGTGTGTTTTTCCCTGTTTTCTAATTACTTTTTATTCATATATTATGTTTGTTAACAATGTCTATCCGTAACATAATTAAGGACAGATCTTTAATTATACTTTATGGCTGAATAAAGTTGCATGATTATATCACAACCTACCGTAGGTAGTTCTTTCAAGCTGGGGACAGTTGGACCCACTCAATCTGGTTAGTTGGCAATGTTGAAACTATACCTGTTTACATCCCTAACATTAATAGTGATAATTTATATTTGAATTCGAATTTGGAAGAAGGGAAGAGATATATAAAACCGTATATATATATATATATAATATGCGCATAAACTGTACAAATAAGTACATATATTTATTAGTCCTTCACGCGTAACCCCCCATTAACATTTGAAAGATCCGGTCATCATTTCTTATCGGCATGCATCACTTTCAAAAGGTGTGCTTGAGTAGAGGGTTTTTGTTTTTTGTTTCTTTTGGTAATTTCTTCCTAAGGATATTATAACTTAAAAAAGTAATTATTTAAGTTTTCCACTCTACAGTTAGGTGATTATTGATTTACTAGTCTACATTGTCCAAGTGCCAAAAAGCAGCAATTAGTATCAATATGGAGTGGTTAAATGTTAATAACAAATGTTCTGTCATCCAACCAACCTAAGAATAGCTTTTCTGCTTCATTTAAAAAGCTGCCTCATTATGGTATTGGCCTTACCTTTACCTAATTCTGTATTCTTTTTTTCTGTCACTGTGATAATGTTGAACTGATTAGAGTGAGTGCTCTGTCCACCATGTTTCTAAGCTTGAAAAGTTGGTTTATAGTTTTGTAATTATACCGACTCCATGAGTTATGCCAAAAAAAAAAAAAAAAAAAAAAAAAAAAAAAAAAAAGGTATTGGTGGCCAATTATTTTCATTATATTTTATAGAAGAAGCTAATCTCTCGTGTGTTTGGTGTCATTCCATTTTCAATAGGTTTTCTTCAATCAAAGGACCCACTTCAAGCTTTCTCTAGCCAAAAGTCCTCAACACTATGGGGATACAAACGCAAGAAATCTGAGTCCGACCAGATGGAGAAGTTTGGGAGAGAATTGAAGAGTGATTTGGAAATGGTTTATGTTGGACAGTTGTGCCTTTCTTGGGAGTTCCTTCAGTGGCAATATGATAAAATCTTTGAAATATGGGAATCTGATCCATATGGACTGCGTCAGTACAATGAAGTTGCTGGTGAGTTCCAACAGTTTCAGGTTCTTCTTCAAAGATTTATAGAAAATGAGCCGTTCCAAGGTCCTCGGGTCGATAATTACGTCAAGAACCGATGCATTATGCGTAATCTTCTTCAAGTTCCGGTAATAAGAGGTGAGAAGTTAAAAGAACTTTTAGATATTTTTTTCCCTCTTTTAAGGTATGATCAAAATGCATTTAAGCTTAGTTAGGTCCATCACATTGTCAATTAAAGTACTAAGGCCGTTTAGTTCGTTAATTTGAGTTTTTAATTCGAGTTGATATGTGATTTTATGTAAGAGCTTTTTACTGTAGTAAAAAAGTTAGATGTAACTATTTCTGAGAGCTTTTTAGTGTAACAAAATTCAAATTCTAAACTCGAATCAGTGAAATGAACGAGACTTTAGTAAATATTTTTTTTAAACATTAGTGATTATGATAAAAATGTAACTCAAAATTATGGCTTTTTTTTTTTTTTTGGTTGCAAAAGGTTAAACATCATAAACTAAATACAAGCTTGATTGAATTGCAGAGGATTCAAAAGAAAGAAAGAAAGCAAGAAAAGGAGGGAGAGAAAATGGTGCAATTACAAGTGACATGATATTAGAGATCTTGGAAGAATCAATAAGAACCATTTGGCGATTCATAAGAGCTGATAAATACGCTCATAATTTGGTCCCAAAGAGCCGTAGAGAAATGGATATAGAGCTTCAAGACCCTGGAGACTCAGAGCTATTATTGGAGGTTCAGACGGAGCTCCAAAAGGTTTAGCTTTATGAATCTCTTATATTCTTTCCCTTTTTGGTCTTTAAGTAAACCACATTGAATTTGGAAGAAAGATGATTTTCTCTAATGTATTTGAGTTTTGAATGCAGAAAGACAAGAAACTTAAAGACCTCTCGAGGAGTGGAAACTGCATACTAAAGAAATTGAGAAAACACCAAGAAGATGGCTCGGATCACCTTCACTTCTTCTCTCAAGTTGATCTGAGATTAGTGTCGCGGGTTCTAAACATGTCGCGGATAACGACGGATCAACTCGTTTGGTGTCACAATAAACTAAGCAAGGTCAATTTTGTGAAACGAAGGATACATATAGAGCCTTCATTCTTGTTATTTCCATGTTGATGTTAATATGACAAACTATAAGCTTAGCTTTTTCTCACTTTTAGGTGACCCTTTTCGGTTTTCAGGCTTAGATCATTTGTAACCCAAACGTAGTTAGGAGAGAATATATTGGTGAATGCCTTTTTGGCACACCTTGTAGGTCCAATATCCATGTCTATTTTCCAAGTGTAGCTTTTGTATCTGATTTTTTTTTTCTTATTCTTTTCGTAATTTTAATTGGGGTAGAGATTCAATAGTGTGCACTTGGAGTAAGGATCCGTGACACGGATCCTTGCTCTCAACGCACGCTATTGATTCATAGTTAGTGTATTCATGCTATGATTTGAATCATGATTCGTGGTTTGATATAATATTCTCTCATAAAAAATACACGTAAATCAAAAATAATGTTAAATAATAATTCTAAATTTATGAATCAAACGTCTACTAATCTATCGGATATAAGGATATGATTTACCGCTAAATAACGTCAGCATCAACTGTGCTTTTTGTATCTGTTTAGGAGATGCAAGTCCAACATAGGATTTTATACCTCGTATGTATAACAAGTATTGGTCGATTGGTTACCCCTATGGTTCTTTGGCTAATGTGTACGGTATACCCAACTAAGCTCACAAATCAAAGTCACAAATAGTAATTTGTGGACCATAGTATAGGGGCCACAATACCTATTTTTCCTTTCAATTTATCCCCACTGCTCTCTTAATTACAATATCTAATCTTCCATTGACTTTTAATCAAATTTATCAAAGTCACCAAGGCTATTAACGTTAATAAAAAATACAGATGTTGTGTTCTTTTGGCTGAAAATACAAAACAGTCAACTGAACCTGTTAGGAACTTGTCATTTTTAAGTAAATTCTCGCTCTTATCCTAAGTTGGAATAAAAAATTTTAATTGAAAAGTGAATTTTTACGTAACAAAAAAGTATTTATTTTGACTTCTTGACATTTTGAATCACTTGTTAATGTTTGACAAAACTATTTGTTATGATCTCATATTGCGAGGCTTTTTTTTTTTTTTTTTTTTTTTTTTTTTTCCATACAAACAAACTGTGACTACCTTCAACATAAGAGCAAATGATCAAATTTTCTATATAATTTATATGGTCATCCAATAAGAGCGCAAGAACAATTTTAAAAAATAAAATAAAATCATATTTCTAAAAAAGGCACATTTTCTCTTAAGAAAAAAAAAAAAAAAAACGAGAGCATAAAAATTGATCATTAACAACGATTAGCATATATAATTAGTTATAGGAAAATGTTGTACATTTTTTCAATAGAAAAAAAAAAAAATGGACGTTTTGAATTTTATCAAATAAAATTAATTTGATTTAGTTGTAGAGAATTTTTCTTTTGAAAACTTAAGGGGGAGTAATAAGTAGAATGAGAGGTAGCTTAAAATGTGTGTAAAAAAGTAGAATGTTGCGTGATTTAATTGCAGGGTTTTTTTAAAAAAATTTATAAGGAGTATAATAAGTAGAATAAGGAGTGATTTTAGAATGTGTGTGAAAAATAATATGATACCTTTTTAATAATTTAAGGAATTCCAAGCGAGAAAAGAAAAAAAAAAAAAAAATGTTTGAAGTGAAGGTTTCTTTTATCATAAAATTACAAAATATAAGTCCGTTTTAAATTTTACAAAACTTTTGGGTACCTTTTCCCAATATGAAGAAGCCTCGGGGTATAAATGATAAATAAGCCATAAATGCCTCTCCTCGGTCCCTTTAAGTTTTAATCGCAGCCATTAATAAGACCAACTCGCTCCTGCAACCGTCAGATTTAGGGTTTCTTATCTTACAAAACCTTATTTAAACTCTTTCTTCTTCTCCACCTTGCTTCCTTTCGCTGCAGACTCCACGCCGTCGCGTTCGTGAACCAGAAATCCAGAGTCGCCGAGCGAGCTCGAAAGTCAAGTGAAAATGGTGCAGCGTCTGACCTACCGCAAGCGCCATAGCTACGCCACCAAGTCGAACCAGCACCGCATCGTCAAAACCCCAGGTACTTTCCTTCATCTATTTCACCAGTCGATCGCCGAAACGTTTCTCTTGTGAAGGATTTTGATTCAATTTTTTTGCTTTTCTGCGTTTCGATGATCAGGAGGGAAGTTGGTGTACCAGACCACCAAGAAGAGAGCCAGCGGTCCGAAATGCCCCGTTACTGGCAAGAGAATCCAAGGGGTATGTATGATTTTCATTGAGCTTTCATTAATGGCGTTTTGATTTTGCATGATCTGAAATGTTATATTGTTTTGTTGGTGCCTAGTTTGATTAGGTTTTCCTGATTAGTAAATATTGACAACAAATTTAAAAGCTTTATTCAAGTTTATCTTCCTGAAATCCAAATGATGGTTAGTTGATTACGGTTTCCCAGTTCTTATGTTTTTAAAACTTGTTAATGTATTGGGCGTAGGATTTTTCGAACAACTAGGGAGTTGTAAAATTATTGTTGGAGAATTAGTATGCTATGAACTAGGTAATTTACCATTGCTTTTGAGTTGTAGTACTTTTCCTGTTTCTCTATTTAATTTGTTTAAGCTATGTTCACATTTGTTTTCGATTATCGTCTCATGATGAGCATTTTCTGTGTTCTATCTGTTTATTCATTCACTGACCGATTAGTTTTGTTTTTCGTTTGCGAATAAGATTGAGAGTGCGTTTCTTGATTAATTGTTGCAAGTATTGCGGAACTGCTCTTATGCGAGATTAGATGACAAACGGACCTTCCTTCACTTACTGATTAGTGTAGAATTTGGTTTGGAAACGAGATTCTTTGCTTGAAAAATTGTTTGTTTGAGTCGGTAAGTGTTATAGAACGAAGACTAGATGATAAACACGTTGTGTTGCAGATTCCTCACTTGAGACCCACTGAATACAAGCGCTCTAGATTGTCTAGGAATCGCAGGACTGTGAACCGTGCTTATGGAGGCGTGCTTTCTGGAGGTGCTGTTAGGGAGAGGTATATGACTAATTCATTGTTCATGGGTGTTCTTGCTATTAATGATCAAATCAAGTTTGTAATTCCTCTCTCATCGTTTTCCCTGCAGGATCATTCGAGCATTCCTTGTGGAAGAGCAAAAGATTGTGAAGAAGGTTTTGAAGATCCAAAAGGCCAAGGAAAAGGCTGCCTCCAAGAGCTAAATGAGTGGATGATAATTCGAAAAGCATTTTGAACCATTTTTAGATATTGCTGAGTGAAATTTTGACTTCTATTTGAGTCCGTTATTCAATCTCGAACTAATTGGTTAATGTTTTTTTACTGTACTTTGTTCCCGACTTTGTTTAGCTGGTTACTTAGTTCAATTTGCAGACATAACAATCATCCTTTAATAGTTGGTATTATCATGAAATTATCTCTTGTATGATATACTTCTAAGGGCCATGGTTTTCCATTTTGCTTAATTGGCCGTGTTTGAAAATCTTCACTTCGGATTTAAAACGCAGGGTTTAGTTTCTATGGGTTCTGATTTTTTTTTTATTGCTCTGATTTTATGGATTCTGAATATCTTCCTTTACCAGACGTTCCACGTTTTTTTTTTTTTTTTTTTGATAAACGCCAAATAACACAAGACGTTCCAGATTTGTTGCTTGGTTAATGTTTTAACTCCTCAATTAGCCTTTGCTTTTGTCCACTTCTGTCCGTTTTCAAGGCTGTTCCACGAGTGGCAATGAAAAGAGAATTATTTTGAGATGAATCCATCCTTGTTATTGGATTATGTCCTTTACTTAAATTTGATAGGTTATATTTTAGACTAAATTTAACAAGGGAAGGTAAGAAGAAGCAAGTAGGTAAACAAGCTTGTCCCTTTTTTTTTTTGTTGTTGTTGTTGTTGCTAGAGCTGGTGTTGCTTCATTTTTGTTCGACAATTTGTGTAGTTATATATATATATATATATATATATATATCCATGCAATATGGTTATCCATTTAGTAGAGTGAAAATTTGAGTGATTTGTCTATGATAACTTTTATATATTTGTATTTCTCTTTCTTCGTGTGTTTAAACGACATGTCCCTATTATTATGGCTCCGAGAACACATCCCTGCTCATTCCTTCATGGTACGAGGTTTTTTTCATAATCGTTATATTCATGAAGATTACAGTTGAACCAGTCGAAACGAGCTCCTTCTTAAGCCTCGAGATGTATATGAGTTTGAAAAAAGATTGTATTTTTTTTATTTAACATGAAACGTAACCTATTTTGACCGTCAAGACATCATCCGATGTTATATTGAATAATAGTAAAAAGTCATTTATTCAACTTTCATGTTCTCTTTCTATAATTTCATTACGCCAGAAAAATCTTCTAATGCGGCCAAACCCCACACATGGAGTTCGTATTTGAGTCTATTATCTACACCAAAAAAAGAAAACATAAGCGAAAGGTTAAGGGTTAAACTGAGTTAGTCGAACTGAAGTTGAGTTTTGGGCCTAGTATTGTGTTCGGTAACCCAAACTCCAATTCAATACTCTAGTTTAAATTCGAGTTATAAAACATCATCACCTACCCTTTGAATTTCAATTACTCGAATCCGTTTGCCACATTGTGGATTTTTCTGCATGCAGTTTTTCATAGACGCGTATTACCGTTGCCTATCATCCCTTCTTTCTTTCCAAAGTTGGTTACTGCTGGGCTCACGATCTCTCTCCTCTCATCATCCCATCAAGGATTATATACTTTTTGGACTAAAGGAAGGTTATTCCCTTCCCCCTTTATTGGTATCAATTGTTTCTTCTAGTTGGATAGATAACAGGGATTCGTTATAACTTGGTGAACATTTGGGATGCAATCTGTTCTTATGGCTGTCACTAAACATGTCGTTGCACATCATAATTGTGAGAAAGAGAACGAAAAGGTTTGGTTCAAAAAATCAGCATCTGTACAGATCAGTAAATGGAAAGCAATATTGGCTGTGTTGCACTGAAAATGTACAAAAAATTAGAGGGAGAGAATGAGATAGAACATGTATGTAAGGTGTGAAATAATAAAACACCAAAAAAGCATGTACATAATTAAATATTTGTAAATGTTATATATATGTGTGTATATATAAAGTTAGTAACCCGTGTACTCTAGATTACAATAGAGTAGATTTGAATAAGGGAAGAATGGATGAAATTAGAGTTATGTTTTTGTCAAAAGTGAACATAAAACTCAAATTTAATATTTACAAACTGTTTAAAGTGAACACACAACTCAAATTTTAAACACAATTTCAATCAAATTCACTTTTTTAACTCTAATCTTGAATTTCAAGATGTTGAAATGAACGCCAAGTTTACAGGAAAAAAAGTTTCAACTTAAAATTGAAAAGAAGGATTATTATTATTTGTTCCCTAAACTTTAAAGTCATTTTCAGTTTGCCTTCTAAACTTTTATTAGACAGAAAAATGAGGGTTTAAGTGTGGTCATGTGATTATATGTTTGTTTTTAATAGAAATTTAAACAGAAAGACCAGGTGACTGCATTACTCTCTTTTTTTTATATGTTTTTAACTTAAATTACAACAAAAGAGATTAAGTAGGAACAATTTAAAGTTTATGGAGGCAAAGTGAGAGTTTTTAAAGTTTATAAAGTAAACTGAGAATGACTTTAAAGTTCAAGGGGCACCACCAATAGTGAAAAGAAAACTCCTTATATGTATAATCTATGATTTTGGAAACACACATTGGACGATAATAGCATGGTTCAACTTTAGAAAAAAAAAAGGTTATTTTGCATGGACATTTTATCAACTTTATGAGTTTGACAAATTAGTCTCTTAACTTTTTTTTTTTTTGGTAATTCACCTCTTAAACTTTGAAATTTATTGCAATGTTGGTCAAATTGAAAACAAAGTTATAAATTTAGACTGTATCTTCCTCGTGAGTGTTTAATGAGGATAATTAATATCTTTTTTTATCGAATTGATTCTCGTATACGCATCATCAGTGAAAATTTATTTGAAATTTGGAGTTAACCGTTTTGAGGTACAAATTGGGGGTCCCCTAATTTCAAAAAATTTTCATTTATAACATGTATAAAGGATTCAATTCGATGCAAAAAGACTAGAATTATCTTTATTAAATATTCACGTAGAAGAAAACTATTTAAATTTTTAACTTCGTTTTCAATTTTATCGATAATACAATAAATTTTAAAATTTAAAAAGTAAATTGCCAAAAAAAAAGTTGAGGGACCAACTTTGCTAAATTCATTATAGTTAAGAGGGTGTCCACCTAAACAACCAATTAAAATACTTTTTTTTAGCAATCATCCAAAAAAAAAAAACTTCCTTCAATAAGTGTATGAAATAGCATGCAAAAAAGCAGAAAACGAATATCAAGAATCAGATTCGAACTTGTGCACCCTTTCAGACCAGTATTTGAAACTGGCGCCTTAGACCAACTTGATAGGGTCGGTAATATGGGTCACAACACGGTAATATGATTAAAAAATGATACAAATTTTGTGGGTTAAAGTTGAGAAAAAAGAGATTCAGGTCAAAATTAAGTTGATTTGAAATTGACACGAAAAATATAGGTCAATTTCAAGTTAGACCCGCCTAACTCGAACACAACACGAAACTCGTAAAAAATAAAAAGTACATATATTTTTCATTACATATTTTTTATTTTATTATGAACTTGTGATATCATGATAATTATACTTAAAATTTTATACTATTATTTGCTTAATTTCAATGGATGTTATTGTATTTTAGTGTGTTATGAATTTTAAGTTATTTCTAATATATAAAAAACTAAATAAAAGTATATAATTTTTGTGTCAATTGTGGGTTCATGGGTCAATTTTGTGTTACGGGTCATTTTCATATCATGTCGTGTCAACCCGTAAAGTGATTATATCGTGTTCGTGTTGTGATTTTTAAAAAATTTTGTGTCACAAATTATGTTCGGATTGACTATAAATTAAAAAAAAAATAATCAAATATAATACGTGATACGAATTGTTATCCTTACAACTCGTCCATCTTGACTTTTTGTTGTTCGTTCGTTTTTATTTCAGCAAAAATTATTTATACTTTGCAGGTTTAAATTCTTTTGCCCATTTTTCTCTTGTTCCTCAAGTTATATTCCATTGTTTTTTTTTTTTTTAAGAATTATTATATTGGAATTGTATCTCCTAATTTGCACTAGTAAAGTAAAAACTGGATTATTATATAGAAATCTTTACGTGTGCAAATACAGAAATAATACCTTCATCTCTAATGTTTTTCTACCTTGTTTGAAATTCTAATTTGAGAAATTAAAAAAAAAAAAAAGAAAAATCACAGTTTGACGATTTTTTTAATATAAAAATCTTTTAAGCTCGGAGGGCATTTTAGTAAATGCAACTAACACAGAGAACCGTAGACACCAGACACAGTCACAGAACACCCAGCCCAAACCCACACAAGTCCCGACCAAGCTCTTATCTGCCTCCATTGAATCTTTGGTCACTCTGAACTCTCAACTGTTGTATTCTTAGCTTCATTTTTTTTTTGGTGCTAATCTTCAAACTTTAAAATCATTAATGATTATTTAGGAAGAAGAGAAACAATGCAATTGTTGGCATGCAATTTCTGGCCTTTGCAATACCATCATGTAATTTGTTTTTCCAAAAACCCCTTCTTGGGTCGTAGACAGCTCTGCTTCGACACCTTCTCCTCTGCATGTCCTCCCTCTCAACGACACCGGTTTGATTCCCCCATTGATATTGATTCTCTCTCTCTCCACTCCGTTTCCACTACTCAAACCCAAAGGTTCTTTCTTTTACCATTTTTCTTTTAAATCTCACTCGCATTTAGCTTTCTACACAAAGTGTGTATGAGACATCTTAGTGCTTCTCAACATTTGTGTAACGCGGTTTTGGTTGGTTCTTGTTCAGTTCTGAAAATCCCACCAAGGATTTGGGCCAATTATTGAGAAAGATTACTCCTTTTACAACAAGGCGGGCATTATTCTCAGCTTTGTTTTTGTATTCATTTTTTCATCCTTCAAGGTACTTACCAGGTCCGCACCACTTTAAAGCCTTATTTTATTATTATTATTATTATTATTATTATTATTATTATTATTATTATTATTATTATTTTTGCTTCAAGGATGAACCTTGTGTTAGAATAGATATTTATTACCTTTTTAATCAACCAAGTGGGAAAAACTTGCTTCTGAGAATAATGTGATATGATGATATGGATTTTTCAGCACAAGCTTTAGGGGATCCATCTGTCACCATTGAAGAAGTGACCCCCACAGTTTCCCCTTCTCCGGCACTTTTTCCCACCGAGGTTCATTTTTTTTACCATGGCGTGTTCATATTTTATTTTTATGCTTCCTATACTTGAATCCACGATTCTCATTCTGCTATAGTATTTTTCATATTAAAAGGAATTTGAATTTAAAAATTTCTTCACTTATAAAGTTTCTACTAATAAATAAGAATCACTGAGTTGAATGCGTGTGCGTGAACCAAACGGACGGTTCACCCTTAGTTTAATGTTTCTGAACTTTTTTTTTTCCTTCCTATTATGTTCATGGTGTTAAATGGTGTTGATGTGTGTCTAATTGACAGAATAGAATTGTCCAACTCTTTGAGAAGAACACCTATTCGGTTGTCAACATTTTCGACGTAACATTGCGGCCTCAGCTTAATGTGACTGGTGCAGTTGAGGTATTTAGGAAGCAAAATTATCATCATTGCTATTTCTCCCCATTTGAGTTTTAAGGCTTTATGACATCTTATTGTTCTTCATAACTCAATTAAGGATCGTTACATGTATCGGCAGGTTCCGGAGGGCAATGGTTCTGGAGTAGTCTGGGATGGACAAGGACATATTGTGACAAATTATCATGGTAAGGGATGTCTAAGGCACTTGTTATAGTTGTTAATTATAACACATAGGCTTTCATTTTGATACTGTTGTTATTATGTGGACTTTTGTGCTCCTTTATTTGCAGTAATTGGTAATTCCCTCACAAGAAATCCAAGCCCTGGGCAGGTTGTTGCGCGGGTTAATATTTTAGCATCAGAAGGGTGAGATATGCAGTGCAGTGCATCTTATTATGCCACTAAATTTTTGAGTATCTGATGGCCAATTTCGTTATTTTTCTTTTGTTGTTGAAAATTCCTGAAGGGTACAAAAGAATTTTGAGGGCAAGTTGGTTGGTGCTGACCGCGCAAAGGACCTTGCTGTTTTGAAGGTAAGTATTGTTTAAGATGAATCAAATCATTAAATTTTGTAGTTATTCTTGAAGCTTGTTAATATTGTAAGAGTACTCAGTAATGTCTTCACATTGCTAGGTTGAAGCCCTGAAGAGCTATTGAAGCCAATCCTTGTGGGGCAGACATATTTGCTAAGAGTGGGGCAACAATGTTTGGCAATCGGAAATCCGTTTGGCTTTGATCACACCCTCACTGTTGGAGTGATTAGCGGATTGAACCGAGACATTTTTAGTCAAACTGGAGTCACAATCAGTGGCGGAATCCAAACAGATGCAGCCATCAATCCTGGAAATAGGTAAGATACAAATTTCCACTACACAATTTGATTGTTTTAAGTCTCCGAATGATATAAATTTTTGAATGATTAGTGAAAAATTCTTATTAATGTTTTGTCTATCTGCTGCTTATATTTTTTCCTGTAATTATGGCAGTGGAGGGCCCCTATTGGATTCCAAAGGAAATTTAATTGGGATTAACACTGCAATATTTACTCAGACAGGTAGATTTCCTCTCCATGCTTGGTTTTCTTCAAAGTTTTCACACTTTATTCTTGGTGGTTGTTTTCTTCCTCCCTTCTCAGGCAAAAAAAATCCTTGTTTGTGTTTGCAGGTACATCAGCGGGAGTAGGTTTTGCCATTCCATCCTCAACTGTACTAAAGATTGTCCCCCAGTTGATCCAATTCGGCAAGGTAAATATTGTTGTTAACCATTTATAATGTGCAAATATGCTTGCTTTTCTTGGTTCTTTATATAGGGATAAAAGATGGGTGGTCTTCATCTCTCCCTTCTGCGATTCTATTAGTTAATAGAGATTATAGGCATGCCTTTTATAGGTTTTATTGCCTTTCTAGATTTGTCCTTGAAATTGTTCTAAATTTTCTCATTTTTTATAATAGCTTCCTAGAGAAGACCATTCATTAGGAAAAGGGGGGGAAAAAAAAGTTCATAATAACAATAATCTAGTACCTTTTTACCAAATTTATTAGACTTTGTGATTTATGCGCATTCCCTCCCCATGTGAAAGTTTCTCCTCTTATGTCTCTTCATTCTATCAGGTTTTTCAAGCAGGTTTGAATGTGGATATTGCCCCGGACCTTATTGCAAATCAACTCAATGTTCGATATGGAGCTCTTGTTCTTCAGGTATCATTGTGGAGTATTCTGTTTTGCCCATCGACTAATAATCTGACTGTTTTTGAACTCCCCTATATTAGCACCACTAGGCATTTAGTGGGGTGGTAAGGTTTTTCATTTTCCTCAACAAGGTGTTGGTCCGGTCCACGGCGACAGATGTCTCGTCTCCCTAGGGGAATCTGCATAAGCCACCCTCTATCCCATAACCCTTTTATTCCTTGGAAAAAGAGAAAGAAAGAGAGATCCCATAGATGTAAAACTAATCCTTGCTTATGCATCGTTAGTCCTATGCCTAAATTTTCTATGCATTGCCCATTATAGGTCCCTGGAAATAGTCTTGCTGCTAAGGCTGGGCTACTTCCCACCACGAGAGGCTTCGCGGGTAAAATCGTACTTGGGGATATCATTGTAGCAGTTGACAACATACCTGTAAGCTGTCATTTGCGAAAACCTTCCTCTATTTTCACTTCTTTTTTTTTTTACGAATAAACTCTTATTTCCAGAAACTACAATTTGATAACTCAAATTTGACTTCTGTTGCAAATCCGTTGCTTTTCAACCCGCATTGGATCAAAAAGATGTGAAATGTCAAATTTACCCTTAAACATTGTTTGGAGCCAAGAGCTTACACACTCCATCTATATTCGGACACGACGTAACAAGGGCACATTTGGTATTTCATTTTATTTTCCCAATCCAATCACTCCAGGGGAGGAAAGATTTGCCACAAAAGTCAATGTTATATGTCCAAAAAGCTTAACATTGAGGGGAGGTTTTTGAAAATTCCCCCTAATATTTCTGCATCTAACCTTTGTTTTCCCCAACATATGTTCTAATCTGTTGGTTTTGATCTTATGAATCATCTGGTTAATTAACAAAACTTTGTGCTTCTAATGTTAAGGTAAAAAACAAAGCAGAGCTCTACAAAGCACTGGATGACTATAATGTGGGAGACCAAGTAACCTTAAAGATTCAGAGGGGCAGTGAAAATCTGGAGCTTCCTGTCACCTTAGAGGAAAAGAGTTCATGACTGAGAATCATCAAAGCTGTCATCTCCAGAATAGCATGTTGTAATATTGAATGGGAGATGAAAATGAAGAATGGTGTATATATAATATATGATTATTATTGTACCAAACTAAGCATTGTCAGCAAAGAGAAATTGAGACAGGTAAGCTTGATTAATGGTACTGTGATTGCAATTTGCAACCAACAAATTAATAATTTTTTAAACTTTTGGCACAACCCAAAGATTTGATACAGGTAATGAGATTTATATAAACGACATGTCGTTTTGTTGTCTAGGAACGACATGATGTAAAAGAAATGTCGTTTTTCCTTTAGATGGAGGCTCCTGTTGTTTCTGTATGAAATGTGAGCGACATGTCGTATAATATATCAAAGAGGACGATCTGTCCTTCTTAAATGAAAACGACATGACGTTTATATTCCATAAATGACAAAATATTTGGCGACATGTCGTATAATAGATCAAAGAGGACGATCTGTCCTTCTTCTTAAATGAAAACGACATGACGTTTACATTCCATAAATAACAAAATATTTTGTTAAAGCAAAATTGATCATCCTCAAAGTGCTTATTCAAAGTGTTTCAGGACTAATATTGTGATCATCCAATCATTATTTAGGTTTTATTTATTTCACCGATTTGAGTTTAAAATTTAAGTTTTGTTACACTAAAAAACTCTCAGAAATAATTACATTTAATTTTTTTGTTACACTAAAAAGTTATCATATAAAATCACATTTCAATTCAGATTAAAAATTTAAATCAGCGAACTTAAATTAACAAAGTAAACGTATCCTTAATTTCTTTCTTTTTTTTTTTCTGGGTATTAACCAAGAGATTTAGTCCAACAATGTCGAGCTATTCAAAGGCTTTGACATTTCGATTTGATGGGCAATGCATAAGCAATATATACGACTAACGATGGGCAATGCATAGAAAATTTAGGGTCCGTGGGCAATGCATAGAAATCATTTAACTTTTTTTGTGAGATAATATGGAATCATGATTCGAATTGGGGCAATACTAAAACGGTTAACTTTCAGATAATATGGAATATGTGAATTGGTTAGTACTAAATGGTTACAAAGAAGTCTTTAGCAATATAGTTTAGCAAAGAAAATTTAACTTTCAGATAATATATACGACTTCTATTTTGCTAGATTACTGTTTATTTATTTTAGCTTGAGGACAGAAGAGGGGTTAACCCTCTGTATAAATGAGTGTGAACGTGGAATATTAGTTAAACGTCAATGTCTAGCCGTAGTTCCACTTTACTATTATAATCAAATGTCCCGTCTACTTATTACTATTATTCTATAATTAGACGCGACACATAGGTAAGCCGATCTTAAAACTAGAAGTAGATTACAATATTTTGAACATAACAATAAGAATTTAAAGTATTTTCTTCGTAATTTTCTTCCTCTTTCTTGCAATTTCTGGCATTTCATATGATCGAGGTGTTTGTAAAATTGATCGAATTCCAAATGTCAAAGAGGGAGGGAAAAAAATTTAAAAGAAAAAAATGATCAAAAAAAAAGAAAACAAGAAATCATAACTAAAAGCATACGCGATATCGCGATCCCAATTATAAATTATATATACAGCGTATGATTTATAAATTAGTATAATGGTAAGAATATATTTTTTTTTCTTTCTTTTAGAATGCGTGTCCCTACTTGATTAATGTGTTATATAATATTAGATGTGCAGTAAAAACCTATACTTATTTTTTAAGAGATTTATGTCAGATGCTTCCTGATTTATTACTGGCATCTTGAAATTTCAAAGTGATCATAATTTTGTTCACATTTGCGTCATACCATTCCCGTATGGACCCGAGTCATGATTTTTGTGGCCAATAATTTGATAGTAATAATTTCATAGTTAATTAGGAGAGTCCTAGTACACGTATTTTTAAGTGATCGTGATATCTTTAATATTTCACAACTTGACATGATTGGTTAGTAGATAACTATGGTAATAGATAACACAATGTTCACAGGCGGAATATGCTGATGATATCATGTCTCCAAAAGTCCCATCAGCAGTAGCTATATATCAACTCATTCTTGAACGCAATTATATATATATATATATATATATATATATATATATAGGAGGGGAAATGAATTTTAGCTGTGGTTATTGATTATAATTATTATTATTATACATAACAAACAATTGATGTAAAGGATACCCCACATGTTCTAATAATAAATACCATTTTTGAAACCCAACCAACTTAATTAGTTTCCTTAATTATTGTCTTTTTTCCATTTTATTGTCTTTGAGTTTTTATATATTATGGAATCTCATACATCTAAATCAAACTGATCTCATATAATAGCGATAATTGGTAATCAAACTGATCTTATTTTAAACGGTGCTTATTGGTAACTTATGGAACCAAGGAAAAATAACTTAATTATTAGGAGGTAGTCGTGATTATATTTTTGGCACAATGATGACATGTGTTCAAGATAAGTTAGCCATGTAGCTCTCTCCAAAATGGTCTCACGATATGGTTTTCAACAAGCGATAAGGGTTTGAATAGTGTCTTATCGGTTAAACAACAAGTTAAAATCTGGTTGGATTATAAAACTCGCTTATTATCAAAATTCAAATAGGGGGGAAACCAGTCACTTTCCAAAAAGAATTTTACTAAATTGTGTTTGACATCTAGACCCCTGTATATACATGCTTAAAAATGTTGAGCAATAGTGACGTATAACTTTTTTTTTTTTTTTTTTGTTATATATTATGTATGTATATAACATTTATGTATGTATGTATGTATGTATATTATATATGCTAGTTTATTCTTAGGCTGTACTCCATTTATTATGAATGGTCGTTTGAAACAATTAACGTGGCCGAAATCATAGATTGGTCATAAAAAAAAAAAAAAAGGTTAAATGTATTAGTAATCACAAACGAGCTGGCTATAGTTGAACAATTTTTATTGACGATGAAGTTTTCAAACCCCAAACTGAAAATTGGTTCACATCTAACTAACTTCTGATTACTTATCCTCACATATTAATGTTTTGAAGAAGATCTAACTAAAGTCATATATTTATATTTGTGTGTGTCTGTATATATATATATATATATATATACATACATATATATATATATATATATACACACACACACACACACAGCTAGTGCCCACCTAGAGGGACCAAATTCATAGTGAAATTCTTACGATTCAAATGCGTACAAAATGTATCAGAAAAAAAAAAAAAAAGAATTACCATTAATGGCCATAAAACATAAAGTTGATTTTTTTTTTTTTTTGGTTTATAATACTTATACTGTATGATGATATTGAAAGATATTGAAATATGTTAATGACCACATGTTGCCTGCCATGCATGCAGATGATTCCTGCCGACGAATATTATATTAAAATAATTAACAAAGTTAGCAAATACGAAAGAATACAGGAAAAAACCAACACAAAATGAAGAAAAAAAGGAGGAAAAGTATTAACAATTGTAAATGAAAGAGATAATTTTTCCTCAAAAAAATGAAAGAGATAAATTAATTTAACAAACCACTGAAGTCCGAAAGATAGTTACAGTTTTCATTTTCGAAAAGGTTGCTCCTGCAGCGGAGAGGAGAGGCAATTTACTTATTAGCTACGTATCAAAAGAGTTTATCCACTTTGTTTTTGGGCGAGAGAAGTAAGTAAAAAAAAAATTTAATTAGATGGTTAAAATTTTCGTTAACGTGCTATATTTGACTTACCAGCTTTGTTAACGATAATCATGAAAATCATATCTCTGAAAAAAGTTTTTTAAGATTGAAAACAAAAGTGAATAAAAACTAAATTCTTAACATGTTGCAAATTAAATTATATAGGATTATGAAAAGGCGGGATCGGAGTCGGGGATTTCACATTAAAAAAGTCTTTTTCATATGTGGCCATTTTTCATTATATAAGATTATATATTTCAAAATTATAATAACTTAAAATAAAAATATAATAGAAATTTATTATAAATTTATATCAAAATTAAAAGTTCCATAATAAAAACTAAATTCTTAACATACTGCAAACTAAATCTAAAAGTATCAACTAATGTATAAGCAAAAACAAAAATTTAAAAACATAAAAATATAAACGCAAATTATCATTGCTTGTCTATTCCTAATAGTTTAAATCTTCATTACATGATTGCACGCTATTTCTTCTCAAAAATCATAGTTCAAAAAACTTGAAATTTTAAGAGATTATATATATACATACATATATTTTTACATTAAAAAACATATTAATATCAGGGGAGGCAGGGTGGGGAGTACTTTTCCGTCTCTACCCCGCCACAAATCGAGGACTAAATTTTATCCCCATTCCCGATAATTGTTTCTCATCCCCGCCCCATTCGAAATGAGTCCCCATAAGAAATATTGCCATCCCTAATTTCACTATTACTTTGGAGTCCCCAGTTGGCCATATTTGAAACTTGAAGATCTTCAACCTATTTATTATTGCTTCCTCTCTTGTCATCCACACGGCAGACATGAATTTAGCAAACTTAGGCAATGGACTTAACTTATTAGTTCAAAATAAAGCGCGGTGATTTTTGCAACACCAATTATTAACTTGGGAAGTTTTCTTCTTTAACTTGGTAGTAAAAGGACAAAATTGCCCACAGGTTTTGTTGAGCAATATAGTGAAAAACATGGGTACAATTGTCTTTCTAGCGAATTGAAGTTAAAACTTCCCAAGTCCCCAACCTTTGGAAGAAATGCGGCTTCCCAAAACCGGTGTCCAGCATTACCAAAAAAAAAGTTCTTTAAGTTTAGGAATTTCAGTTTCCAATGTTCTTAAAATCAAGGGCTTTTATATTTTTTTTTTAAAAAAATCAAGGGCAATTAATCTACCAAAAATAGTAGAAAATAGACTAATATGAAAAGCTTAAGAAAATATATAGACCAATTTTTAATTATAGAAATTAATAGGTTACAACTTGTTAAGTTATGGTTCATAATCAGATAAGTTATGGACAAATTTATCAAATTATAGTTCATAGCCAGATAAGTTATGGACAAAAACTGTGAATTATGGACAATAACTTATCAAGTTATGATTTATAACCAGATAAGTTATGGATAAAAACAGTAATTTAATCTATTTATTAACTTATGTAAACTATTGACCTATTAATTTTAATTCATCTCAAGTATAGCCATATTTCTCTCTTTCTCCCTTAATCTACGCTCTTACCTTTTCTTGTACCTTAATATAATGGTTAGCTATGATAGATTTGAATACCAAAAGATACCGTACATCTCTAAGCCAAATAGAAAGGGTAATATTTGGCTTATGTTAAGCAATAACCATTCCTCAATTTTTTTTCCTTTTCTCATATTCCCAATTCACGTTTAGTGTTACAAAACAAAGCGAAGGGTCAAGGTTTCACTAATCCCATTGAAATTCAATCTAACATTGATTTTACCCTTCTCATCAGCTTATTCCTAGCATATCTTTTCCAACATTTAATTTTATTTTACCTCCAAGAATTTGTGCAACTTATTTTTTGAACTTGAGAGTAAGGAATTCGAACGCGTTCACTTTATGGTGGCATCAAGTGTGATATTACCGCTAGACTATACCTACAACCATAAATTTATACAACTTATGATGTCAAATGATATGGTAAATCCACTTTACAATATAATTATTTAACTGTCATTCTTACACGTTGTTCAACCATCCATTCTTATTTCTCTCATAACAATTCAACCATCAACTTCGAAACAAAATTAAGGCTAAGCACATGTGTGCCTGGATTTGTCAAGAACCTATTTGCATTACTAATAATCATTTTAATTCATGTTTGTTCGTATTTAATTGGGAGAATTCTCCAGTAGAATTTAAAAGAGATATTTGTACTGGCTAATGATATCGCGTAAGATTATTGCTCATATCAGAATTATATCATAGTAAAAGATTATACATCTAATATAATTCGATGAAAATCTAATAGTGTAGAACTAAGTGGAACCGCCCCTACCAAAGATAATATTTATGGCGATGAAAGTGAAAAAGAGGAGTATATATGCGCTCCAAATGTTAAGGGGGACTAATAAGCTCCTGTTATTTAGATCCCGTTCATTTCACCGATTCGAATTTAAAATTTGAATTTTATTACAGTAAAAAGCTCTTAGAAATAGTCACATTTAATTTTTTTACTACAATAAAAAACTTCTCACATAAAATCATATATTAACTCAAATTAAAAATTTGAATTGACAAACTAAACGTGCCTTAATATGTTCTAAAGTAGTAAATGGGCCCCGTAAGTCCTATTATACGACTTTAAATCACTCATTGGAGGATGTATCTTCATTCTGATTTCTCACACGTGGCATGCACGGACAGGGCAGAATGAGGGAATAGAAGTTTTGGGAATAAAGAATGAAAAATATTTGGCTTCTTTGGAACCTTGGGATGCCAAAAATGATAGTTGCCCTAAAAGGGGTCTAAGAGGAATTTTCAGAAGAAATGCAGAGAATCTGATATCTTATTACATTGACTATTAACTTGAGCTTTTTCCTTGAAAGCTGATCCATTTAATATGGTTTGCATTGAAACTAAGGTTCGATTAAATTTTAAAAATAATTCAAAAAAGAAACTTATTAAAAAAATAATAATAAAAATAAGATTGTGACATGGAACCTTGGTTTGTCATTTTGTCTGGTGGATAAATAAGAAAGAGGCTTCTATTTGAGTTTTATTTAAAGTCCCTAACACATCTCTTATTTTTTGTAGTCCTCTTTGAGATCCTTAATTTGGACCAAGCACATATAAACAAAGGGTGCTCTAAGAAATTACAAAAGAACACAAAAGTCCTATTCTCTCGACTCGGGGTTCTTTACTTGTTTTATTTAATATACATACCTATGTATATATACACACACACACACACACACACACACACACACACACACACATACATACATACATGTATATATAGGCCTTGTTAAGCCTCAGCGTCTTAATTCCCACCATACACGTTATTTCCTTAGTCTTCTTCCTGAAACGGCGGCTCAAGCTTCGGAAAGAAACCCCCTTCTTGGGAGGCAGATTTTGGCTTGTCCAAAGTGAACCGTACAAACCATAACTAGTTTTAGTGTTTCATGTTCAAACTCTACACCAACCATTAGTGGCATTCTTTCTCTCTTTTAGGCACATAAATACTATTATAACTCAAAAGGGGTCTTGGTTTAGCTTTTCCCAAAACTTTTGTTTTCTTTGTTCAATTAATAAAAGTACAAACTAGCCCCCACCACAGAACATGTGCTAGGTGAGAGTTGCAACCAAGTTTGCTGATCTTTGCACCATTCACCTCCCGATTTGAACTCTCAAGAGAGAGAATCAGGAGAAAAACATGGAAGAAAAGAGTGAGATATTGGACAAGGCTGATGATGTGATGTTGCCGGGTTTTCGGTTTCATCCGACAGATGAGGAGCTTGTTGGGTTTTACCTCAGGAGAAAAGTTCAGCAACAGCCTCTTTCTATTGAGCTCATCAAGCAAGTTGACATTTACAAATATGATCCTTGGGACCTTCCAAGTGAGATAATACTTCACTAAACACTTGTTTGTTCGCTTCTTTTTAACCTTGTTAATATGCTTGAGTACTAACTATTTTTTATGGTGACTTTTGGTTCAAGAAGAGCTGGCAAGTACAGGAGAAAAAGAGTGGTACTTCTACTGCCCAAGAGACAGGAAATACAGGAATAGTGCGCGGCCGAATAGAGTCACCGGAGCGGGGTTTTGGAAAGCTACGGGGACAGACAGGCCTATTTACTCTTCTGAGGGAAGCAAGTGTATTGGTTTGAAGAAGTCCCTTGTGTTCTACAGAGGGAGGGCTGCTAAAGGCTTCAAAACTGACTGGATGATGCATGAGTTTCGGTTGCCTTCTTCTCCTTCTTCGTCTGTTTCCGACTCGCAGTTGCAGGCACCATCACCGCCCAAGAGGCTTTTGGACAAAAGCTTTCCTGCCCAAGTAAGCATGTTTTGATGTTAATCAACCTTCTCTCTATGGTTTTTCCAAAGGAAAAGTTACAGAACACTCTCCTTAAGTCCAAGTGAAATGCAGTTTTTGATCTTGCATTTGGAAATTCCAAAAGAAACCTTTAAATCACCATTTTTTTTTGTTGAATATTCGATGCTTTGGTGCAATATTTGTCTAAATTTTGAAGTGAAGATTGCCATTAAAGAAGGTTAAGAATTAGCTGTGAAGAAGAGGATTTGTCAAGATAAACTTGATTCTGATTTTAATTAAAAGCTCTTTAGGAAAGCCAAAGCTCTTCTAGGAACCAGTTGAACAGTTTCAGAAGTAACTTTGGATCTAGGAAACCGAAAACAACTTCTGAAAAGCAACGCTAAACACACACTTTCTATTTTGTCTATTGTTATGACATTCCAATAGAGGAAAATAATTTTAGAAGAATTGATACTTTAAAGTGGTGTTTTTGCAATGTCTGAGGCACAAGATTAAATTTCAAGTTCCACTTAGCTGAATACAGGGACGAATTTAATCTTTCGCCTTATTCAAATTCACTAGTTAGTTCAGAGTTATTGATTATTGCTTTTGTTTTGTCCTTGAACCGAAAGCAGGACTCATGGGCAATTTGCAGGATATTTAAGAAAACAAACTCCTTGGCACAGAGAGCTCTTTCTCATTCTTGGATCTCTCCTATGCCACCGGAGATCGCAGCATCGGAAATGTTCGCTCAAGGCAGCGCACACTGCACAGAACTCGGTCCAACTGAGAGAGGATCATCCATCCATTTATGCTGTAATAGTGACTTACAACAACAACAGCAGCAGCAGCAACTAAACTCCACAACCAGTTTCTCTGCTCCTGATAATATTCATAGCCTACCTTATAGGCCAATTAGTCCTGCAGCCACTAAAGCACCCTTCTTTCCCTTCTCAAATGGAGAAATCCCAAGTGGGTTTATGTTCTCTCCAGTGGAAGATTCTGGAAACACCAAATCCACACTTGATGAAGCTTCCATGCTTTTGAACCCGGTCGTGATTGATGGCCCACAGTCACAGCATCAATTAAGTGGATTCCTAATAAGCCTGCCACATGATGTGCAAGATAAATTGGACACAGAAGAAGGAGGAGATTTAGAAAATCTGAAGAGAACCACAGGAACAGCTCAGGTGAATAACCAATGGGGAACAATCCGGTCCATCGGGTTCCCTTTCGGTTTGCCTCCTGCGAATGATGCTTGGCAGCCTATTCTGCCGTGGGATTCCACAAACAATTAGTTTCCACAAACAAATGCTACAATTAGTTTGCTTGACACACAAGGAAAAAAAAAAAAAAATCTAAGGTACTAGGTCGGTACCGGTATCAATTCCCCCTTCGATCAAGGTAGATTATCATGATCCAACGGTTGGAAACGACTCATGAGTACCGGTACCGATTTGGTACCTCTGATGATTCAATGAAAATTAGCTATATTTTTCTTGGTTTATCATCTTTCAGATGCTATTATGTTCTGTTTTCCTTATCATTGTACAGTTTTCTTCATTCCATTTATACAAGTAGGCGATATATTGTTTGTTGTTATAATCTTGTGTCATTTGTTTTCCCATCTTGTACTTTAGCTAAGAGTTAATAATTTCAACTTGAATTATATTTTTCTGCTTTTATTTGAGTGAAAATGCACACATACAATGAAGGAGAGAAATAATAAAAGCATTAAACACTACCACAAGGAATAAACAAATATGAATTTGATGGAGGAGATCCAAACTAAATTAGCACTACTTTCTAGTATTTTTGGTTTGTTTCAAGGTTAAAATTGAAAGAAAACAAATATAATAAGGTTTTAGAGCTAAATGTATAAAGAGTAAATCTGTGAACCGCAACAACTTGACATGCGGTCATTTGAAGAGTGTTTCTTTGACAAGAAAAATTAGTAACTTTCCTTGTATAGTCTGTAGGCATTCAACATCCCATAATGGGCGTGGCTTTAGACAAAAAGAAACAAAATACAAACTGGTCAGAAAACGACAGGAACTGAATAAACGACCGTAGAAAAACGACATCAACCTCAAACAAGAGTTCAGAAAAACAACCTTGAAACTAATACTGCGGAATCGAGATCAATAACCAAGACGACAAAAAAAAAAAAAAAAAAAAAAAAAAAAAAAAAAGGATATAAATCGAGATTTCCTCAAAACAACGGCAGTGGTGGTGGAAACCGATACCATTCATAAACACGAAATAAACCTTAGAAACGACATAAATTGGGAAAGGCCACAAAAGGCTTGAAAATGTCGGTACGAAAGACGACGTCACCTATTTTTAAAAAGATCGTAATATAAAAAAACGACAATGACCATAAAAATAAGAGCAAACGGATAACGATAGTAACATTAAAAGGGCAATAGTCTCGTGGAACGACAACGAAAGATGGTAATATAGAAAAACGACTAACCTCAAAAATAAGTGCAGACCCAGAACGGCATGAACATTAAAATGACAATAATCTCATGAAACGACAATAAATTTATAAACGACCATATCTGACAATAAAATAGCTTGATAAACGACAACTTTAACAACGGCAGAAACATCATAAAACGACACGTATTGAAAAACGACAGTTGCCTAAAAACGACTTTGATTGGGAAAACCACACCACATGAAATGACAGGAAGAAGGACTACCATCGATGTATTTTAAATTCATTAGCGGTTCACATGAAATTAAAATTATTTTTAATTTATATGTAATTTTTATGAGAAAAAATATTGTAGTAAATCTATGATTCAAATCTCTTTACTAAACCTCTCCCATTAATCAAAAGATTCAAATCCAAATGGATTAATTACTGGCGTTTCCAAAATGCGCAAAGCATAGCCTGAAAAAAAAAAAAAAAAAAAAAAAAAAAAGAACGCTTTCACAGAAAAAAAAAAAAAAAAAAAAAAAAAAAAAAACGAAGAAAGAAAGAAAGAAAAAGAACAACACTACTTTGGCTGCTGAAAAAAAAAAAAGAAGGATAAGATAAACTAAAATTCCACAACTTGATTTAGAAAATTAGAGTTCGATTGTTTATTTTTGTGGAAAATTAAGTTTAATGTACTCATAAATCATATTGGTGCTTTTCAAACAAACAAACAAAAAAATCATATTGGTGAATAATTATTCTCACCAAAATAAAAGTTACGCTATAGGACAAATTTATAAGAGTGAAATTGAAAAATAAATAATTTTTTAAAAAACATATTCAAAAATTACATGATTATATAACAACTATTATAAATTTTAACGTTTTATGTTAGAAAATTGCACGGTAACTATTATAAGAATTTTTTTTTTTTTTGCTATTTATAAAGAATTTAAACTTGTTTATTATATTTTAACATTCACTAATAAAATCATGTAATGTTGAAAAAAAGAAAAATTGTTGTTTGTTGGTGGCGGGGCCAACCCAAAATTTAACATCGGGTTCGGAAATATCCCATGAACATCGATTAACCTCTTTTTGGGAAAAAAAAAAGAAAAAAAAATTGTGAAGTGAATCCAGCGGTGGTATCAACAGCTACCAGAAAACGGACAGAAACACGACAACGTCGTAAAAGATTCTTTTTCAGTCGGCGAAGTTTCCTTTCCCCTTTAACCAAACAAAAATTAGGGCTTTCCTTGTTCAATCCATCTCTCTTCTCGGACGACACTCAAAATGGGATTGTGGGATTCTTTTCTCAATTGGCTCCGGAGGTAATACTTTCTTTCTTTTCTTCTTTTAATTTAATTTAATTTTTCCGGTTAAATTTGTGGGCTTTGTTTTGATTTAGTTCTACTTGCTTGGGATTCTCTCAATTTCTGTTTAATTCCTGAGAAAACTATGGATACAGAGGTGGTAGTGGTGGAAGAAAATAACTTCTTATTTTAATTTTAGCTTTTCTTCACCCACAAAAATAAAAAAGGGCGAAACTTTCATTCGTGAAAGAGAAAAAGGAATTTAGGTTCATAGATTATTGAATTTCAGTCGTTGCCCTTGTAATAATAATGTGAAGTTTTCACTAGTTGCTGGTATGTATGTATGTATAAATATATATATATATATATATATATATATATTCGGTTCGATGATTCTAGACCCAATTATGAGTATTTAGGATGTTCAATGAGGAAATTAGATTCCTTACGGTGTAATAATGGGGGTGAGCTGGATTGTAGACGTGACTTCAAAGCATAAGAACTCAGCAGAATCACCCTTAAAAAAGAAGAAGAGAGAGAGTAGGTTCAGTTGAGCTCTTAATAAGCGTATTATTTCAATTTTATGAATGATTAAGGGGGAAAAAAAAAAAAAAAAAAAAGAAGATAAATGTGGTGATGTGTTTGCAGGCTAGCCTTGGTTAAGGGGATTTGGGATTGGTGAGCAAGAGGAGGGTGGTTGGTTATTGAGATTTTGTACAAAGAAAGACATAGTGGTTTTATACGAAAATAAGTTTGATGAATTGCACTGTTTTGTTTATTGCTCGGGTTATTTCTTATTTGGCTGGAGTGAACCAATAGGAGCTTTGCTGCGTAGAGAATGTAGATTTTCTACGGGATAGAATTCAATTGTGTGTCTCCTTGTGGTTTTCTTCTTTGAAGGGCTTTCGAGATGTGTCTCTATCTTTTCATTTGTTGGATTGGAGTCGACTAGTTGTTCTGGTGCTTTGTCTGGTTCTCCACTTCACCTTTCTCAACTTAAACACCCCTTTCATTGTTAGTATTCTCCATAGGTTGAGCCACAATCACCTTTTCCTAGAGGTTCCGAACAAGCCCTCGTTACAAAATTATATAAATCGAGTAGGTATCAAATCAAACGTTTTATGCCTGCTCACCACATATTCTGAGCGGTGTCCTTTATATCTATCCCAATTCAATGGCCTTGCATGTGCTAGTTGACCTCTAGAACTGTAATCTTTTTATTCTTGGATTTGTTCATCTCATGGAATAATTTTCAGCAATTTATTAGCCTCTGCTTGCAATGAGCAGGCTATCAGAGAAAAGAAGACAAAAAGGTGCTGATTTTTAAGAGAAACAAAAGTGCTAATGAAGACTTGGATTAGTCTTTGTTCAAATTACCCATTTTTAACTCAAAATAATTGAACTTGCTATCAGCTTTTGTCAAGGCTCTTTGCACTGCTAAATGCTTAATTTGTTGAGTTGCATTGTTTGTGATATTGTTTTAACTTCAATATCTTGCTCACGTTTCCCTTTCTGGTGAGGTTTGCTAGAAAAGTTTCTTTTCTTTAATGATTAGTTTGCTAACTTTTTTCCCTCCTTATTACCATTTATCTTCGTGCCAGCCTATTCTTTAAACAGGAAATGGAACTTTCATTAGTAGGTCTTCAGAATGCGGGGAAGACGTCTCTTGTAAATGCCATTGCTGTAAGTAGCAAGAAAAACTCTGCAAAAACTTTCTGGTACATTTTGTGGCTTTCTCTAACATTAATCCTTTGGTGTTTCACCAGACCGGGGCCTACAGTGAGGACATGATTCCAACCGTAAGTATCATGACTTGACACTTAGGGTGGGGGTTATTTATGAAAGTATTAGGTGCAAGGGTTTTTCTTTTTCCTTAAAAATAAAAAGTTATACAACCTTTTCTTATTTCTTTGGTATTTTATTTAGTAAGCCTTTTGTTCTCCTTTTTAACTTTCTCTTGATTATTTTAATGAACTTTTCTTTCTTTATATTAAAAAAAATTGTTTCTTTTTTTCAACAAGATTTTTTTCCTTACCTTAACCAATTATGGATTAAGCATTTATGGTGCTAAAATGATATCTTACTAAAATATACTCAATTACCAGGTTGGATTCAACATGAAGAAAGTTACAAAGGGAAATGTCACAATTAAACTTTGGGACCTTGGAGGGCAAAGGAGGTTCCGTTCAATGTGGGAGCGTTATTGTCGTGGTGTCTCCGCAATTGTGTAACGCCTTCTCTCCCATCAAGACTCATCTCTTTTAAATTCTTTGAATAAGTATTAGGCCGTAAGAAATATTCATTCATTGCTCTACTTGCTTTCATTCAGTGCTCTATTTGCTTTCAAAGAAATAAGTGATTTCCTGCTGTAGGCAAGAAGATTAACATCTTGGTTCTAGAAAATAATCCAGTTTTAAACTGAGCTAACGTCAGATTATAAGTATTTTCATTCTCTTATACAAGTGGAAGACTGGTATCAATAGCAAATCATGTCGTTGACATAAAAGCTAATGACTTTTGCTTTCACCCCTTTATTTGGGTTTTTTATGAAGCAAACTATAGTCGAAAGCCTTGACCTAAATAATGAATTAATGATCTACACAAGCTTTTTCAGCTCTTTGCTTGACAAGTATAATTGAAAGTGAGCCTCATAAGCTGTGTAACGGCAGAAGAGAAAAGCTTTCTTGCCTTTCTTTCTAGTTTGTTTCTTTTTTTTTTTTTTTCCCCTATCATCTTTAACATCCTAAAATGCGCCCCACCTTATACAGCTTTGTATAGTTTTGGTATTCAGATTTTGTTTGATTTGGATATCAGCTGTGGCGTCTTTCAATCTTTATACTGTGTAGCCAGTCCTCTTATACTGAGTATTATGGCAGGTATGTTGTTGATGCTGCTGACAGAGACAGTGTTCCAATATCTCGAAGCGAGCTACATGACCTCTTGATGAAGCCTTCACTAACGGGAATTCCTTTACTTGTTCTCGGCAATAAAATCGATAAGTCAGAGGCTCTTACCAAGCAAGCCTTGGTCGAACAGCTGTGAGTTAAGCAAATCCTCATCGCAAGTTTGCTTCATTAGTCCCCCTAACACTAGATAATAGTAGTAATAACTTCTTTGTTGCTTGCGTAAAATCCACGTCGATCTTAATGTCTTCTTTTGGGTGGTTTCAGAGGTCTTGACTCAGTCGGGGACAGAGAGGTTTGCTGCTACATGATTTCATGCAAGGATTCGATCAATATCGATGTGGTTATTGACTGGCTTATCAAACACTCAAAAACAGCAAATTGATCCCGTTATTTGGGGTGCTGTGGTTAAAATTCAAGCAATGTTGAAGTTTGAGTTTTTAAACCGAGACGCAAATCGCCGGAAGAAATGATCCCTTCTCGGTGGATTCCTCAGCAATGGCTGGCTTTATCTGTGCACTATACATGTGTTGATGGATCTGTAAAGTGTACTTTGATGGTGGAAGGAAGTTTTTTATGTATTCCTTTAACTCCGTTTTCTCTGTTGCGAAGTAATGGTTGTATTTGGAGTTTTTTTTATTTTAGTTTTTCATGTATTTTTAGAAAGAAAAAATAAAAATGGGAAAAAAACGACGTTTGACACAATTAAAAATAAAAAATAAAAATAAAAATAATTTTTTAGTTTAGTATAAAATGTGAAAGAAATAAAAAATAATTTTTAGTCAGTTTTTCATTTTTTATTTTCATTTTTTTTCTCTCGAGTATAGAAAAGATATTAATGGATTTTTTATATTAAAAATAATATATTGATAAAATTATTAAATATATTTTTAAAAATAATTTATGTCTGAGATTGAAAATATTTTTGTTTTTATTTTCATAAAAAAATAAAATTATGTTAGAATAAATTTTAAATGCACCCATTAATATCTTTATTTTTAGAAGTTGTGAAAAAAATTAGGAAAACTATTTTTGGCTCCCAAAAATGTCATTTTGTTTCGTTGTTAGTAGGGGTTGTAAATTGGCCGGGTAGGGTAGGGTTGAGTCGAAAAATTGAGCCTATCCCGACCAGTGCGGGTTGAGAAAATTTTAGGCCGCGACACTCTCTTAAGTCTACAAACCCATAACATTTTGGGTGACCTCGGTGGGTCGGGTTACTCGGGTTGTTGATCTCAAAGATCACATGATCACTTTTTAATCAATTAATCTGTGCTTGTTATAGAAGAAATCATTATCAAACAGAACATGTATTTCCTTCAAGAGGGGGTCTAAATGCAAGGTGAACAATTAAAACACTCACCTTGAAATCAAACACTTCCAATATAAATAAAGAATATCCTAATTCAACAACTATGGCATACAAGCATTTTTACACAAACCGTGAATCCAAAACATAAGTAAGTTAATAGTTTAAATGCATAAAGTTCATAAACTTATGAAAGTAAGAATTTGAAGTGTTGGACATTATTTTACCTACTTTGAACATGTTCAGCCGGGTAGGGTTACCTCGGGTTCATGTAATCCCACCCCGCGCCCCTACCCGCACAGTGCGGGTTAGACATAATTAAATAAAAAATTAGAAATCTGTGATTTTCGGGTAGTGTCGGCTCGACTCGGCTGGGTTCGTCGGGTTCGAGGTGATTTCTTGCAACCCTAGTTGTCATGTTATTCTTTTATATACGTTGCTACAAAGTACAAACCCCCCATGAGTAACCGTCCTTTTTTTTTTTGTTTTCCTTATCGCTTGTTTAGTTTTCCATAAAATCTTAAATAAAAGCTCCATCCAAGTTTTAATTTTTCTTTTCAAATTTATAGCATCGTATCTCGTCTGTTAATGTTTGGAAGTGCACTTGGTTATTTTCGCCCACTAAAAAAAAAAAATTAAGTGTATGTTTAGTTTATAAATTCATAATTATTTTTAATTTATGTGTGTTTTTTATTAAAAAAAATATATTATAATAAATTATGAATTATAATTTAAATCATATCACGAATTTACCCACCAAACAACCCATAAGATTCAAAACAAAAGTTAACAGTTCTCTTTAAGAAGAGAGAGAAATTGAATGTTTACAATTTATTTTTTAATACGCTAAATTATGGGCGCAAACAGTTGAAATTGAAAGGAATATGAGTATAACTATTACCCACTTTATATAAATGCTGATGTTTTTTTTCTAGTAAAATAGATAAATGCATTGCAATTATATTAGACCATTTCTAATATAAATATTAATATCAATTATATATTTAACATTAAAAAGTATAATATGAGATGTTATTTTTATTTTTGTTTTAATATATAATGTTGTTTGAAATGTTAAATCTACTTTTTTTATATATAATTATTAAGCTTTAAAAGTTATTAAAGTAAACTTTTATTTTTAAAATAATTAGAAAATATAAAAGTTGCATTTATTACATTATTAAAGTAAACATTTTAATCAATAGTAATCAAATGTTAAATTTTTCATATGCTATAGTTGGTGAGAAATTTGACACAAAGTATAACATATAAGAAATTTGGTAAATTGACACAACAAATAACATTACATTAAGAGTATTTTTTACACTCAAATGTTAAATTTGTAATTAACACATTAATTTTAATATTGAATTGGAGATGCTCTTAGACCATGTGTATAATTCGTAAAATTTTCATTAAATTAAGTAAGTGTCATTTTCCTCTAACTTACATTAGAGATGGTGTAAAATTAACACTAATCTAAATCTGCAACAACTACATTACAATTATTAGGCTAACGACCATTTTTTTTTATTAATGAATATGTTTCTCATAATTTTCTTATACAATGAATATAGACCAGTTAAAACAATTCACTAGGAGAGTGAAGAAAACGAAAATTGAAGCAAAATAAGCCGTAACTGAAATATTTTCGTGGTAATTTTTTTTTTTTTTTTTTTTTTTTTAAATGCAGTATTTACATGATAAGCTGTTTTTAGTTTAAATAATTTTAAAATCTCATATTTATTTTTTAGTTTCAAAAATGTTAAATGTGTTATTTGCTGCCATTTTCCTTCCCCACGCATTTTGGCTAAAAGGAAAAGAAGTGAACACCATGTTATTTGTTGGGCCAACCAAATGAACACACTATCATCGGGCCCATTTATGCACATTGGCCCAAAATTTGATAGAGGCATAAACCCTAACCGAGTCCTCTCTTTCTTTCCTTCTTTCCTTCCTTCTTTCCTTCCGAAAATTTTCCCGAGAAACCAGTGTCCTCGAAATTTTCTTAATTCTTTTCATGGCCGGTAGAAAGCTGGTTAGAGATTATTTGCTTTCCAAGCCACGCCTCTTTCTTCAGCTCACGCACTCTCAACCACAGGTAGCTTCTTCCAACGAATTTTCAGCTTAGAAAAATTATTACTTTTCTTTTCTTTCTTTCTTTCTTTCTTTTCAGTCCAAGTTTTTTATATTTATGGTGATTTTTCTAAAGCAGGCCTCGAGTTCGAGATTACTGTTGCCTCCGGCAAATGGGTTTTCTGGGAATCGTCGTTTCAGTGTATTCAATGAATTTTCTAAGCAAGTGAAAGGCGAAGCGAATAAGTAATTTATCTCCATTCTTGTATAAGTCGGTTTTATATCTTTGGCATTGTTTGGTCTTTGTTATGTACCTGGACTATTGTTCTTTTAAATAAAGCTTAAGCCTTTATAGTGTTTTGACTGATGGTTAGAGCCTATAGCAATTCTTAGTTTAGCTAAGATTGATTGAGGCATGTATTATATGTCCCGTGTATATTTGATTGAGATATGCAAGACTTTTCATTTTCTTCGATATTTTTGGTATAAGCTTTTCATTTGCGAGGAATATTGCTATGCTTTCTTTAGTTATTTGATCCTTTTAGAGGCTCCTTTTGTATTTTCATAGTGATTGGATGTTTTGGACTTTTTCTTGCGTTGGCAGGAATTCAGAATTTCAACAGTCAGTTAAGGACTTGAAGGACAAAGCACGAGAGCTAAAAGGAGTGAAAGAAGACCTGAAAGTTAGGTAATTTTTCCTTTTCTTTGTTATGATCATTTTGGTTTTGTGTTCTTTCGGCATTTTATTTTATAGGCTGAGACATACCGTTGTATGTCAAGGCTGGGTGGACACTTCAATGGAGGCCCTGAGATGGTGAAATGGCGAATGCAGAACAAAGCAGACTACTGAGCAGCTTTACAAGCAGGTGGATGGCGCATGGACAGAGGCCGAAGCAAAAGCGAAGAAGGTTTGTTTCTAATCGACTTTTTAATAAGTTTTTATGTTACTGCTTTTCTTATGGATACGACTGTTTTCCTTTTTCTTTCTGTTTTCAATGTTTTAATATATCATTTTCTCTTACATGTCATGTCTGTAGACATAGGAGGCATGAGTATGTCATAAATGCACGTATCTGAAGGTAGAGTAGTAGGAACTAGGGCCACCTTTTGCGGAAGTTTTCCCTAGTTTGTTATCTCTGCTCCTGCATTAGCATTATTAACCATTTTCTTTTTCTAGTACAAACTAGGTATTTTTGCAACACTACATGTTATGATGTCTAGTTTCGTGCGCTTTCATAAGTGGTTGAAGAAATCAATTGGTTGTTAATTCATTATTATACTTGTAGGTTTCTGCAAATTTGAAAGAGAAGATTTCTGCTGCCACAGAAGACGTGAAAGAAACTTTAGGAATTGGGAAGGAGGAGGCTGCCGGAACGTCAGCTAAAACGGGTGAAAATGTTAAAGACGGATCCAAGGTCTCGGATGGGGAACATGCAACCAAGCAGTCAGATTCTGATGATACTGCGGAAACATTATTTGGAAAATATAAATCAAGGATTTCTACCTCTAATGCTTCCTCAGCATTCCAAAGATTTAAGGAAGCAAAGTTCATAGATTTAGCAAAGAAGGGATATGATATTGTAAAGGATGAGTTGAGCAGCAATCCAAAAAAGAGAAAGCATCTACAGCATGACCCTTCTTCTTCAAAAGTTGAAAGAAGCACGAGAACAGAAGTTGTTTTCGTGCCCTCAAAGCAGTCTCCATTGAATAAGAAATGGGAAGCATTCAAAAATAAGGTCAAATATATATATATATATACACACACACACACACACACACACACACACACACACACACATTATTTTTCCCCAAAATTATGCCATTTCTCACTGGAGAGAACCATGTAATCATTTTTTCGCCATTAATGCAGGTGCTAAGTCATCCTATATTCAAGCGTATTAATGTGGTTACTGATCCTGTTGTGACAAAGGGTCATGAGGTATGTTGTGATCCTTTATTCTTTCTTTTTAGATCTTTAAGCTTTTCTCTTAAGTTCGTTTTTATTATTATGCGCCTTTCTTTTATTAATACCAGTGCACCCATCTAGAAATAGAAATTCAAAGGGCTGACAAAAATGTCATATTAAGAAGTGACATTCATACATAATTAAGAAATGAATTTATTACGTCTCATTTGTTGTTCATTTCTTCATAATCAAGAAAAGTTTAATTATTAAGTGTATTGTGTTTATCTTTTTTTGGGGGAATTAAATCCGTCATTAAGAGAATTTTGGAATTTTTGTTATATTACTATTACTTAATTGCTATGAAGAACTCTATTGAACATAATATTGCGTAATATGTATAGGATACGCAAACTGATCTTTTGGTCTCTTCTTTAATTCCTACCTTTTTTGGATGGACAGATTGCCGAGGACGTGCGGGAAAGATGGGAAACAAGCGATAGCCCGATTGTTCATAAAATTCAAGAGTATGGTGCTCAATCACTTTTATATGAATTTTGATATTACAATTTACGCCCAAGTGATAAAATATACAAGTCCTGATTGACTATTGTCTTCTCAACAGCATCAATGAAACAATCTTTCAGGAAACAGATGCAGCGGCAACCATTAAGGAGATTCGCTTTCGAGATCCGTATGATCATATATGCCCTTTGTTGTTTGGTTCAAAATCGATATTATGTCAACCACTTTTGATGTCTCCTTGTTTAATCATTTTTCAATATCTGTATGCATTAGGTCATTCTCATTGCCCGAGTTTGTGGCTGAAGTTCAGGAAGCTATTAAACCAGTGTTGAAAGCGTACATCGAGGTGCACTTGAGTTTTTTTAAGAATACCAGACTTCCCTCCCAACCTCTATTTTTGTTTTCTTTTCTTTCCTTGGTCAATTTTTTTCTCTAAAGAATCATTGTCTTATTCTTTTCAATATGAATGGTGGGATGTGTCTACCACCGGGATATCTTATTTTATGGATATTTTACTAAAATCACAGGGAGATGTTGAAACTTTGAAGAAGTTCTGCACCAGTGAGGTGATTGAGCGGTGTAAAGCTGAGCATAGTGCTTATCAAAGCCATGGCTTCTTTTTTGACAATAAGGTACGCAAAGCGGTGAAAGGAATGAAATTTTCCAAGTGCCTTGTCAACTAATACTTTGAACATGTAATTGTTTGTAATGTTGCTGATATACAATGTTCTTGCTGCAGATTCTACATATATCCGAGGTGGAGGTTAGAGAGACGAAAATGATGGGAGCCTCCCCAGTTATCATCGTAGCAGTATGCATTGTCTTTAATTTTTCTTGTATCTCAACGCCAATCATATTAAAAAATTTTACTCGTGACAAAAGCTGATGTTGTTGCTTCTTTCAACTGTATCTCCACAGTTCCAAACACAGCAAGTTTATTGCGTACGAGACAGAAATGGCGCAATAACAGAAGGTGGTCAGGTGAGTTTTCATAAACGACGTTGTTCGTGAAAGGGCAGCAGCATTTTCTTGGTTTTTTGGTTTTGCTTATGAACGTTTTCTTGGGATTGTAGATTATTATGCTAACATTTGAAAATCATGGTTGGTAATTGATTATTAGGATACGATCCACACGGTATACTACGCGTGGGCAATGCAACAGATTGACCCCGAAGAGCTGGGCGAAGGTGCCATTTACCCATTATGGAAACTAAGAGAAATGCAACAGCTTGGAGTCCAATCCCTCATCTAGTTCTTCGTACATGTAGGATTTTTCTCATTTGCTTGGTGTAAAAACTTCTCTGGGTTTTGTTTTTCACTGCCAGGGAAACTTTATAAGTGAAGATTCCTTATTTATTATTTATTCGAATAAAAAATTCAACTCTACTGTGTATAAATTCTCATCTCATCGGAGTGCTAAGAGTTAAAAGCTACTCCTAACAAAACTCTTGACATATGTTTTCAATAAATCGATATAAAATAATAGGTAAAATGATCTTTCTACCACCGTCTTGCAAACAATTGTGCCGCCACAAGGAGGATTCACTTTGAAACCGCGGAATATGTTAATATATGTTCATCTTGTATGTGTGTTAATAAAGGATATTTTAAGTTGGAAAAATTCAAATATGAAAATCATTCAGTGTGCATAACTTTTTTTCTCCCTAGAAAAGTCATTATGTTCTTTTTTCTCCCTAGAAAGGCCATTACGTTCAAGTATTAAAAACGTGTTTGAATTGGTTTCTTGGTTAAAAGGAATGGACGGAAAAGTAAATGTTGGTAGTTCAATTACATTATGATCCACTGTCCTTTGAACCCGTTTGGGTGAGAAGTTAGGGAGAAAGGAAAAAAATAAGTTAAGACTTGAGATGAATTAAAATTAATAAGTTAATAGTTTACATAAGTTAATAAATAGGTTAAATTATTATTTTTGTCTATAACTTGTCTGATTATGAACTATAATTTGACAAGTTATTTACTGTTTTTGTCCATAATGTATTTAGTTATGAACTATAACTTGATAATTTTATCCATAACTTATCTGATTATGAATCATAACTTGACAAATTATGACTTATTAATTTTTATAACTAAAAATTGGCCTATATATTTTCTTAAACTTTTCATATTGGCCTATTCTCTACTATTTTTAGAGAAGTTATTGGAGTTTTGTTACAATAAATTGTCAAATGGGCACTTATGGCCCACTTTCCATTCCTTAAGTCCATAACAAAAGCGAAAATCATACAAAATGCATGATCATTAACCCTAAAAAAAATATGATAAAAGTTCTAAGTTTCAGTAATAGTTATTGAACAAAAAAATAACAACCGCCATACATAAGGGCAACTGTATAGTTCCAAGTTCAACAACCTTTATTAGCACAAATCTGGCGGAATAAGGTTTAAATGACACTCATGTAAGTGGTTGAAAGATTTATGATGAGATTAATGTCCTTTGCGCAGATGAAGGAATTAACACTAGAGAAATTATTAACCTGAAAATAGGATTTTTGAGACATTTTGATAGCATAACGGAACAAATCTTCCAAAATTCAAATTTTGGAAGCAATTTGAAATTACAGTCGAAGGCCCCGTTTAGAATAGCTTGTACTTATACTTTAAATAGTAAAAAAATATAAGTATAAATTGAGACTTTTTAATTAGTGTTTAGATAATGCCTGAAAAAATACTTTTATAAGAAAAGCTTTTCAACTTGATTGAATAAAAAAATTAAAAACACTTATTATTATAAAAAGTAATATAATAAAAAAATGTGAACAAGATATTTAATTTATTATTTACAAATAAAAGATTAAAAATATAAATAAAAAAGTTTTTCATAAACATCAAAAAGATTTTGTTTTAAAAGCGTTTAAAAAAATTAAAAATATTTTAAAATTATTTATCAAAACAGATTTAAAAGTAGTTTTTGACTAAATAAATCAGAAACAACTTTTTTTAAGCTAATCTAAACGGCCCGAAGTTTAGGAGAAATTTGAGAAATTAGTCTTAAGAAAATGGTGAAAGAGTTCATATCACAGTTCTGACAAAGCAAAAGCAGCGAGATGAAAATATAAACAAAGGAATCATACTGAAAGAAACCACTTAATCCGGCCAGGATACTAATATCAAAGAAATTCCAAAAATTCTGGAAAAAAAATCCAAATATTCTAGAAAAAGAAAACATTGCCACGAAAGCAAAGGAAAAGAAAAGAAATAAATAGATAAATAAAGTCGAAAGGAAGAGCATTATGCTATATTTATTTATTTATTTATTTTTAAGAAGGGACAAGAATAAACAGGTAAAATTAGATTTTTAATTTTTAACTACTAAAATCTCGTTCACTTCACTGATTTAAATTTAAAATTTAAGTTTTATTACAATAAAAAATTCTCAAAAATACTCACATTTAATTTTTTTATTACAGTAAAAAACTCACATAAAATCACATCTCAACTTGAATTACAAATTTAAATCAATGAATCACATCTCAACTTAAATTATAAATTCGAATCAACGAAGTGAACGAATCCTATATGTAGACAGTGCATTTCAAACCCAGCTGGAGCTTCCAAAACTGGTTGTGTATGAGAGCCAAATATGCATGGATTTGCTGTGGAATTACCCAACTAATAGCAAATAAACAATTCACACAACAGACATAAATCAACAGTATTGGTACCACCCCCCCCCCCCACTTATCAAGTAAGGCATAACCAAGGGGAGAGAAATGCTATATTATGAAAACAAGGGGAAAAAATAGAAAAAATCAATAAGAGGCGAAAAAAATCCTGCACAGTGAGCTTTTATGATGAAGCAAAGAATAGAGCAGCAATGAAACGTTGCTGCTAGTTCTTCAGTCTTTTAAGGAAGGCGGCACAACTGAATCAGTTGAGTAATACTGCTGTGAAACCCCCTCATCCGTGCCATAAAATGACTCATTAGTTGCATTCTCTTCTCGCTGAGAGCTGGAACGGCAGAGCTCCTCGATTCGCCTTGTCACCACAGCCATTGGGGGACGCTTGTCAGGGTATTGCACGGTACAATCCAGAGCAAGCTGCAAAAGCTCTACCATTTCATCCTCAACGTTCTGGTACCTGAGAAGCTCGAGGTCAAACACCTCTACAGTCCACTCTTCCCGAACCACAGACTGGACCCATCTCGGAAGGTCAACTCCCTCATCGTTCAACTGGGAATGAGTGGGAGGCTTCCCAGTGAGCAGCTCCAAGAGCAGTACACCGAAGCTGTACACATCTGCTTTAGGGGATACATTGTGAGGATCTGTGACTTCTGGGGCACGGTAACCAGCACCGCGGTGGTTAGGGGTAGGGTCGGGGTTTGCAAGATGAGCAAGCCCAAAGTCTGAGACACGAGCTTCATAGGATCTCGTGAGGAGGATATTCGAAGACTTGATGTTTCCATGGGATGAACCGTGTGAGTGCAGGTATGCAATCCCACGAGCAGCTCCAAGGGCAATGCCAGACCGTGTTTCCCAATTCAGAGGAGTCCTGCCTGCACCGTTGCTTCCTGTGTTGTGTAAAAATAAAAAAATAATAATAATTAAAAAAAAATAAAAACAAAAATGATGTTATAAAGAAAGTGAAAAGGCAAGCATAGTCCCGCATATAACAAATATCATTCTTTTAGATCTTCCTGTCGTTCCTAGATTTCTAGTAGATGACAAGGTATTGAACATGTGTATATCCATACTACAATCAATGCAAAAGGGATATGCCCATTCTTTTAACAGGCGAAAACTAAAAGCTAAAATGAAGGGATTGCTTGTTCACCTCTTTCAGATGTTCATAAAAAGAAAATCAGTGTCTTTAAAGCAGTCAAAATACTTTTATTTAAATCAATAACGTAATTTTCAAGAAAAGAGAAGAAGTTATATTGCAAAATAAAAATATATGAAAGGAAAAGCGTGAAGAATGAACCACTGAGTAGGAAAGAAACACAGCGCATGTTCAGATCTGTCCTATTGATAAGTTGACAACCTAGTAAGCAGAAGAATTCATAAAGCAAAGACATGGCTACATTCCCCACGTGAAAGTACACACAATAAAGGCAAAAAATGACAAAAGTTGAACCTTTTCTCGCGGAAAAAAGAAAAGCAGAACAAATTCTAAGATCACAAAAAACTGAACATTCACTTGAAGCGTCCAAGCCATGTCCAACTACAAGACATGTTTTTCTATCTTTAGTTTCATTCAAGTTATAATGTTGACAAAGTATGGGAAGGATGCCTGAACATAGGATAGTATGACAGCCTGACATACTACTTCAAGTGGTATCCACGATTGATTTAATGCTTAAACGGAAAACTTAAGACGCCTTGAGCGCGTCTAGTAAGATGGGCTACAAATCTAGTTGCTCAAAGACCAGACTTGAAGTTCTACATTTCCTAGAAACTCAATTTCCAGTACACAGTTCCTCATTCTGTTTCACTTCTACCGTCCAAACCTCTTGCTCAAATAGGGTTCGTCTAATTGCTGTGTTGGTTTACATTATAAGCATGGGAGAGTAGCAAAGTTATAAGTAAATTGCAATCATGACACCGATCTTATAGGACATAAATGGACTGAAGAACAAATAAAACAAGTTAGAAAACCAACCAGAAGGCCACAGAGCAAGGAAACCAAATAAATAATAAAGACATTAGGACGGATTAAGTACTAACAATATAGAGAATATATATATTTATATATATCTATCGACATTAAGACAAAGAACAAGGCAAGCATCCAAATGACCAGAAACAAAAGGCTGAAACAATGGCAGCAAAAGCAGAATCAGAATCAGAATGCAAGTAAGCGAGATGCAATGCTAACCGTGCAAAAGCGCAGACAAGCTTCCCATGGGCAGGTAATCATAAACAAGAAGCTTCTCATCCCTGCTATAGTAATAAGCCCTGAGTGGCACCAAATTCTCATGATCCATTCTTCCAACCTGTTCCATCCTTTCCCTGAACTCCTTCTCCGGCGCAGTCCCTTCCTTCAACCTCTTCACTGCCACGGAAATCCCCATCTCCAGAGTTGCCTTATAGGTCGTCCCAAAAGTCCCCTTCCCAAGCACCTCTGCGGATGCCCTCAACAGATCCTCCAAATCAAACTCCCTAATGGTATTCCCAAAAAACACCAAATTCCTGATCCCGCCAGTGCCCCTTTTCGCGCTCATTTTCGAATAATCACCACTCAAACTCTCACTCTCCATCGCTGCCTTTCCTTTTGGAATTTCGACCTCTGTCATCTTCGGGATGATTTCCTTCTCACCCTTTTCTTTTCTCCGACACAAGAAGATCAAAATAGCAAGAATGATCAACACCCCAATGACACACCCCATCACAATCCCCACAATTGCTCCAGTAGACAACTTATTATCCTTCTTCTCGCCAGTTCCACTTCCATCACTCCCATCACACGATTTCAATGGCTTCCCACAGAGAGAATTTCCCAGAAAAGAATCCGCCGAAAACCTCGCAAGCTTATCGGGAATCGACCCGTTCAATCGATTAAACGACACATTGAATTGGTCAAGTTCAGGCAAATCAATATCCGGAATTGAACCAGTAAAGCTATTATTCCCCAAATACAGAACCACCAACCTCGCCAAGTTACCAAACCGCGGCGAAATCTCGCCGGAGAAGTTATTAACAGCTAAATTCAATCTCACCAAACTCTGCATACCAAACAAGAAGTCAGGAACTTGCCCAGAGAAAAAATTACCTTCCAAGTGAAGCTCGCTGAGACCACTGAGATTTCCGAGGTCGGCTGGGATCGGACCGGAGAGAGCATTAAAACGAAGAGAGAGCTTCTGCAACCGAGTCAAATTCCCGAGACCGGTAGGGAGCTCGCCGCTGAGTCCAGCGCCGGGAAGCCGGAGCTCGGAAACTCCGATGGCATCGCACCTCACGCCAAGCCACGAGCACGGCGAGGAGAGCGAGGTGTTCCACCGGAGAGTTCGGCCGCCAAGGGAGTTTTTGAGGTTGATTAGAGTCGTTCTGTCGGATTCTAGGTCGGATTCTCCAATCGGAAGAAGAATTAAGCAGAAAAGGAGCAAAATTGCGGTCGATAACGGCGGGTCCTTCATTTTTCTTGATCGGAGGACTAAGATTCTTCAGGCTTCGACCAGCAAAAAGATTCTTCAGGCTTCGACCAGCAAAAAGATTCTTCAGTCTTCTTCGTGTCTAGTGCTAGTTTCGGCTATTCGCTCTGGTTTTCCGGAGCCTGTTTGGCGTCCGAGAAAGTGAAGGAAAAAGGGAGGGAAAGCGGGAACACAGGTTTTGGTGGGTTTGGTTGGGGGGTAGTTGCGACCAATTAAACCCTTTGAACCTTGCTTCAAAAATTCAAAAGAAAAGGAAAGCTTTTTTCTCCTTTCTCTTCTCTCCCTCTCACTCTCGGAGAAAAAAGTTTTGAACTTTGAAGAGCCTTTGGCTGAGCTGGAATTCTACAGAAGGAAGGAGTTTTGATAGGGTACGGTTGGGTCTAAACGCAAAGAATGTTGTCGCTGACTTTTTGGCCCGTCTGTTGCAGAGAGGATTAAGCAATGGGGTAAAAAAATAATTAAAAGAAAAAAAAACATAAAAAACCAAGCAAGGGTTCACTGCGGTAGAATCCGAAGATTCCAAACATGAAAATACTGTATTTTTGGTGAGAGAAAATACTGCAGCGATCATAAATCATAATTCGAATTAGGAATTCGAATCTAAGAACCAAACAAACCTGAAATTCCGTTTGATAAGGAGATTCGAATCATGATTTAAATTATGATTCATAATTTGTTATAATATTTTCTCTCATAAAAAATACACGTAAATCGAGAATTATTCTGAATCATAATTTTGAATTCATTAACTAAACGTACACGATCGAATCATAGTTTGTAGTTCGTTATAGTATTTTATTTCATAAAAAACACACGTAAACCGAAAATAATTCTAAATCATAATTCTGAATTCATAAACTAAACGTTCACAAATGTCCTTTTTATATTCCTAATAAAATTATGCTATATTAATTAAAATATTTTAACTTTCATGATTTTTTAAGTAATATTTACACGATATTTTAATTAATATGGCAATTTAATTGAAAGGCATGAAGTCAGATTTTTCAAAATATTACTAATGTTTCTTATAAGTACACTTATGCTTATTTTGTTGTTAATTTTTTAATTAAAAATAAAATGAAAAAATTAAAAGAGTGGCTTTTGGTGTAATTGGTGTTATAATTTACGAATCTAATCAATCAAATTTGTGATTACTTTAAAATTAATAGTGACAATTTTTTAATAATAACAAATAGTAAATTAATCTTTTTGATCTTTATTTATTTTGAGTCTATTTAATTCGTTAATTTAAATTTTTAATTTAAAATAAAATGTGACTTTATGTAATAATTTTTTATTATAATAAAAAAATTAAATATAATTATTTAAAAAAATAAAAAAAATAAAATTTAAATTTTAACATGCCTTTATGAATTCATAATTAATAAAAAAAGCAAAATACAACGGCGTGAGCCTGAGACCAAAATGTCAGCCGTTGTCCGCTTTGTGTCTGTTAAGCTGGGATCCACAGAACCGTTTTGTAGTACTTCTTTATTAATTTGAGTAAGGTTCCAAATGGACCCCATAAAGATCGTAAGAGAAAGTCTAATTGGACTTTTTGGAGCTTTGTTTTGGTGCCGGCCTTCACAACGTGCTTTTTTATTGGATTTCTTCTTATCTTATTTTATTTTATTATTGCTCTTTTTTTTTTTGTCCCTCCCAGAGGGCTTCCAGCTTCTTGAGTTTGGTAGTTTCATTTATTTTATCAATTTAAGTTTAGAATTTAAATTTTATCATAGTAAAAAGTTATTAAAAATACTTACATTTAATTTTTTTATTACAGTAAAAAACTCTTATATAAAATCACATCTCAACTCGAATTATAAATTCAAATCAGCAAAATAAACAGATTGAAAAGTACAAATACTTGATTTCGACTTTATAATTTTTTATTGTTGTTATTATTAAGAAACAAGAAGAGACACTAGGAAATGGAAAGAACTATTGCCAATGATCAAAACATGATTCCTTCAAGACACGTATAAAAAAATTGCTTGTAATACCGATGCATCTATAAGAGGTAAAGTGATTATTTTTATTACTTTTTTAAAAATTCTTACAAATTAATTCGTTAATTTGAGTTTTTAATTTGAATTGAGATGTAATTTTATGTGAAAATTTTTTATTATAACAAAAAAAATAAATGTAATTATTTCTAAAAAAATTTTACTGTAATAAAACTCGAATAAATATTAATAAATATTCTAAACTCAAAATAAAAATTTTCAAAAACTTTATTTTTATTATTCTTTATTTTTATTATTCTTTTCATTGTCTTAAACAATCTTTCTTTTTATTACTTTTATATCCTTTCCACCATTATAATTTTAAGATAACTCTACGGTCCATCCAATAATGTACGGTGGACCGGTTCGTCCTTTATATGTGGACCGCTAATTAAAAATGTGATGTTAGCTTTCACTGAGGGGTATAAATTGTGTATGGTACAGTTATTAGAAGTCAAACCGGTAGCTGGATTTATTTATTAATTTTTTTTTTTTTTACAGATGGTTTTTGACAAGCGCATGTCGTTTTTAGACTGAGAGCTTGTAGAAAACGTGATTTCATTTAGTTCATATTATTTTTAATTTATGTATATAAAAATATTCTAACGCACTATAAATTATAATTCAAATTAAGAAACGAATTTATCTACAAAACATCACACAACCTATAAAAAAAATTTGAGAGTTTCGCTCAAACTGCAGAATATCGAAGAGATGGTGGAGCTCTTGTTTCGCAGATTCTGGGCTATTTTTCAGAAAAATATATATATGATTTTGTCAGGGATCAGAAGAGAGGAGGATTGGGGCTTTCATTGTTTTAACGAAATTTGTGAGTTGCGTTAGCGGTGGAATTTGGAGAGTGGACTCCGAAGGCGACGGTCAAGAAGTTAGGAGAGTGATTGAGATTTGTGAGTCATTGGATTAACGATGAAGTCCATTAATTATCTTTAAATACAATCTATATATAATGAAAATCCGGATTCACTTGGGTTGTTTAATTAGTGGATTTGTTTTCTGATTCGAATCATAATTTGTAATTTGTTATAGTATTTTATCTCACAAAAAATACACGTAAATCAAAAATAGTTTTAATCCATTAACTAAACCTTAAAACCGCTAAGTGAAAAATACCCGTATATGAAATAAATAAATAAATAAGTAAAAATAACTGTATATTTGAGAGTAAGGGCCACTCTTAAATGAATGTGACATAACTTGGACAACTTTATTGCATTGATAAGTTCATAATAGACCCCATCCTACTAACAATTCCACTTCAGAAAGCATGTGATATTAGATCATAATAATCTCAATAATTAATTTTGGTTCGACACTAAAAAGAAAGAGACTTTAGTCGTGGCCCTTCATTCACGAAGACGGGGAAATATGACAAGAGACAGCAACCATCATTTCTTAGGTCTCGTTTATTTTACTGATTTAAATTTTTAATTTTAGATTTTTACAGTAAAAAACTCTTAAAAAATATCACATTTAATTTTTTCTGCTCTAGTGAAAAGCTCTAAAAAAATATCACATTTTAATTCAAATTAAAAACTCAAATTTAAAAAGTGAACGAAACTACAGTTTATGATTTATTTGAATAGTCATTCTCATGAAACTGTAATCTCATGACAATTTACTGCTCTATATTTACTTGCCTTTGTACTGATATTAGTGGCGTTGTACTCCCATTTACGGTCAATTAGTTGATACCCATATCCAAAAAACAATCATAACAAAGCAAGTTTCTAAATTGTAGTACAACTACTAGATTTTAACACATTTAAACATAAATTTTATAGAAGTAAAATTGCCTTAGTCCCGTGAGCCACCTATAATACATTCATTTTCATTAAACTTTTATCTAATATAATTTTTTCTCTTAGTATATAATGTGAGATCGACTCTGTGTCATTTTAACTCAAACTCTATTTATTTTTATCTCATATTATTAAATAAAGTGATTGATGCCGAAAATGATATTTTGAATATGAAATAATAACAGATGAATATAATAATAATGATAATTGGTTTTTAACTTGAAAAAATAAATAAAGTGAAGGCGACTAGCTAGATGTACATTATTAATGTAAATTAAAATATTTTTATAAAATAAATTAAAATGACATTGCTGGTGACAACCGTGTACCTTATAGACTAAAGTTTTGTAATGTCAGCCGTGTACGAAAGACCAACTCATCATTTGGACCAAGAAAGTAAGTCATGATAGAATTCCAATTGATTATTCAAAATTGGAATGAAGAGAGATTAGTATCAATAAGCGGATTGGTTTGATAGACCTCATATTTGATTGGGTCAATCCACCTTAAGCTCGTCGGCGTCTGCCTTCATTCCAACTTTTGAATTAGCATCCTTTTAGTTGCCGTTGTGAATAATGCAAACTATAGATGTGATTTGAAACACGGATAAATTTTCAAAGTGTTCGGGTCCGTTTAATACTTAGATTTGTTTCCTGATTTGAATCATAATTTATAGTTTGTTATAATATTTTTTTTTACAAAAAATATACGTAAATTAAAAATGATTATAATCACATAATTTAAATTTATAAACCAAACAGACCCTGATTTTAAGGGGTCTTAGTTCTTATTTTAATTCTAATGTTAAAAGGAGTAGTAAGGCAAGATGCCCTTCTTTTTTTTTATATGCAAGTGTTTAAACGTCACAGGGTTAGTTGGTATTGAAAATATAACCATCTACTAATAGAATGGAGATAATCATATACTTTATAAATTTAAAATAATAATAAAGATTCCGAATATCAATACAAAAATAGAACTTAAAAGGCTCCAACAACTTTGGTTATGCCGTGAGGCATTCTTGATCAAATTGACAACTGTCACAGTACGTACTAAACACTACGTGTCAAGAACTGTGATCATGTCAATGAAGTAATTAGTGGGGCTGAACATTATCTATTAATAAAAAGTAGTTCCGTAATAATTATAAAACTTATAAATGAGATTTACTTTTTATTAGTAATGATGTTTAATATTAACGGTGTTTCTAAATATTTTTCAAATCAATGAGCTCAAAATCCTTTTAAACAATCACGAATTAAAAATTAAAAATTTCAATAGAAAAATTTAAGTCTCATTTATTTTATCGATTTAAATTTTTAATTTTAAAGTTTTATAATTAAATATTTTAAAAAAATATCACATTTAATTTTTTTAATACAATTAAAAATTTTTAAAAAAATTTATATTTTTTTAAATTAAAAATTTAAATATGTAAAATGAACAAATCATCCCATTGTTTCGTAAGGAGAATCCATGACTTCGGTGTAATAGTGCCTAGTGGACCTACCAAGACTTTCTTTGAGGTTCGGACATTAATTAAAAAAGAACAAAAGAAAGAAAAAGAAAAAAAGACCGGAAGAGAATATTAAAAGCACGAAAAATGACTTAACAAATAGAAGGACGAGCTCACCATAAATTGGTGATGGTGTTTGCATCCAAGTCATTCTCGGTGTCAGCTGACCTACACCTGGTAATTTGAGCTTTCAATTCTGTGCCATGCCCATACTCATACCCTTCGACCCTGCCCAGCGTCACTATATAAGGGTACTTTCGTCATTTAGAGTGAGTTTTATCTGTGATGAGCTAGAATGCACAAGGATTTTCAACTTACGCTTGGTTTGTAGAAGAAAAAGACTCTGTACTATCAACTTGGATTTTTTTTCGTTTTTATTTATAAAAAAGAAAGAGGGTAGATTTATTTCCATACGCGTAGCTGCTGAATAATAATAAAAAAAAAAATCCTCACCGGCCAAATGACGAATGACGAGACGGTTATAGAAATGTCGTTCACTTCGTAAATTTAAATTTTTAATTTAAATTAAAATATAATATTTTTTAAAAAATTTTAATTTTAATAAAAAATTAAATGTGATATTTTTAAAAAAAATTTAACTGTAAAAATTTAAAATTAATAATTCAAATCAGTATAATAAATAAGATTATAATGTTATTTTTATCTTACGTGCATATCTAATTCTACCCAGCATTTTAATTTTGGCTTAGTTTAGTATTATTTTTTATTTTCAAAAGTAGTTTCTACTTATAGCATAAGTTAATTTTAATGTTTGATAAATCTTTTCAAAAGTACTTTTTAAAGAATTTTTTTAAGAATCTACAGCCAAAATTAGAAGCAGCCTAAAGACAATTTTAGCTTTTAGATTGTGCAAGAATCAACATAGTACAATTACTAAAACTTTCATAATACTTATAATACTCCTAATAAAATTTAAAATTTACAATCTTTCCAATCTAAAATTCAGATTGATAATATAATATAACATTGTAACAAATAATATCATAATTATATTAATAACTCTAATATTATTATTTTATCATATAATATGATATTATAATATTATAATATTTATTTTAATAATATGATATTATAATTATAATATGATATTGTAATTATTATTTTATAATATATTATATATTATATTGTATTGATATTATTATATTTATTATATTAATAATATTACAATAATATTATTACATTATATTATATTATATTGATATAATTATATTTATTATATTAATAATGTAATAATTAATATAATCTTATAATTCTAATATTATTATATATTATAATGTATTACACACGTTATAGTTATATAATATATTTGTTTAATATAATATAATAATAATTATATAATATAATATATTATATTATAATATGATATAGTTGTAATTTTTAATTATATTATAACAAAAATATTAATATTTCTTATGTAATATTATGATATGTTTTATAATATTGTAATTATATTAACCATTTCAATAATATTATTATATTTTATATCATAATTATATAATATTTTATTTAATAATAGTTTTATTGTATTATATTAAATATAATAATAAATATAAATTATATTGTAATTATATATTATATTATATTATAGTATAGTATAGTATAGTATAATATAATATCATCCTTATTTTTAATTATTTAAGTTATTATTTTAATATTATTATTATATTATATATCATAATTATGTAATATATTATATAATAATATTTTTTATTGTATTATATTAAATATAATAATAAATATATATTGTAATTATATATATTATATTATAGTATAATATAATATAGTCATAATTTTTTACTATCCATAGTAATTCAACTTTATAATTTACTAAACGCTATTACACTGATTTTAAAACCAACACAGCTATTATAAATACGCAGCTGTTTTTTGTAACAACTGCTTCTTCCTTAAGTATAGTTAAAAATAATTTTAAAAAATTTACAGCACTACCAAACTAAGTCTTCGTCGCAAAAGTATTTTTGAGATACTACTAAAGTTTGGGTGATTGAAAAGAGAGAGTGTTGAATACAGCAAATACAACATTTGCAACCTTAGCAAAAAAAATAAAATAAAATAAACAACATTTACAAATAGACGTGTCCTAGAAAAGAATATAAGTGATTGTAACATTACAAATAATGTAGCAAATACAACATTTCAATTTCCAGTATGCAGCACTCATCAATTGAAAATTGCATACACTCTTTGTTAACAAAAAAAAAAAAAAAAAAAATACAAATGCCAGGTGTTAGAAATATTGCGCTGAGTATTTATTGAACCTAAATTGTCAATGGGCTCTCCAAAGCACGTTGAAAATTCGTCCTAGTCACTCCATCAATTTAAGTGACTCCATCAATTGGAACACTTAAAAAAGGAGCTCATGTGTGAACCACTTTCATTCCTCTCATTAGATCATTTGTATCTCTCATTTGTCAAATCACTTTCATTCCTCTCATTAGACCATTTGTAGCACTCTTAGCTATAGCTCTAACTTGATTATTCCTTAATAATTGTTGTACTTCACAAGCCAAATTACAAAAATAACATATTGTGGTTTTGCAAAATTAAACCCCCAGATTATAAGTCGTTTATTTAATATGCGTAATATGAGTATGCGTTTAGAGTAAATTGTTAATCTTAATAAAAACAAACCATCAAGATTATTTATGTTATCTAATTTAGTTCTAGTAACATGCGCTTTACAAACCTCATGTTCTTTTTACGGAGTCTCATAATCGTACAAACACACATTTGCCTTGGAATCCACAAGTAGGAATGTCAATGCCAAATTCGCAGTTGATTATTAAGTTGACAACTTAAAAAGGCTCAATTAGATCTATAAACACGATCATCAGTATCTACAAGGTGCCTGCATTTTGCCACGACGGGGCAACTTATCATCAAATTCAAAATAAGGGGGATTCTTGAAAGAATAATGATCATTGCATAACCCAACTTTAAATTACGCCTCGTTCGCTTCGCGAATTCAAATTTTCAATTTGAATTGAGATGTGACATTTTTAAAAAAAAACTTTTAACTGTAACAGAAAAAGTTAAATATAACATTTTCTGAAAATTTTTAATTGTAAAAACTTAAAACTAAAAATTCAAATTGTGAAATGAACCTAAGACTTTTAAAGCGAAAAAAACTCCTATAATATGAAGAGGGCCAATTACCCAAAACAATCAATACAATCATACACTGCCAAATCTGATCTCCGAGCTTTCCGACAAGAAGTTAGGATTTTTTTTTTTTTAAAAAAAAAAAAGCCACAGAGAGAGAGAGAGAGAGAGAGAGAGAGAGAGAGAGAGAGAGAGTTTTTCTTTGTGCTGAATGCTGATCAATCTTGTGAGCCTTCATTAGTCCTGGAGCAATTTAGAATACACAAAACATATAAATCATATGCCATATAAAAGAATCCAAAATTCCAATTTTAAAGGAGTGAAGAATATAGGATTGTGAGAATTAATTTTGGGGGGAAGACAATTCAAATCATCAGCTAAATTTATCACATAACGCAAATGAGAAACGGTCAACATTAACTAAACCTATTTAAGGATTGGAAAACATGGATTATATGTCCCCTTGTTCCTGCCTCGCCTCATCTTTGATAAGAAACCATCACATAATTTAAGTCTCTACTCTTTAACACTGCATTTGATTGGGTGTAGAAAGTTTTGATACAATACGTGGGCTTTGTTAGTCTTTGAGCCACTCTTTGTGAAAAATTACAGTTAGAGAAGCTTAGGACTTCTTTGGAAGTATACTCAAACCCAAATCATGATTCTGGTACAGTATTTTTTATCTCACAAAGACTTTGAGTTCTAAAATTTCCTCTCTCCGAAAGTTCCTGTCAATGAACCCAAATCATAATTTGAGTATACCTTCTAAACGGACTCTTAATGCTTTTGGAGTACTTGCAGTATTTTTCTTTAATTGCAAGCATCGCACAAGGGGAGGAAAAAGCCAGAGGTTTTGCTTTTCTGATGGCAATGGTGGTTCTAGCTCATCAACGTTGAGAAGTTTGGGAAGATGACCGCGGAGTTATTTGGTAGTGGAACTTGGGTTGTGATGAAAAAGGATGTACTTGAGATGTTCTCAATGGAACTAGAAAAGCTTTGTTCACCAAATAACTAATTATATAATGTGGTAATAGGGATAAGATCCGAGACGAGTACGGGTAACGACTGATTTGTACCCTATAGATTTGCACTACTACAGGAAACTAGAAGGGTAACCGAGAACAAAGGACGACAAACAAATGAAACTGAATCCTAGAGTAATCAAATTAAGTTAAAATGAACAAGACAATTCCTATAACGACTGTAACCTTCGTATACACCAAGCATAGGTTTGTAGACGGTTCTTGCAATCTCTATCACTAAACTAGGACAGAGAGATGTAAGTTCTCAGAAAATGTCCCAAAGAGTTCTCTCTCTCCTTGCTAAAAATGTCCTACAGTCCACAAACCAAAGTTCGACAATTTCATCGGTATTTTATGAAGAATGACCTAGTGGAATTTGTATATCATAAAAGTGTCTTGCTTTACAATTGCGATGACTTTCAATCCGTGAAAACAAACATATAGTCATATACTAGAACCAGACTTTAATATAAAAAATAAAATAAAATAAAATAAAACCAGACTTATTCTTAGAATTCAATATCTGACCTCAAACAGCATTATCCAGAAACCAACTTCACAAAAATAAAGATGGAGTTTAGCAGTATGAGAGGAACTCTTAAGTACTGCGTCGCGTAAATGAGGCCTATAATCTGTCCCTTTAAAGATTTTGCCTTGTCCCCTGAGAATTCCGAGAAGCTCAATCCTCTAGGCGCAAGGAACCGGTCCTCATTTAGTATTGCTAGTGCATTTGCAAGGAGGAGGAAGCCCTCAAGTAGTGTCCACAAACCCATTTTACCTGAAACATGAAAGATCTATTTTCATACGAAGTTCAAATGACATTACTACGAATCTTTCTCCTTTCCCTCGTTCAGTTTCGGTACATCAAAAGCTCTACCAACAAGCTAAGATATGTCTCAATCTTTCAACAATATAGTCACCCATTTTTCTTTTCCACAATCACTATAATGGGGTTTTCACCATGTGAAGATAAGGACCCCGGATTCCAAGCAAATTATTGAAAGTAAAAACTATCTTTTGAGTCATAAAGAGTGAGTAGTAATTAATAAAAGCATAATCAGCAAAAGAAACTATTTTCGCAAATCAAAAGCAAGTCCCCCTTTTTTTTAGAAGAAAGTATCTATTAACCAATAGATACAATCAATGGTGGAAGATATCCAACCGTTAAAATGTCTCTTTCTATCCAAAATGCAAATAAGGATAAATCATGTATCATAAAAACAACACATAAAAAATTTATCAAACTGCCTGAAAGAAGAAATAAGACACGAGGACAATTATCTGAGAATGAAAAGCCAAATGCAAAACATACTTGAAAAATAAAAAAAAAATAAAAATAATAATTAGGATATAAATAATAAATTAGTGGCATGATTAAGGAAAATAAATAGAAAAATATTCTCATCTTGAAACCATAGTCAAATTTCCAGCATATGTATATGAAGGATTGCAATATTCAACCAAAGTTGATTTTTTTTTATATAGTAAGAGGGAATAAGGAAGGAAGGCCTTCATTACTAGTCTCTTTTTAATACATAACAAAGTAAAACACTTTTAGGGAATCAAAAACACTAAAAAACAGTAATAAAAATAAGACTAGATGTAATAAGAAATAAGAGCGGTTATTGACTTTTGAAATAAAAGTAACTGATGAAATGCGGGGAAATTTTTGAAAATGTTTCATAATGTAACGAAGGAAAAATTTTAATAACTGTATCCAAAAGTAATTGTCCAAGTTAGCAAAACAAGATAATAGTAATAAGATTTAACATTAAAAAGAGATTAAAATATATATTTTTTAAATAATTATAAAGATGAGAAAGAGTAACTCATGAGGAAACTAAGTAATGCAGCATTTAGATCTAAATCATTTAACTTTTCTGTGATTTATGATAAGAACTATACGTAATCAATTAGAAGTTGTCATCATAATAACTACACAATATGGGTAAAACTTTAAGAAAAAAAGTATTGAAACACCCATAAGGGAGACTATTTAAACTCTTACCTGAAGAGACTAATGAAACATAAGAAGAAAAAATATTACACTGACTAAAGAAAATTGTGAAGTACGAGAAAAATATCAGTTGTAACAAAACATAAAATGAGAAAATCTAAGAGTAAAGTATAACTACGATATAAGACAATGACGTAAATTATTATATACAGATTAACAACAACATGTATAGCAGAATTTGAGTCAATAAGAAAAAAATCAATTAGGTAAAGGAACAAACATAAAACCTTAGCATAATGCAACGAAGTGCAAAAACAAACTAAAGAAAAACCCAGATAAACAAGGATAAACTCAAAGGGCGCGTTGGAATCCGTTCCAAAATTATTTTGTTTTCTGTATAAAAATGGAAATGAAAACGTTTTCAATCTCAGGTAGGAATCATTTATGAAAATGCGTTTACTAGTTTTATTCAGAGATTGTTTTCAGTATAAGAAAAAACTAAAACTCCGTTTGGTTTAACGTTTTTTAAAACATATAATATATATTTTAAATAATATGCATATCTGCTAAGATTTACTAGATTTATTTCTATAAACTCTAAGTGATATTTTTTTTTTACTAATTTTTTATTTACATAATATTACTATTTTTTTTGTTGATAAACTCTAAGACAACCGGAATCTTCTTCCCCCATCTTGTTCTTAGACGCCGTATCCGCACCCCTCTTCATTGAGATCAACCATCCCATCCAACAGAGAACCACCTCCAGTGAGATAAGCCTTGCCACGAGCCCTACCACCACCCCTAAAGAGATGCTCCTCCAACACAACTTCACACCACCAATTAGATCTGCCCCAAATTTAGCATCCTTCACCATTTATAGATCAAAATATAAATTACATCAAGGCATACTGCAGAGATACTATATATATATATATATATATATATATATATAAAACATTAATCTCTTAACCGGAGTAAAATATGTAAAAGAAGACACCGGTTTAGAAAGTACATAAATTATGATAGTTCAACTTCTCAAGAAGGATCTATATTACAAACATAACCAATTTACTATTGTCTGCAAGATCCAAAGTTGATATCAAATCAAATTAATGTCACATAAACTTTATAACTTGAAATATTCTAATGATGAGATCCCATTGATCCCATTCATAAAGTAATGCTCAACAAAGTCCTTCACGGTGATATTAACTCCTTGATGGACCTATATATTCTTGGGGTACTTTCTGGTTGAAGATGTGTTCTGAAAAAGCTCGCCATCAAGATCCACCACCATGGAAGAAGAAATTGCTAGCGAGATCCAACCCTATGTGAGGAAGTCATCTCCACCCTCAACTATTTCCACCTTTTTAGATGGAGTCACTGCCACACTCCTTGCGATTCCACCGACAACTCAACGAGCAGAGTGGTTGGCCACTGTCGAAAATCTTAACTGGGGAATCTCATATCATCTCAAACCCTCTACCTTGCGATTCCACCGACAACCCAACATTTAGAAAGAGGAACACTGGATAAGAAGGAGACCAGAGAAGAGGTGGAGTAGAGAAAAGAAATAAAACCCAAGAGTTAAAAAGAAATGGACCAGAGAAAATGGAATTAGGAAAAGAAAAACGAATTCTATTCGTTTTCAAAAATGAGTGATTTTCAGGAGAAAAAAGAAAATGTTTTCATTTTTGTTTTTGGTACAATGCAGTACCAAACACATTCTTCTCAGCATTTTCATTTTTGAGTCCTCGAAAAACGTGAAAAACGTTTTTGAGATGAGTTCCAAACAGGCACAAAGATATTCCAGGAAAAAATATAACATATAGTGGAAATACATATGGATTACAGAATAAGCTCCAATCCAATCTAGTTACCAAACAAAGAAAGAGGAAAATAATCTCAATCTATACAAATCATTAAACCATTCATTCTGTGCTTAATCCAAACACTAAATCTATAGCCAACTGAAAAATAATCTTAATCTATACAAATCATTAAACCAATCATACTGTGCTTAATCCAAACACTAAATCTATAACCTACTTTGGTCAGATTGATACTACTACTATAGTATAGATAGACATAAATTAGTCAGGACAGCATAAAAGAAAGTGTAGAAGTTTACTACTTTCTAAAATAACGGGATGATAATTAATACATTGTTACCAAAACAATCAAATTATGCAAATTAGTACCATACTCTAATTGAATTACCCAAAGAAAAAACAAATTTACATAAACCAACTTCTGAATGTCAAAAAAAATTCTTAAAATAAAGCAAAATATGAACAAGCGATGGTTAAAAAACTTGTAAATAATACTTGTAAATCCATGAGATGAGACTCAAACCGAAAGGATCCAATTACTCATTAAAGGCAATGGTACGTTAGAACCACATAGAATCACTTCCAATCAAGGGAGATCGGAGATTTCACTCAATACCAAACAGGAGTCGAACGCAACTTTCAACATGGGAGGTTCATTGAACTCGTCGATTGAAAGGTAAAGTGAAGCATATTTTCCATACTCAGAGGCAGAACAGAAGACAAAATTGATTCGATTTCGACGACAGATAAACCCCCACAAAGGTTATAAGAATGCCGATGTTTTCTATTAAGTAATTAAGGTTACATAACACACTTTAAAGAGACAGAATTTGTTAGATTTCCCAAACAAACATATCGAAAGTTTCAACCAAATCAGAGAGAGAGAGAGAGAGAGAGACCTTTTCGGAATAGAGGCAAGGAACGCAGGGACCGGAATGAGAGCAATCGAAGGTGGCGCTACTTCCTCAGGGGTTTCTTTGAAACTCAGCACAACTCTACCCGCAATTCCTCCGATTCAATTCGTGCCAAGGCCGGGCGTGAACGGAAAGTATTATTCCGAGATTAAAGACGACAACTTTACCAGATTCTCAGACAAGAGCAACGAAATCGCTCTAAAAATTAAAAAAAAAGGTGCTTGGTTGTCATTATCCAACGTCTGTGACAGGATTCGGTGGCTACAATCGAAGAAACGAGCGTCATGTTTGACCATATACGTGGCATCTTACAATTCGGCATTGAGAAAACGAACATCCAATAAAGCCGTGAACGTAACCCTTTTCATCCGGAAATTCCAAGAGTACCCCCACTTGTTGTTTCATTATGAGGGACAAATGTGAGGGCAAACACGAGATACTATATATATAAAGGAGGTCGTTAAAGACGCTCCTTATAATCTTTCCAGAGACCACAAAATACCACATATCTCATCGTCTCATCCCTCCCCTCTTTCTATCTTCTTATTTCTCTTTCCACGAACTCATTAAATTCTCTGAAAGATCGAAACCCAAATCTCCGCTTAATCAAAACCCATATCTTTCCTATAAAACATCCCTCAATTCAAAAATTTTCCCGCGCATCCAAACACCCTTCTTATCTTTTTCTTGGCGTGAATTTTCCGGGAAAATTCCTGTTCGGATCAACTATATATCCCTTCCGTTTGCGAAAAGGTCCGATCTCTCTTTTCTTTAGCCGATTGGTGACCTCAAACCTTTAATGAGGGGCGAATCGAGTGATATCAGATGATTTTCCGTCTTGGTGGAATTTTTCTGTTTTGTACTGGAACAAATTTAATTGTTTTTAATCTGGATTTGGATATAACTGTAACGATGGTGAATCTGAATCTGATTCCATAGAACGGCCGATCCGATTTCTTAACGGAGCCTTCTTTTGTTTTCTTTCCCTAGTGATAAGAATAACAGCTCAAATTAACAAAAAAAAAAAAAAAAGAAAAGAAAGAAAATCTTGAGCTTCTGTTGCGGTTTGTTTCCAGAGTCATCTTGGCCTTCCCTAAAAAAAAAAAAAAAGAGAATGAATGAGGAAACCCTCTCCAGTAGTTTTAGTTTTAGGTTTTCATCTTATTTTCTCGCGGTCCCTTTTCCCTCTAAAGAATCTTTAGTGGGGATGATTTTGTAGCAAAAAGATATGACTTGAAAAGTTGTAATTCGTATTTAAATTCGGTGATGTTAATTCTTCTGTCTTTTTGCTATTCTGGTATAAATAGGGTTGAGTCGTTCTCACTGTAGATCGAGGGGATAGTAATACACCAATGGCGGAACAAGGTCCGGAAGGAAGCCAACCGGTAGATCTCTCGAAGCACCCTTCAGGGATAGTTCCGACCCTCCAGTGAGTATCGCAGATTTGGATTCATCGTTGTGTGTGTCTATACACACACACACACACACACACACACCAGAAGTCAGCGATAAATGGTATTTTACGTTTTTGGATCTCCGAGGGCTCGTTCTTTTCATAAATTTGAACCACAAATGAAACCTTTTTACTAGTGTTTTCTCTAACAAAAATTTGAATTTTTGTTCAAACCTAAAATAAAAGAACGGGCCCTGAATTTTGATAACATGGGAAATACCAAGATCCGGTTGAATATGCATTCTATACTATTCACATGACCTTCCTCTTTCTTAAGCCACAAACACAATTAAGCTTTAGCTTAGCTCAACGAAAGCAAAGTTGTTAAATGACGAATAACATATTGATGTGTATTGACATTCATTTTCACGTTCCGGTTTGAATAGCATATTGATGCAGCTGAACTTAATTTCACGGACCTAACTCCTAAGTTCAAGCTGAACTTAGCTGAAGCTTGTTGTTGTGCTTCTTGCTCACAGCTTTATGCTCTACGATATTAAATGCTTAGGCTAGATTTTTCCGTTTTCCTTTTCCACTTTACGTGTCATGTTATTATGATATGAAAACACTTTTCTACACGTTACACATTTATGTATTTCACACTCCCTCCTTCCCTCATGTCCCAATCAAATTTATGTTGGGAACTTAACATGTTTGATCTTTAATACTGACATAAAAAGAAACATTTGAGACACTTCTTTGTTCTTGTTTCTTTTTGGAATTCTAAGGCATAAGCAAAATCTTTTTTGACAGACCATAAGTCGTGGGAGTACTTTGTTATTGTTTATTTTTGGAATTAAGAGATTTGGTAAATAGTTCAAGTGACGGACAACTTGTAGTGTTCATGTTATTTGACACTACATTTATTTATGTACTCCTTGAGCTAATAATAATGTCGTGTCCGAAACCAGGAATATAGTCTCTACGGTTAATTTGGACTGCAAGTTGGATCTTAAGGCCATCGCATTGCAAGCCAGAAATGCAGAATACAATCCCAAGGCATGCTATCTCCTCTCTCTGCCCCTCTTCCTTTTCTCACTATTTTTATGGTCGATCCTATCCCCACCTCTTTTATTGAAGTCTGACTAGAAATATGAAGTTGAACCGGATGTTTTCTCACTTCTTGGAGCTTTATATTAACATGGATTCTGTTTCTTTCTCTGATGCATAATGCATTGATGTTAGTGGTAATTCTGTAATGTGTTCTAAAATATCTATAGCCACAGTCTCATTTTAACTGTGGCTCTCTGGCTGATTTAACTTGAATTTGCCACTGTGGTTTCTAAAAGCAAGTGCTACACAAAGTTTAATAAAAGGAATGATATTCCAACATGTTTCTAATATCTATAAGAAATACTAGTGTCTTTTACTAGTTCTTAACTCATTGTTTCTCCTTGCAGCGTTTTGCTGCCGTGATTATGAGAATAAGAGAACCGAAAACCACAGCATTGATATTTGCCTCTGGAAAGATGGTAAGTGATGCAGTGGAGAAGAGTAAGAGAAAGATTCGGAGAAGGGATACAACCTTCCTAAAATCCATTGACTGACTTGTAATGATTTGTTGATTTGCTCACAATGATAAAAATAGGGATAAGAGCAAAACTCATTGATGCTAGGAATACTGAGTAATGCACTCCAAAAATTCATAGGAAAAACTTTGAATGATAAATGTTATTAATCAAACTCTTCAAATAAACTTTACATAAAAGTGCCATATTTATTAGAGCCAAACCCTAAAGCAAAACTAATTCCTAACCGAAAATAAATCCAACTCGTAAAGCAAATATAATTCAAAATTTAAAATCATGGTAATTCCAAGATAAATAACAAAAGACAATCCCAATAATGATTTAAAAATATAATGATATTCGCTTCAATATTTTCAATTATGTCTGCAGTAAGTTCCAAAGGAGCATCAAGCTGTTCTGTTTGATACTAGCATAAATTGCATGTGACGCATACTTTATGATCTGTTCATATTTTATTTCTCCCTCTCTTTTTCTTTCTTGCGCTATAATCATATTGATGTTTTACCTCTAGAGTTCCCTTGTCATATGATATGGTTGTGATATTGTCATCCTAAAACATTTTGATTAGCTTATGTAGCTCATCTGGGTGCTTTTTGTGATGCTCTGATTAGGTTTGTACTGGAGCTAAGAGTGAAACTCAGTCCAAACTAGCAGCACGAAAGGTATGATGTCCAAATGTGTGGCCCGATGTGTTTAAAAAGTTTTCTGAAGATCTGGTAGACTAGAAAACAGGGTGAAACTCCCTTCTTTTTTCGTTTTTTCCCTTTTCTTAGAAAATAGGGTTTGTCTTGACTCTAGCCATTAAGAGATTAGTATTAGACATCCAAGATAAATGATGCACATGTTGAAGATTCAAAGAATTGGATCAGGTTTAAAATTATGCAGGCCTAGGAAAAACTAGACAATAACCTGTTATATCTATGATTATTAGTGATTCGTACAATCATTTTGTAAAACTATTATCAGCAAAGGTATGGAGGCTAAAGGTCTTATGCCCTTAGCGGTACAATCTTACATTTTCTTTTTGCTTTTCAGTATGCTCGAATTATCCAGAAGCTTGGTTTTGCGGCCAAGTTCAAGGTATTGTCATCTCTCTCTCTCCATGACAAATCAGCAGTTTTTTTTTTTCCTTTTTAATTTATGTTTTGATTTTTAATATATTTGAGTTAAAATTGTCATCTCTCGAACTAATAGTTTTTTTCTTTATGGTGAAGGATTTCAAGATCCAGAATATTGTTGGCTCCTGTGACGTTAAATTTCCCATAAGGCTTGAAGGGCTTGCCTATTCCCATGGTGCTTTCTCAAGTGTAAGTGCCTTAAATTTGGCTCTTGTGTGGATTTAGATTTCTGCCCTATCTGTTGTAGGTATTACTAACAATTTTTTTCCCCCCCTTTCTGCAAATGTTTAGATTTTTTTGAATTGAATTTTACTTTTATGTACAATTTATCCTAGGAAATTTACTGTTTGGTTGTGTACCGGTCATTATGTGAATCCTAAATGCTTATTATTCATTGATGTTTGAACTTTCAGATCGGAATGAAATGTCGTTTTGGGATGTTAAATAGATGGTTCTGTCTTTTGTTATCTATCTTTGACGTTGCTGACTGATTTCACATTGCTGAACCATAACCTTTTTTTTTTTTTTTTTCCCTTACAAACTTTTTGTATCAAATATTATTCTGGTCATGAAACTTCACATGTTTGGCACATAGTCTTGTACTGATGTGTTTCCCTTATTGTTGGTCAGTATGAACCAGAACTATTCCCAGGGTTGATTTATCGGATGAAACAGCCAAAGATTGTGCTGCTTATATTTGTGTCGGGAAAAATTGTTCTTACTGGAGCCAAGGTGGTGTCTTCCTTGGGTGCTTTTCGGATTCAGTTGTATTTCTCATGTTTTACCTGACCAGCATTATTATTCTCCTTATTTAGGTGAGGGATGAAACGTATACGGCCTTCGAGAACATATACCCAGTTCTTAATGAGTTCAGGAAAAATCAACAATGGTAAGGCTTTGGCTTCTTCATATTCAATCTTCAATCATATTACATGGGTATTGATGTCATGTATATCATATCCCGTTATGTTGTGTATGATTAGTGGCGTGTCATCTGGTTAAAAGTTTTGGCCTGATAAATCATAGAAGACCTTTTTATTTTTATTTTTTATTTTTGGGAAATTCGATTTAATATCTTCACAGTGAGCTTCCATTTTAATGATGGAATGTGTTGTGTACTAGTGGCTGCATAAAAACTTAAGCTAGCCAAAAAAGGAGGAGAAACACAATCTAAGAACAAAGGGAGGGATGTTTAGGGTATATACTACTATCTAGTGCTAATTCTTGGTGATTATAATGTAATCATACGGTAATAATGGTTTGAATGTAATCATATGGTAATAATGGTATGAAATTTTTATTTTGTGATTGTTTGAATGTGTTGGTTAATATTATTTTTCTTCTTGGCAGACCGGATCTAATTTGTGCAAGGGAAATTTTGAGGCAGGATTTTCGGAGACTTTGACTATGGCGGTTCTGGGTTTGAGTTGTAAATTGTAAATAGGATAGTGGGATTACTGGCTGTCTTTTTTGCTAAATAGTTAACTGCAAAGACAAATTAAGACCATTTTTGTTTGGGTTTTTTTTTTTTTTTTTTTTTTTTTTGTTCTTTTTAATTGGTGTAAGCATTGCGAGACAACGTCTGATAAATCTTGAAAATGAAATGAAAAAAAAAAAAAAAAAAAGAGAAGAAGTAGCTTTGGACCTTCGGCAGTTTCCTTTGGGCTTGAAAAATTTTCTTTTATTCGGTTTTTCAGAGACTAGTAGACGTTTAGTTCGTATATTTAGAATTATGATTCAGAATAATTTTTATTTTATGTGTATTTTTTGTGAGAAAAAATATTATAAAAAATTATGAATTATGATTCAGAATCAGAGATGAATATAGAAAATAAACGAAATTATTCCTTAAAAGAAAATGTATTTTTGGAATTATATGGATGATAAGACTAGCATATTGTCCGTATGCTTTTGTTTTTGCCTTTCTTTTTTTTTTTTTTCTTTGAGGAATTAATTTTTATACGCTTACAGACTTGATTTAGCATTAAAAATGTATTGTTGCAATTTTGTTCTCTTTTCAGTAATGTAGGAAAATCCAACACATTTGTTTTGCAGTTATTTCATCAAATAATTTTTCAGATTATAAACTACTAGGCCCCAATTTTTTTTATTATTTTTTTATTTTTTAAGCAATAAAGGAAAAAGGGCAATGCCAACATGTTTTATCAAAAGAATGTAAGCGACAATTTATAGAAAAAAAACAATTTTTAGACGGTAATTTTATAATTATTCCGACTACAAGGTATAGAGATCAAATAAGAGTAATGCAATTTCCAAGCAAGCAAGCATGTGATGATTTAATGGAAAATTAAAACGAAAATTGACCCAAAAAAAAAAAAGAAAGAAAAGAAAGCAAAAAGAAACGAGAAGTCCACAACATAAAATTATAGAGTGCTCCTTAATCTAATTAAAAATCTCAAGGAACACTAATAAAATAATTTAAAAAAAAGATATTTTTATCCTTTATTCTCGTACGTTTTAATTAATATAATTATTTAATTAAAAAATATATTAATCAACATTAAGTATAAAAATTAAGGCCCGATTTTTAAAGATATTTATCAAAATTCCTCATATAATTATGGCAGGAGATAATAAAATATCATGGTATCTCTCATTCAGGTGTTTTGCTGAAATAGAGTTGAAGACTCCAGAGTCTGCTGTGTGAGTGAGTAGAAGAAGAAGAAGAAAGCGAGAGAGAAATGGAGCGAGAAGAAGAACGTAACCTCGAAATCCTTCTGAAATGGGCGTCAGAAATCGGAATTTCAGACTCACCGATCTCCCTCTCCGATCGGAGCCGCCTCTCTTCGTGTTTATCTCATTCTCTCTTCGTTTCCCACTTCCCCGACGCCGGCGGGTACTTCACTCAAAAATCCCCACCGTTTGGTTGCCCAGAAAATTCATGCGCCTTTAACAGCATTTTCTTTTTCATTTTCTTCAATGCTGCAGAAGGGGCTTGGCGGCCGCGCGTCCTCTCAGAAGAGGGGAGTTGGTTCTCAGAGTTCCTAAATCGGCTCTCATGACGAGGGAGAGTCTATCGAAAGATCAGAGATTCTCTATTGCTGTCAATGCTCATTCTTCTCCCTCACCTATTCAGGTTTTCCTTTTGATTTTGTTTTCTTTTCTATGGTCTGTTTGTTTGCTGGGAAACTTTCCAAGGGAGAGAAGATTTACCTTCTCAACTCAACTCTATTGTTATGGTTATGATTGCTTCCGTGAGTTTCCTGATTTCAGTTCAGGTTATGTAATATATATAATATGAAAGCATTTTTGGATTATGAAGTTTGAGCATGAAGATGAAGGTTATATTCAACAATTAAAAACACGAAAATTGATGCCTTGACTCTGTTTAAATCCATGAATGACTATTATTATAATGTTTTCTCTCAGGACCAAACGCACTTTTACCATTTCTAAGTTCAAAATTGCATTAGGAATTTTAGGATAACAATTGATAATTCCAGTTCCAATTTTCCTGTACAATCCTGGTGTTTAATGCAGTTATGATTTTTTAGTAGCAAAGAAAGAAATAAAGAATTATTTTTTTACTAAATCAAAAGAGCCAAAAGTCGTTGTTTTTTCCCTCTCAATTTTCTTGTTTACATTCGAAAAGTTAATGGGGTTTAGTTTTTAATATGGTTGTTAATTGCAGGATTACTTATCTCTTTTGTTTTATGTTTTCCTAACTACAGATATTGATTGTTGGCTTATTGTATGAAATGAATAAAGGAAGGAGTTCGTGGTGGTATCCTTATCTGGTGAATCTGCCGCGAGGTTATGACATTCTAGCAACTTTTGGTGACTTCGAGAAGCAAGCTCTACAAGTTCTGTATTCTGATCATATATACTTTTACTGTGTTTCTTAGGTTAGGTTTCCCTTAATCTTTGATTAGGAATGTATCACTGTTTAAAACCTTTTTCACATTACATCACAATGGCTTCTGAAGAAACTTATTATGCGGCTTCTAGGTGGATGATGCGATCTGGGCTGCCGAAAAGGCCACGTTGAAGGCTGAATCGGAGTGGAAAGAAGCTATTCTGTTAATGAAAGAACTTAACCTTAAGCCCCAATTTCTGACTTTTCGGGCATGGCTTTGGGCTTCTGCTACAGTGAGAATGCATTTTTCACCCTTTTTTGGATTGGACATGCTATAATTAATTTGGTTTCCTTGAAAAAAGTTCTGTTAACAGGAGATCATAAGTTATATTTGAGTCCTGTCACTTTGTCTATGTTTCTCCTATTAGGATTTTCATATCCTTTCGTTTACATTTTACAGTTTTCTTAATGAAGTTTACTCTTACCGAGTTTCATCACCACTCCAATATCATTATACCAAATATTGAATCTAATGATGTAAAGTTTTATGCTTCAACTCTCATAAAGATATCATCGCGGACTTTGCACGTACCGTGGGATGAGGCTGGGTGTTTATGTCCTGTGGGAGACCTATTTAATTATGTGGCACCTGGAGAAGAGGACTCTGCTCATACGCTAGACTTGGAGCAGCTTGATTCTCATTCACAAAGGCTGACTGATGGTGGCTTTGAGGAGGATGTTGTTGCATATTGCTTCTATGCTAGAAGACATTATGAAAAAGGAGAGCAGGTATTACGAAGAAAGTGTTTGTTTTATTTATTGAAACTTAAAAGTTTTGTCCATTCTAATTAACTTTCTTGATTGTTATGCTTACATTTTAATGCTTCTTGGAAGTTCAACGTTAGTACCATTTATACATTGCACAATAGCGTGTAGTTTCTACATTCATGTCCTTTTTCTCAAAGAAGCATGTAGAAAATGCAGGGACTGAAGATGGAAATGCATGCGCACAAACTTGTTAGGTTAAGAAAAAGGAAATTAGGTAACCGAGTTGTTTCAAGTTCATGTTTTTGAAGAGTGTTAATGAAGAAATCTGAAATGAGAGTAAAAGAGCTACTTTATCACGTTCTTACTTTAAAATCATTTGCACAACAAAGCGTTCAGTTTTTAGTTTATTGAAGCAAGGAGTGTTTCATTAATTCTGAAGTTGATGGGAATTAGTTTATATGTAGTTACGTCTATTTTAGATAACACTCTTCTGTATGGGCATTTTGATGTAATTTATGTCGGTTTAGTTATGGGTTGTGGTCCATTCATTCAAAAAAAAAAAAAAAAAAAAAAAGAGAAGAAAAAAAAGAGCACTAAAACTAAACTGCTAGTGAGTCGGTGACTTATGGTCATAGTTCTTTAGGAAACTTTAAGCTGCAGAGTTTTAGATGTAACTATTGAATCTACGAGTAACATTTGTTGATTAAGAAAATTGTGTGTTTTGGTTTGTTCAAAGAACCTCAAAAATTACAAGTTGCCTGTTTCTCCCTACATTTTTCTCTGGAAGAAGTACCATTTACGAACCTGAGTCGCAGCAATAGTTTTATTGAAAAGTGAAATTATCGGCTACCACTAGAATGAAGAAACGTGTATAAAGATTTTGAATGCAGATCAGAAGTCAAATGGTGTATCTCCACCACGTGAATCGTCTCATAGTATAAATGCTTCTATGATTGCTATGTTCTGCAGGTCTTATTGGGTTATGGGACATACACAAATCTGGAGCTTCTTGAACACTACGGATTTTTGTTAAATGACAATCCTAATGAAAAGGTTTTTATTCCTCTACAACCTGAAATCTGCTCCTCAAATACATGGCCTAAGGACTCAATGTATATCCGTCAAAGTGGAAAACCCTCTTTCGCCTTACTCTCCGCTTTGCGTATATGGGCAACCCCACGAAACCAGCGGAAATCTGCCTCTCACCTTGCTTATTCAGGATCCCAACTCTCGGCCGAAAATGAGATACTTGTAATGAGATGGATATCCAAGAACTGTAACTGCATCCTGAAGAGTTTGCCAGCATCGTTTGAAGAGGATCGTTTTCTTTTAAGTGCCATTGACAAAATGCAAGATTCTTGTAACCCTTTGGAGCTCAGGAATACTGTGGCCTCTTTAACAGCTCATATTCACGCTTTCTTGGAAGCTAATGGTCTGCAAGATGGAGAAGATGTTGCTGAATTACTGTCATCTAGGAAAACTAAACGGGCAATGGATAGGTGGAGATTAGCTATCCAGTGGAGGGTCAGGTACAAGGAAATTTTGATCAATTGTATTTCTCATTGTTCTAGAGTTATTGATTCTTTTACCTCTCAAAATATACTCCAGAACTGAAAGCATAACTTAACTTTGTAGATATATCTTTAGTTTTACTTTTTCATTGTTTTGTACTTATACTTTTTATTTTTTATTTTTTATTATTTTTTGTTGCCAAGAATCACAAGATGATGGCACCAAAATTTTGGGTCTAGATTACTGTAAAATTTACGAGTTAGGACTTGACAATTATTCCTTTTCCAATCACAATTCTACACTAAATAGTTGAGAGTGAGAAGAAAGGAAAATCTTAAAACCGTGAAATTTCTTTATTGGTTATTGATTATGATTTTCAAGTAATTATTGATCTTGGCCAGTTTAGAAGATCATTCTCTATTTGTATTCATCTATGCAAAGTGGAGACATTATTTTTTGTTATGTCTGGAAGTGGACAGGTTCCTTCAGTTGAAAGATTATTTTTATTACAACAACACCAGTACAAATTCACAAACTACACAAGCACATGACATTTTTCTATCAAGCCTTTGGAGTTGAGAAGTTTCTAGTGACGTTGAGTGAGCTTAGAGCTTGCTAGTGATGTTGATGTTTCTCACTTTGGAAGGCTTTGGAGTTGTGTCTTTGGGAACAACTATGGTCAGAACACCATTTTCCACCTGAGCTTTTATCTGATCCGCCTTTACATTTTCCGGCAATTCGATTTCCCGAGAAAAGCTCTGTTTTTCTGTTCCCCTCTCAGCTACATGCCAAACAGTGTCCTTCTGACGGGACTCCTCTTTCTCACCTTCACCTCTAATGTGCAAAACGTTTCCCTCTTCTATTTGCACCTTTATCTCCTCTTTGCTGAAACCTATTCACACGAAATGGGTCAATGTTAATCCAAAAAAAAACCCCAAATTTCTGGAAAGCCTACTCTTACTAGATGACCCAACAACATAATGGAAACCTCTGCAGTTACTGTTGTTTTAACTGTTAAATTATGTTGACTGTAAAATCCCGAACAACAATAACTACCGATAAATCAAAAGAACGGATCGTGTATAAGTTCTCCAACAGAATTGCACAATCGAAAAATAACTCATCAGAAGAATAGTGAAAATATGATGACCCATTAAACAATAGCTTAATCCCATAAATTAAAACCAATCAAAGTCTCAAGTAAAATGACATAAACTAGAAAGAAAGTGATAAACCAACAAGACAAATAGCTTAATTCCTTAAAACCCACCAACGAAAATCTCAATAATGTAAATGGGAAGAGCAGTATCAATAATGTTGTTAGCAATTGGTTACCTGGAACGTTGATTTTGAAGATGTGGGCAGAAGGGGACTCGAGCCAGTCCATGAGAGCCGTTGATCCAGACCACTCCCGGAAGATCGGAGGGCTCCAGAATAGGCGCCTCAGAGGGTGACCAAATATGCTATCAGCCATTGCTGATTTTTAGTTCTTTCTTTCTTATCAGCCAAAATTTGTGTTGTTGGTTTTGTGTGGTGCTTTGGTTTTGTTTGGGTTTGGTATGTTTTTAATAGGAAGATTCCGAAGAGTTTAGAGGATAGAGAGTCCAGAAGGTTCTGCGGGACTTATTCTCGACTCTTTCTACGGGGTCTAGTACCTTGGAGAAGATGGTCGGTTTTTTTTTTTTAAAAAAAAAAAATTAATTAATTTTAGGATAGTTCATTATTTAAGTTCTTTGCTTTTTTATCCCCGCATTTTACTTTTATTCAAAAAGTATACCTTATAGTTTGAAGTCTTGCATTTTTATCCTAACCAAATTATACTATACACAAATTCATAGCTTTCTCGATTATTACTTGGTTTTGACCTCAAAAATACCATCGAAAAAAAAAAAAAAAAAAAAAACTTGACATTTTATTTGTTATTCTCAATAATAATATTACTATCACTTGTTGAATGGCCTTCAAATTAAAGAGAAGAAAATAGTCTATTTCTCGTTTGCTGAAAATGAAGAAAATAGTCGAGCAGAAAAAGATGGTATTATATAAATAAATCTGGTCAATGAATCTGAGATTTATCAGAAAATTTCAGTAAGCAAATACAAGATTTGTAGCAAACTACTGAAATTTTTTTATCACCTCCCCAAAATTTGGTCATTTTCTTTACTATCTGGCATTTGTTATCGAATAAAAGAGCAAATTAAGGAATCTGTTCTTAATTCACATCTTTATATCATTATCTTAGAATTTTATTCCTTTTAAATTAATATATAAAGGAAGAAAGTGGAGACAAAAATCTTAGGTGCCTTTGAGTTTGTTTCTCCCAATAATGATTTTTATTTCACCGATTCGAGTTTAGAATTCGAGTTTTACTACAATAAAAAGCTTTCAAAAACAGTCACATCTAACTTTTTTACTATAGTAAAAAATTCTCATATAAAATCACATTTCAATTCGAATTAAAAACTTGAATTAGCGAATTAATCAGGCCCTTTGAAAAACTTTAAATTCTGCAGTTGAGCCATGTCGGATTTAGTTTAGCCATGTCGAACTTGGGTCAACATATATGTTTTTGTCAAGGAGAATTAACTAAGAATTTTTGCAAATAAGACCAAGTGATTATAAGGACTTCTGCCGGTTCTTATACACTTTAAAATTTATTATCCTTCTTTTTTCAATAAAAATCAAATCAAATGGGTAGGGCTGTAATTCTTAGAAGGCACAAACCAACTAAAGATGGAGAATACTTATCATTGATGAGTATGCATTTCAAAGCTCTTATTACAAAAGAGCATTGAAAAGGGTGATTTTACATCAATACGAAAGTATATCTATTGTGTGAAGATAAAATTTATGCACCTTTTTTTTTTTTTTTTTTTTTTTTTTTTTTCATCAATACGAAAGCATATCTGTCGTGTGAAGATATAATTTATGCACTCTTTTTTTTTTTTTTTTTTTTTTTTTTTTTTTTATCAATTGGAAATCATATTTGTTGTGTGAAGATAAAATTTATGCACTTTTTTTTTTTTTTACATTAATACGAAAGCAAATCTGTTGTGTGAAGATAAAATTTATGCACTTTTTTTTTTTTATCACTATAAGATTTCTGCACTCATTTTCTCCTTTTATATACTGATTTAAGAGGGATAGAATTTTATGAGAAGAGAACAAATTTTTTTTTCACTTTAAGATTTCTGCACTCATTTTCTCCTTTTATATACTGATTTAAGAGGGATAGACTTTTATGAGAAGAGAACAAGACTAAAGAGGTGATAGTTAAGGAGGACGCTTTCCCTAGTTCACTATGGTTTACTTTTGGTGTACTAGTGGTTTACTTCATGGCGTGTCGATTTGCTTTCTGGCATAACAATGGTTTGCTTCTCTCTCTCCAGAGAATTCAATTATTCTTGGCATCGATTCCAATTATGTGTAAAGAGAGCTAACAGTGAGTAGCCCGTAACACACTAATTTGTTGTGTAAACCAGGGTTTTGTTATCAAGATTTTATTTTCACGGACTATATTGCTAACATGTGATAAGTTCAGATGCAAAAGAGCCTTATAACAACAACTATACTTTTTTTCGAAGAAGCACTTATCGATATTGATTCCGAGGCAAGTGAGATATATCCAAACAACATAGGAATCAACAATAAAGTTCCTTAGAGGACTTGTGACGTAATTACACACTAATTTGGTAATAGGTGCCAAAACAAGCTACTAAAAGTGGCAGGCACAATTGACATCTTTCTTTCAATAAAAGTTCACGGATGAGCACGAGAGAATGAGAACTGTACAATTAATTAATTTTTTTTATCTTATATAAAATTACTTTTTATCTTATACGATATGATTAAGTTAGTGATTATGACTAAGTTTAATTGTGCAAAAGTCCAGATTTCTCGTTACTTGAAAAATTTATAACTCAATTCGCGAATCACTTATGTATAATAAATAAATAAAAAAAGAAAATAAGGGTGGGATTTGTATAACTATATGTTGCATGTTGTTAATTATAAGTTTTGGTGAAAATATGTCTCTCATATAGGTTCCTTAACCTCTAAGCTCATTTAGGCCAATAATGGGGTTCTTTACAACTGCTCAATTGTGGGGTCTCCTATCAATATGTCTCTGAATTGAAGCTAGCTAGCCAGCAATAGCATATTCATGCATGCATAAAGCCTAAAGGTATTAACCATGCAACCATTATTGGCCAGAAAGGACTTTATATATACACTAGCTAGTGGGTTTGATTGTCAAGACTTAATAGTATATTGGGAATTTAACTAAAACATTACACCAAAAGATGTTTCTGCCTTTTTTTCCTTACTTTATTGTGAATTTGATTAATATTGGTCATGTAATGAATATGAAAAGCTTAGACATTATATTGGTCGGTTTTGTAGTATATACTTTGTGATTCTTGCTTTTGTAGTAAGATACTAACAAAGTTGCTTTTTAATTTGTCTTTGAATGGGGCTCACATGTAAACCACTACAAAGTTTGAAAGCATTTTCAAGTGCCAAAAAGAAGTTTCAAACTAGCAACGCCAAATGTTGACTCCATCATTTTAGTGTTAGGGTGATTCCTTTTGTCCCTATGTATTATCTCCTACAAACACGCTTCTAGTATATAGAAACAAAGATATAGACAAGACGTATATGGTTTGGCCCTAGTCCACAAAAATTACTTGACTAAATATTTGCTTTTACATATTATATAAGCTTGCTCATTATTTTCACTTTCTGTCATAAATTTTTTATTTTCGTTTTTATTTTTCTTAAAAAAAAAAAAAATCCAGTGACAACTATTCTGTTTGACGTCACGCATTCTTGCATTAGATAATAATTATAAATTAACTAATATTTCAACAGATGAATTCACCAAACAAAAACAAAAGAGAAAAATTAATATTCAGCCTGACGGGAATGTGGCCATGCCACTGCAACGTGGGGTTGCATGGACTTTTTCCAAACAAAAAATAAACAGATGATGCAGTCTATGTACAATGTAAAAGAAATTGGTACCCATTTTTGATTTGTTATTGTATTCTTTGACACAAGAAATTAAATAAGGAGATGATTTGACCCGTTTAAGCAAAATAGAACGAGTGAGAATACATATATGGAGTAATCATAGGGTTCATGATATACATATGCATTTTAATGTATCCTAAAGCGTCGGTATATCAATTTATTAAGCACTTAAAAACGAAGCAATGAGCTACTCAAAAAAGTTGAAAGAAGAGAAAGTGGGGGGAGAGTAACGCCAAATATCAGAAATCTCAGAAATCACACAAAATCTTCTTTTCATGGCCGCACAAAAGTGTACAAACATAAACTATTCAAAACGCTAAAAAGGTACAAAAAACTTTGACAGTAAGATCAGCAGCTCGTTAAGGAAAAGCAGAAGAGGATGGTGCAGCCCATTATTTGTGTCTATTATTGTGGAGGGGCACACCAATCGGAGAGCTACAGCATATTTTGTGGACCATTCATAATATGTGCAACGATGCTCGGGGACTCCGGTAGTATCGAGAATCTCAACGTTATTGGAGATTAAAAAAATGTTTGGGAGCACATCAGGTATTAAATATTACAATTAATAGAAAGTGTCCCGTAATATTATTTTTAAAAAATGTCCCCGAATATGAATCTTCAAATGTGAGTCCTATAATATGACGACAAATAAGTCTTATTTGACTCACCTCCTATTAGTAACCGATATTGAATTAGTAATATTCTAAATCAGATCGTATATATGTTGTTTTACGAGTATAGTATGATATATACAACTTTCTTTAATACTCTTTCTTATTTGGTATACTTTAAGATTTTGTAACTTTGATTTTATCATTTTATCTTGTATGCCTAATTCAAACTCAGATTTTTTTTTTTTTTTTTTTTTTAATTATGTTAAGAATCGGTTATTTATGAACCCTAACAGGAGGGTGCTTTGGTATCTCAAATGATCAGATGTCCATATATCATATCTAGAATGGTGTCAGCTTTTTTCCCATTTCTATATTTTTGTAACAAAGCATATAACTATATTGATCCTTGCGTGATTCTCCGACAAAAAAAAAAAAAGCAATTTCACGAGATCCTGTTGTTTTCTCATCGCATATTAGCGTGAAAGGTTTTAGGCTACAATGCAAAATTCTCATTAAATGCTAAAACTAGCATTTTAGGCAGAAAATTCATCATGATCTTGTTCAACGATATGTTTACAGTCAAATTCAACTTGAATGAGTTGATTTCTCATTTTTATTTCCTTCTTTGTTTTGTTTTTTTTTTTTTTTTTTGTTTTTTTTTTTTTAATCTAAGTGAATCTAATTTCTTGTAGAGTTATTTTTAAGTTAAAGATAAAACTTTTGAATGAAAACAGCATATCATTCATGCAGAAAAGAAGTATTATTTTAAAATCACTTTTTGACAGTTTTATTTATGAATTATTATGTAGATCCGTTCACTTCACCGATTCAAGTTTAAAATTTGAGTTTTGTTACAGTAAAAAGTTCTCAGAAACAATCACATCTAATTTTTTTGCTACAGTAAAAAGCTCTCACATAAAATCACATCTCAACTCGAATTACAAACTCGAATCAGCGAAGTGAATGGGAAACAAATATCTTCTTGCAGAAAATTGACTTTGTAACCTGTTATGTGCTAATATATTCCATCATATTTTTGTTACAACCGTTTGGTATTGGTGCTACACTTTGGTAGTGCCCTTTAGTATTTATTTGGTAAAACAATTATTTAGATATATAAGTTCCAAACCTTTGATACAACAAATTATACAAGTAATTGAGAAAATTTTCCTCCTCCAACTTGTGCCCATGAAATTATTATATATTAAGCCCTTGAAAATATATTATTTCCTTTTTATTGAGTTCCAACAATATTCGGAAAACATGCTATTGGATTAATTAGATAATCAAGACATTAAATATATATTGATAAAACGAAAGTAAATCCCAAAAAGGATTACAAAATAAAGACAGAAAACGTACAAATCCATGTACAAAACCAAGAGAACATCACATCAAATTAAGAAAATATATCATCTGCCCTTTACAAAAAGAATATGCATTTTTTTTTTTTTTTTCACATTAGACAATACAACTTTTGTTAAGTGGAGAGTAGATTGGAATCTTTAGCTTCCTTTTTTTTTTTTCCCCACTCTTTTTTAACTTTGTTTACATCTTTCCCATCTTTTCTTTAAACCTCCTTTTGGAAAGAAATATAAAATAAAAAAAAATCCAAGAAAAGGGAAAAGAGAAAGGAAAGTTGACATATTGAAGAGAAGAAAGGAGGCAAAAGAGAGCAACAGAAAAGCAAGTCACTTTGCTGAAGGAGTGAGATGAAATAAATAACTTTTTAATTTATTTACCTGCATTTAAAAAAAAAAAAAAAAAAAAAAAAGGCAACAGCCAAGTATAAATGTCAGTGAAATAATAACAAAAAAAAAAAAAAAAATCTGATTTTCTACTTTAAATTTAAATTAAAGCAAGTGGATGATACTAGAAAGCAATCAGATAAAATGAACAATAATTAATTAAACAGAAAAAAAAAGAGTAAAGAGTAGTTTTAATTACCATTTCCCTCACAGATCCTTCTTAAGAAAGCAAGGAAGATGATGATTAGGGCAACTCCAGCTAATAATCCGATGATAATTGCAAATGTCTTCTCACCATCATCGGTAGATTTATCTACAAAGTCATTTTGGGAGAAAAAACGAAAGAAAAACACGTTATCAGGGACATTTAGTTAGAGAATTTGAATCATAATTTGAATCATGATTCATGATTTATTACAGTTTTTTTCTCATAAAAAATACACGTAAATTAAAAATAATTCTAATCTTATGGTTTTAATTTATGAATCAAACGTTTTATAAGAATCGATTAAAAGAGTAAACATCCATATATATTCCTTTCCCTATTAATTAGGTGCATGAAACTCTTACATGTATAAATGGAGATTGAAATTCACAACACATAATTCATTCGACATCTTTACTACACGTGTTTGAAGAAAGAACGGATATTGAGTAACAATAATTAAAAAAAAAAAAATTATTGTTATCTATTATTATTGATGATGTCATTGCCACCGATTTGATAACATGTATACTTACGGCATAGCAATATGAGACCCAATTGTCATGCTTTTTTAAATATGATCATTCCGTGATGTTGTCATAATTTCGGTAATGTGTCACAACTTGAATAATAGTAAATAATAATATTGATCAAACAATATACAATTTCAATAAAATATGATAAGAAATATCAGTTCACACACCTGATTTTACTATAAAATGTAGAATTCAAATATTCTAAGTTCTTTTAAAAAAAAAAAAAAAAAAAAATTGTACAACTAAGGGTTTTGGAAATTAAGGAGTAGAGAAAGAGAGTTTTGAGAGTTGTGAAAAAAAAAAAAAAAAAAAAAAAAAAAAACCGTGATGAGTCTTGGAATAATAATGGGCCCCATCCGTCGAGTACCTCGCATAACACTTGGCCAGGAACATATCCCCAAAAACCGCTTGCCCACAGTCGCTCTTGAGCCGTCCGATGGCCTCCGACACGCAATCCTGGCACTCCCCGAAGCTAAGATCACCCACACATTGGGCCACGCCCTGTACATCCCCGGACCCACCAACCCTGTAAAGCCCACCAGAGCCCGCAAGCGAGCCCAGTACAGCATCCCTTCTGGCCAGCCCATCCACGTCATCACCCACAGACGGCCCACACTTCTTGAGCACCACAGTCTTGTCCTCAACGCCAAGGAAAGTGGCGTTGTCGTACTTGACGTAGCATCCCTGGAGCTGGAGCGCTCCGCCACAGGTCTGGGAGCAAAGGGGACCGAGTTGAGTCACTGCTCGTGCGACGCACGTGGCGCAGTCGGGCATGGAGAGGTCGCCGCGGCACTGGAAGAGGCCGTAGACGACGTCGTGTTGGGTGGAGCCGGTGATGGTGAAGTTGTTGTAGGAGGAGTAGGTGGCAGAGTTGACCAGGGAGGTGAGTAGCGAGTTGACGTTCGACTCGTAGGGCGAGTCCGCCGAGTACTTCTGCTGAGTGCATCCGCCGAAGAGGAACCCGTCTGTCGGCGGAGAAGAGGAGGAAAGGGATTGAGTGAGGATGGATAAGAGGAAAAAAATAAAGAGGAGACTTGTGGTGGAAGTACTACTACTCTTACTACTTCTTGTTCTTAAGTACACCATGTTTTGTATTGGCTTAGTTTTTTTTGGAGAGAGAGAGAGAGAGAGAGAGAGAGAGAGAGAGAGAGAGAGAGAGAGAGAGTTATGAACTTATGGGGCAAGCGAAGGGAAATGTGTACCATTGGAAGGGAATTTAACGTTAAGTTGGGAGCTTAATAGGAGAGTACAACAGTCCTTTTTCCCCTTTGTTTATTAGTTTGTTCTTTTTTTTTTTTTTTCTTTTTTTTTTTTTTGGCCTTTAAGTGCTCTATAGTTTTGTCATTTCTTAGCTTTATAAAAGGAGAATTTTTAGTAAGGTTAAAAAGATAAAGAGGAGTAGAGAACAGCCTTAGATCATTCAATTTTTATAAAGTTAGCTTCAATTTTTATACTTTTTTTTTTCTAGTATGATTATGATTATGATGTGATACGTTAATAAAAAGCTCATAATTAATAAAATAGGAGTTTTATTTAAAAATAATTTTATTTTTTTTTGAGTGAGCGAAACTGTTAAAGAGTAGGACTAATAGTTGGAACTACATTACCTGACAATTGTAATTACAAAATGCACGGCACATTGCCATCCTACATTGACCAGTCCTGCAATATTGTTGATATGATAAATGAATTTGAGGGCTATTACTAATTTAGTGTTTTAAATATTAATTGAAAATTTATTGACAATCTTGTAAAAATTCAAAAAATAAGTGAAGAAAAAATTGATGTAGTGTTGATTGTGATATTGGTGCAATCTTGATCGTGTTACAAATTTAATAAGATAAAGGATAGAGTTTCAGCAAAGTAGATATAGCAACTATGGTTTAAAAGTCAAAATATTTGATTTTGTGTTTGAATTCAAGTTGCAGTTGGTTTCGAGTTGAGTAGTTTTGATAAGTCATGATAAGAATTGCAATAGAAGATATGCCTTGGATTTGAATTTAAAAAAGGAGATGTTTAATATTTGAATTGCAATGAAGATAAAAGAGTGGTGTACAAGTCCAAGTGCAAATCTGGATTTAGTTTGATATATGTAATTCACTAGATGATTTGATTAAGTTAAAATTTGGTTATGATAAGGCTTGAATAAATTGAGATATATTTTAAAGCCTTTTCAAACATGTATTGGATGAAGATTGTATGGTGGTAGAGCATAGAAAATAGGGCAGGATACTGAGTTTAGATTTTAAAGTGAAGATCATATAGTGTTACAGCAAGTCGTGGAACAGATTGTGCGACAGTTTAAATTTTGAGTAAGTGTGGAGATAAACGTCCACTACTTTATAAATAAGACTTAAAATCATTCATTCTGTGGCCTTACTGGGTTTTACATATATGTTTTGAGAAGTTCCCATTATCATCATTCGAGAGAAGACACTTGCAATGTTGAAGGGAGTTCAACAATTTATCGTTCTTCAGCGGAAGAATTTGAAGCTTTCGGGAGAGAGTGGCCTACCAGACGAAGGGATTTCGGCATGCAGTTTTTGAAGACGAGTGGTTCTCGCTAGACAAGCCCATCAAGTAGATTCAACACGGCGGCAACATTGTCGAAGAGAGAGCCTTTGAGTGGATAAGTCCGATTGCTGATTGTGATCATTGATAGTTAGTGGATTGTTCACTATTTGGACGTGGTCTCGCGGTGTAAGGGGTTACCGAACCACAATACCAACTTCTTATGCCTATTTATTTATTGCTTTTATAGTCTATTAATTGAGCTTGATAAAATAATTGTGAAAAACGGATCTAACATAGTAAAATGTGTTTTTTAACCCGAGTTTTTTTTTTTTTAAAAACGAAAATATCAACTATCATACAAAACACACATAAATCTCCCCTCTTAATTTTTCACAAAAACATTATCGTTAACTAGTCTTTTAAAAATCAAAATATTGATAATGAAAACAATCCCAAAAATCATTATATGAAAAGAAATAAAAAAAAAAAAACAGGAGAAATATAGTGAAAATAATTATATTGAAAATTTTAGTAAAGAAAAATAAAGAAAATTTACCTTTAAGAATGCATGAGTATAGACTTTTATTCCTTATTCTTGATAAATACTCTTTATTAGTGTAATTTTTAACTAAAAAAATTATAAATCAAGAATAAAAAGTAAGAATTATAATGTACTTTTAAGAATATTTGTTAAGATTACTTAAAAATATATGTCCAAAAGAGAAACTTTCCAGATGGACATATTCCTCAATATTCGTGCGTCTAATGCCCTCTTGATTTTAACAAGTTTTTACTTTGGTAAAAAGTAACAAAAAAATGAATGCACCATCTTCAAGCCATGCCCCTTTACATCTTTTCAAGCAAAAAATGATATAAAACTTTCGACCATAAACTTTACTAATCCCAACACTGAATCTAACATTAGTCGTTCACCTTACATATGTCAATTTGCCTCAGTCACTCAAGGGTTATCGGACCTATTTTTTTAGAGTGTGACTTAAGTATAATTTTTAAAAAATTTAAGTTATAACTTGAGTTGAAGTTATAACTTAAATAAAATTATGTAAAATTCAATAAAATTAAAACTTAAAAAAATATAAATTTAAATATAAATTTTGTTATAAAAGAACAATCTCAACCTGATTCAAACTACAACTTATATATGTGATGGACAATCTAGTACGGATGTGATAAAACTCAAGAAATTATATATGTGATCTTCCATTCGAGTCTAGAGACGTGACAGTGACGTTAAAAGCTTTCCAGCTACTGATATGTGTACGTATGCATGTTTATATGCAGGAGCCTAGTAAGAAAAATAAATTAAATTTTTATTCGAGTTAAGATATAATTTTATGTATAAATTTTTTATTGTAATAAAAAAATTAGATATAATTATTTTTTAAAGTTTTTTATTATAACAAAATTCAAATTTTAAATTTAAATCGATAAAATGAACTGTGTAATGTGTATACTTTATGAATTATTATGAGGTAAAGCAAATGTAGAATTTCAAAAAAATTTAAGGGAACAAACTATATAAAATTAAAAGGAAAAAAAAATCAGGTGAAGTGGTCTACTACTCTCTGGCATTTATATATGCGTGTATGTATGTGTATTCATGTATCGGTCTAAGACATCGTTGGTAGTCGTATTTTCAGCATCGTGCCACCAGAACTTCAATGATTTTGAGGATGGAATGGGACTTTCCAATTCCATAGAGGGCCTAGCTATTCAAGTTTTTGACTGTCGATGCAAGCTGGTTATATCATAATTAAGTTGATATATAATATTGTACTTCAAGATGCTCCCAGTTAAGGGTTCGTTTAGTTCGTTGATTCGAATTTTTAATTTGAATTAAGATGTGATTTATGTGAGAATTTTTTACTATAATAAAAAAGTTAGATGTGACTGTTTCTGAGAGCTTTTTACTGTAACAAAATTCAAATCGGTAAAATAAATAATACCTAAATCTTTCAAATATATATTATAAGGAATGGTAGGCAGAAGATATGAATGTCAATTAGCGTGTTATCTTTCTATAATTTTATTTAAGGAGTATGTGCAGAAATTATCTGACTGAAAAAGATATGAATGTGCAAAGCATCCATAGTCAAATAACGAATAAATTCCTCATTATATATAACAACAACGCACGGTATGTTATAAAAAAAAAAAAAAAAAAAAAAAAAAAAAAAAAAAAGATTTCTGAACGGATATTAAAAAATGCAATCTAAGAAAAGGATATATTATATTAAAAGTACCTAGTACCTAACATAATTGATCGTATGAATAACTACTCAAAAATAAACATAATATTACATGTTATATTAGATCGTGTAAATTAGGTTCTACACCACTTTCGAAATCTAGTTACACTTATTCTATTTTGACGTGAAAATTAAGTTTTTTTATGTTTTTTTTTTTTTTTTTTCAAAATGAAATATTTGAATTTTATTTCATTTCTTTTGGAGTGGTATTATTCAAATTCACCCTATTAGAAGATATGATCGAGTTGAGTTAGTGCAAACTAGATATCATTCAAAATTAAATCACGTTTTAATCTATGATAATCTAGGAATAACTCTTCTTTTTCTTCCTCATTTTTTCTTATGCATTATCAAAAAGCAACATCCTTGGCCAAATATATAAAGAACTCATATTCGCTAGCCAAGTTGAGCTTTCCTTTACAATTTGTTTACAAAATTTTGGGCACAAAAGCAGCAGTGAGCAAAATTAAGACTCTTTTTCCTGGTTAATAGGACACAAAAACAGAAGTGGCCATCGCACTATATATATATATATATATATATATATATATATATATATATATCATTTGTTGCTTTTCTTATCTGAACTTTAGAACGCTTATTTTAACAGGAAAAAAATGTCTATATTCTTGTTATTTTGATTAAATTTTTTCATCCTTATTTCCTTCTGCATCAGCAAGAAAAACCTTTCATCTTTTTTGTCAACATATTATGAAAAAAGCACCCATACTCTGAAGCCATGAGAGGTTACAAGTACTCCCATGTGAATTTGGTGAAAGAAATCCAAAGTGGGCCTCACATACTCTTTTTACACTCACGGGTGGATTATAGTTTATTGTCTACACTCATGTTTCTCGTTTATTTTACAGATTTAAGTTTTCAATTCGAGTTGAGATGTGACATTTTTTTAGAATTTTTTACTGTAGTAGAAAGAGTTAGATATGATATTTTCTAAGAGCTTTTCACTATAGAAACTTAAAACTGAAAATTTGAATCGGTAAAATGAACGAGGCGTCAGTTTTTTGATGAAAGTTCATATTAAAGTTATGCAAATGGAAGCGTCCATAATAAGATTTTAAATGTTTAAATTTTCTTCTATATATTTTCCAATTTGCTTTCACTGTTTCTATATGTATACGAATATGCTTGCAATTGCCCTTTGCCTAATAAAAAATTGGAGAATAATATTTTTTAGATTAAATAGTAGAATTGAATGGATATTATTGCATGGAGAGAACATTGCAAACAAATATAATAATAATAAAAATAAAAACAAAGCAAGAAATAAATATTTAACGTTGTTTGGATTAATTTCAACTTTTAATTCCGGCCACCAAAATGATAAATACAATTCATTACCTACACGGGTATTGAAATTAACTTTAGAGGGATGTTGGTCGTGATTTCTTAATTTTTTTATATGTATTGAAATAAAAATTGTCTCAAAAGGTAAATCGATTAAAGAGAAAAACAATATTTGCATATTATTCATATATACTCTAAAGAAGTACGAATACAACAATGATAAAATGGATCATGCATACATGAACAACAGATTAGTATCATATATAATTGCACAAGACTGGTTAATTATATCATGCACCTAACACCTAAGTTCTAACTACTTCATTTGAGACTGATATATATTGAATGATGTTGGGCGGTATTTGCAGAATGCAATAAATTTAGAGGTTTGTCGGAGCCTAAACTCTCCGAGTCCAAGCCCTCCCGAGCCCAATCGCTCCCGAGCCTAAGCTCTACCGAGCCTAAGCTCTCTCTCAATTTGAGAGGAAAAGACAGACACTCATTTTTTGAATATAATTGTCTTGTGATTGTCTTCATTTTCATTTTGTTATTCTTTCAGAAGTTTTTGTGTTTTTCGAGTGTTCTTTTAATTTTCTTAGATAATTTGCTTATTCAATCCAAATTATTAGTCTATGAATGCTGGATAGGTCTTGGACGAAATTTTGCTCCAACATAATTTGTCAAATTTTTAGACACAATATTTGAAATCACACAACAAAAGAGTACTACGAACAACTGTTAATTTGTAACTTGCCGAATAAATCTTTAGGAATGTCCGTTTGATTCAGGGATTCGAATCATGTGATTTGAACCATTTTCGATTTACGTGTATTTTTTGTGAGAGAAATCACTGTAGCGAACTACGAATCATGATTCGAATCGGGAGACGAATCCCCCAACCAAACGGACAATTAATTTGCAAAACCTAAAGAAGAGGCTAGTTAATACCCAAGTTAGCACGAAAACACAACTTGAACCAGCCAATATAAAAACAATTTTGGTTTAATTAGTATGGAAGAAATTGAGCTTGTTTTGGTTCCCCACTGCTTAGATATATCTTCCCAATTATTTTGTTTTGATGATGATATGGTAAAACTTTTGCTCTCATTTTGATAATATGCGTGAAAAAAAATGGACTTTCTCTAATAGGTTTACTAAAGATTTACGATAACTATAGGATCTTAATTAAAATCATATTATATTAAAAAATATATAAAATTAACAATTTTTTATATTGATTTAACAGTTGAAAAATAAAAAATTACTAAGAAATTTATTTTTCTGATCGTATAAGAGAAATTTTAAAAACAAAAAAAAAAAAGAAAAAGAGGGAGAGAGAGGGGCTTGTTTTGAGGCTAGAGGGTCATTCTATAACTAGTAGAGGACTGGTCATAAAGAATGGGCCTGAATTTAATGCGAAGAGTTTACTTGTTGGCACTCCCCAACAAAAGACAGTTGTGGTTTCTGCCTCAAATTCTCTGCCTCGAGCTTTTGTTGCTTTCATGTAACGTGGCTTAGGACGCCCATGGAATGCAAGTTTTCTCAAAAATAAAAATAAAAAAAAAAAACCATCAAAAGAAAAGGTGAAAGGGGACGGACCAAAGAGGGTAGTATTCATTTGTGTCGTATTACTTTTATGGCACTTTGTCTTGGTCTGTACTTGCCATGCCACCACCGCAACACTCGTCCATTTTCTCTTGTCACTTTGCTCATCTCATTGCTAGGCCTTGATCTCTAAATTATTAGAGCTCTTCTTCTTCTTCTTCTTCTTTTTTTTTTTTTTTTGTTCCCTCCTAAGTTAGTTTGTTAAGGGGAATGTCAATTTTTAGGAAGTTTAATTTAAGGGCACGTTTTGTAGCTAGGTTACTCGTAATCTTAGAGGTATAAATGACGATCTACAGAAAAATAGTTTAGTGCAATTCTGATATTTTTTATATGTGAGAAAGTAAAGTTCATGAGTATCATATTATCGGAGTTTTTGCCGAAATCCATCCAAAAAGATAGTTTTCAAATTCTTAAGAACCTCAATACCACCATAAACCTAACTTCTCGTCCTTTTCTTTCAAGCCCCAAATCCTATCACCATCTGTCAAGATAGCCTTACTAAGTTGTATTGCATGATGTTAATATTTTTGTATGATTCACGGCAGAGGAATTTATGCATATCATGTATTAGAAGTTAGAACGTACCAAACCAATTTGTCATAATATATCTATGTATTGCGATAATACTACATATATAATGCAACAAAATTAACGCAAAATAATCAATTAAACAAGAACACGCAAGACTCACAGTAATTTTCACTTAAAGTGAAAGTTATAATTTTTTTATGACCGCTGCATAACTTTATTATGACTAAGAAAAAAGATTAGAAGGGAAATCACACACACTCACACCTGACAGTGTAATTAACTAACTTGATCTTTAATAAACCCGTAATTGACACTATGCTCCAACATTAATATAATTAAAGTCTCGTTCATTTTATTGATTTGAGTTTAGAATTTGAGTTTTATTATAGTAAAAAGTTTTCCAAAACAATCAAATTTAATTTTTTTACTATAATAAAAAACTCTCACATAAAATCACATCTAATTTTGAATTAAAAACTCAAATTAACGAACTAAACGGACCCTAAAACAACCAAAAGTACAAGTTTACATGAGTGGAAAGTCTAAAGATATAGTCGTATTAAAAACTTTGGTGAGGGACAATATTTAGGCTCCAACAGTAACCCTCTTTGCTAAATTTGAAGAAGACATTGAACCAATTAATTGGATTTCTTGCGACAATGTACATCCTATCATTCTTGTTCATAAATCATGAACTTCTCCTCTGTAGAACATATTAATGTTTGTAAATACTGACATTTGGTTCACAGATTCAGAATTATAATTCAAAATTATTCTTAATTTACGTATATTTTTTTATAAAAAAAACTATTATAAAAATCACAAATTATGATTTAAATTATGATACAAATTCTCATATTAAATACTTAATTAGAACTCGGTGGATCCGGAGAGATGAGAGAGAGATAATGGGCTTATAGCTTGCAGCCCAAATCCAAATCCATATTGCCCCACGTACAAGCTCTATTCTACCCCTCAAATATTTCAAGTTTTCAATCCGTTAGATCAGTTTATTCAGATAATTTTCCTTTCTATTCAGATAATCAGCAAACTAAACAAGCTTTTAATCTTCTAAAAGAAGTGCCAAGGATCCAAAGTTTAGTTCTATTTTTTTTTTTCATTCCAACTTATACAGCAGTGAAATGTCATCTTTTTGGTGATGAATACAATTTCTCAATGAAAGTGGTAGAAAAAATTGAGAGATTTGAGTTTTTTAGCATTATTCTTGTTCTTAATGTATCCACCAACTTGCTCTCACGCACCATTTTTAACCATAAATCTTCTGTTTCTCTCTCTCTCTCTCTCTCTCTCTCTCTCTCTCTCTCTCTCTCTCTCTCTCTCTCTCTCTCTCTCTCTCTTTATTCTTCTCTTGTCGTTTTTGGCATAAGGCTACATATATGAAGTACATTTTTGGTAACTGACTTTGTTTTGCAGGATAGAAAATTAGTGGAAGGAAACTGGATGAGGGTAATGTAAAACCAAAGTGCTCTCTTTTTCTTCCCTTATATTTATATAGTTAACGAATAAGAGATATAAATTTTTAGTTCGTTTCCTTCCTCTCTAAAAACAGCAACATAAAATCCCTTCCCCATCATTTTCACATTTTCCTCACCTTTGGTTTGGTGTATCTCTTCTCTCCCTACCAAACTAACTTGGTTATAAACGCAATCCTTCTAATTTATTTAATGCTAAAGTCGTCACAAGAGAGATACTGACGTTTTTCTTTTGGATTTCTTCTTAAAAATATAAACGGAAATAGTAAGAAATAGATTAATATGAAAAATTTCAGAAAATATATAGGTTAATTTTTAGTTATAAAAATTAATAAGTCATGATTTGTCAAGTTATGGTTCATAACCAAATAAGTTATAGACAAACTTGTTAAGTTATGATTCATAACCAGACAAGTCATAGATAAAAATTGTGAATTATGGATAATAACTTGTTAAGTTATAGTTCATAACCAGACAAATTATGAGCAAAAATAGTAATTTAACATATTTATTAACTTATATAAACTATTAATCTATTAATTTAATTCATTTTAAATCTTGACCTATTTTTTTTCTTTCTCTCAAATATAAATGATTAATAATTATGAGGACTAACTCTTTGCACCATCTTCTTACAAAAATTGTAATGTGACATTTTTTCAAAACAAATTTCAAAATCTGGGGACATTAATATGTGTAATTTTTATCTTGTATGGCTAAACTATTGACACGTGTTGGCCTTTGCCACTCTCGCGTGGGAGCATGAAAGGCACCACATGATCCATTTTTTTATGAAAAAAAAAAAAAAAAGCCCATTGTCACATTTACTTGGTGTGGAATCTTAGCAAAGAAGTTTTTGAGTCTTTATATATTATTACTTTGCGGTTATCATATCTCATACTCCACTACTTTATAAATTAATAATTTTACATTCAAATACCTCTCAATGTAAAAATTAAAGAAAAATTATTTTATTGTAAATTAACTTAATGATAAAATTTTCATTCACTTATTAATAAAGTTTAGAGTTCGAATCACCACATCTTTGAGTCCTTAAAAAACAAATGATTTGAAATTTTGAAACGCAAAAAATATAGACCTCATTTACTTTACCGATTTGAATTTTTAGTTTTAGATTTTTACAGTAAGAAGTTTTTAAAAAATATCACATCAAAATTTTCTGTTACAATAAAAAAACTCTTAAAAAATGTCACATCTCAATTCAAATCGAAAACTCGAATCTACAAAATGAACGAAATCATAATGTACAGCCGACCTAGGCAATGGGGAAGTGAAAAGTAATGAAATTGAAAAATATGGGGGTGCTTAGGTAGGTTGCCGACCTAAAAATTGGAATTGATGTATCAAAGAAAGCTAAACTCCAAAAATGCTGAACATTATTATAAAGTAGGTTTAATTGGCGTTTCTACTTGATTTGGACGTCCCCAATAGTTTAACATGACGCATGTTAAAGGACCTTCTTTCAGCAACACCCTCCAATAATTGATTACTTTTTCCAAACCATTTTCAGACGTATCTGTTCGTTCTTAAACTTCATTGGACCATTGTCCACTCATTCATTATGAAAAAATGACAAGTCATGCAAAAATAATAATAATAATAGCAGAAAAATTAAAATAAAAAAAATAAAAAATAAAAGAACAACCTAGAAGCTTTTGGTAAACATTTCAGGTCAAAATCAGCTTAAAAAGTCCCAAGTTTGTTTCCCTCCTAATTCCTGACCATGAAAAAGGCCATTACACAATCATAAGAGTATTGGAGTAGGTCTCTTTTATGAGGGCTGATATTGACACATGAAGGGCGTTTATTGATATTAATTGATATGGTTTTTGAAGCTCCAAAACCCACTTTATGAAACCTTGGAAGAGAATCAAAAATCCAAATATTTGAAAGACAAGAACGGGAAGCTTCTTTATTACTTGAAACAATGTTTCTACATATACTTTGAACATGCATCCAATTCTCATTTCTAACTCTTTGTAGTGTTTCAACCATCAACATTAGTACTAAAAAAAGTCCCGACCTTAGAATTCCGAGAAAACTAGACAAGAATTGGAAAATTATGCCAATTTCTTATCATCCCTTTCTCATTACTTGTCCTTGATGTGTGTCTCTCCCTTTCTCCCTCTCTCTCTTGTTTGTTTTTGGATCTCTCTCTTCCTTACACACTTGGTTATTTACAAGTCAGATTTTCCCTCTAGCTTAAAGAGCATGGCTGTACTTCTTCCTTCATCGTCCTGTCGTTGCTTAGACGCCAAGCGACTTACTAGCCTATCCAAGGCTTCTATCATCCACGCGTGCTGGCAAACTTCTCTTGCTTCTGTAACACTCATCTAAACATAAGGGAAAAAGAAAATATATAAGAGACTTGTTGGTAATTGAAAAGTTTCTTTCAATGAAAGATCTTTGCATTGAATTGCAATGCATTTTTCTCCTACCCATTTTCTTTGACGGAAAGCCTTCTCCGGCCACGAATCTAATTCTTCTTGAACAAGTAGAGGGAACATGTAGCCGTCGTAGAATGTATCGTAGGTTTTGCTCTTGAATCTCCATTTACCCAATTGGCGCTGCAAAAAGTTGTCAATGGTGTGAATGAAATGAAAATACACAATATAGTCAAAATTTTTGATAGGGGTCGTAGAAAATAGAAAATATACTCTAATAGTACCCTGCATGCTTTGAATCGTTATATTCCATTACAATCTCGTTAAATTTGCATATATTTTTAAGTAGTGATATAATGATGATATGATTTGACGGTTTAAAATAAACAGTACTTATGGCATTAGAAGTTTACTGGTATAGTTAATCGCTAAGTTAACTACCTCGACAACTCCTCGTACCCCTGCTTCTTCCAATGTCTCCCTCAGAGCTGCCTCTGTCTTAGATTCATCATTCTCCCATCCTCCCTGTAAATACAACATCAAATAATTGATTACGTTGAGCATCAAGAAAAATTGCAAAATGGACACGTTTGATTCACATTAAGTCTATAAATCTAACACATTGACCAAAGTGGCCAAACATATTATTTGACTTCTTAAAATTAAAGTGGGGGAAGGGAAACGGGGCTACCTTTGGAAAGAGCATGCTTTTGCCTTTCTGAGAACTTATGACAAGAACTTGTAGCTCTCTTAAGGAATTCTGCTGGCAAGTTTTGTATCTATAAGGGATACACCTGCAGAGGCACAAAAAGGATATAATACGAAGTTCAGTAAAACCCAAAAAAAAAAAAAAAAAAAAAAAAAAAAAGAGTGGAAGTTCAAAACTACCCTTCTACAAAAGTTGTAAAGTGATATTTTCACTTTCTTAATTATAATTATCCCTTTATTAATTAAAAGAACTTAAACAAATATGGCAATACTGAGGAAAGGGGAATACTGATGAAAGGGGTAATATTAATTTCACATAAAATTTTAAGGGTTAATCCTCAAAGAATTTTTTTTTTAAAAAAAAATTGTAATATTTATTTATTTACTATTGTACTTCTTTTTGCTCAATTTTATTATTGATACTTTTAACTCAACTAGTTTCACTAACCAGACGGAACCCCAGCAAATGTAAGAAAAGAGTGTCCAATTAAAGCACACAAACATTTATTGGTACAAGTACTAACTATTATGTCATTTGCATTTTGCACTACATATCCTTTTCATAAACATTTTTTTTTTCCTTTAACTCTTATCTATAGCCGCAATTAATATAGTAAAGAAAAAGATTGAAAAACAAGTCGTTGAAAACTTGAAAAGTTCTGCAGATAAAAGGTTGAATATTTCTTCCCTTCTCTAAGATAGGCTCTCACTCAATTTCAGAACCAGAAACCAAAAACATCAATATATATATATATATATATATATATAAGAAAAATTAATAAATTCATAAATAGAGGTTTTTGTTCTTTTGCTGAGAAATTCTAGAGCAGGGTATTTGAGAATATGTACTTATAAAGATAGAAATCATAGTTTAACCTTTAAAATCTTCAGAATACCAAAAATAATTTTAAAAAAAAGGTTTGAAACTCCTTTTTAGGTGAAAACAGAAACATCCCAGAAAGAACCAGAAGTAGAAGAGAACAAAAATAAAGAATTCAACAATAAACAACTCAAAAATTTTCTGAAAAAGTTCTCTGCTTCATTGCGGAAAGAAACCAAGAAGAAGAAGAAGAAGAAGAAGAAGAACCAACCCGACAACTTGACGACGCCCATTGTTGTAGCGTTGCAAATGCCTTCCGGTGCGAGCCAAAGCGACCGTATTTTCTTTAGAAACCAAAGCAACCATTTTTTTTCCTTTTTTACTTTTTGTTTGTTTTTTCTTACGAACCAAACATAGACGCAACAAAGGAAGGTGATGGAACAGAATCTTTGGGGAAAACAATTTAATTTTGTTTGTGAATGAAAAAACTTGAGAGTGTTGTAATGACCACAATTATTCAGTTTCGATAATGAGAAAAAGGACTGCTGAGCGACCCCTTTTAAGAACACAACGAGCCTCTTTAGAGAGAGAGAGAGAACGGAGGAGAAGGGGTTTAACTTGAGTGTGGGCCCCGTAACTTCAAGAAACGACAACTGCATGATTCTAGACCACGGCGATGACACGACAAAGTTTTTTTTTTTTTTCACTCTTTTTATTATAATTTATTCATTATTTGACACATTAATTTTAATATTTTATTTTTTATTTAAATAATAACATATTATATTAATATAGTCTATATATTAAACAAGTATAATTGACAGGGTCGAGAAGGGATGGTTTCCACCGATAATAGGGGTTTGCTGGTGGAGATTTTGGATTATTTTGGCATGGGTGAGGGTTAGGGTTTAGGAATCAATTTTAGGGCTGATTTGGGGATTAGGATTAGGAATTTTTTCTAGTACAGATTTGGAGATTTTTTGGGATCAATTTGTAATATTAATTAATTTGTAGAAATTTTTTAATATGGTAAATACGGTATTTATTTATTATCAAAACTAGACGTCAAATTTCGGATAAATATGTTAAATACGGTATTAGTTAGTAAATATAGTTTTTATCAGTAAATGTGATTTTTACCAATAAATACGGTATTTATTAGTCATCGGAGCCGGGCACTGAATTTTCAGATAACTATAGTAAATACAGTATTTACTAATAAATATTATATTTACCAGTCGTTGGAGCCAATCGTTGAATTTTTCAGATAAATATGATAAATATTATATTTATCAGTGTTGGAGGCGGTCGTCGAAGCTAGCCGCAGTCGCCAAAGCCGTCCATGGTGGACTTACAATAAGGAGAATAAGAGAGAGGTAGAAAGAAAGTTTAGGGGTATTTTTGAGTTTTTAATAATATTTACAACTTTAAAATATCAAATTATGCTATAATCTACTATTTTAAAAAATATGTTATAATTTACTAAACATCCTAATAAATATGTTATTTTCTTTCTTATCCCTTAAAATTATTATAGCTCGGCAGCCATACCAAATATTTTTACACGATTAACGCTTTGTTATGCTTCGAATTATAATATATATATATATATATGTATGTATATATATTCTAAATAAGGTCCCCTCATTTATACTTCTACACGATTTATGTTCATAACTTATCTTCACTCAAATAACTTGTCATGTGGTAAAATCTCTTATCATTTCCCTCAAAAAAAAAAAAAAAAAAAAAAAAAAAAAAAAAAAAAACCTCTCATCAATTAGGCCAAAACCTAATTGCATTTCACATTTCTTATAGTGTGGCATTTGCGAGCCACAATATAATAACATTTTAGGTATGTGTTCCACAAATTAAGCAGGTATTCTAACCTAAAACCTTAATTGTATGTTGGTGGCCAATAGAATGGCTACTCTTTGATTGATTGGTGGTGCTTATTATTCGGAATTGGCATGTTGGTGAAATCAGTAACATGCCTATATAATACCAACCAATGACCAAATAACCTTAAAAAAATTCAGCTAAAAAATATATATATATATATATATATATAAAACCTATAACCAAAGAATTATTTATATGCTATTATTTCTCCTTTATTTGTGGGGGGTGGGCGTGGGGGAAGAATCAAATACATGATTAGCATATAAATATACTAATAAATCCTTTTTATTCTTTTTTTTTTAAAAAAAAAAGAAAGAAAAAAGAAAAACTCTAAATTAATAAGCAAAGTATTGTTACTCTTGAAAACGCGTGATCTGAAACTCTTGTGAAAACAAAAAAACGGCACATGATGTGTACGAACTCGCATGCCACAAATGTACACCGAGAATCAAGTGTTTGATATATTAATAAAAATAATAATAAAATAAAAATGAGATGTTGGATAATATGGAAAAAATCAATGTTGATGACAAAGCTCTTTGAATTGACGTTCATTGTTTTCCTTTCCAAAAAAAAGAAAGTAAAAATGTTCTTATCTAGTTTGAGCTTGGCCGAACATCATTGGGCGTGAAACGGTGGGCTGGTTTGGCTTTAAGAGCCACTCCAACTCGTTGTTAATTATTTCATGTTTTAATTAAAATAATTAATGATTTAATTAAAATTTAATTTTTTTTACTTCAACTATTAATTAAATGATTAGCTATTTTAAAAAAAAATTTACATTAGATAAATATAATTAGTAAAAAGTGATTAACTATTTAAATTTTTATATTATTTTATTATTTCAAATCATAATAAATATAAAACTTTTTTAAAATTTAAATAAATTATTTATATTTTTAAATTCAATAAATATTAAAATAATTCATACTTAACTAAAATAGTAAGTATGGTTAGAATGACTCATCAAAAAATTATTAGTAAAAATAATTTTTTAGTCATTTTAATTAAAATTTAGTTAAATTTTAGAGACATACTCTAATAAATATTTGGGTACACCAACGTCACGTGCGGCGTCATAGCCAGTCAGCAATTTCTTTACTATAAAATAATATTAGAATTTTATTTTTTAAACTGTAACTATTTACCACCTTATTTTAATTAAAATTATCCCACACGGGTAACATTAGCTAACAAATAATATCATGAATCACAATTCTTAGTAAAAAAATAAAATAATAAAATAAACCATTTATTACCGTTGGCAATACTTTTTTTTTTTTTTAAATTCCCGTTGGCAATATTATTACTACTAACTTTTAACAAATAACATCATGAATATTTTTTTAATATTATTTGGTGGGTTCCATGCAAGCGCAATCGCCATAAGCCTTTACTTTGTTTGCGGGTGATCATGTCATCTAGTTTGTTTAATTGATCGCCTTTTTAAAGCAAGAGGTTATTAAGTTGGGAAATTTTAGCTCCACATAAAAGCATAATGTGGAGAGATTTGTTTGTTTTTCTTTCGCTTTATTTTTATAAAAAGAAGGTTTGAACCTTCAAGCAAAAAAAATAAAAAAATAAAAAAATAAAAAATTTGAACCAATGACGTTTGTCACCATGCCGAGCTGCCTAACATAATGGTTTCCTACCAAATTTTATCAATTAATAATGTGACAATAATAAACAGCTACTTAGAATTAATAATCTAACTGATAATGTAAGGCATTCATAAGGTTATCCACTTAGAAACAATAATTAATTAAGACTGTTATAAATTTGCCTTAGAAAATGCCATTAAGTTAGAACTTTACAACTTCTAGCCAGCCATTAATTTCGAACCTTCTAGTAATAAAGTCGTTTCTTCACATGCAATAATGACTCGTATTGAAAAAAAAATTTAAAAAAAAATCAATCAATAATTAACTATTCAAATTAAAAACGGTCCAACGCGTATTTGTTAGAAGAAAATGTATGTTTCTACTCTTTTTCCCCCTGTAAAGATTCTAATTTTAAGCCGAATTATAAAAAATGTTTAGCCTAATTCTCTATATTTTATTGGACTAACCATGTCTTATATATATAAACAAAAACTATTACATATAATATATATATATATATACACAATATAATCTTGATAAAAAAAATAAAATTAGCCTCCTATCAATCTTGGTTCCGTCACTATAGGTGATTTGTAATTGGTGTATTTGTGGACTTATGCAAACAAAACATGTCACTGAAGATTAGTAATTAAATCAGTAATTTGTACTTTTCATTTATAAAACACTAATTTTTAAATTTTGTTTTACAATATAAGATTCCAGAAGCAATTATATATAAATATATATATATATATTCCACAAAATTCACTATATTTCAACATTGTAACAAGCAATTCTACCCTAGAAAACGTTACCTAATTAACTTGCTTAAATCGTAGCTGAACAGAAAAGATCAAAAGTCAATATCATAATGTAAATTATGGAAAACACAAGGTTAAAAGTCAAATACGTACACACAATACACATATATATGAATACTCTCATGGCGGTCACTATTAAATATATATATATATATATATTCCATAAGATTCACTATATTTCAACATTGTAACAAGTAATTCTATCCTAGAAAACATTACCTAATTAACTTGCTTAAATCGTAGCTGAACAGCAAAGATCAAAAGTCAATTGTGCAAAAGGCAATATCATAATGTAAATTATGGAAAACACAAGGTTAAAAATCAAATATATTCCACAAGATTCACTATATTTCAACATTGTAACAAGCAATTCTACCCTAGAAAACATTACCTAATTAGCTTGCTTAAATCGTAGCTGAACAGAAAATATCAACAGTCAATTGTGCAAAAGGCAATATCATAATGTGAATTGTGAAAAACACAAGATTAAAAGTCAAATATGTACACACAATACACATATATATGAATGCTCTCATGGCGGTCAATATTGAAATGTCAACCAGTCATAAATGGTCAGCAATTGGAACTCCAAGGTGCAATTCATTTAGACTTCTGGAGCAATTCTTTGTTCTATATATTGATTGTTTCAATGGAAAGCTGAAATTCTATATATCATGTATTGCCCTAGAATCACGTCTTGGATTGACATTTTTAAAAAACGAAGTCGTTCTCATACTAAAGGACGATTGCCATGTTCTGCATGTGCATAAGAACTTAAAGAAAACTGGGTTAGAAGATTTTGTTTTTTCTTGAATTAAAAAAAATAAAATAAAGAAACAGTCTAAAAAATAAATTAAAGAAAAATTATATGATAGATTAGATTCATTACAATTACTCATCACATATTATTTGAGAATGTCAACCGAATGACTTTTCCCTTGGTATAATTGCACCTGTTGCTGTGGTCAGACTATTTGCTGATTTGCATTATGAACATTTCTTCTTCTTTTTTTTTTTTTGGACAATAAAAAGAAAAAGGGAAAAATAACAAACAATGGGTTTAACTTCAGCTTCATGTCGAAGAGAGCAGACTTTGTTCTAGAATATATAATATATTGTATATATAGAAAAGAAAAAAAAAAAAAAAAAAAAAAGCTGAAAGAAAAGAAGATTCTCCGCCGCTTATAATTTCTACCGAAAATGGCTCATCTGATTGCTAATTATTGAAATAAAATTTATTTGAATAGAACATATTATATGATGCGCTCGGAAAAATAATTAAAAAGCAGATTACAAAATAATGTTTGTTCAAGAAAAAATAAAAAATTAAGGGCTTGAAAGTTGAGCCCAAGTCAAAAATGCACATGGGTTAAGCATGGGATCCTTACCTGACGTTCTCTGAAAATTATTTGATATTTTCTTATAATATATAGGGTGAAAGAGAGTAAATAAGTCAACACTTAAAATGAATTAAAATTAATAGACTAATAGTTTACATAAGTTAATAAATAAGTTAAATTACTGTTTTCGTCTATAATTTATCTGGTTATGACCATAACTTGATAAGTTATTATCCATAACTTGTCTGGCTATGAATTATAACTTGACAAGTTTATCCATAACTTATCTAATTATGAACCATAACTTGATAAGTTATGACCCGTTAATTTTTATAACTAAAAATTAACCTATATACTTTCTTAAACTTTTTATATTGACTTATTTTTTACTATTTTTCTAACGAAAAGGAAGAGAGAGAAGGGAAAAAAATAAATGAACGTAAATGAAGAAGTCCAGAACTTTCGTAAGAGGCAAAGCATCTCTTTTTAGTTAGTTCTCCGGAAGTAAAGGATAAAAGGCCCCAATTAATAAGGAATTTGTAGTATCATCTTGCGCTAAACTTTGTTTCCTTCTTGACTGATCTTGTCATCTTTTTATTTTGTTTGAGAAACATATACAAATATATATCTTCTAATTTGAGTTTATTCAGAAAAAAAAAAAATCATATTTTAAACTTCATCAAGTAAATATCAGGAATTTTTAGGTATGTCTCAAAATAATACTCTCAACCAATCGATACTCAATTTTAACTTAAAAAATATAATTCCAAATAAAAATAATAAAATAATAATAATATTTGGATGTATCACGTAAGAAAGATAATGCGTTTTACGCTTTATGATAATTCTCCATGCGGTCTCTCAAATTTTACCAGTTGAACATGACAGTGCACACAGTGTTCTTCTGTTGTGATAAGTAATAGTGATTTGGGTGATCAAATCAGATATTCTCTCTTTAAACTAGATCGTACGCATTTGATTGAAAAATATATGATAAACATCCTAAAATATATTGGTAATGAAAAATAGATGAGTAGTTGGGCCAGAAGGTTGTTGGCATTTATAAGAGGGGGGATAATATAAGTATATAACCTTCTTTGTGTCAACATATTCCGAGAAATTTGGGAAGCAAGTGGGAGTAAAGTCAATAAATACACAAAGGGTTGGTCTTGACAAAGAGTAATTATAGCAAATCTCTGTGGAAAGCGCCAGAGACCTAAATATAAAGAATTTTTTTCTTTTCTTTCCTTTTCTTCTCTCTTTTTTTTTAAAAAAAATTATTTTATTTTTTTTATTTTAAAGGACTGTTATGCATTGTAAATAGTATTATGCATAATAGCTGTTAGACGACATAAACCTAAATAATTATGATATAAAGTAAGTATAACATTTAAAATAATATTACATATTGGAGATGATCTTAGATTGTTACGGTATATATTCCTTAATAAATTGCATTGCAGGCATATTTAGAAAGAACAATGAAATCTACAAGATCAACACATGAGATGAATATTTTGATAAATTGTAGAGAAAATTGTTGAATTTATTTTTAGAGTGTAATGAGTCAAGATTTTTATCTATTACTTTTAATTAATACATTTTTTACTAATATAGTTATTTGACTAAAAATATATATTTATCGAGAGCAAGAGGTATTTGTCTCTTTTTCTCTAAATTGTATCATATATTCATCCCCAACTGAGAGTGAGTCCCACAAAAGATACTTTGAGATTTGGGCCGCATGTCTCTTTTTTTCTATCTTCTTTTGTATCAACTAATAATATTGTCTCACATCAATTAAAATATTTTAACTGATACCACCTTTTAATTAACCTGCATAATATTTTGACATGACATTTTAATTACCGTGGAATTACATAATTGAAGTTATAATAAAAGGGGATAAGAGTCGAACCTTTAAGATGATATATAGGCCATGTTTGGAATTAATCTTGTTTTTATTTTTCATGTTTTTCGAGAAAGAAAAAATAAAAACGTTTTTAAAACGGCGTTTGGCGCAACAAAGACAAAAAAACATAAATGAAAATGATTTTTTGGTTTAGTGTAAAATGAGAGAGAAATAGAAAATAACTTAGTCATTTTTTATTTTTTATTTTTATTTACTCCTCTCTCGAGCAGAGAAAAAGAGAGAGAAACATTAACAAGTTTTTTTTATACTGAAAATAACATATTGATAAAACTACAAAACGTATTTTCAAAAGTAATTTCTGTCTGAAATTGAAAACGTTTTTATTTTTATTTTTATACAAAAAATAAAATTATTTTAAAATAAATTCTAAACGCGGTCATAATTTTCATGTATAAACACTTTGTTTTTGTACAATGCGGGTTCAACTCCTCCAACCCCGAACTCCACCATATTCTACGATAATGGCGGACATACGCTTGCTAAGTGTATGAGATCATAGCGAATAAATAGCTACACAAGGGGCGAATTTTTATAACAGCGTTTCTGCAAGTTTTAGCCGGAAGATAATCTAATTGTTATTTGATTCCAATGACTTTTAGCTCCAAGAGCGGTTATTGTAATTAGTGACCCATATTTTCTAAATAATATGGGTGCGTTGGACCTAATAATAATGAAGTAACAATATCTTTCACTTTTGTTGATAGATATATATTAACGAGTCTTTATTATTACAATTTTATTAGTCACTATTTATTAAATATAAAAATTTAATAATATGATGTGATAAGAATTTAATTTCATTAATTATCATAAATTTTTTAAAAATATATATATGTTTGTTTTGTTGCAACCTTCATATATATATATATATATATATATATATATATATCGGAAATAAGATAATTGTACTATGCATGCCATATTTATGGAACATAGGTGTTGGAGGGAAAGAAATAAAGCCGTGCCTTTGTTGGAAAATTAGGGACAATTTGACAATGGCATTGATCATATCATATGACATGTCATGTGATCAAAATATGTCTCTTAACAATAATTTTTTATATTATCATGTCATGTGATAATCAAAGGGGAACACATGGAGTACTTTTGTATATCTTGATTTTAATTTTCCATTGACCAATATGTCCCCACTGATCAATAGTAATTTAGCTCAGAGGTATATTTCTATCAGTGAGATTCATTATCTCTTTATTCTTTACTTTTATTTTATTTTAAGGGAAAATCTTTTCCAAATGAAAGTGTTACAAATATTAATATTCACATGAATGACCCAACATATAAGGAGGTGCGATGACCGATTAATAATTTTAAATGAAAATGTTCAAGAGACATAAACATATATCAAATCCCGAACAATAGAAACCCGCTAAACGCACTAAATATTAAGCATTAAAATGGTCTTTTCAAATGATTTCTTTCACACTTCAAGATTGTTCGTGTGTTTAGTTTGCTAGATTTTTTAGGTGCGGTATTATATGGGTGACCTTTGTGTTATAGATGTCTTGATTTTTTTTTTCTTTGTTTTGGTTTTAATTTGTAGATTCCTTACTTCTCTCGTTGGTATCTAAAATGTTAGGAGTAGTGATGACATAAACAGAATGTGAACTCAGACGAGTCAAAAAAAGAAGAAACCCTATCCAGAAAGTAACTACCATCAGAAATTTATACAAACAGCATTTAAAGTGGCGTCTCTAGATCAACCTTTATTAAATTTCCAAATACATTTTGTCCTTTCCCATTGAAATGGTCGAAGAAGGCACGCCTCGGCCTCGGCCTGCGTGTTGGAAAGGCAACTTTTAATAGAAAAATAGGTTATAGCATGCGGGAAACTTGGTTACATTTATTCTTAAAATTACCTCTAGGGTTTACACCTTGAAGGATTTTTTTTTTTTTTTTTTTTTTTCCTTTTCTTCTGGTGAAGAACTTGAAGGAGTTGATGGCTTCTTTTTAGGATTAAGGGCCCGTAGTTTTTACTTTTATTTTTAGCCAATAAAAGAAGAGAAGTATGACTTTTTAATAAGTGTTTAGAACTAAAAATTTAATGAGTCAAAATGATTTTTAAATTTTCTCATAAGCAATAAAAGTATTAAAATTAAGTTTATAATGCCTTGATTAAACTCCGGTATAAGTTTCAAAGTGTATTTAAAAATGTTTTTTTTTTTTAGAAGTCACAATTTCTGGTTTTGATTGGAAACTCTTCTGAAAAACTAAAGTACTTCTGACAGATCATCCAAACACTTTCTTAAACAACTTTTAGATTGGGAAGTCAAAAACAACTTTTAGAAAGCTCTCCAAAACAGGCCCAGATAATTTTTCTATTAGATGCTGGCATATTTCCCACACATTCAGACTGGTTTTAGATTTTTTGGTTTCTCTGTCTCAGCATAATTTGTGCAATATATTCAGATTAATTAGATGTCAATCTAATTGGGGTACTTAAGCAACAATGTCAATTTTGTTTGCTTGACTAATATGATGGCAAGGATCTTCCTTCTCATTTAAAAGAGAAAAAAATGTTATGCAACTTTGTAACAAAGTTCAAAATCTAATTCTTGTATCGCTAATCATCTAGAATGAGTTACAATTTTTCCTCTCTTTTTTTTTTCTTACCATATTTCGCGCTTCAAGCTTTCCAACAGGCCACATGTCGATTCATAAGAAGTATACATTTTTGTTTTCAACCAATAATATTTAGTATTTATTAAACATTTTTCTCTAGACTATAATGCATGCATGGTACAACATGAAAGATAATTCATATAGTAACTAATAATCTAAGACCTATCTAGTTTTTCAATTCTCTTAGATCTTCCCAACATTGCACGCAAAGTATCTGATCATCAGCTTGTTGAACTTTTTTTTTTTAATTATAATAGTAATTACAACAACTTAATATTAATATAAAAAAATTAAATTTTTCGTGATAAACAATTGGTCGGCACCGTGTCGGTTAGGTTTGAATATTGTATTCGTATTTATTTATATGTTCCACAGAGTCCTTTAATGATCTTTGAAAATCGTTGCAAGGAATATTCAAAATAATATCTAGAGTAAACGTCAATTGATGCTAAGAAGTTTTTTGGCACAGAATGTGACAGGTCTCCAATTTTAAATTATGTTTTTGTTTCATAATTTTGACCGTTAATTTAATTACATTTATTTAATCAAATATTAGATTATTAACGCTATTATTTCATGAACTATGTTCTCTCAGCAGATTACTCTCTAAACATTTGCTGATGTTTTTTTTTTTTTTTTTTTAAAAAAAAAGAAAATTAACAGAGAGAATCACATTCCTATATATTGAAAAACAACTGAAAGTGTTACAAAAATAGTTATATTAAATGCAAAATGTTCTAATTTGTAAGCGAGAATATTTTACATCTGCTATAACTATTTGTATCAAGCTTTCAGTTACTATACGATTAGGAGGTGTTATCGCTGTTAAATTTTACAATATTAAGGTCTTGTTCATTTCGCTAATTCGAGTTTTCAGTTTTAAATTTTTACAGTAAAAAACTCTTATAAAATATCACATTTAACTTTTTTTATTACAGTAAAAAACTCTTAGAAAATGTCACATCATAACTCAAATTAAAAACTTAAATCCGCGACGGGAACAAGGCCTAAATCTTTTATCAATAAAGTTATAAAGATAAAAAATATAGAGAGACTATGGTATCGTTCACTTCACGAATTTGAGGTTATTATATATATTAATTAACTTCAAATCCAAGTATATATTTATAGATTCTAGAATACATTTTTTAGTTCTATAAGCATATTACATCATGGAAGAAGATTCAAGTGTGAATGATGTCTTGTCTGCATATATATCACTCACAAAGATTCAATATTACTGCCATTTTGCATGTGGGTTTCCTCATTCCTGCAAACAGTCGCGGATTTAAGTACAACTCAGTGGGAGTGTAGCCCCTACTCAAATTTTTTTTAAAAAAATATTACTTTTAAAAATTTTAAAATTTTACACTTAAACTCCTATTGAAATAATATATATCCCCACTAAAATAAATATATTTTTTTATATGCTCACACTAAGATAATTTGTTAAAAATTTAATGTACGTCTCTATTGAAATAAAAGGTTGGCTCCGCCACTGCCTGCAAAAAATGCCAAGGAATTTTTCAAATTTTCTTTGCAGCACACTATATAGTATATGGGGATTAATTAAATTAATGGATAAATTACAAAATCCAGAAAATTCCATAGCTTAACCTTTTCCCTAATTTTAGGAAGCTACGTTCTACATATACATTACCTAATTTTCTACAAATGCTCACAATTAATAGGTTCGTCAATTAGGTATTGTTCTTTTTTTTTTTTTGTTGAGGAGTAGACATATTAATGTTCTTCCTTCAATCAACAAAAATTAGAAAAGTATTAGTCACATAAATAAATCAGTTAGGTAAATAATAGCAGGCACAACCTGATTGCTGGTTGATAAAGTATGTTCGGAGCCAAAATATTCAATAACTGGATATGGTCCCAATTTCATTGGAAGACTATGAAAAAGAAGATAACTAGCTTTTTTGTTGTGCAATCCAATCAATAAAATAAAAAAATAAAAAAAAAAAAAAAAAAGCAGAGAAGAAAAAACCAATTGCTTGGAAAGGGACAAGCAAATTCAAAACTAAAGAGAGTATGACCTCCCTGCAATCATCTAACGTTTTTTATTGTCTTTTGAAAAGCTCAAAAGGTCTTTTACGCCATTGAGAGTAAACACACATATACTCATATATATATATATATATATATATATATATATATATATATGCTGCAATGAATAGTGTCCACAAAGAATTTGCGACCTTAGGTGGGCAGATATGCTCTCTACTTTCCATGTGTTTCCACCTCACATGATCCACTAGTTCAAACGGCCAACGAATATTGATGTAAACGAATTTTCCTAGTTTTCTAGAAATATAATATATTTATGTATCTGTGGATTTGTTCCCTTTATTAACTCATTCAGTGGACTTTCCAGAAGAAAATAAAAATTAAATCAAATCAAATTATAAAATAATAAGAAAAAGAAAAACCTCATTCTGAAATAAAATAAAACCTTAGAAATTAACCGTACATGTTTTAAAAATTAAGGATTAAAGTTAATCGATTGTATGCCTTGCTCAATGCTTCTCCATCAACTGCAGCGAAAATAAGGGAACGAAGAAAGAGACCATATTGAGATTGAAAGGTAAATCTCATCCGCTATTTGTGAAATTAATTGAAATCATAATGACCAAATTTGTTATAATCACTAGCAAAAACTGCACGTGCAAGGCACATGAACTTATGTCTATTCAATTTTTTTTAGTTAAAGTGGAATTAAATATTATGAATTAATTAAATAATAAATGTGTGATAGAAAGAGTTAAAAATAAATCATACATAACTTTGTTTCTCACATCACATGGCTTATAGAGTTTTAAAAATCAATTTTTATAAGTTAGAGGGATACGAGGCGAGTTTCCCGTCATGAATGTGGGATACTTGCGGTGCCTATTTACCTAATTAGTTAATTTCATCGTAAGATAAATAATTAATCAGTTAAACAATACAATTATACAAAATATGAAGTTAAAATTAATAAAAAGAGAGTAGTTTTGAATTTTCATATATATCTATGTATTATTATATATATTATACTTAAACTTATATATTACAACATATTTTAGTAGTTTAATAATATGATATAATTAAATGAGGCATGTAAATAAAAAATATGATCAAGAACTTCAAAAATTCGTCTCTGTTCCGCGATTTGTGATAGGTTAAAATTTTATTGTCATGTGTAACCCATATCCATTTAAACCATATTTTTTTCCCTCCGTTTAAAGCGGGTCTCTGTTGCTAAATGAGCTAACGGATAAAATTACTGTTCTTGAGCTATATACGTTGGCCACGTGTGGATACAAAGATGATGAAAAGTGACTAATGTAGTTGAGTAAAAAAATGACAAAAAGAGAGAAAATTCCTGTTTTGAGATTTAGTAATATATATAGATAAAAGTCCTGTTCATTTTGCTGATTTGAGTTTTGCTACAGTAAAAAGTTCTCATAAATAATCACATCTAACTTTTTTACTACAGTAAAAAACTCTCATATAAAATCACATCTCAACTCGAATTAAAAACTCGAATCAGCAAGAACAGGCCTAAAGTAAGTTTTGAGATTTAGTGATATATAAAGATAAAGATAAAGATAAAGATATAGATAAAAGATATAAAGATAAAGACAGATTTTAGGAAGCGTTGTTTTTCTACGGTTCTAGAAAGAGATACCGCTAGAGTGAGCTATGTACCTTGCAATGTGGTTGAAATTACTTTACACTGTGAATGTAATTCAACAACGCAAATGAGGAATATTCGAGAACGCAGAGAATGCCAATGAACAACTTATTTAGTACCAACTTTTATCTTTATTCAAGCTTAATTTGTCCACATAATGATGTAACAATTATATTGAATTTTTTGTGAATATAAGGACGTATCAAAGACTGAGTGCATTTTGTTTTTTATTTTAATCCCACTTTGATGTGTCAACTTTTAATCAGTCAACTTTTAACTATTTTTTCAAAAAAAAAAAAAAAAAATGCAGGGATGCATATCAACTTAAGAGGTCAATGTTGTAAATTTTAGAATCGTCTGGATAACTAATTCTTTAAAAGTGAACAAGGAAAGGTTAAAATGAGATAAATGCATACCGTTATCCTTAAATGAATGGAATAAACAGACCTCGCTCCTTCTTTTGTAATAAACTGGGTAGTGTCAAACATCAAGGAGATCTAATTGAAGAAATGTTAATGCATCGTAAGTTAAAAAACAGAGCATACAAACATAAGGTGAATTTTGTTCTCCAGAGCAAAAATAAATAAATACATAAGGTTTAACCATGTTTATTCATATGCTAAAAGACAAATTTCCGCTTTCCTTCATATATTTGCAAACTGTCGTGCTAATAAACAGGTATTTAAGAATATGATTAAACATGCAGTTATCAACTGGCAAGATTAAACGCTATGTATGAGAGAAAAGATTTCTCCTTTACCTAATTACTTCCATCAAAGCACATACAGAGAACCCAAACACCATCCTAATGTAACTTTACTCCACCCCAAGTATCAACTGGCATTTACATTAACAAAACTAAAACTTTTTGTTCTGTTGGTCTTGCCTCACTCAAAACATGGACATTTAGCATTCCTTTTTGCAAATATATACAAAAAGTCTTCAGGCCTTACCAGAAATACAATCATACAACAAATGATGCTTGTTGAATTGTCCATGAAATCAAATGTCTATCATGTCAATACAGTTATTCAGTCATCTGACAGGATTCATCAGAACTCTCATCAGATGTCACCTCAGAGTCTTCTTCCTTCGTGATTTCGTCCTCTTCCATACTGCGGCCTCTGTTGGCAGTCATCTTTGCCACTGCCGCAGTCTTACTTGCCCTCTCAGAGAACCGGGCTACCGTGCAAGCACTAGCAGGAACGACTGAGGTAGGTGAAGTTTCTTCATCAGAAGATGTCTCTTGATGCCTTACTCGTCTCCTGGTGCGTGTTGGTCTTGTTGAGGGAGGAGCTGGTGTTTGAAGCGTTTCAACGGAACCAGTGAGATCTACGTTGAAGTCTAGCTCTAACCTCCCTGGAAAAGGAATAGGAAAGGGAAAAGTTAAAACTGGTAACTATGAAGAAAATACAACTGCCCAAGCAAAAAGTAAAACAAAAGAAATTATGACACAAAATTATGCTCATAATTACAATGATATTTGATATGATAGTACTAATAGCAATAGTAACGAGATTAGTGCCATTACTAATTCATTACTATGATTATAGATTTTAGTTACAGTTATTATCATTAATATCCTTACGTGTCGTTGAAACAGATTCAATTTTAGTTGCAAAAAACAGATTGCATTCACATGGAATCCATGAGGCACGGGACACGTTAAATATTACAATAATCCGACTCTTGTACTAATAACAGGGATCCTATTATGATTATATTTTCCTCATGTATTGATGCACTACTTTTATGTTACTCGGCCACTTATATAGACAAATGCAGTGTCCATTCAGAATATGCATACATACAAATGTTTAATGCAGTGGCGCGCAAGAACTGATCGAGAAGAGAAAAATAAAAGGTTAAAAACTTTCTTTATCCCAGCTTCGTATGCAGGTCATTTTAGATAATGTGGATCCCAAATTGCTCCAAGCACTGCGGAATGGCATGTGTAGCAACCAAAAGAGGGTCCATCATACAAGGTTTGACCAAAATGGGAGTCGTACTCACTATTAATCTCCCAGAATCTCAGAATGTATAGATTATAACAAACTTTCGAAAATTTTCTCAACTATTATTGCTCTGTAGAACCCATAAAAGACAAAGAAGCGTACATTCAATGCATTTACTCAAATCAGCTAAATACGCTTACCGAATATAAGATTAGCTTGATCTTGTACTAGTTCCTGTTCTGGATGACTATCTATTGCCTTAAGATGATCAGCCATCCGCTTTAAGTCCTTTATGAGATCCTTTTCGGCGGAAATGGATCCAGCAACAGATATTAAAAGCCTCTTCATTAACTTAATTGCCCCTTGTTCTGATAAGCGGAAATGGAGCAAAACAAGTACTCTACACATTGCAGAGATGTACGCCCTTTCTGCAGAAGTCTTCTTCTCAGGGAAGCTTGCCACCTAAGTAATCACAACAGCAAAACCATAAGAATAAAGCAGCATATTTCAATCCAAAGGACACCATCGAACCTAAGGAGGTCAAAGATAGTTCGCATATACCAAACAGTGTACCAACTAGTCTATGGTGAGAAATGAGTCGTTTGAGAGTAATTGGCATCTTACAATTTCAGCAATGAGCTAAAAGGACTTACCATAACATTCAGACTTCAAAACATGTACCGTAGGTAATTTCACATTTTTGTTATAAAAATTTGATAAGAAGAAAAAGGGATACTGAGAAAATGATGATCAAAGAAAAAAGAAAATATGAGACTTTCTTGCTATAGTGATGGTGAAGAGATTTGTCTTAATCAAAGCATACGACTTTGTAAGTGCATCAGTCCTTGAAAACATGTCTCAGAAGTTGATGAAATGTCATTAACTGGCCAAGCTTACTATACCATTGTGATTTTTCAGATGAAATGTCATATTAACTGGCCAAGCTTACTATACCATTGTGATTTTTCAGGTGAAATGTATACCATTATCTTGGTTAAGGTGGATGAGCGATGTGCAGAAGCTATATGTCGCACTGAAACAACCATTGACAGTTTGGAGTTTTGACCCTTCTGATTGAGTTGTGAAAGAAGTGTGATGATTTTAATCACGAGTTAAAAGAACGTTATTCTACAACGTACTCTTTGACAGCCTCCACCACGGATTGTAACAAAAGCAACAGCATACAACTTAACCAGGCCTATATCCTACAAATGGGATTTTGTAATGGTAATACTACATAAAAACTGGTCCAACTTCTATCAGTAACCTGTTTCTTGCATCAAAGTTGAAGCTTTAATAAATGAGTTTATTCCACAAACAAAAAGTTTGACATCCGTTTGAGGAACAGAGAATTCAAAGATAAAAGTTTTCACCACATATTTAAGTGAGAGGACTTGGATTGCCGAATTACTGACTAAAAGTCTTTCAATCACGTCTTACTTACCCGTATAACATGGTTAAACAAAATATCAACCATTTATTTGACTTCAACAGGAGCAAACAGTTACCTCGGTGGCTATGCGGATTGCGAGCCCCTCCTCACCACACTCAAGGGGAGGTTCCACTGTATTATTTTCAGTTTCTGGCAGGTCCTCGCTACCACTTACATCCTCTGTTTCATTTTCCTTTCTATACAGAGGAGCCTGCATCATATTCAACATAAATCGTGATGCTTGTACTGCACGCTTGCGCATGTTAGACACAACATATGCAGAACCTCCAGCATTTCCATCAATGCCTGGCCACATAGAACGCATGACTGGAACGAAAGCCTTGGAAATATACTTCTGCATTTAAAATTTTAACGCTATTAACGTTAGATTTCATATCATTATGATAAAAATTAAGTAATCAGACATCAATTTCTTGGTGAGGAAAGCATTTTGTAATTTCGTGCTTTCTTGTTCTTTTGACTTTTGATGAAAAACTCTGACTCTCTTCTGGCCTTTTATTTCATCACATTTAATGGCAATTTAGTTTTTCAAGAAAAAGAAAACGCAAAAAAAAGAAAAAAAGATGAATACATAAACACGTGGAAATGTAGTACGTACCTTGTGCTTAGCAGAAAGGGAAGGGTAATGCTCAAAAAATACAGATAAGAACTGTTTCAGCCTGGTGAAGATAACAAATTTAAATTGTTATACTTGTGAAGTTTATGTCAAAAATGGGAGGAAATAAATTTTCATATGAAAAGAGAAGAGGAAGAAGCATAAGTTTAACTACCGATGCAAGTCTTTGGTTTTACTGCTGAAATACAGGTTAATGAGCTTCGTCAACAGCAGAGGATGTAAAGAAGCAGGTATGCTCGGATAGTTCTCACTTAGAAGAAGAATCTTAGCAAATCCCTCTCCAAGTACAGCTTGGACTGACTCATTTTCATCGCTTCCTAAAAGATTGTCCCAATCATCTTTATCAAGTGCAGCATATAAGAGATCAAGCAATTTAGTACTCGGATTCTCTTCCTCATCAGAAAGTGTTATAGGACTAGAAGTAACCTCACTGTCTTGAACTTCCTGTCCCAAAGATCCATCAACTTCCTGTGGATTATGCCACATCCCAAGATCAATCAATGCCTTACATGCCATTACGCTAATTGGAGTGGGGCCCCTAATAAAAGAAAGCCTTAACTGCTTTACTACTTCCTTGCTTGGCTTCTTCTCTAACAACCCAAAAAGTCCAAGACACCTGACGGCAATCCTCTGCACATCTAAGTGAGCATGTTTTGCCTGCAATTCGGAGTCCATATAAAATGTTTACTCTGAAATATGACAATCGTTTTTTTTTTTTTTCCTTTTGCCTACAATGCGGAACTGAAATATTATTAAGCTGTCTCATTAAGGTATTTCTATAGCAGAGCAGAGAAGATAATCATATTTCCAATTCACTCACTACATAGATCAAAAAAAAAAAAAAAAAAAAAAAAATAGACTTTAATGAACGATCTTAAATGATCTAGCCTCTTCCTGAAGTTGGAGGAAGAAAGATCATTAACTTCAACGCATAAGGTGGACACCTACTCAACTCCATTGAACAGAGTTCTTGACAACTCTTTGAAGAAAAGCAGATAGATGCAACAAAAAATTATTGAAAAACAAAACAAAAACAAGAAGAAAAAGTAACATGATTTTATAGGTTTATAGGTTAATTACCGCTGGAAGCAATAAAGATTGCAGGAGTTCAGTAGGTTCAATAGCTTTCCCTTGTATCGAACTCAATGATCTTGCATTCTCCAAGAGAAGGCCAATCACAGCAAGACAGTGCATCCACTGCATAAAATTTGCTGTTCTCTCCCTGCAAGGCTGAGCTAGCTCTTCTATAACCCTAAGGATAACTTCTTCAAATTCACCACTAGCTGCATACACCTTTCTTGCCAATCCAGACACTGCCTCAGCCCAATCTCCATCTCCACCAAGGTTTATTCCGTCTCCAAGAACAACCATGTTCCCATCATCATCAACTTCATGGTCAAAAGGCTTGTGCAGTAGTTCCACCAGGAATTCACTAGTTACCTTCCTGTTTGTAGTATCAGAAAAATCAAGCATTGCACCAAGCAATACAAGCTGCCGAGACGGAAAATTTAATCCTGAAAGCAAGCATCAGGGAAAAATTAAGGATATACAAATTGGTAATAAAATCAATACTCATTTCAACGAAAAAGAAATGCACAGTCCACCAGCATTCATATGAGCTTTGACCAATTGTACATAGTCTGCGACTGTTGCGGGTAGAATTCTCTCAAGGAGGTCATTGTTCTTTGAGGCTTCTTCTGCATACACTGCAGCTTCAGTGCCCATAGTAGCAGCAGCATCAGAGCCTTTTGCCTGTTCAAGCAAAATATACCCTTAAATGATAATCGAAGATAATCCTGTTTATATCACTAGCATATCTCTAATGTTGACGCTAAAGAGAGCAACTATACAGTTTAGTGAAAGAAAATCTCATATAAGACTACGTGAAATGCGCACGCATGAGGATTAATTTTTTCCTCTGTAGATGTGATATAAAAATAAGCACTATCAAGCCAAATAACTTGAGCATTGATCCAAACCTACGCATACATAAAGTCATTATAAGCTGAAATTGATCAAACTACTTGTGCCTTCTTTTTTTTCTGTTGTTGTTCTCCTTTCGTGAGATGACAAACAAAGCAAGTTAGATTAGAATGGAGGATGACTTGATAGTGGTACAATGCCTACTTGGCTCATATTACCTTTTTTTTTTTTAAGCAACACGGGATTGAACCCACAACCCCTACTTTACCCCACCCCACCCAAACCCCCCAGTGCCTTTAGACCAAGAGGTCTTAGGTACTTGGCTCATATTACTTAAAGGTCAATTTTTACTATCCCGACAAATCCTAAGTTGTAGATCAATTGAAACACCAGAGCTATACCAAGCACATGACCAGAATAATAACAAAAAACGTGGGAAAAAGGAGGCAAACTCACTTGTGCTTCTTTCTGCAAGTGCCAACATACCATCCTCCAATAAAGAGCATCCTCTGCTTCCATTAGTTGAATGTTTGGGGCGGAATTCGCTGTGTCTACTAACATCAAAGGGGAAAGTCACAAAAAGTGCAGAGTGCAAATAATGCTTACTAATGGTCATAATAAAGAATAAAAATAAAATAAAATAAAAGTTGCCTCTTCAGCTTGTATAAATCATGAATTTGCCGCAGCTTCACCAGGTCAATCAGAAATACTTTGACTCGGATTACTAGTTATATAATTATGCAAAGTAATCAGAAATCAAGATCTTCAATTCAAGGAACCGCAAACGTAAGTGAACACACCATGCTGAAACCTCATTGAGTTGCCTCTTAAAAAAAAATAAAAAAAAAGTTTTCCAGTCCCAGAAGGTAGAAACAGGCAGTAATTACCCAAAAGGGCCGAAAGCAGTTACCGGTTACCCAGAATGATATCTTTGCTTCCAATTTCCATCATGGAGTTACGTCAACCATTTTGACAGGGCCTTCAACGATATCTTTCCAACATAACGAGACAAAGATACTGACTTTAATTCTTACCGTCTCACAAGTCAAAAGTGTTGGTTCTTAGACCGGCTAGCATTTTAAAAGGACTTCTGCTAATTTAAAAAATAACAGAATAAAAAATAATAAAAAATAAAATCTTCCAATTTAAGCAGGAGAAAAATATCCAAGCCTGGACTAACCTTCAGTAGTCTCACACTCAGATGAAATGTATCGACGGATGCTTTGGCCATCACGTATTTGAATTAAGCCAGCTTCTAACAAAGCCCTCATCACAGACTCTCCAACCAATTCATAAGTTTCAACATCAAGATATTTGAGAAATTCTATTGGGTCACCGTTGCAGCACTTATTAAGCCACTGATCTTTCATCAGTTTAAGACACTCCTTTGAAATAACTGCAGAACGATCCGCTAGCCCTCTCTGAAGAATTACTGTTCTGAGCTTGATGCTAAAAAAACAAAGGGTTCCGGTAAGCTATATAATCTTATATCAGGATAGCTAGTAACTGCGATTATTGCCTGCAACCTCAACTCCTGTATCAGTGTACTACCCACATAATGTCCATTCCATTATCAATGAAATGAGGGAATCAACCACAGATTTAATGAGCTATCAAAGACGGAATCTGTTGCAAACGCCAATAGGTTGTAAAGAAGAAAATATTTTAATCAAATCATAACTTTACCTAAGGCTTTGAAGAGGAAATTTTTCAGCTAGAACATAGTATGCTGCTTTTCGCACTGATTCACTGACATCCATTGTACAATCAATGATTGCTTGTGAAGTTGCATTGGAAGGAGGCAAAGATAGCAGTATTGTCTTACGCACCTCCTATGAGAAGACCGGCGTCAGATATTAGCATATTGTAATTTCTAAATTCTAACATATTTGCAAATTGCTAATGTATCAGCAGAGCAGCATCATAAACTATATATCATAGGAAAAAGGTGTAAATTTGGACGAGGATTTCGCAAGAATAAAAGTATTTTGACCTCGAAAAGTACTAAAAACGTATGAAGCTTTGGAGACCATGGGATAATATGAAGAACCTCTCTATCTAATTTTTAACGAACCTCTCAAAAATCAGAACTAACTTTTAAGCAAATGTACTGTCTAAACAGAGCATTTATCTATTTGAACAGGGAGACTCACCGCATTTGGCTCTGAAGGAAGCACTTCTAGAAATAAATCAAGGACGTCACTGTCCTCACAATCAGTTGCAAAGCGAGAAAGAGCCCTAACTGCACATGTACGGATTACAGGGACCTTGTCCTCCACCAGAATCTTCAAGCATTCTATTACGTCATCCCAGAGTTCATTGGTTACTTCTGCATCATCTGGTAACCTCATGATGATCTAGAAAAGCAATAAGCCATCAGCCAAAGAAAGCAAAATTGGAGGCAATAAAAATTACAAATTACATTAGGATGAAATTCACAAGTTCGAAAATTTAGGAAAAAAAAAATCCCCAAATCCGATTTCGAGAGTATCTTCCTTCATCGCACGTGTTCCAGTAGCTTAAAATAAAACTTAGCAAATACAAAATTTAGTCTAGCATTCAAATGAGTTGGATGTCGGACTCAATTACCGAACTGTAGTCAGAAACGCTTTAAGTTGTTTTTACGGGCATAGTAGAATTTAAGTTGTTTCCGCCAAATTTTTCCTTAATTTTCTCAGCAACCAAGCAAATAAACAATTAACTGCGCCCAATCCCAGAATTTCTTGACTAAAGCCCTAAAAATCAAAACTTTCTTCAGTTTTCTCCCCCATTTCCCATTGGTTTTCTTCACAACCACACGAACACAAATTCTCACCTCGGAAAAGATATGGCAGGCGCGGAACCTGGCGGTCCTGTTGGCGGCAGCGGCGGCGGCGAGGAGGAACCGGAGGAAGTCCTCCAAGAAGGCGTCGCCGCAATCGGGGGCATGGTTGGGGCCTCTATAGGTGGCAAAGGCCGAGACGAATCGGACGACTCGCTCGGCGGAGGCCAACCGCCTCTGGAAGTCGAAGAGCGGGAGTAGGGCTTTGGCGAACGCGGAGAAGAATGAGGATGAGGAAGAAGAAGAAGAAGACGACGTCGTCTTGGAGCGGAGGGCAGAGAGCTCCTTGAGCTTGCGGTTATGGGTGGCGATGGAAGCGGAGGCTTGGTCAAGGATTTTGGCGATTCTCGAAGCCAATTGGGCCTCTTCGTCTGCGATCTCTTCCGCCATTTCTCTCTCTCTCTCTCTCTCTCTCTCTCTCTCTCTCTCTCTAGCTTTCTCTGCGTTTGGTGGAAGAATGGAGATTGAAAAGTGTGGATCTGATGATTGACGATTTCGCCTTTTGGGGTTTTCTTTGAATTTGAGCGGGAGTTGTCAAAATGGCAATTCTATGACGGTCAAAATTACAAACATATCCCCGCTACTTGTATTAATACCGCAAAAGATCTTTTTTCTCTTATATATATTATATTATATAGAGGTGTAAGAATTGAGTCTCAACCCGAAAATCCTGCCCGACTCGACTCATCCGACCCGACTAAATAGGCTTTTTTCCGGATTAAAATGGTTGGGGGGCAGGGCGAGCATTCTTAAACCCGCAATGCCCTGACCCGGCCGTTTTGAAGCCTGTAGCCCTAAATCTAATTCCTAAATCCCTCGTCCTCACCTCAGTCTCTCCTCTCCTCTACTGTCCTCGCCTCTCGCCTCCCTCCTCTCCTCTCACCTCACTTCACTCCAACACCTCCGGAAACTCCTCACCCGATTCCCAAACCTCACGAGCATCAACCTCACGCTCTGGCTCTGCCCCAGAATCACCAACCCCAACCTTGCCCAAATCTCCAATGCATGTGGTTCCAATTTGCGTTCCATAGATCTCTCGAAGTTGAGGTTTTTCTCTGCTGCGAGGGTGATGAGTTTGGCAATGAATTGCTGGAATTTGAAGGAGATTGATATGTCGAACACGACGGAGATTGGTGATTCAGTGACAGTGGCGGCGTTGGTGGAGGCAAAGAATTTGGATAAACTGTGGATGGGGAGGTGTAAAGGGATTATAAATCTCAGAGTTGGGTGTAGGAAGCTGAGGTTGGTTAGCTTAAGATGGTATTTGGGTGTTGGTGACTTTGGGGTTGGTTTAATTGCTGTGAAGTGTAGGGAAATTCAGACTTTGGATATCTCTTATTTGCCGGTAAATTGTCGTTAATTGTTGCTATTATTGTTGTTATTGTCTTTTTGCTTTGCTTGATTTGTGCTGTAATTTTTTTTTTTTTTTTGCTAGTTTGAAATCCTATGTTTTTAGCTCTATTTTTGGCTATCTTTGATGGTTTTTTAAAAAAATGGTGGTTATTTGGGGTATTTTTTTACATTGCAATTGTTTTATGTTTTTGTTCACTTTTGTTTAATGGTTATTTTTTATTTTTATTTTTGGTGGGAATTATCTACTTAGGGTGGGTGTTATTATGGTTTGTTATATCTTTTTTTTTCCTTGGTAAATATGGTTTTACATTGTGGTCATTTATTTTTGTTCTCTCTTTTCTGCTTTGTTTTGGCTATCTTTAACGGATACACACATATAATGTGTGTGTGTGTGTGTGTGTTTTTTTTTTTTTTAATGTATACTCAAGTATTTTTCTTCTCTTTATCTTTCTTCTAATATACCAATGTCGTGATGAGTCAAATATCATGCCAAAGATTTGTGAATTCGTTACGTTATAGTGGCTTTACAATGAGTTTTCTTGAAAAATGTGAGATTTATTTATTTTTTTCCTCCTTTTTATTGGTTTTTCCAGATCACAGACCAATGCTTACCATACATCTTAAAATTACAACATCTTGAAGATTTGGTTCTAGATGGTTGTTTTGGCCTAGAAGATAACAACCTTGAGGTCCTCAGATATGGCTGCAAGTCGTTAAAGGTATTGAGTGATAATTAGTTCGCTTTAGGATGTCCTTTTGTTGTTTCAAATTATAATATTTTTTTATTTCATTTTGTTGTGACATAGTGTTAGAAAGAAGTTAAATGTGATACATGCATATATCATTTGAAATGATATTTAGAGACTAACAAGTTGAGCCCACATGCATATTGCTCATCTAGGAGCTTTGGGTCTTAATTTCTAGAAGGGGGTGGTGAAAATAAGGTGGATTTAGTAGGTTGAAAGTTGCGATTATCATTTCCTAGAGAAGCATTTGTTTTGATTAGGCTATTTTGCTTCTCAAGATTTTATTTCATCTCCTTGTTGTTTATGCCTTTGAACTGTTAAAAGAGGTATGAAGTCATATATTAAAATTGGTTTTCACCAACCCGAATAACCCGACCCTACCCTAGGCCACCCGAAAGATTGCGGGTTTGTAGACTTAAGAGAGTATTGCGGCCCAAAATTTTCTCAACCCACACTGATCGGGTTGGCTTAATTTTTCGGCTCAACCGACCCTCTCTGACCGATTTACACCCCTATTATAAATAACACGTGTACCTTTGCAATTTAAAGATTTTTTTTTACACTATTGCTCCTAAACTTACAGCACATTTGCAATTTATTCTGAACTTTTAATTTTAATAATTTGCGCCATGAACTTACAAATTAAATTACTCCATTGCTATGGTGTATATTTTCTTTCCATAAATTAATGTGACTTTTACAGGGTCATTAATTAATTAGAGCATAAAAGGTCTTGTTTTATAATTTTTCCCGAATTTATATTTTAAACAGAGTTAATTTGAAACTTTATATTTTGACAGAACTTAATCAATAATGAAAGATCCTACTCACGATATATTTGGATTAAATTACATAAAAATTGTCATTCATGTCATTAAGTAACATTCTATGTGCAAGTCACATGTTAAATTTTTATGGCTTAAAATTTATATCGCTATTAATGGGGTAATTTACTATAAATTTATAAGTTTAGGGTGTAACTTATCAAAATTAAAAGTTTAAAAGACAAAATTATATATGTAAGTATAGGAGGTAACTGTGCAAAAAGAAAAAAAAAAACAATTTTAAAACTATCTTTACGCGATCAACTTCCATTGAAGAAATGGAAAATACTTTTAAATGATAAAACTAAAAATATGAAGCCAAATTTACTTTGAGCATGGTGTAACTAATTGCAAAACACTCAGGACTCGCTTAATATGTAATATGATTAATTTTATAAATGCCTATGATATATCTTAGTTTAACATGTCATTCGAAATGAACCATTCAAATAGTTCAAAACATAATACTAATAAGTAATAAAATAATAACGTGACATTATTTATAGTTAGATAAATACCATAAAAATGATTATGTATCTTTTAGAAAATGCAGGGAGTCATGCATCATCACAAGGTAATTTCAAATTTTACTGGAGTAACGTGCACCATATTCTATTTTTTAAAAGTTTTTAAGGTTATAAAGTGAAAACAATATGTCATCACGATTGTTTTTGTAAAATTTCAATTATATTAATGTTATGTTTATATAAATATATATTTGTTTATTTATTTATTTTTGTAGAAAAGTTCTCAAAGTAAACTCTAGATTTTATATAAATTACATAGTTGGCTAATCTTTGTGAAACCAAAATAGGCCATACAATGTTCTAAAATAATAAATGTTTTCCTGCTTTTTTTTTTTTTTGTTATTCTATTGTCGTGGATGGTTAATCTTTGGTCGTTTTTTAAATGACTTGAAAAATGACTTAATGATTTTAGTCGTTTTTTTATTTTTTGCTTTTATTTTCCCATCTCTCGAGCACAGAGAGAGAAAGAGAGACATTAATAATTTTTTTACACTGAAATAATATTTTGATAAAACTACCAAACGCATTTTTAAAAATGATTTTCTGTCTGAGATTGAAAACATTTTCATTTTTTTTTTCATACAAAAATAAAATTATTTTAGAACGAGCTTCAAACGCACCCATAACTTCCTTTATTTATCACTTTTATGTTGATGATTTTCATATCTGTTGAACAATCCGGAGAGTCTTATAGTTGAAAGATCATTTGCAATTCTCAAATTATCTCCATTCACCGGGATTTAAACGAGGCTAGCACCTTCATTTGTTTGAACTCTCATTTTAATTCAATAAAACTATTATATGTTCAAATTATTCTATTAATTAATTTGTACATATCTTTTTTTTTTCCGAAAAGAGCTAAAAGTTTGACGCAGACGATAAATATTGTGTTATATATATATATATATGTTTCACTTATTAGATCAATCAATGTAAGTTCTAAAAGGAACACGCTTGCAAGTAATTAAAGTCATTCAGGGAATTAATGTCTCTTATATTCCATAATTATATATCGTTATATGTAACTAATAACTAGGTCTTTTTCTCAATCAAAGCCATTTGATTTAGCTAAGGTTTGTGGATTTTGCAAAACTTTATATCAACATTTTTTTTTTTTTTTTTTTGGCTTGGGAGTGGGAATTGAAACTCTTTAGTCTTTACCATATAATGGAGTCGGGTGTGATATTATCGCTAGGCTATATTTGTAATTACTATATATCAACATTTTTAATTGCACTATACACATAAATGATACTCTCAAATACTTGTTTATCATGATTGTGAACTTTACATAATTAAATTTTATTATCTTCGAGTAATTTGTAATCTGCCTGTAATTATTCAATATTTGGTTTACCCTTATTCATATACTAAACGAAAATTTTTTTCTTTTTCATTTATATAAATAGTTTATTTATATGTATATAAAAGTTATATCTTCTTACTTGTGTTTGTTTGTTTGTTTGTCCGGAATACAGAATCCAAAAAACTAGTTCGTCTGGGTGACCCATTTCCGGCCCGTTTAATTGACTGATTTGAGTTGAGATGTGACTTTATGTGAATATTTTTTACTGTAATAAAAAAGTTAAATGTGACTGTTTCTGATAACTTTTTACTATAATAAAACTCAAATTTTAAACTCAAATTGGTGAAATGAACATGGCTTTCCTTGTCAAGTTAATTTCATTTATACTATGAGATGCAAAAAAAAAAAAGTTTCTAAATGCAATTGATGGAGTATGTTTAAATGACCTTACGGAAGGTGGCTTCCTTACATGCTTCTGTCATATACCTTAATGTGTTTAAAGAAAAATGCAGGACCATCGTCTATATATATCTATATATATATATATATATATATATATATATATATATAAACACATATACAATTCTGCTAGCGCTAGCTACGTACCTTGTAAACTAAAATTAATGTGCTTATTATATGCTTTTTATGTTATCGAACGGTACTTGCTACGTTGTTTAAAAAGGTATGCTAAACTATTAAACTATATAATTATTTATGCTAAGATTATTTTAGATGGCCCATTAGTTCTTGGTTAAAGTGTTTGGACAACTCGATACAATTAATTGCATGTGAAGGTAGATTACAGTATTACTGTACGGTCCTTCGTCCTTGCGCTTTTGGCGTCTCTATATTAATCTTAATCTTAAACATTAAAATGTAGCTTCTATGGATCTCCTAGTCCTAAGCAACATCAAAATAAAAATTCACAAGGCAATATAACGAAATGAAAGAACTGAAATACCCCGGTGAATTAGCGGAATATCACTAAATATTCATGTGTGGGTATTATTAATGGACCATCTCTGTGAAATTACTGTAAATATTACAATGTTCTAATAAGAAAATTGGGCATGTTGTAAGCATATTCTAACGATAAATCCACACATCTGATAATATTAATGTAGAGTTTTAGAGTTTACATTATATTTGTGAAAATTGAATAATTATACTGCCAAACACTACTTTATTATGTTCGAGTACCTGATCCTTATTATCTTATTGGGTTGATTCCTTGTTTACTTATTCCTTTTTTTTGTTTTTTTTTTTTTTTTTTTTTTTTGTACTCCTGCAGACATTGCAACTTTAGTATAAAAAAATGCAACCTTTTCCTTAAAAAAATGTTTATCATAATTATTAATTTTAGGTAATTAATTTAATCGTCTTCCTATGGAATAGATATCTCTCTCCAATTCTTGCATCTCTAGCCTATACAAATTTTCTTTTCCATATATTTTATAAATAATTTTTCTGTGTGCATAAGAATTATAATTTTGTACTTTTTTTTCTGAATGCACTAGAATCAAGAAAACTATAGGTATTAATAACACTAGGATCTATACTCATATCCACTTCACTTAAGATTTCTATATATCCTACCCATTGGGGGAGTGACACTTTCATCGACAGCAAGGTAATAGATTTTGCAATTCAACACAATTCATTTTTTAAGCTAGTTCATTTAATTGACAGGTGATTTATTCATACAATTTGTAATAAAATTCGTCTTCCGTATGATCGTGTTGTCTCAGATCTCGTTCATTTTATTGATTTGAGTTTTACTACAGTAAAAAACTATCAGAAATAATCACATTTAACATTTTTACTATAATAAAAAGTTCTCACATAAAAGTTATATCTCAACTCGAATTAAAAACTCAAATCAACGAACTAAACGAGCTATTAATCAACTAACACTCTTTATGAGTCGAGCTGAGCACTTGTGAAAACTTGCCCACTTCTCTTATCTAAAAAACCATGCATAAAGGAAGGCTAGAGTAATCTTCAAGCAAGAAAAAAAGTATAATCCACATGAATACATACAGCGATAAAAAAAAAAAAAAAGGATGTGATATACAAAATATTCAATGCACAGGTTCAAGCTCAAGCAAACATAAACATATCACGTAAAATTATAAAGAATTTCGGTTCAAATTTTCAAGTACACATGACTAACATATAATGCATTGTATCATGAGATTGCAAATGATATAACTTAGTCTGCATTTAGGGCAATATTGTAGTTTTAACTTTTGGATTGTTTATTGCCATATACATACACATATGTATATACACACACAATATACACATTAAATGTCACTTCTAGCGATGTCAACAGACTCTTATACTCCTGGATTTTTTTAATTCCTCTTTCTTTTTCCTCCTTTCTCTTTAGTGGCGTGGCGGCACGATAGAGATATGACACAATCAGGACATCAATGCGAATGACAAGACAAGGACCCCTGCATGCAAGGCCGCTGTGGAGACCACCCCCTCCCCAATGCACACGGCACGGATCTCCTTTTTTTTTTTTTCGATACATTATTTGTGTTATCCTGACAAGTTACTACTTGTATCACAGTAGACTATCACCGATCCCAGAAGAGGGTTCTGGTAAATGGTGGACCATATTTAGTAATCCGGAGGGTCGCTATTGGTGGATGGAAAGTCTACCACAGCCACAAATCTGGCCCTTGTGCTGGGTGGGCTAGGTGACCCAGTATACTACATACTCCACATATGTACTGGGTGATTTAGGGAAATGTATTTTAGGAAGGTTGTTCTGTAAATATCATAATTACAGGCTAAAATTAATTTGTAAAACTCATATTTACTTAGTAAACCCAACAATTTTTTATTATCAAAATAAATACAACTCGGACTATTTCGCTACATTGTATAGTCCCCACGACTAATGGGGCTAACTTAATGTCGGGATCCGGTAGATTTAGAGGGACGATGTGTCGGGAGTTGCATGCGTAAGCACACGGTTTGTCATAAGTGGATCCGACGTGGTAGAGCTCGATGTGGATGAGGATGGTGGGACCTTTGACGAATAAGTGGGATCAGTTAGGCCCAAATTAGGCCGAATGACCATGTCCTAGGACCCTATTTGTTGGAGAAATGATGAAAATGCCCTGCAAAATTCGTTAGAGAATCTACAAAAACAAATAAAAGAACTCTGGAGATGAAGAATGGTGGGAGGTGCGACCAAGTAGTTGAGGAAAATAGAGAAAAAGAGGTCGAAGGTGCCTAGATAGAGCAGTGCTCTAGAGACAAAGTGGGGTGCTCTAGGAGCGAAGATGGTGACTCGAGTGGTGGATAAAGCATGAAGGAGAGTGAGAGTGAAATTGGTGAGGTGGATAAGGCTCTGGTGAAAAAAACTCTAAGAGCAGCGTGTGTTGCTTGGAAGTGAAAACGACACTTGAAGTATTTGCTTCGACGGTGAGCCAAAGTGACCCCCGAAAATGAAGACTTGGATGTTGCCGGAAAATGTATGAAGAAACTTTGAAAAGTTTTAAGATGGTGCTGGAAATGGATCAAAAAGTGTTTTGAAGGACTTTGAAGAGCTTAAAGAACCTTAAGTCTCTGTAGCAAGAGACTAGAGAAGTCTGATGGAAGGGAGGGAGAGAAAGAGAGAGATCTGAAGAGGATGAAGGTGATGGTTGATGATGATGATGGATTCACCCTCGAAATGAAGGAGATTTGTCTGTGTGTGTGTGTGTGTGTGTGTGTGTGTGTGTGTGTGTGTGTGTGTGTGTGTGTGTGTGTGTGGTTTAAGAACAAGAAAGAGGAATCTCATGTAAATATCATGGAATAAGTTTTGATCCTATTCATGGGGATTCCGTAAAAATTCCATTCCAAAAAGAGAAAGTTCGAAACAATTGGGATCTTTTGGAGATTGGATGCAATTACTAATTCATGATCTGGCATGTACATAATATAGGTGAAATTGGTAGGATTTTAGTGGCATCTCCAAAGGTTCGCACATCGTACTCTAATGGATGCATGCACAAGCAATCCCAATAGAGCAAAGCCCTCTGACACCTTTGCGGAGTTAAAGAGGAGATTAGCCGAAAATGGAATGAAGACTTATGGGAACTTGCTCTAAGGGTGAATTGGCGGCGCTATGAAGGAAGCATACATATGTGATCCGGATGGAGCAAAGTCATTAGAAGCCTAGCCGAGGTTGAAAAAGAGTTGGCCTGAAAATGAAAAGAAAGGTTTGTGGTGGTTGTTCCGAAGTCCAATCAGTGGCGCTCTAATGGAGGCTTGTACACGTAATTCCATTTGGAGCAAAGCAACCAGGTGAATTTCCAAATTGACAAAGAAAAGTTCCGAAAGTGGAAAGGCTTGGAGGCAAAACTCTGGATTTGAAGCTAAAGTGAAGAGTTCCAAGATCTAAAATTCTCAAGAGTGTTTGACTCAACTTCGTGCTCCATTGATTCCACATTTAGAGGTCTGATCGCATGTCAGACCTTGTCGTAAATGGTTATACAATATTGGCTAAGTAGTCGTCAAGTTGGCTCTGACATGAAAGTTGCTTTGAGTGAAGCTGCACCGACGGTGATCATGCTATAAACAAAGGTTGCTCCAAGTGAAGCTGCTCCAAAGGGTGAGCGTGCTTCAAGTGAAGGTTGCTCCGATGGTGAGTTGGACGAGGAGAAGTCCGAAGGAATGATGCTTGACACAGAAAAGGCTTTGTTAGACACACTTAGACATAAAGAGGATGCTCCAGAGACATGCTTGCCACGGAGGGAGCCTCCATTAGGCATGTCTGGAGAGAGTAGAGCCTTCATTGAAGTCAAAACACTAAGAATCAACCTTGACGAAGAAGAAGATGTTCTAAGGCTTGGACTTAGGAATTTTAGGCTTCCAAAAGGACGGGAGGAAGGCTTTTTTAGAATTCTCCATCATCCATTTATATTTAATCTGATTAATTTTGAAAACCCCCAAGGGGATTCAAAATTGGATGAATTAAAAGACAAATAGACCTACTTGATCACACATGGCCCACCAAACTATAACCCACAGGGAGTTCCTCATTCGTAGCTTGGTTGGTCCACAAAGTGAGCCTTATAACGTCGAGTGACATCATGGTTGGGCCTGGTACAAAATCGACTTTTAAAAAGTTTTAAACTTAACCTGCCACTATCTTCTTAACAGGGCTAACATGAGTAGTAGAAGGGATTCAGGTAATTTCATTTGCATAGCAAGGTGACCTCTTCCTATGGTAGGAAGATTTTGAATTTGTCATCAGACAACACTGAAAATGGATATTGCTTGTGGCCCTATTTAATTACCGCTAATTATCGCAATATGTTGTCTTGTTACTGTTGAATTAAATTGGAAGACTTTTTTTTTTTTTTGTTTTTTGTTTTTTTCAATTAGTCACGACTCACGGTGTTAGTGTTAAAATGAAGCTTCTTTTTTAAAAGTCTCTTTCTCTCTGTTTTTTTTTTTTTTTTGCTTATATTAACAACTTTGTTCCAAACAATGCTACAATGGAAAAACGTTTGTGGTCCTATAACACTGAAATCCGTAGTGATCACGCTTTTGCACTGAAATAGGAACATTTTCAGAAGAATATGTTCTTGTGGAATTGGAATATTTATAAAGACACAACATTGTAATATGCTAATAACATCATCGGCCAATAAATCTTCTTGTTGCCATCATCCACCAATGCAATACTGACACACACTAAAATCAAATAAAGTAGAATAAAAAAATAAGATTTTATATTTTTTGGATAAGCAAAAAGCCTAACAAGTTGGCCCTAGATGCCGAACCTTATAGGACAGAGATAGACAACTAGCAAATTTTCTTGCAACAAAGTTTCTGTCATCTTACCCAAATTCACTTGCACCAAGTTAAGTGGGCATTGTCCAAAAATGAGACTTGAGTCAGCTTTGTTATCTACAAGGCTAAAAGCACAGTTCTAGTAGGCTAAGAATATATAGCATTTGATTCCTTATAATTGAAGGGCAGCAATAGAAATTGCTAAAGAAATTTTCTATCTTGTTGTGTTCCTCTTGGGGAACGAAAAAGCGATCTTCCCGTTTAGTTCGCTGATTTGAGTTTTAATTCGAGTTGGAATGTGACTTTATATGAGAGTTTTTTACTGTAACAAAAAAATTAAATGTGATTGTTTTTTAGAGCTTTTTATTATAGCAAAACTCAAATTCTAAATTCGAATCGGTGAAATGAACGGAACCCTCTCTCTATTATTATGAACAAAGGTTATGTTATCTTGTGGGGTTGGGTAGGTTGGTTGGTTCATGCCTCTCAAGAATCCTGTCATGAAATTTAACCAAAAAAATAACAATAATAATAGATCAAGTTTTATGCTTGTTTGCTTATTTTCACTTTTTGAAAGTTTCTATAAGCAAAATAGAGTAATATTGGTGATCATTGTTACACTTTTCTTCCAGTCATGAATTCACACTTTAATTTTGAGATTATTGATTATGTGACATATTGTCACTTAGTAGTCTCGTGTCAATTTCTAACCAATTAAAAAACAATCTTCACCGATGGTAACTAGTTTTTTATTTTTTATTTTTATTTTTATTTTTTTTTATAATAAAAGACAACTAAATATACTTTTGGTCCCTTGAGATTAAACTAGGGCAGAGATTATACCTGCAATACTTAAGATGTATTTGTGTAAATGATACAAATTAAAGTTGGAAAGTCTCTTAGAAGACAATATTATGTATTATCAACAATGATCCACTCCACATTATATACAAGAATTTCAGCTAGCTACTTTGCTGGTTTTATTTTCAATCCGAATATATTATTCCTCTTTTTCCAGGAAATTTTACGGGTATAATGATTTTGGATGAATATCTGTTTATTCCACTCTTGGTTTTCAAAGTTGAATGGAAAACGAAGGCAGAAAATAAATTACTGGCCGTGCCTAAAAGGATGGTGGGGAAAATAGACTTAAAGGCATGGTGGACAAGTGATCACAGCTTATAGGTGTTGATATTCTTAGCCAAACCTTAGAAAGCTACTCTTGACCAATTGGTACAATAGAATATGGATTAATAAGAAACTAATAAGAAACTAATAAGGGTGTGTTTGGTTGGGTGAAAATGAAAGGAATAGAATAAAATGGAATATAAGTCTAATGTTTAGTTAGATTTATATAAAAAAATGAATATTTAAAAAGAATGGTCATTCACCCATTTTAGGTGTATCATTATTCATTTATCACATGGGAAAAATAGTCGTTCCAAACTTTTTTCTTCTTTTTTTTTTCATAATTATCCTTCAATATTATAATATAATATAGTTATAATAATATAATATAATTTATAATATAGTTATAAATTATAATATATTTATTTCATATTCTATAATAATATATTATATATTATAACGTAATTATGTGTTATAACATAATATTAATAATATTAAAATATAATATAATATAGTTGTAATATTTTAACAAATAATATCATGATTATATTAATTATTTTAATATTATATTAATTATACTTATATATAAAATATTAGTGTTATATATAACATAAGGGTAATTTTGTTTATATTTAAATATGCACATTCCATTCCATAGTATTTCTAAAATTATAACGAACAAATTAATCAACTTTTTTTTTTCCATTCCATTACTATTACCATTTTCATTCTCATTATCATTACCATTATCATTCTCCCACTGCAACCAAACGCACCCTAAAATTAATCGAGTGACCAAGGAAAAAAAATAATCTTAACAAATACCCTTTAAAAGTGCATGGGTTAGGTTTTTTATCATTTACTCTTGAATTCATAACATTTTTAGTCAAATAATTACACTAACAAAAGGGTATTTATCAAGAATAAGGGATAAAAGTACAGACTGTGCACTTTGCAAGGGTAAATTTTCAATTTTTTCAAAAAGAAAAAAAAATAAAACTAAGGGCTAGAGTGGAATTTCATCCTCTTACTTTCACCTCCATAGAAGTCCACATTATATATATATATATATATATATATATATATTTGTTTGTTTAATTAGGTTGTAACTAGCTAGTCCTACCGTTTTAATCTGATCAAGCCTCGTAACCAAAAGGTCCAATTAATCATCTATAAAAGAAGAAAAAGGTCCAATTTATCTTCAAAAGGGTTCAATTTATAAAATTATTAAAATGAAAAAATATAGGTTTTTTTTAAATAAAAAAATGTTATATATGCATTCTTACTCGGCTAAGTTAGGATATAAAACATGAGGTACCTCGTAAGGGGATTTTTTCCCCTCAAGACAGCATAAAAATATATGTTTGGTTATTAAAAGATAGATGTATAGTCTAATATAGAAGCTCCAGTACTTGCTAATTGGTTAATAAACGAGAAAAGGAAAACTTGTATTCATATATCTTGTTAACTGCTACCCAATATAATGAGTTAAATAAAAAGCTCTAAAAAATAATCACATCTAATTTTTTTATTACAGAAAAAACTCTCACATAATGTCATATTTTAACTCGAATTAAAAATTTGAATCAACGAACTAAACGGGCCCTATATTGCACTCTTGACAAACTTTTGTTGGTTATGAAAAGTCACAATTACTAAATTAAGAAGATAAAAAAAAAATATTATCCCTCAAAAATAAATAAATAAATAAAGTGGGAATATCATGACCACTACTTAATTTAGTAATATTCCTACTTTCTAGCGGAAAAAGTAAGTGGTAACGCGTATATCTCTTGTCATAACTCTTTGACATCTTCTTTATCTCATTTATGCCCATAATGTACAATTTATACCACCTTGTTTAACAAAAAAATTTGATTATTATAATACGTGATAACTTCTATAAATAATAAACATAAAATGTGACAATAAGATTATGATCGCATTAGGCAGTATCCAACTTGTAAAGTACTTTTTCACGTGAGGGCTGACCAATGAAATAAAATGTGGTTTGTACTTTGGATTGGAGAGGAAGTATATTTGTGAAGATCATGATCAAGGGCTATATACTCTTCAACTATTATCAAATATGTGTGGATGTTTGGTTCATAAATTTAGAATCATGATTCAGAATTATTATCAATTTACGTGTATTTTTTGTGAGAAAAAATACTATAACAAACTACGAACTATGATTCGAATTATGACACGAATCCACCAACTAAACGGTACAATATGTGTATATATATATAGTAAAAGTCGGTTAAGTTGGTTACTTTTGAATAAATTTGCTATTATTATTTTTCAAGTTATATATATGTTAACTATACATGTGGAACAAAGTCTTTTACCGATGATTGAAAAGATATCGTCATCCAGAAGAGAATATAATTTCAATTTATAATATTGAACGTTCAATCAATAATTCAGTCATGAATCATGTGATGCTAGACATTGCATATTAACCATTTTATTTTTTTATTAGTTACATTGAGTAAGCAATAGTGACATATAAAATACAATACCTATTTGCCTAAATATGTGTCTATATAAAATATGTATACAAAGTTAAAAGAATTGCATCAACAACAACTAACAAATAATTAAGTATAGAGAAAGTCAAATTAAGACCTTTCTGCATTAGGTATGCATGAAAATAACATCTTTTAGTTATTTTTTTTCTTTCCAATAATTAATTATCATGTACCTGACTTTTGAAGCTCCGAAGCAACATGAAAGAAAGAAAAAGTCATAAACTAAGCTCTAATTTTTTTTTTCATAAACTAAACTCTAATTTTTTTTTTTTTTTTAAAAGTCATGGTATTAGAAAATAGAAACTAAGCTATAAGCATGTTTACTAAACTATAAAGAAATGTAACGATAACGATGAACCCCAAAAATCATGTACCTGGCTTTTGAACTTCTGAAGCAGCATGAAATAAAGAAAATGATCTTCATAAACTAAGCTTTAATTATTTATTTATTTTTTAAGTCATGGTATTGGAAAATAAAAATTGAGCTATAAGCATGTTTACTAAACTGTAAAGAAATGAAATGATAACGATGAATCCCAAAAAAGGATAATAACTTCCATTCTATATTTTCATACTTGTGGGGGTCCATTAAACTACTGTTTCTAGTTTTGTAAACGAACACATCACACACGATTAAATACGAAAGAGAAATTCTCTTTTCCTTTTATTCCCTTTTTATATGAAGTAATCATGCCCTACAAATCATATTATAATGCAATTATCAACTATGTGTGCGTAGGAGAGAGGGTTGCTAAATCGAGTTACAAGTATAATTTTATCATCTTTTTGTGGACTAAGTACTTAGTTTCTTTTAGCTAAAGGTAATAAAAAGTGGAGAATACATATTCCACATTCATTTATATATGCTTGAATAAAGAAAGGGGACAATTATGCACATTTTAATAAGAACAACAAAAAGGTCCCTTTCTTTTATAATAAATTATGTTGATACTAGGGTAAATTTTCTTTGACCGAATCTAATTATAATGACAAAAACAAAGAGTTATCGATCGAGCGGTTTTTAGTTTCTCCTTCTCCTTCTTTAAGATTTAGCAAAGCATTGGGCCACGCCGAATGCTCTATGTTATATGCATGTTTCCCCATAATGGACAGCGCATGCAACGATCGCTTTAAGTCAACTCTTGAATTAGTCACGCATACGATCTCATATATATATATATATATATGTGTGTGTGTGCGCATTATATATACACAAACATAACATACTATACACTGCACATAAATAGCTCTTAATACATTTTTTATATATGCATGTAGAATAAAAACATATATATGTTCTATATGTCAATGTATAACCGGTGAGTACTACGTCCACGTATATGTTTCTAAAATCTAAGAGAACGTTTTAGTTTATGTATTCAGAATCATAATTCATAACTATTTTTATTTTACGTGTATTTTTTGTGAGAAAAATACTATCGAAAAACTATCAATCATGATTCAAAATCAGAGACGAATATAGAAAATAAATGTCCCATAAATCTAATTATTACTGTATCATTTGTATATATACACAAGAAAACTTATGTAGCAATTGCGTCATATCTTACGTTTCAAGTTATTTAGATTTATATATATATATATATATATATATATATATAGAATGTGAGATTTGAACTTTGATATCAAGTTAAGTTGATTTTTTTTTATATGTATTTTAATCCATTATTTGGCTGGTTTGCGTCATTGTCTTGCACCTATTTACACCAACAACATATATATGACCACTCAACACGTACTTTTCAGTTGCAAGTATAACATAAAGAAATAAAGAAATAAAGGGGAAAAAAAAAAAGAGCCTAATCCCACACCAACATCAATTTCAACCACATCTTGAGTTTAGACAGCGACTTTCGAACTAGACTTAAATGAAAAACTATCGAAACGGTCAGATTTGATCTTTATAGCTTTTTATTAGAATCTCTTTCGTAATATTGCATATTTTTTAACATTAAATTAACAAAATTTCATTAAAATAAAAAATATGTAAAAAATGACAAAATCCAAAACAAATTCAACCATCTTAAATAGATTGCGATAGAGCCGGTGACTTTTAATTTTCAGGAATTTTTATGACAGTGAATGTTTTTTTTTTTTTTTTTTTTTTTTTTGGGTTGATGACGCAGTAAAATAGTTGTTTTTAATTGTTAAATTAGTTTTTATCCAATTAAATTTATGTATATTTACAACTATATAAAACTACTCATGTAAAATTGATCGTTTAAAAATTAATCTAACGATTAAAACACAAATCTTATCCGCAGAGCAAAATACTATTCTCCATCCCAAGTGCACCCTTTTGTTTTTCATATTCTTCAATATTCTTTTTTCGTTTTGTCGTTTTTACAAGTTTACTAATTTCAAGAACTCTCAGGTTCTGTAACAACCTTTACTAATTTTAAGAACTTTTTGCTGTATATCAATTTATATGGCTAAAAGTCCAGAAATCATCAATTAATAAACGACCTCCAATGAACTGGTAAATAAAAAAAAAAGTGAAACTCTACTATTGGTTTAAATCCTCCCATCTCAGTTAAAAAAAAATATATATATATATATATATATCATTTTGTTTGTTAAATGCTAATGTTTAAAATTAATAGTACAATCATGTCAAAAACTGCATGACATTGCCCCCTCACAACCTTTTTATATAAAAATAGAAAAAGAAAAAGAAAACTGATAAGATCTCAACACCCTATGTATAAGATTTTAGACAAAATTCGCGGCTTACATTTTGCCACGTAACGGACAAGAGTGTAGACAACTAGTGTCGAATAGTTTTTTTTTTTTTGCTGAATAACTAGTGTCGAATAGTTGTTGCAAGCAAAAATATATTATATATTTCAAGCAAAAAAAAATAATATATATAATATTTATGTATATCAAATGAGAAAAATATTAGGTGTGTTTAGTTTCATTTCTAAAATATTTTTCACGTTTTTCAAAGAGAAAAAAATAAAATTGAAAATAAAACAGTGTTTGTTTAGAAAATATTTTGAAAATGAAAACAAAAATAATAAAAATAGTTTTTGTGAAAAAATTTAAAAAATAGTTGAAATTTATTTTTATTTTTCTGTTTTTATTTTTTAATACTTATCAATAATATTATAATATATTAATTAATAATTATAATTAAACACGATTTTACTCTTTTATTATACTTAAAAGAATCTTTTAAAAAACTAACTAAACGTAATTTCAGAATCGTTTTCAAAATAATTCTTAAAATAATCTCATTTTTATTTTTTATTAAAAATAAAATTATTTTAAAACTAATTCTAAACGCACTCATTATGTATTGACATTTATGAAAATTTTTTAATACCAAATGTCTTGAATTTTGGTATGTGAATTTCCATTATTATTCTAAAATAAAACAATATCAAAACGAAAATGCTAATTACTGATTAGAAAATAAATACAAATAGAAGATGAAAATATTATTTTGAGCGCGTGAACAAGTGAACGCTACTGTGGGTGCGTGATAGGCATTTATTTATTTATTTTGCAGAATCAAAGAGTAGGCGAATTAATATAAAGAAAACGACGATTCCAAATCCATATTTAAAAACATATGCTCCGATAAACAACACAAACAAACAAGAGGATCACAGCTAACAAGGACCTGAATGGGAGTTTCAAGGAGGCCGTGGGCCCACCAAATGACAGAATCCGACTGTGCGCCCACAAAGAACCAAAAGAAGATGCCCAATGGGCCGGTAAAAACAATGCAAATGCAAATAAAAAATAGAATGCATAAGTGTGAATTTTTATTTTTTATTTTTAATAAATATTATTTTATTAATATAATTATACAATTAAAATATTATAAATTAAGAATAAAAATAAAAATTAAGATATTTATCAAGTCTCGTTCATTTCGCTTATTTAAGTTTAGAATTTGAGTTTTATTACAGTAAAAAATTCTCGTAAATAATCACATCTAATTTTTTTATTACAATAAAAAATTCTCATAAAAAATTACATCTTAACTCAAATTAAAAATTCAAATTAATGAATTAAATGGACCTCAAATTATTCCATCGGAACAAGTAGATGCTTACCTACCGGTCTTCGTTCTGCGACCTTTTACCGGCTAAACCGGTAACATATTTTACTTTTATTTATCTTGCTCCTCAATTTCCAAGAGAAAAAAAGTTCCGATAATTCGGCTATGGGGTCAGAGAATCATATTTATTGGCTATTTGCTAACTTCAACGGTGGAAAGCATCAAGTGGGTTGGTTGGTAAAAAACTCAAGAGTCAAAGCATCACAGTTAGTCATCTTCCATTCTTGAGTCTGGACCACTCCTCGAGAAGGAAAAAAAAAAAAAAAAAGTATAACTTTAGATCTGTTTGATTTTTCATGTGATTTAAATTATTTTTAATTTATATATATTTTTTAAAAAAATATTATAATAATTGTGAATTATAATTTAAATAAAGAATTTAAATTTAAAAATTAATAAACCCTTAAATTCCGATTCAAATTTACCTCTCTTTGGTTCTCAAATATATATATATATATATATATATATATAAAATTACCCCTCTTGAGTTGAGACCTGGTCATAAATCCCAAAAAAAAAAAAAAAAAAGTTGCATTTACTTCTTTTTTAGGAAAATATTTTAATGCACGTATAAGCACCGTAAAAGTATACCGTTATAAAAAAAAAAATAAGAATACTTCTATAAAGAATTTCCATCCACTTTTACGCGTAAAATGCTGGTTTTTTTTAGAGAATTATTATAGTGTTTTTTTTTTAAAAAAAAAATATTTAGTGTTATTTATTTATCAACTGTTATATTTATATTATTTTTTTAATTTAATTTAATTTTTAATTAGATTTAATACAAATCTAATAATTGATAAGTAAATAATACCAATGTTTTTAAAAAAAAAAATATTAGAGAAGTGCATTTTTTTAAAAATAGAAATGCTACTAGATTTTTTTTTTTTTTTTTTTCTTGCTAGAAATGCTACTAGTTACTTGCACTAGAAGTATAAAAAACCAATGTAAAAAAATATATATTCACTGAAGGAAAAAAAAAAAAAAAAAAAAAAAAAGAGAGAGAGAGAGAGAACGATAGAAACTTATTGTAAGTTTAATTATCAGTATGAATGGAAATGTGCTATTTTAAGTTTGATATTTTCTCAGCTTTCAACAGAAAAAATATATATTTATCATTGTGACAGGAGAATGTGTAATTTTTTTATTTTTTATTTTTTAAGAGTGACATTAACTCTTTCATCTTAAATATGGATAAGATAGATATATGCATACAAAAGAATGCAACTTTTTTATTTTTATTTTTATTTTTAAAAATTCCTTACTCGTCTTTTGCACCCAGTCAATTAGGCATTTCTCAAAATCTTTGGATTGTTAATTGCATTCCTCCAACGTAAGTTCTCAACAAGATAATTCAATTAATAATTGTACTATTTCATAGAACAAATGTCATTTATCATAATTGTTTTTGACGTAATTGCCGTGAAAAAAAAATTCCTTCATAGGAACGTAATGCGTACAACGATGGTTTTCCAGAAAGGGAAGAATGTCTTATTATTCCTTGAGTTCGGTTTAGACTTTAGATGGTTTTTTTTTAATGTAAAAAGAAAATAATTAACTGGCAGACTTAGTTATTAATATTATTAAGAGTCTGTTCATTTTATCGATTTAAATTTTAAATTTAAGTTTTATTATAGTAAAAAAATTTTAAAAACAATCATATTTAATTTTTTATTATAATAAAAAATTTTCATATAAATTTACATCTCAATTCAAATTAAAAATTTATACCAGTGAATTAAACGAACCATGATTCAGAACCATTCTCGTTTTACATGTGTTTTTTATGAGAAAAAATAGTGTAGTGAATCATAAACCATTATTTGAATCATGACACAAATCTCCTTCTAAACGTCCCCTTAACATTTGATGAAAATCTCTAATAAAGTGGGCCCAATTGACATGATTCCCTCCACGCACGATAAATATCCAACTTTTTCTTGAACCAAAATATTCCTAATTATGGTTTGTATTTGGATTATTCCTCATCAAAATTACCATAATCAGGGAATTCTGTATACGGGAACCAAAAATTATTAATTTTTTACCAAAATAAGAACCCGATGGTGCGTTTGGAACTCGTTCCAAAATGATTTTATTTTTTGTATGAAAATGAAAACGAAAATATTTTCATTTTCATTTTGAAATCATTTTTGAAAATGCGTTTAGTAATTTTATTCGATATTATTTTCAGTTTTAAAAAAACTGAAATTGTGTTTGATGGTTTAATTTTTAAAAATATGTAATCATATTTAAAAAAATAAAATAAATAATAACATTAAAAATATTAAATAAATAATATTATTAAATATATTAAATAAATAATATTAAGGAATATATTAAATAATAATATATTAAATAAACATATTAACAGAGGAAACTTGGATTTCTTCAAGTCCGTCTTCACCAACGAATCCTTGGAGCCCTCCGACTTGATAAACCCCAAACAATGACGCTCTCGCCTATTGCAAGGATCTCGACGAGTTTGGCTCCTCCGTTTGCAGTCCTCCCCTCGCCACCGACGGCAACTACAAAAAGACGACGCCCAATTGCATCTCTTTCGCTTGAGTCCTCCCTCGCCTTCGATGGTGGCTGAATGAAGACGGCGCCCACTCGTGTCTCCTTTGTTTGTGTAATGTTATTAGCAAATCAAAATGGAGAAAAGAAGAGAAGAGAACAAAAGAAAGAAGAGTGAAGGAAATAAAAATAACCTAAAGAAAATGAAAATGGAGAAAAGGAAAACAAGTTGAGTTCTTTTTAAAAAATGCCTCAGATTTTGGGAGAAAGACAAAAACATTTTCATTTTTTATTTATGTACGTTGCTGCCCCAAAACACGATTCTCACACCGTTTTTTTTTTTTTTCTCAAAAAACGTGAAAAACGTTTTTAAAAAGTGGAAACAAACACGCTTGAAATATTGACCGACTATTATATATCATTTAATTTTTTCACTGAAAATTAAATTTTTTTGAAAGTACCGAAAATTAAATTTCACATTTTGTTTCATTTTTCATTTTTTAAATATTTATAAACATACATACCTTTAAATATTTATAAAAATACTTTAAGCAAATATTTATGAAGGAAAAAAAAAAAAAAGAAGAATCTTGGTCTTAGACTTTAATAGGTCAGGGCCTCGGCCACTATTTTTTGAGGTTATATTATACACTCTTAAATAATAGGATTTTATTAAATTTTCTGTTTGATTTATATTCTTAACTTTTTAAAACGAAAATTGAAAAGAATATTATAGCCAAAATGTGTTAAAATTTGAAATCATGCATGAGATAATAATACCGATAAATCCTTATGATATATCTAATATATGTAAATTTAAATAAAAAAAGATAATTTATAATAAAAAATGACATCCCCAACCTGACGTCACAAAGCAGTAAAAAAGCCCCTCGAAAACAATAACATTTTTTTCTTTAAAAAAAAAAAAAAAAAAAATCTATCTCTCCCTACCGTGTTATAAAAGTGGATCACAACCCCCTCTCTGTTACCCATAATCTCTGTATAGAATCAGAAGAGAGAGTTCTGCTTCTTGTTCTTCTTCTTAAAGCTTTCCGCGAGTGCAAAAAATGTCGCTGCTTTCGGATATCGTGAACCTCAATCTCTCGGACACCACCGAGAAGATCATCGCCGAGTACATATGGTTGGCATCTTCTTTTTCCCCATCTTTTTTTCTCTCTAATTTTCTCGGTTTGCGTGCGTTTACGTACGTGATCCTGTGTGCTCCTGTGCACCTAGTTGCCGTGATCCGTGGCTGTGCTTGTGCTGACTGTTCGTGTTCGGTGCTTTTCATTGTCTCTGTATGGTTTCCGAGAAAATGAAACGAAAGATAAATGGAAGTTTTATTTTTTTTTTTATATATATTTTTTTTTTTTTTTTTCACTTTCTTGTCGGCATGCTTTACTCTCTAATGAAATCTTTCTTTTGATGGTATCAGTTACATTTAGCTTATTTAATATATATATATATATATATATATATATATTGTAATAATCTGGGAAGCTTTCGGAAATTTTAATTGTCATGCTTTATCGTTTTGTGTTCATTTTTAATCAATAATTAGTTTTTTAAGTACCCCAAATCGATATGTATATTTGTTTAGCCTCATCAACAAATTAAGAGGAAAAGAAAAAGAATGATACTCATAAATATTCGTTATTTTTTCAAAAGGAACATATTTTTTTAGTGGATTTTTTTCCCTCTTTTATGATTCCTGAGCGATTCTTGGTTATCCGTTTTCCTGTTGTTTGTTTACCGATCTGTGAATTACTGTTTTGCTTTTAGCGTAAAGGATCATCACTTCATTTTATTTTATTTACATTTTCTTAATGGGTCTATCCATGGAGTATAAAAGTTCCCTGTGTTGTGTTTGTATTCTTGAACAGGATCGGCGGATCTGGTTTGGACGTAAGAAGCAAAGCAAGAGTAAGAAATTCTCCATTTATATCTATTTATTTGTTTTATTTTGATTGTTTAATCATTCAAATAATCATGTAATTTTTTTTTTTTTTTTGGGCATTTGAAGACTCTTCCTGGACCAGTTAGTGATCCTTCAAAGCTTCCCAAGTGGAACTATGATGGTTCCAGCACAGGGCAAGCGCCTGGAGAAGACAGTGAAGTGATTTTATAGTAATATTTCTTTCAAATATTTTTTTTCCCAGTATTTTTAACCATTTGTGTACCATCTTCACTCTATAAGAGTAGTTTGTAACTATATTATTATTGCTATTGTTATTGTTTAGCCCTCAAGCAATTTTCAAGGATCCATTTAGGGGAGGTAACAATATACTGGTAAGTTAGCTTTTGTGTTCTCGGACTCCTTCTCGTGTGCCCAATTCATCGACTTTATCTGATTCTGATGTTATTGTTGCTAATCCGTATTTTGATGTTCTCTGTGATATTTGTGTTTGATGATATGGTCTTATTAGGTCATATGTGATGCCTACACTCCAGCAGGAGAACCTATTCCAACAAACAAGAGACATGCTGCTGCAAAGATATTTAGCCACCCTGATGTTGCTGCTGAAGAGCCCTGGTATTTTCTTCTGCTCTGGATGTTCTCTGTTTCATAATTTTTCGTTCTTTTTATAGTTAGTGATGTTTGAGCAATGTGATACTGGACACAGGTATGGTATTGAGCAGGAGTACACCTTGCTGCAGAAAGATGTCAAGTGGCCCCTTGGGTGGCCCGTTGGTGGTTACCCTGGCCCTCAGGTGATTGAGCCCTGTCCTCCTTTTAAGACTTGAAATCTTGGTTTTACCACTTTGTTTAAATCACGCTTTATGTTGTTGCCTTGTTTACTATTAAGATTCGTTTGGCTCCTATTGTGGGCATAGAACAGGTTGTATAAAGGGCGCATGATATTGTGTTGTTGATCTTACTCTTTACACTTGAATGCCTTGTCTCCTTCTTTCTTATCAAACCCTCCAATATAAAATGGTTTTAAGCTTCTTTACTTTATTGATTACTAATTTGGTTGATACGATCTTCTTAAATAAGTTTCATGCAGTTGAAAAGTTACGAGATCCACTTAAAAGGAATTTTTCTTTCGTTTATGTTCCTATATGACAATAGGTCTCTGTCGACATATCATTGATAATTCTGTTGCGTTTGTGTTGGTTTGTTGGAGAATATCACTTCTTAGTTCTTACCATTGTTCTGATGAGGATTTTTGGCTATTGCTCAATAGGGACCATACTACTGTGGTGCTGGTGCTGACAAGGCCTTTGGGCGTGACATTGTCAACGCTCACTACAAGGCTTGCTTATATGCTGGCGTCAACATTAGTGGCATTAATGGAGAAGTGATGCCAGGACAGGTAGATGATCATAAACATTGTATATCTGATTTAACACCATCTCCTTTTGAAATTCACTTTCTTATGGATTCTGTTTCTCTGATATTGTAAAACCATTCATTTTGTGCTTCTATATTCTAGTGGGAATTCCAAGTTGGTCCTTCAGTTGGTATCTCTGCTGGAGATGAATTGTGGGTTGCTCGGTACATTCTTGAGGTAGCTTAACATTCTCAATAAGAACTATTGCTTCTGATACTTTTTTCTTTGTTCAATTGAATTCATTTTTTTTTCTTTACTGACAGAGGATAACAGAGATTGCTGGAGTGGTCGTATCTTTTGATCCAAAGCCAATCCAGGTAAAACGATTTCCTCTGTTTTGGATCCGTCATATTTTTTCCTTTTTTCCCCCCTTCTTCTGTACAATTAAATGCGTATCTATATGCAATATTTGATAACTGTTATGGCGAGTTGTTTGGTAATCTTTTGCTTTTTTCCCCCCTTCCTTTTTACCTTTACTGCTAGGGTGATTGGAATGGAGCTGGTGCTCACACAAATTACAGGTTTTGTTTCTTACGTCTTTGTTTTCAACAACATATTATGGATTTCTTCATCTCTTCAGTGATATAGTATGGTTGTCGTTCTTTATTAAAGATGAAATTTACAATGTTTGTTTCAGTACCAAGTCCATGAGAAATGATGGAGGATATGATGTCATCAAGAAAGCCATTGAGAAGCTGGGGTTGAGGCACAAAGAACACATTGCTGCATATGGAGAAGGCAATGAGCGTCGTCTTACTGGGCGACATGAAACTGCTGACATCAACACTTTCTTATGGGTAAAGATAAAATATTATCTTCGTTTTTTCACACCTATATATGTTTACATATATTTCTCCTCGCATAGCTCTCGCTGTATAAGTTTGACCACTCTTATGCTTAATTTGTCCGTCAGAGTTTAACAGCTAGTTTGGCTTTGATGCATTCTAATATGGTACATTGAAGATTAAATCATCTTACATTCCATTTATTGTTGGCAGGGTGTTGCAAACCGTGGTGCATCTATTCGAGTTGGCCGAGACACAGAGAAAGCAGGCAAAGGCTACTTTGAAGACAGGAGACCTGCTTCAAACATGGACCCGTATGTCGTTACTTCCATGATTGCGGAGACCACCATCCTGTGGAAGCCATAAATTGCCCTGGTGGTTCCATTCACCTTCGCTACATGTCTTTCAAATGTTTGGGAAGGAAAAATATTCACAGGATCCATTATTCAGTAGAATTTATGCGTAAAAGCACTAGGTTAGCTTCCCTTTTTTCCTGCCATTTTCATTATGCCTCTTCCCAAGTAGCGAGGTGAGTTTATTGTTTCCTTGTCACATGATTCTGTCATTTGTGTTGAATAATGGCCTAATAAAACGTTATGAAATGGCTGGCTTCTGCTTTTGGGGAATGATGAAGTATGAGTTTAGTTCATCATCTACTATATTGCTTGAATGAAATGTGCTCAAACTTTGTTTCTTTAGAAATGAATTGCTGATCTATATTTTGAGGGCATGTTTACACATTCGAATGCGAGGATAACCGGAGTGTTTCTCATTCCTTCCATTCCTCTGTTCACAGTTTATTTACTAGGTAGAAATGCAGTTGTAATTTCTAATGTTCAAGTTGACACTTGAATCAGATGTTTGATTTCCTTAATCTTGTTCTGTTCATTTCAAATTCTTGCCCTGCCAATTACAATGTATGCCACGAGTGTGTAAAGAAGGTAAGGCTAAAACTTCATGAGATTTATGAAAACTTTTTTTCCCCTTGACCCAATACTAATATGTTGAAGCAAAGAACAGTTTGATGCACTACCAAAAAGTTCAAATGAACTAACGTTTGGCAATATTTGAGGTTTGGTTCAAATCATTGATGATATTTTGAACCCAAAACAATCTAAGAATTATGAGTTTACTCCCTCTTTTCATTTTCAATATTTTTGAAACAAAACTTATTTTAAACTTTTTCATTTTGAAACACGTGTTCAAACCACTACGTTTTGAACCTATTTGTCAAAGGGGTAGGAGTTAATAATAGGGGTTGGAGTTAATAAGTCAAGATGTATGCCATATGATAGTATTGTCAACAGCAGCCTTGTGGAAGGTGGCCCAGCCCTTGCTTGTCTCATTATTGGTTTACCATTTGGAATCGTACAAGGAATTCAAACTCTTGTCGGTTTTTGTAAAGTCTTAAAGCAAGGAGTTTGGTTTTTCATTTATTTATTCTGCTTCACATTACCCCTACCATCCAACTTGCGTCATCTGTTTAGTCTCACTTTCTATCGTGATTGATAATGATGCCTTCAATCAACTGAATCTGTTCTCCTATGATCCTTGCAACGTGGTTCTCTCATATGTGGTGAAAATCTAATGCTTCCGCTATAATGTTCTTGCTAGATGATCCACAACCAAGATTCCAACTTAGTGGTTGATGTTGTTATTCCTGGCTGATGCCTTATACGTCAAAAGAAATTATATGATGTAACAATATTTTGCTGGATGATAAATAATCTTTTTAAGGATCTTCTCCGGTAAACTGGTATAGTCAGTTTTTTATTGTTCAATCTAGTCAAAATTATGTCAGATTGAAAAATCATGCAGACTAAACAATTTTCGGTATAAATCTTGCGGCTGAAAAATAAAAAATTGCTAATAGTTTACTTTTTTTCAATCCTACTAGAAAAACTCTCCGTCGTGTTTGGAATTGATCCTATTTTTATTTTTCACGTTTTTCAAGAAAGAAAAAATAAAAACGTTTTTAGAACGACGTTTAGCGCAATAAAGATAAAAAACAGAAATGAAAATGATTTTGTGGTTTAGTGTTAAATGAGAGAGAAATAAAACATGATTTTTAGTCGTTTTTTATTTTTTATTTTCGTTTTCTCCCTTCTCAAGCAGAGAGAGAGAGAGAAAGATAGATATTAATAAGTTTTTTTACACTGAAAATAATCTCTTGATAAAAATACTAAATGTATTTTTAAAAATAATTTCTATCTAAAATTAAAAACGTTTTTATTTTTATTTCATATAAAAAATAAAATTATTTTAAAATAAATTCTAAACACGTATTTCTATCCATTTCGGCCCGGAATTGCACCCAACAATTCCCATATCATAACAAATATTTCGTTGGATTCCCTTTCGGCCACGGAATTGCACCCAACAAATCCCAAAATTACGTAAGACACAAACACACGTACTTGATGTAGCATTTTGTCAGATTGTATTCTAATTTTTACCTTTTCGGCAACAGAATTGCATTCCATATTCCAAATAAGTGAATAACCACTGTCCATACATGGCCAATGCTCAAATCAGGGTAAGACTAGCTACATAGGTACACCAAGTTGCGTATCAAAATTCAAAGGTACTAGTTTCTTTTTCTTTTTGGTGTCTAATTAATTGATTCGGTGGAGTTTAATTATCAAATCTAGCTATATCTATTTTTAGTGCAGTAATTAGAAACTGATTTGTAAATGCTTTGATAGCTATAATTTTAGTAACTTTACTTGAAAATTACTAATGAGGTGAACCAAAAGTGTGATGTTGATGAAATCATGATCCTAATTGGTCACTGCAGCTGATATAGACTGTGTATATATTATATATATATATATATATATATATATACGTATAATTGGAATTTGGTTTGGTATATTTAGAAATAGCATAATATGCTGGCTGTGGACTAAGCTCGGTACTTAATTTAACCAACTAATCAGGATTAATAGAAAGCAATAAAACTGTCTTTAACTGAAGACCAAGACGTTTGACATTTCAAGTAAAGAGCAATCCACTAGTATGATTACAATTTCCATTGTTTAAAAAGGAAAAATTAAAGTTAGCCAAGGATTTTTTATTTATTTATTTTTTATTTTTTTGAAGTTAGTCAAGGAAAGTTAATGCGACATTAATATCAAAGTATTTGAGATAGCTATAGCCGGAAAGAAGTGAAAAAAAGGGTTAGGAAAAGTCTACTTCTAGATGCTTCATAATTCATATTGGTGTGGAATAGAGCTTTTTCCACACCACGGCATCCCAACTTTGATAGGTGTCGTAAATAGATTTTTAGGCGCCGTAGGAAGGATGAAGAGAATTAGAGAGAAAATACAGTTTTAATAATATTTTATATTATTTAGTAAGAAGAAGAGAAAGTTAAAATGATAAATAATTATTATTTATTTAATTATTATATAGTCTATTTTATTATTTATTAATAATTTTTTTAAGAATAAAAAAATTATTTTTTTAATTTAAGATGAATTAGTTGAATTTTTGGTCTCGTTCACTTCGCAGATTCGAATTTTCAATTTAAATTGAGATGTGATATTTTTAAGAGCTTTTTACTGTAGTAAAAAAGTTAAATGTGACATTTTTTGAAAGTTTTTACTATAAAAATTTAAAACTGAAAATTTAAATCGGTAAAATGAATAAGGTATGAAGAGGTTGTGAATTAACGTTGAATGACAACAACGCAAGTGGTGGGAAGTTTGTGGATTTTGTTCCTGAGCAATATTTCGCCATGACTCAAGTTTGTTTTGTTGGGCCTAATTGTTAATTTTTGTCGATTTTGAGAGCCGAGAAAGTAAGGTGGAGAGGTTAAGGGAAGGAGTTATGGGAGGGGTGTCAAGCCAGTGAGAGGCCACCGAAATCCAAAATCAGTCCCTTTAAGGGATTGTCCCAAAGAAAATAGGCAAAAACATTTATCTCTATTTTACTCTTCTCTTTGCTAATAAAAATGTATATTTTTCCCAACAAAAGTGTTAAAAAATATTGATGAGATATGTTTATTTTATGATTCAAGTCGTATTATTATAATTTTTTTTATAAAAATTTAAATTTAATTTTTTTATTATAATATATTTTTTTACACACACAATTTAAATAATGTAAAAGAAGGTTTTAGGAACAAAAATACCAGTTAATTGAAGGACAACCAATAAAATATTGCCATCAGTGACAAAGGTGTTTATGGCAAGAGACCAACAGCCGCCCCCATTGACTTTTCATTTTTTTATTTTACTTTTCATGCTTTTTTATTTTTATTTTTTAAAAAGTGTATGTCCCAATTAATACAAGGTTGATGCCGCTTTATGATGATGACAAATAGCTTTGCCAAAAGTTACATCATGTTTTTCCTTTCATCAGTCTTCCTTCCTCCTATTCTATCCATCTTAATCTTCTTATATTTATTCCACTAGACATAATTAAATTAGGAATATTGTTATGAGCTCTTTGAGAAGATGGAGAAATTAACTGGTAGAGAACATTGGTGACTCTTGTCATTGACAACTTGGTTGGGCTGCTAATCCTAGGCTAGAAGAATCGTTAAAAGGGTGTTTGTGGACAAAAGGTTCACGGATTTAAAATTATTTTCGATTAACGTGTATTTTTTATGAAAAAAATATTATAACGAGTCACGAATTATAATTCGAACCATAACACTAATTTTCTTACCAAACACCTCTAAAAGATGTTTTCTAAAAGAATCCTTAAAAGGGTGTTTTCTAAAGCTGCAGAAGCAAAGGTTAGATAGAGGATAAATGAGTAATATGGTGCGAAACCTCTAAGGAGGTAAGGCGATCGCACATGAGATGTTATTGATGAATAATAAAAGAGATATCAACTACAGATACTATATAGTAACTTTATAAAGCGACACGCATGATAAAAACATCAATCAATTGCACAAACGACAGTAATTTCGCAGAGAAACGACAATTACTTCTACATATGACAGCGAAATAGAAAAGAAAAATCTTGAGGGACAAACGACAAAAATATATATAAACGGTATCAACTGACAATAGTATTAGTAAACGACGTCAACAGAAGCAACTGACCGTACAACATCAACAACAACTACAGGAAGTCAGGAACTGACAATAATTTTAACGAACGACATGAACTCGAAGGCGAGTAAGAAGCAACCTAAAGAAACGATAGACGCACTTCAACAATCAACAAGAGCATAGATTGCTTTTGCGAACTTTAAACCCGGAATTTTGACGAGTGAATATCTTTCGACAATTTACCAAACATAAGATATATTTTTTCATTTTATTTTTAAGGTCAACATTGAATTGAAACAAAGCACACACTTATGACAATTTTCCTAAATCAGTACTCCCTCTCTCTCTTTGTTTTTTTTTTTTCCCTAAAAAAAAATCTGTACTGGTTTGATGGCTTAACGCATTCGCCCAATAGATTTTGTATTTAAATAGGATACGTAGCACCTCTAAAACACATTATTGGAAAAATAATTAACACGCGGAAGACGAATAGACATACATAGATATATTCAAGCACATCCGAATGCTTGGGATTATACCCCACGTACACTTATATAGTTAGCACATTCAGTGAATTGAGATTGGACTGATGCGTTCCTCATTTAAAAGGTAGTTGGATTAATGCGTTCTTCATTTAAAAGGCAGGGCCTTTTTATAAGGCATTCAACGAACATTCTTATCAACGTTTGAGAAATATTTAAAGAAAATATATTAAGGTAGGGCATTTTTATAAGGCGTTCAACGAACATTCTTATTAGCGTCTGAGAAACGCTCAAAGAAAATATACTAATGATGATATTGTCCTCTCTTTGAATTTTTTAATCTACCCAAGAAAAAAAAAAAGCACATCCTAAAAAAATACCATATCGATAAGAGCATAATTACACAAAAAAAAAAAAAAAAAGAGCCGTTACTTAATAGAATGACTGTCCATTTCAAACTGTCGTTTAACGTTAAGACGCAATATACACAAGATCAATAATTAGAAATGAAGAATCGTGAGGCGATGATGTTCCTCTTTCAACATTGCTAATTAATACATGCGAAGGAGAAAAGGACAAATCTCTCCTTGGAGTACCACAAGTTTCACCTAACATATTTTCCCTTGGAAGTGATGTTGTCTATATCAGTTTAACAATTTTATTATTCAATTCTTGACAAACACCTCAATGAATATTAATGACCCAAATTTGTTGCCATTAAACAAAATGTACATGTGACATCGGTATGGGCTCTACCTTTCTTGAGAAATGACGCACAAGTAAAATTAAATGGCGTAAAAATAATGTTTATTTCATTATAATAGCCTTGCATATTCTTTAAACGTGGAATTATTGTTTTCACAAAATCTTATATACCATTTTTATCATTCATGTGCCATCTTGCTACCCTTTCCTCTTAGCTAACTAGCTCCTCCATGGAGAAAAGAAGGCCAAGAGGGAGCACCGACAAGTTGGCGGCGGTCAAGGCGGCGGCGTGGGCGTGGTACCAGCACGGATCAGGATCGGGATCGGATGGAACCCCGGCGCGTGAGTATGTCGCGTCAAGGCCTCATCATGTCCCTAGGCCGTCTCGCTACAAGCTAGAAGCCATGAGATCAAAAACGAAGGAAGGAGTGCTGCCTCTGATTGATGATAATTTTAAACCACAAAGCAATAGAGTGTCTCTCCTTGATGCTTATGAGATTCGAAGTATTTCTCGGCACCTAGATTCTCTAATAGATCAATACTCTATCGGTGATCATGGTGATGATCACAAAGATAACCAAGATTTTCGTCTAAATGAAGCATTAATCTCGGATGTTGATGATCATCATAGTATGGTGATGGAGAAGAGCAAGAAGAAGAAGAATTCGAGGAAAATGGTCAATTTGAGAGGGCTTTGGATAAGGCATGCAGCGGCCATGTGCAGCACAAGGGAAGGCGTGGTGGAGACGGCGGCGATTTGGAACGGGCGGCGGCAGCAGACGGAGGGCAGCCGACGTGTGCTGCCGGTTGTTATGGCCGCGACATGTCGACCGTGGAATAATATTATGCATTCACGCGGGTGATAGTGGTGATGATCATGATGAAGAGTACAAATTTAATATTGGTATATTAATTTTTGTCCTTGAAATATCGGTGGAGGTTGTTGGACGTTCATCAACTGTATTAATTTCTTCTAGTGTGTGGAGATCAAATTACTTGTGTGCTGCCCACTTGATCTTTTACTTTTATTATTATTATTATTATTTTTTTATTTTTTATTAATTTTATTATTATTATTTTTTTTGAGAAATTTGAACTTTTAATCCAAATTTTGATGTGTATAATCCCATATATATATATATATATATATATATATATATATAATTCAATTGATCTTCTTTTTGGAAGTGCACTAATTCATAGTTCCATACATAATTACACATCCTTTTTATTTATTTATTTATTTATTTTGTCAATGATCAAAATGTTACCCCCATTCTTTGCAAACACCGTGTTACTAATAGACCGGCATTATCTTTCTGGTTTTGCCATTTTACTATTTTAGGGAGGTGAGCGAGAGTTCCATGAAACTAGTGCACTGATGATCAATAATCATTATTTGATAATATATTGAGCAAATTATTCTCTGAGAAATTACCGATTGCAGTCGTCACTGATTGACATATATATTCGGTAGGTAACTGATTTGGTAGTAATTGAAATTCATTATTGATATTGGTTAGCTGGTGGTTAAGTAAATTAATAGATAATTTACTTAATATTTTTTATTAAAAGAAAACATTTTTTAATTTAGTAAAACTAATATTATGCTTAAGAAAGTGTGAAAGACCATCTTTTACTGTTTTACACATTCCATTTAAGAAATTAAACAGTTGAAGTAAAAAAAAGAAGAATCCTTTTTATCGGTTTTAAGCAATTGATTTGTTGAATTTTTATTTTTATACTTTTTCACAACTAGTTAAATAGTTGTAATGTGATCTATTTTTATGTTTTGGTTTGGATTCGGATTAATTTAGAATATTTGATTGATTTGTATTGGGTTTGAATTGATATCAGGTCCTCACATGATGCAACTGTTAGTTTTCCGTTTGTTAATTTAAAAGTTAATATCACAAATAGTCCTTGATTCAATTTCACTTTAGTTTTTGAACTTTTAAATATCACATAATTGGTTATTAAAATTTTATTCTATTTTAATTTTGATCCTTTCGTTTTATTAGTTTGGTGTTAAATATTTAACAAAATTTATAAAAATTATGGATTAAAATTAGAAACACGTAAAGTTTATAGACTAAAATAAGAAAAAAAATTAAAATTTAATTTCCACACATGACCTTAAATTTTAGTTGTTTTTAAATTTAAATTTTATTTTACACAAAATTTATTAAATTTTAATACCTAATTAATAAAATAAATGAGATTGAAACAAAATAAAACTTTAATAATTATTTATGCAACGTTTAAAAAGTTAAAAACTAAAATAAAATTAACTGTAAATTTCAAAAACTATTTGTGAAATTATACAGATAGTAACACGGCACATCGCAGCAGCAAGTTTACAAGTTTGGGAGGTAAAATGTGAACTTTAAATATTCAGGTGAAAACTTTGAAAATCTTGAAAACTTAAAGGGCAAAAATGTCTTAAAAAAAAAAACACTTGCCTAACTGAAGACGGAAGAGGGTTTAAGCTTAAAGAGACAAAAGCCGACGAGGGTTTTAAGACAAAATAAAATCTATCAATCAAATCTCTCTGTAAGCAAGTAATTGTCGTTTCGATAGACAGATGTTTTTTCGCCAAGCAGCATTCAGTTTTTTCAGAAGCCGATTTCGCTTCCAATTCTCTCAACTCTCCCGTAAATTCACGCTTCCATTTTGTTTATTTATGAGAATTTTTCACACCTAATTTGTGAAGCATTTTGGTCAATCCAACAATGGAAGCAGCAAATTAGTATGAAGGGAAAAGAAAAAAGAAAAATTATTGTTCAGTTTCTCAAAAGCTTGATAATTTTGTTGCAGAAAAGAAGAAACGTTGTTATGGAGGTGGTTTTGAGGATTATAATCGGAGTTTCAATCACGGTGATCCTCATCGTCTGTGGCCTTTTCTCTCTGCAAATGCAGGTAAAATATATTTTTTTTTCGCTCTTTCGTCCACAATAGCACTTTTGGGTTCTTAAGGTATATTTTTTTAAAATTTTTTAATAATTCTGCTATACATACATATTTCATAAAGTGGTTTTGATTGTTACTTGACTTTTGCGATCATATCTCGTTGTAATTTTCTGCGCAATTAATAGGTTTTTTTTTTTTTTTTTTTTATTGAGTCCCATATGTAATTCCTGAAAGTACTGTAAATTATACAGTTTCCCCTGAACTATAGGCCGTGTCACAAAATGCTCCTGAACTTCAATTTGAATTTTGATAATTCATTGTGCTAAAAAATATGATAACTCTTAATGTTGAAGTAACAGGGTTAGTGTTTATATCCAGGAATCAACCTTAATACTGCGACATTGTCGCATTTTGAGGAAGAGAATAAGGGGGTGTTTGGGAGATGTATTCAAACCTCTAATTCTGATTTTATTACAATGTTTTTCATCTCACAAAGAATTTGACTTTGAAAATTTCTTCTCTTACAAAGTTCCTGTCACTAACTCAGAATCACTGACTTAAACGGGTGAACCAAACGGACCCTAAGCTTTCTCACTGCAATGGAAACCTTAGCTCAAATTTTAGCTTATGCTATAAGTATTTTGTGCCAATTGTAGACTAGGTATTAAACTACATATTAAAATTTGAGATTCTTGGTTTTTGGATGGTTTTTCTTTTTCTTTTGATATTTCCATATATGTTTCTATGATTTCAGGTTGGTTGATACACTTTCTCGTCGATCTTTTGTATGTAGTTACAATTTTTATTAAGGAGAGAATAATTGCGTTGTTGACTATTGAGGGAAAGGTTGTTATATTAAGGAATATGTGAATATGACTTTTGGAAAATATCACATAGTTCATCTTACAATTTATTGTTATATGATTAAATCGTGAATTCATATAGGTTTTGAGTACTTTTATTGAATTGAATTCGGAACTTCTGAAGTCATAAGATTGTAGGATTGTTGGACATTTGAATTGCGAAATGAATGAGCCACGATTTCCAGTTGGCAAAGCAAATTGCTAGTCACACCAATGTGTTAGGCGGTAAATCTTATAGGGAGTGTGCAGCCAATTCTTGTTGAACTTCAAAGTTGCAATGTGGGTTGATACTATCCTCATATGTATGCAGCAATAGTTCTGGGAATAAATACGAGCCCCATCTTAGCTAAAGAAGTGTCAACAGAAGAAAATCTTAAAAATGTCGCAGAAGGGGCTGACATAATTGGACTACAAAAAATTGAGGATGGTTCTATTGTATCCAATATACATACATCTAAGTGGAGGGTTTTTACGGATCATGCTAGAGATTTATTTCTGCAGGCAAGCGTCTATTGTCCATGTGCATGCCTTTTTTGTTTTGTTTTTGTTTGAATTCTTTGATTTTTATTATAGTTTTTTCCTCTTCTTCTTATATAGGGAAAACTGAAAGAAGCTGAAGGGTTCTTCCTTTCTGCGCTGCAAGAAGCAAAAGAAGGATTTGGGGAGAGAGATCCACATGTTGCATCAGCATGCAACAATCTGGTATTCTTGTCACTATATGCTCATCGAATATAGTAATGGAACTGGCCACCTTGTTCATTTCTCCAAAATATTGTTATGATATTGCAGAACCAGAGGAATACACCTAAGCATGGTACTTTCAAACAAGCAGAAATGGTTTTATTTACTAAAAAAAAAAAGTTTCCTTTTCAGGTGCAAAATATGTTAAGAATTGGTCAAATAAATAAACCATTCGTAGTGGTTTATTAAGTTTTTTATATTCCATTTTTGTTTGTCTCATGGCTTTTTTTTTTTTTTTTTTTCTTTTCTTTTTTTTTTTTATTTTTTTTTTTTTTTTATGTCTCGCGATATCTATCCACATCTAAGAAGTAATGTTAAGAGGAAAAAAAAAAAAAAAACACTCACTCAGTACTAGTTATGTAGTTCCTCAGATTCCGTGTTGGACTGTACCCTTCTAAAATAAAAGTGTCTGCTAGATTTCTAGTCAGAAAGGCTTCTTATACATATGTATACATTTTGGTAGAAAGTGTCTTTTTATTGTCAATTGGCCGTAGATTTCTGACACAGACTCTTGTTAGTATTAGATGGGTTATTCCTTGCACATGCGAGTTTCTTTTATTTTAGGGGATTTGGGCAGTGGAGTTTGTGAGAGTACTAAATTAATCTGGCATTGGTCACCCTTCTTGGCGTTACTCTGGCACTGGAGTTAGTGTCTTTCATTTTAACTTTTAACGATAGTTGAACAGAGTGATTTATAATTTAGATTTTTTTTTTTTTTTTTTTTAAAACCTTTCCTACTGAAAGGCATTTGCTTATTTTACTTCTGTGGTGTATTGTCTGTGTTATGGAGTTGTCGTGTCCTCTTTCTATTTCTTCAGGCGGAGCTATATAGAGTGACTAAAGCATTTGATAAGGCAGAGCCGTTGTATTTGGAGGCTATTAATATACTAGAGGAAACAGTTGGTCGTGACGATATACGGTATGATACAATTACAATAAAGTGTAAAAGAGAGAGAGCTTCACTTCTTTATGATACTAAAGTGGCTTTCCATGTATTGTATTTGAATTGTTGCTAGCTACTTTTAAACCAGATCCTGTTGTTACTTTTAAAATATTTCGTAAAAACAAGGCTTGTATTAAGGAAAAAAAGGGGAAGACAAAACTATGCTAGTAATAACTTTGCTTTGTCAGAGGATTTTGCTTTTTATGTGCTAGAGAACTAAGCAATTCTCTCCATTTACATGCTGTATTGTTAATTTCTTGTCCTGGCACTGTATCCATTTTTCTCAAGAGTTGGTTCTGCCTTGCACAACCTTGGGCAATTCTACCTAGCGCAGAGGAAGCTGGAAGAAGCTCGTAACTGCTATGAGGTGATGGAAAAATACATTTGATGAACAATACATGTCTTCTATAATTTGGAAGTTTGATTTGTAAAATTATGTCTTAAGATTAATCTTCTTCACTATTAACCATAACAACTAGGAAAGTAAGTTGTGGACGTATATTGATCTTTAATGACGTTATTTTGGAGTTTATGTTTTAGTTTTAGCATTTCATTTCTTTCTTTCTGATATCACCTTATGTTTTTGCATTTTTCTATTTCCAAAGTATAAGATACTTTAAGTCATTAAGGTGGAATTCTCATATGCGCATGTTGCTTATGAATCTTCTACTCCTTTTAGCTTTCTCTAGTGAAATGCCTCCACCATCATAAGTATTGAAATTTATAGCTTTCGCATTGTTGTTAAATGGCTTATTTTATTCTTATTTTCTGGTACTGATTGCTGACACGTTTCACGTTTTTTTTTTTCTTTTCTTTTTTGCTCCCTTTATTGTCTTCTTGGTGATTATCTGGACAGCGTGCTCTGAAGGTATCAGCCATATGTTTACATAATGTGGGCTCCTACGCTGTTATCTTATGATTCTATTTCCCAACGTCATTGAATCTTCTTATGATCATTCAGATAAAGGGTCGTGTTCTGGGACTTAGCCATACAGATTATGCAGATACCATGTATCATCTTGGAATGGTAGTTTCTTAAATCTTCTGTTATTCAACTCTTAGTAACATTGTTGTTTTGTTTTGTTTGCGACTTGGCCATGCAGATTGTGTAGATACTGCAGCATGTTTAGTCTATTCTTCGATTGATTCTGAGGCATTCTCATTTTCATGCTGTTCAAATAAGCTTTCATTTATACACATTGTACAATGAAATGGAACTTTACCTGCAGGTGCTGTATCTCCAAGGAAAAGAAAAGGACGCGGAGGCCCTTATTCTGGATTCTATCAGAATACTAGAGGTGTGGAGCTATGTGGCTTAGAAATAGCGCTTAATTGCACTTCCAATTTATTGCTTTTGTTGCTGACGGTGCAAGTGTTTGAGTTTCTAGGAAGGCGGCCAAGAGGAATCAATCTTGTACCTCAGGAGATTGCGCTATCTTGCTCAGGTTTTATTGTCTTTAATCGATATCACTTGGATATATTAGAAATGTTGCTTCTTTTTTTTTTTTTTTTTTTTTTTTAGGGTGGAAATTCTGTTGACTGTTTGGGTCAAGAGTGATGATAAGCTAAAACTTGTGAACTGTAAATAAAGAATTGTTCATTATCTCTTGAAACTTGCACTTGAAAGAAAAGTTTTCAATTGGATAAAAGAATTAGCTCTGATTGTAGCCCTTTTTTCTTCATTGACGGTTTATTGACCTTTTTTGATCTTGAATAATTCCTTATTTCAATCTATGGTGTTCTTACAAGTCATAGTTTCATTTAAAGGTCAAATAGATTCTATTTTGTCCGAGGATGTTACTTTTTGTGTATGTGAACTCCAAACAAATTGACAAAAGAAAAAGGCTAAACGAAAGAGAATTGTATTACTGGAAATTGAGATTCAACAATGGCGGAAAGAATTGAGTATAGGAACGGTATGGGGATATTTGAGAGATCCCGTGCTCTCCTAACAACTTCTTGCGAAAGTCTAGCAAACTAGAATAATCCCTCCTTACTCTACCCCTGTCTTATTTATACACATTATCCCACATCCCACAAAATCTAACTAACTACCTAACTACTTGCTGACTCAGCCCCTTTCTCCTTCCTTTCACTTGCTGACTCAGCCCCTTTCTCCTTCCTTTCATCAAGTAACCCCTTGCGCTTCCTTCAAGCATAAGTATAACACACGGGAGGCTTATCATTATCCCCGCCCCAAAGACGCACCTTGTCCTTAAGGTGGAAATGTGAAAATTGGGCATTCACCACATCAAACGGTTCCCAAGAAGCGTCATGCTCCGGCAGCCCCGCCCAGCAAATCAGCACCTCTAATTCAATATGCCCGCCATGAATCCTTTGGCGCACCCCAAGCAATCGTTGCTAGCGCAACCTGGAGCTCCAAGTCACTTGACAACTGCGGTTGCAATGGAGAAACAACCTAGTCCTGGCCCACTGCCCGACGTAATTGCGAAACATGGAACACGGGGTGTATAGCAGTGTCCATGGGCAAGGCCAAACAGTATGCCACAGGGCCAACGCGTTTAGTGACTTCATAAGGACCATAGAAATGGGGACTTAACTTCTCATTACGTCGACGAGCCAATGAGACTTGGCGGTAAGGCCGAAGCTTGAGGTAAACCAAGTTGCCAACATCAAACTGAACCTCACATCGTTTACTGTCTACCACAACCTTCATTTTCTGTTGAGCACGCAGGAGATGAAACTTGAGGAGGTTCAAAATAGCATCTCGGTCCATCAATTGCCGTTCCATGGAATCCACTGGCGATGCCCCCACTCCATAACGTAACAGCGAAGGAGGAGCTCGACCATACACAACTTGGAATTGTGTCATCCAAGTGGAAGTGTGAAAAGAAGTGTTATACCAATACTCCACCCACACCATCCATTTATGCCACTTCCCAGGCTTGTCAAAAGTAAAACAACGTAAATACATTTCGACACATCTGTTGACAACTTCAATCTGTCCATCGAATTGGGGATGATATGCGGTGCTGCGGGAGAGCACGGTGCCCATCTGTTTATGAAGCTCTGTCCAAAAATGACTGAGGAAAATACGGTCCCGATCTGACACAATTGTGCGGGGTATGCCATGAAGACGAACCACTTCTTGGACGAACCTGTGAGCCACCGTCTCCGCCGAAAAAGGATGCTTGAGGCCAATGAAGTGGGCATATTTGCTGAGTTGGTCAACAACCACTAAAATAGTATCGAATTTGTCTGAGTGAGGCAGTCCCTCAATAAAGTCCATGGACACGTCCTCCCACACTTGTGCGAGCATAGGCAATGGTTGTAAGAGTCCGCCAGGAGCCAAAGTAGAGGCCTTGCAGCGTTGACACACCTCACACGTTGCCACATACGAAACCACATCCTTCCTCATGCCTACCCAATACTAGTCCGCCGCTATCCGACGATAAGTTTTCAATTCTCCTGAATGTCCTCCAAGCACACCATTATGATAAGAACACATGAGCTGCCGTACCATTGGAGAATTCGAGGCTACAACCATTCGGCCCCTAAAGAACAACCGCCCCTGCCGGATTGAGTACCCGGGGTGCGCGGCGGAGTTATGTTGTAAGTCCGACCATATCCCTGCCAACTGTTCATCCTGTAACACTTGCTGATGTATGGTCTCTGTCCGGATTTCAGAAGTGGCTGCCAAGACATTTAAAGTGGAGTCAGCTTGGCGTCGTGACAAAGCATCTGCCGCACGATTCTCGACCCCCGGACAGTATTGAATCTCAAAATCGTATCCCAACAATTTAGTTAGCCATTTTTGATGTTCCACATTCACTAGACGCTGCTCTAGTAAATTTAAGGCTACGTTGATCGGTCCGGATGACAAAATGACGCCCTAGGAGGTATGGCCGCCACTTTTGGACGACTAACACAATAGCCATCAACTCACGCTCATACATTGATTTACTTCGAGCTTAGGCTGATAAAACCTAGTTGAAAAATGCTATAGGCCTCTGGTCTTGTATCAAAACCGCCCCCACTCCGAAACCAGAAGCGTCTGACTCCAGTACAAAAGGTTTATTGAAGTCCGGCAATGCCAAAACCGGCACCTGTGTCATAGCATACTTAAGTTTCTCAAATGCTTGGGCTGCCCTTGCATCCTATTGGAAACAATCCTTCCGCAACAAGTTGGTTAAAGGACCAACAATTTGACTATATCCAGCCACAAATTTCCTATAATAACCAGTCAACCCCAAGAAGCCTCTTAATTCTTGAAAATTAGTAGGAAGTGGCCATTGCAACATAGTTGAGACTTTGGTAGGATCTGCCGATACTCCTTGGTCGGACACAATGTGTCCTAGGTATTCTATTGAACGCTGACCAAAGCTACACTTTTTTCCATTGGCAAACAGATGGTGACGCTACAACACCTCCAACACCTGTGCAAGATGATGCTTATGTTCTTCCAACGAATGGCTGTAAATGAGTATGTCGTCGAAAAATACAAGCACAAACTTGCGGAGGAAAGCCCGTAAAACCTCATTCATGAGAGATTGGAAGGTAGCCGGGGCATTCGTTAACCTGAAAGGCATAACGAGAAACTCATAATGACCTTCATGAGTGCGGAATGCAGTCTTCGGTACATCCTCCACTCGCACTCGGATTTGGTGGTACCCCGACTTGAGGTCAATCTTGGAGAAAATTGTTGCACCATGGAGTTCATCAAGGAGCTCTTCGATCATGGGAATCGGAAAACGGTCGGGAACCGTTTCCTTGTTCAAAGCGCGGTAATCCACACAAAACCGCTAACTACCATCCTTTTTCTTTACCAAAAGTACAGGGCTGGAGCATGGACTTACACTAGGTTGGATGATGCCGCCACCAACATTTCCTCCACCAATTGCTCTATCTCAGTTTTCTAGATGTGCAGATACCGGTGCAGTTGAACATTTATCGGCGACGTCCCCTCCTTTAAAACGATGGCATGGTCCTTTGCTCTGACGGGTGTTAAACCCATTGGAGACTCAAACACCGGGGCAAACTTGCTCAACACCGACTTCAACCCAGGCTATAAATCTTCCCCTATTTCTCCACTTTTGTCACTCGGATTTACCAATAAGTTCCCTAACTCAACCCACACCCTTTGGCCTTTGTGCCTAAGGGCTCGTATCAAAGCTTTGAGGGTAACTGAGGACTTGTTCAACCCAGGATCCCCACGTAGTGTCACCTAACGTTCTCCCAAATTAAACATAAGCAACGACTTCCTATTCACCGTGACCACCCCCAAAGTTTCCAACCATTGAATTCCCAATATTAAATCCGAACTACCCAAATCTAGAGGCAAGAAATCTTCCACCACCTCGACCCCTTGCAAGGCAACCATCACCCCCCTACAAACACCCTCTCCTTTCACCGAGATTCTCGTTCCCATCACTACCCCGTACCCAGTCGTTTTGTCTATGGTAAGCCCCAATATCTTCACCAAATCACAAGAAATGAAATTGTGGGTAGCCCCACTATCGATCAAGACAATTACCTCGCACCCCCGAACGAATCCTCAGAGCTTCATAGTCTTCGGAGCGGTGAGTCCAACCACCGAGTTGAGCGACAGCTCCACCACCTCCTCTTCCCTCAATTTCTCATTCCCCTCCTCGTCTCTCTCCTCTGTTCCCATCTCCCGATCTTCCTCTTCTTCTTCCTTGACAATTAGAACTTGCAATTCCTGGTTGGGACATCAGTGCCCAAAGGTGTACTTTCCATCACACCGGTAGCATAAACCCTTCTCTCTCTTTGCCTGTAGCTCCACATCCGTTAATCGGCGAAAAGTCGCCGCACCGCCACCAAGCCCCGTCCTCTTCTCCGACATAGCGAGGTTCCTCTCCATCGGCACTCCCGTATTTCCAGCTCCCACTCTAGAATTGCTTGGGCCTCTCCTCTATCCAATAAATGCCGAATAAACATTTCCACTCCTGTTCCAGAGCACACTTTGAGAGCTTTGTGGGCTTGAAGCTCTTGGCCCTTGTACTGTCTGGTTATGCTCCTCCACCCGTTGGGCTACCTCCATGATTTGGCCCAACCCTACGGGCTTTATCAGTCTGATTTCTGCCTTGATCTCTGGCTTCAATCATTTAACAAATGTGTTTTCCAGAACCTGCTCCGAGAGCTTCGACAATGGCGCCGCCAACACCTCGAACTGCCGTTAGTACTCTCTTACCGTCGTTTCTTGGCGGAGCGACAAGAACTTCTCGCACAGACTTCCCTCCTGCGTAGGGTGGAATCATTCCAAAATCATCAACTTTAACACCATCCAACTCTGAATTAGCCTACGTCCGTCTTACCATTGAAACCATGCCAAGGCTTCTCCTTCAAGACTAACCACTGCTGCATCCAATTTCTCCCTTTCCGTCATCCAATTCATGGCAAAAAACCTTTCAGCGCGGAAGATCCAACCATCGGGGTTGTCTCCATCAAAGACTGGCATTTCCACCCATCGAGTTCGAAATTCCGCACGAGCTCCTCCTTCCCGATGTAGATCTTCGCTCGGCGCCGGTGGTTCCGCCGCCGTGCCTTCCATGGCCCACGGCAACTCCTGATTGGCCGATTCCCTTTGCCTCATCAAATCATCCAATCTCTCGAGCATCATCTCCATTCCTTGCTCAAGTCTAGGTATCTTCTTCAAATCCTCTCGAATTCCTTCCATTTCTTTCTGGAATTCTTCTCGAGTTCCTTCCATCTTCTCCTTCTCACGATCGTCGATGCGTCTCGTCATTCTTAGACGTCACAGCTTTGATACCAAATGATAAACTCCAAACAAATTGACAAAAGAAAAGGCTAAATGAAAGAGAATTGTATTACTGGAAATTGAGATTCAACAATGGCGGAAAGAATCGAGTACAGGAACGGTATGGGGATATTTGAGAGATCCCATGCTCTCGTAACAACGTCTTTCAAAAGTCTAGCAAACTGGAATAATCCCTCCTTACTCTACCCCTGTCTTATTTATACACAAAATCTAACTACCTAACTACTTGCTGACTCAGCCCCCTCCTCCTTCCTTTCATCAAGTAAGCCCTTGCGCTTCCTTCGAGCATAAGTATAACGCATGGGAGGCTTATCAGTATGCCTCCAGAAAACCATACTTTTTTCTGCATTTTATTTAGTAGTACATATTTATTCTCTTGTATACTGGGACCTGATACTGAGTATAAGTCTTGCCTTACAGTTTAATGGTTAACGTTTTCTTAGATATATTTGAAAACAAATCGTCTTAGGGAGGTCGAGAATATACAGAGAAAGATCCTGCATACGATGGAGTTAACAAAGGTTGAACCATGTGATTTTCTCTTCCATCCTTTTTTTTTTTTTTTTTTTCCATGTGATATTATGGCCTTGACCATTTGCAGTTACCATTCATTATTATTAATTATTTACCTCAGTAATTTTCGTTAAGGTAGGGATGGAGTTCGTTCGAGACGATAAATGCTGCAGAAGGGTTGGCCCTGACCCTACAAGCAGCGGGGAATTTGAAGGAAGCCCAAGAGCTTCTTGAAAGGTAAAGCTAAAATAAAACGGGGGATTTTGAGCTTTTCAGATCATTATTCCTCCTCCTTACTTCTCTTTTACCCCACCTCAGGTGTCTTGATGCTCGGAAAATATTACTTCCTGATGATCATATTCAGGTCAGCGTTTTCAACAAACGAACTTATAAATATATAGCTATCCTTCTTTTATTCACCATCGTACTCCCAAAAATGTATTGTTAATGATATCTTTCTCTATTCGTAGATTGGTGAAAACATGCTTCATATTGCTAGGTTGGGAATGCTCAAGGCCAACAGACTAAGAAAGACGGATACTTCTGAAGCAATTGCTGAGCTTGATAGGGCAAAAGATCGTTTAAATGATTCCATAAGGTTTATTTATTCTTTTGTAATGAACGACTTTCTTTATGTTTCACTAAAGATTCTTTCATTATACTGAACTTGTACAATCTATAATGTTCATCTCAAACTCATTGTGTTTCAACAAAACCTAAATGAATAAAGGGAAGTCCTGAAATCAGGAGCTCAAGGGATTCCTATGGTCAATGAGATCATCCAAAACTGAAGGCCTTTTTTTTTTTTTTTTTTTTTCTGGTATAAAAACAAAGATTTGTTAATAGAATGAAAAGTAAAAAGAGGAGAAAAGGACAAGCTTTCTTCCACAAATGAAAAAGAAAAAAAAAAAAAAAAAACTATAGGATTAATTTCATAAATCTCCCCTAAACGATACTCTAATTCCCCCAAATTTTGAAAAAGGTTCATTTTGCCCTCTAAATAAATCGTAAATACAAACCAGTTAAATTTGTAGAATAAAGAATGCTTGATGTCAATAAGCTCACCAGGGTTGGGTGCATAAGCCCCACACCGTAGCAATACTTGATACTGAGCAATTGGAAGATATTCTAATGTCGACGGTAACATTTCAGAATGTTTTGTTTCTCTTTTTTCATTTCTTTTTCCTCCCTATTTCTACACCTTTCTTTTAATCACATGTGAAACTTAAAAAATAATGACAATAATAATAATTAATAATTTGAAAGTGTCATAATTTGATTCAAGAGTTTTTTTTTTTTTTTTTTTTTATTTTTTTTTTATTGGAATTCATTTTTCTGTTGCATAAAATCTTAGAATAATTATCTTTTCCATGTAGGATTGCACAAAATTTTTTGGATAAATGGATGAAACAAAGGGGGAAGAAGCAAAGTGAATCCGAAGGAGCTAAAAAGAATGGACGTGACGCATTAGTCATACTGGTCAGTTTCTCTGTTGTTTCAAAAGAATTTAACAATTATGATAATTCTTTTATTTGCTATATAAATATCTTAATATCGACTCAAAATAGGTAAAATACACGTAGTAGGTATCTCCATTCTCAAAGCAAAGCTGATGTAGTATCGAGATAAAAAGTAGAACCAATATGAGAAATGGAATCTCTATGGGGAGAGATAAAACCAAAAGAGAGAAACGGAGGATTCTAGAGGGAGAACAAGAACTAAAGAGGAGTAAAAGCTACTAGTATCAATATTCATTCTTAAGCAAGTTTCTCTATTGAAATAAGATAACTAAGGTATTTGTATCATACTACAATAAGATAACTTAAACTAAATTCTAAATTCTAAAATAAAAAATTAAGCACTAAAGATAAAACATATCCTATTAGAGAACTATACAATTTAAATTTTTATTGACCTAGTCTGGTTCTTCATCAATAGCACCTAACATTTAGATAGTAAGCAGTTTGAAGAATGCGATGTGTGTGTGTGCATGTGTTATATGTAGTTGCCTGTTTTTCTAGTATATAACAGAATATTTTAAGTGACTCTGTTCTGTACCTTTTTCAATGTTGGTTTCTTTAGACGAGTATTTCTTCAATAGAATAAACGCTGGAAAAACAGATGCCATTTACCGCATGTTTCTGTGGAGCCAAATCTGGCTATTGAGAGCATCTAAAGAAAGCGAAACAATCATCAATTTATCGAGCTAGCAATTCCTGCATCTTAGTGCTTGTGACGTTCCCATGCTAAGTTGGATTTATCCATTGTTTGCAGTTGCAATCATTTGACGCCCTTGGGCTCTTGGAGATAACAAAGAAAGAGTTACAGGAGTCAACGGTTAGAATTCAAATCTTCTAATGCTTCATTTGAATATTTTGTTTTTAACTTTTCTATGGAAAAACAAGTTAAAGATTTTCAAGTTCCAAAGATCTGTTATCGACACTTTTGAGCCTGAAGCATCTGCAAATAAGACGCTTTTCTGCTTACACCACTTTTATTTTCCAAACGACTCTGTATCTATGATTATTTTCTTCTGACTAGCTGACTAACTGGTACGTTTCCATTATGTAGCAGGATGGGCATTCATCTGTTGTTGAGGCTGAAAATGCACTGTTAAGATGCATTTCTGCTTACAAAAGAGTAAATCTTTTCCCCATCTTTTACTGAATCAGGTTCTTTCGAAACAATGATCGACACCATCCAGGATAGAAATGATGTTTTTTCCTCTCTTTGATAAAAAGACTAGGTCACTCCAGTTATAGACTACCGTAAAAGCTTTATCTCCGTGTTATGTATTGATTTCGGACTAGTTTTCGATCCATTTGTGTTTATTATTACCATTCAGCAAGGATTTATGGGTCCTTAAGCACAGAATCTACATTGCTTAATTGTTTTTAGTCTGGGCAGTAGAAATGATTTCTCAAGTGTACATGAAATTGCCTTTTGATTTTCTTGTGTAAATCAACTACTTGAAGTAATTCAGCAAAGCTTAATTGTCTTGTATTCTACACTCATTGGCAAGTCAGTTTATATGTAATCATACAAAGTTTGCATTATATATATGATACACACACACACACATATATATCTTTCTATATATATTTCTCAGTATTTTCAATAGAAATTACAACACACATAATGGATTGTTTTCTTTTCTTTCCCCAACATTTTCAAAGAAAACAGAAAAAACGTTTGTAATATTTTGTCATCCTTGCATCTTATTCATCTTTATTCATTTGCTGAAGAGAGCTCACACTTTTTGGTTACGTTGCTTTGCAGTTTGGGACTGAGAGGTCCATTTCCGATGCTCGCAAGGTTAAGGCGGAGTATCTTTCATGTCTGAAGCATCTCGCAAGCTTGATATGCGACAATGCTACCGATAGGACACAGCAATCTAGAGGAATCAATCTGCAGGACATCAATGAAGAAATAAAGCGTCTCGAAGCTGAAGTTTCTCCTCGTAGGAAAAGAAATTGAGCTGGTTGCTGAATTTTTGTTGCACTGGCAGTGACCGCAAGACAAATTTTGAGATTGTTTATGAATAAGAATTGAAGAAGGAATCAATAATCACCCTCGTCTTTCTTCTTCTTCTTCTTCTTCTTCTTCTTTTTGTCATTGCCAATTATTTTGTCTATTTCTGAAGTGAGGGAATTCTTTGTTGATGAGGCACATTGTCCATAATCCTGCTATTAGAGAGGTAAGGTTTTGTACACATGTTGGGTGCATGGATATTTTATTGGTTAATGAAACTTTCATAGCCAGAGGTCATGTTTGAATTATTGTGCTCGTAAGGAATATGAAAAATGTGTGAGGGAGAAAATATCAATTTCCAATTTAGTTATTTTCTTTTAAGAATTCTACAATAGAATATAGAAAAAAAAAATACCTTTACCTTTTTTGTATTCTTTTTTTTGAGATTTGATTTTATGTGAGAGCTCTTTTCTTTGTAGCAAAAAAAAAGTTATTTTGTTTGTTGTTTTTTCTTTTTTTCTTTTCTTTTTTTAAGTCTTTCCGGTAACACTTTCCTACCAAAAATAACTTTATTTTAAAAAATTATATAAAATAGACCCTTTTTATTATAAATTTGACAGCTGAAAATATAATTATTTTCTGTAGTTATTTTAAGTACCAGCTGCTAGAGAATCTCTTTTTAGCAGAGAAAACAGCGACGTTGTTAGTTAACAGTTATCTGTAGTGGCGATGAGGAAGAGGATTGCATTGCATTAACAAGAAACACATCAAATCTAATCAAACATGTTCACCATCCTCAAGAAACTCAAACTAACCTCAACAACTCCGAATCCCTCACTCTCTCTCCCTCTCCTCTCCAACGCCTCCCTCTCTCTGTCCTCCTCCACCACCACCCCCCCCTGGCACGCCCCTCCCCCCTCTCTCTCTCATCAACACAATGAGGAAGATGGGGTGGACCCCACACTCCTCCTCTCCATCTCCTCCGCCATCGCCAACTCCCACGCCACTCCTCTCGACTCCTCCCTCAAACCCCACCTCTCTTCTCTCACTCCTCGTCTCCTTATCTCTCTCCTCGCCACTAACCCACTCTCTCTCTCTCCCCAGTCTCTCCTCTCCTTCTTCCACTGGCTCCCCTCCTCCTCCCCCTCCTTCCGCCACACACCCCACTCCTACTCCGCCATGGCCCACTTCCTCCGGGCCCACCGCATGGGCCCCGATGCCCAATACCTCCTCAACTTCCTCGTCTCGCGCAAGGGGAAGCACTCGGCGGCGTCACTCTTCGCCGCCGTCGAAGCAACCGGAGGTAGGTATAACAAGGCCCACCCTCTGTTTGATGATTTGATTATCGCTTATACCGATTGCGGATTTCTCTCCGACGCCATTCAGTGCTTTAGATTGTTGGTGAGAAAGCGTAATTTGAATTCTCATTTCCCGTTTCGTGGGTGTGGGTATTTGTTTGATAAAATGATGAAGTCGAACTCGCCTTGGGCTGTTTGGCTTTTTTTCTCGGAGATTTTGGATTATGGGTATCCTCCAAAAGTGTATAATTTCAATGTTTTGATGAACAGATTTTGCAAAGAAGGTAGAATTGAGGGTGCCCAGATGGTGTTCGATGAAATTACTAAGAGAGGTTTGCGCCCGAGTGTCGTTAGCTTTAATACTTTGATCAATGGGTATTGTAAGTCTGGGAATTTGGAGGAGGGTTTTAGGTTGAAGAGGGTTATGGAGGAGAGTCGGATGTGGGCCCCTGATGTTTTTACTTACAGTGCTTTGATAAGTGGGTTGTGTAAGGAGTGCAAGTCGGACGATGCGTGTAAGCTGTTTGATGAAATGTGCGAGAGAGGTTTGGTTCCGAATGGTGTTACAGTCACTGCCTTGCTCGATGGGCAGTGCAAGAGTGGGAGAGTTGATAAGGCCATGGAGATGTATTGGATGATGTTGAAGAAAGGCATTGAGCCGGATTTAGTTATGTACAATGCGCTTGTGAACGGACTTTGCAGGATTGGAGATTTTAGTGAAGCTAGGAAACTTGTAGATGAGATGAGAATAAGAGGCTTGAAGCCGGATAAGATTACTTACACTACGCTTATTGATGGATGCTTCAAAGAGGGAGACATGGAATTGGCTATGGAAATTAAAGAGGCAATGGTGAAGGAATGCGTTGAGCTTGATAGTGTAGCTTTCACGGCCCTTGTTTCAGGGTTATGTAGGGAGGGAAGGATCGTGGATGCAGAGAGGACGATGAGGGAGATGTTGAGTGCTGGCATGAAACCTGATGACGCCACATATACCATGGTTATCGATGCGTTTTGTAAGTCGGGGGATGTAAAGATGGGATTTAAGTTGCTGAACGAGATGCAGAGAGACGGTCGCATGCCTAATGTTGCGACCTATAATGCGCTTATGAACGGGTTGTGCAAGAAAGGACAGATGAGAAATGCTGATATGCTCTTAGATGCTATGCTTAATGTGGGTGTGGTTCCCGATGACATTACATACAATATTCTTCTGGAAGGACATTGCAAGCATGGGAACCGAGCCGATTGCGATAAATTACGAAGGGAGAGAGGGCTCGTTTCAGATTACGCTTCATATGCTTCGCTCATCGGTAAATCAAGTAAATCTTCAAAGGATCGCCAGAAGAGATGATTGCACCTTGAGATGAAAATTGGCGGTAAATTCACATCCATGTATTCATTCAAATGAGTCACAGAAAGAACAAAGGGTATTCGGTGACATTTTTGTTGGTTACGGAGGAGCTGTTGACGCAATGCTTTGCCAATGGACAAGCAAAACCAAAATCAGTTTCAGGCTTTAAGTAAATAAATTTTGGGTCATTTTAGACTTGCTTTTGCTCCAATTAGGTTTATTTTAGAAATGAGATGCAAAATTTGTATATTCTTCTCCCTTATTCAGATTCTGACCTATTACTTGAATAAACATCTCCGGAAACTGCTTTTAATAGCCTTCAGTAAATGATGGAAGATCAGTGGGAGTAAGGATGAATGCCAAATCTCTTGCAGTTAAGAATGGATGAAAAAAAATGAATTCCAGCGGTGGAAAGCACCAGGTAAATGATGGTAGATTATAGCCGGCAGTGGGACATTTTGTACGTCATTTCAGATGGAAGTACAGAAATTATCATTAATAGAAACTTATTTATTTATTTATTTTATTTTGAGAAAATATAGACAGACGACTGAATAGAAAATTGATCAAGAAAACCTCATCATTATTGAATTAAAACTGATTTTGCATGTAATCAGCCATAAATACACAATACAATGAAAAATGAGAATTCTGCGGTATGCAGAAAACCCAAATGGTAGAATTTTATTTTGAATCGTCATATTAATATTAGGTTTGGTTCCGAATGATGTTACAGTCGGGGAATTCATAATCAGCTATGGAGATTATGAAGGGGATGGTGATGGAAGGCTGGGAACTTGATGGTTAAGCTTTCATGGCGGTTGTTTCGGGACTATGTAGAGCGGACGATTAGGGAGATGTTCAGCAATGACGTGAAATCTGATGATAATTAATTCCTACGAGTGATTGAAAAAAGTTGAAGGTGATCTTGGTCTAATTAATTGATTCAGTGAAATTTAATTATAGAATTTAGTTGTAGCTATTTTTACTATAGTATTAAAAAAAAAAAAAGTCTAGTTGATACGTGATAGTTAAAATTTGAGTGGTCAAATTGACGTGAAAATTACTAATGAGATGAACCAAAGTAAATGTCGATATGAATTATGATCTATAGTTGGAATCTGGCTGATATCTTTTGAATGCATATGCTGGCAGGTTATGGTTGGATATAACTTCCATAAATACAAGAGAAAATAGATTAGAGAATTAAGAAGAAGAAGAAGAAGATTATTATCAACACCAAAAACACGCCAGAAGTCTCCTCGTCCTAGAAACATTAATTAATAACTTGACATGGTCACAACCCGTGATTCGCGCCGACAACGTTAAGTAAATGTTTTAATACTAGTTCTTGGCTCGTGACTAATTTATAATAACATTTCGGAGCTGATCTTTTACTATTTTTGAGTTTAGGTGACTTAGTGTAGATTTTGAATTGAGTTTGAGTTATAATTTGAGTTAAAATTGTAATTTAAGTTTGTGTTTAGTTGTGTACATTTAAGTTATGATTTGAGATAAGAATCTTTTTGAATTTATGTTTGAATGAGTTAAAATTTAAATTTATATTTAAATAGTATTTTAATAAAAACTCAATGCTAATGGAAAATTTTAATAGAGTATATGGGTGAAGTTTTATTCGTTTTTTTATTATCAACGATAAAAAAAATCATCTCAATCAGAATTAAAATAAAAAAATTAAAGTATTTTTAAGAATAGAAAAAATATTATTTATTAATTTGAGTTTAAGTTTTTAAACTCAAGTTTAAATTTAAAAAAAAGTATTTGACTTTAAATTCAAAAGAATATAATTCAAATTTTTTTGTAAAAAAATTTTTTTAAAAAAGACTCAAGAACAGCCGTTCATGAGCTGGGTTTTCTTTTGACTGATGAGTATAATTTCTTGGACTAGAAATATTGACCGTCTCTATACGAAGCAAGACATAGATTATATGTGAGCGAGAAAACACAATTTATGGCTGTTTTGGTTTTTAGATTTGAACATAGATTAAAATTTGTGTAAACAGGAAGAAAAAGGATTTGAATCATAACTTTTTGAAACAAACAAAAGGTTTTTGACTTTTGAGACATTCTCACTTCTTCCAAGTGTATCTTCCGTTTTGTCCGGACCTTTTCAAATTATTTGAAACTTTCAGAGTATTGACTATTTTGACAGAAGGCTATCCACTATTTTGACTTTTGAGACAGGGCTCGTAGAGCGATTAGCCAAGGAAAGAAGGTGCGAACATGCAACCATCCTGTGTGTGATAGTTATGTAGTAATAATGAACATTTTAGCCATACCAATCTTTTTTTTTTTTTTTTTTTTTTCCAAATAATGTATCAAAATCTTATTAAATTGAAATCATGGTACGGCTGCCCGTCCCATACGAATTTGATCAAAACGGTTAGAGATCAAGGCTCACACACAAACCATCCTGTAGAATTGTTTACACCCATAAAGAAGGCATGTACACATGGAGAATCTAGAAGATGTAAAATAATTGAGGAAAAGCAAACAATAAAACTCTCCCTTTTTTCTCTGCACGTTACAAGCCAAAAATAAAGTAAAATATAATGAAATGAAAATGCTATCAAGCAAGAAGAAAACGAAATCTTTTCAATCTTTTATTCTCTGTTATTTTTTGAAGGGGGCCAAAGTTATATAAAGATCCTTAATTTAACGTTAGGCTTATATGTGAATAATTATGTATTGTTGTCATATAAGATTTAAAAGTAATATGCCAAGGTTTGCGTAATTTAAGTTTTAATATATCTGATAAGGTGTGAGCATTTAATGTGTAAAGACTTACGAATAAATTTTATTTTTATGATGGGTTAAATTAAAAATATTAAAATATAATAAGGAAGTTATTTATATGTAGTGTTTATGATCCCCAGATCACACGTGACATTCTATTATTTTTGACATCTCGTCATCAAAGAGAGAGCAGTGAAAAAATTAAAGGATTTTTTATGAAAACGTGTTGATATGGAAGATAAATCGCACGACTCTAGAGAGTAATTTATCGTTATGAATTTAAGTACGCTTTCGCTTATTGATCTATTGATTATTAATATTTTCTAACAAGTGGTCTTCACGTTAAATCATTGAGAATCAAATTTACTTTTAATACATGATTATGTTTTGATGTTCTCAAATTTAACAATTCCGGGTTTGGTATTGTTGGATTTGAGAACAATTTTGGTTGTTCTTCTTGTGATTTTCTTCCATGATTCTGGATGAAATTTATGCAAAATTTGTGATTATAGTTTCAAATTTTTTTGAACAATTTGGGTTAATCTTTAACCCAATAAGTTTTGGCCAGGGGCAACCCTTGTTTGCCGCACCAACAGGGACAACTGTGACGGTTTAAAAAAAAAAAAGAGAGAGATAGAGAGAGAAAGGCAACCTAAGGCTGCCCGATTTTTTTGAAGTTTTGCCCTGCAGCCTCCTTTGCTGCCGCCGGCGTCAAGAGTTACCAGCCGCAGCCATTGGGCTGCGCTGGAGAAGACGGCGTGGCATCTGCAACTGGCAGCCAAGTCCATCTAGGGATCGAAGAAGACCCCTAGGGTTGCAGCAGACTCTGGCTGCAGCCCATAGCTGTAATAACATGCACGTGCCCAATTAGGTTCGTAACTTGAAGACCAGCAGCAAGCTTGCCCGCATCTATATAAAAAAATATTTTTTTTAGGCCATCATGGGCTCGTGACTCAAAAAAAAAAAAACCCCAACGGGCTGGAATAAGGATTCGGGTTGGGTTGACACAACCCGATCCAACCCTGACCCTGTCAATTGTTCACTTTTACCGTTGACCTTGATTGTTAACTTTGACCATTGACTTTGACTGAAAATTTTTCCCTGATGCAATATAAATTTGAGTATTGTTATGTGTATATATATTTTGAGATGAATTAATATATTTGATAGAGAATGGGTTTTTAATGTGTAAAAAATTAAGGATAATTTTATTTTATAATGGGTTAAAGTAAAAATATTAAAAGATAACAAATAAGGTATTTATATATAGAGGTTATAGTCTCTAGATCACACATAATATTTTATTCTTTTTGACATCCCATCATGCAGTGAGAAAGTTAAAATTAGATTCAGGTATACTTTCACTTATTGATCTATTAATTCTTGGTGATCTAAAATGAACTTTCTTAGATTTTATTGGATAACAATTTTAAAATGAACTTTCTTGGGTTTTATTGGATGACAGTTTTAAAATAAACTTCCTTGGATTTTATTGGATGACAGTTTTCACCAAAAAATATTTTCTAACAATATATATCCATAGAAATATTTCCTTAATATTTCAAACGTCATGGAACAAAATTATAAGTCGTTCCGTCTCAAGACTTAAAAAAAAAAAAAAAAAAAAAAAAAAAATAAAAAGAGCTTATTTTAAGATTATGGTCACTTTTCCTCTAAGCCGGCATATTATGGCCAAAATCTCAGCTACCATTTTTTATTTAGCTCTTCTCCTCTAAGGAATTTATGGTCAACAATGGCACGATTCTTATTTCTATTTGCCCTTTGACCATAAACCTTGGAAGACCATTCTTTGGTAACGTAAAATAATTAATGCACAACTTTGCACGACCTGGTCATGAGCTTTGGTTAACTCGTCTAAAGTCCAATCAATGCTTTAAAATGAAAGAAACAAAGAGAGACAAAGAAGAGTTCTACTACCGATCATTCTCTTATGGCTTTCTTTCTCAAATTATTATTCACTGTTGCCTTTGTATTGATCAAAATTAATACTTCTGAAGCTCGAGAAATTAGACAGGATCAGTCTAACGTAAGTCTTGGCTCTTCGCTTACACCTGATAAGAACTTGTCATGGTTATCAAATTCAGGTCTCTACGCCTTTGGATTTTACAAGCAAGACAGTGGCTATTCTGTGGGGATATTTCTAGCGGGGATTGCTCAGAAGACCGTTGTATGGACCGCAAACCGGGATTCCCCCCCAGTCACCAGCAACGCCACTTTGCTATTCACAAGTGAAGGAAGGCTGGTCTTGCGTCCAACACAAGGCAAAGATTATTATGACATAGCAGATTCTTCGCTACCGCCAGCGTCTTCGGCTTCCATGCTCGATTCGGGCAATTTCGTGCTCTACAATTCTGATGGTGGAATTATATGGCAGAGTTTCGAGCATCCAACCGATACCCTTTTGCCAACTCAACATCTCGCTGCGGGGAACGAGCTTGTTTCGAGCGTCTCAGACTCGGATCACTCGTCGGGAATCTTCCGTCTGAAGATGCAAAATGATGGGAACCTTTGTCAGTACCCTGTGGGAACTCCGGATGAAGCTAAACACTCGTACTTCACTTCTTGGACAGACGGGAAAGGTAAGAATGTGTCGTTGGTTTTTGACTCCAATGGCTATCTTTACCTGATGAACACTAGTACTGGTTTGAATATGAAGAATATAAGTGATACTAGTACTTATGAGGGATATTATAGTAGAAACAAAACATCGTTAATCTTCCTCATGAGAATTGATTCTGATGGGATATTCCGAGTTTACTCCCATGGTAATTCTTCAGATGATCATGATGAGAGTACCGGAAGCTGGCCAGTTGAATGGTCATCTTCTAAGAACAAGTGTGATCCCAAGGGCGTGTGCGGATTGAACGGGTTTTGTGTTCCTAATGGTGATCAAGAACAGCTACCTATTACTTGTAGATGTCTCCCGGGCTTCGATTTTGTTAACAAGACGGATAAAAGTTCAGGGTGCAAGAGGAATATCAGCATCGCGGATATCTGCGGAAACGAGAGGATGAATTTCACCTTCACCATGGAAGAACTTCCAAACACGGGTTGGTACGATAATTCGTATTCAGATTTGCCATTGCAACAGAAAGAGGCCTGCACGCAAGATTGTCTCAGTGACTGCAACTGCGAAGCTGCGTTCTACAACGACGGAATGTGCAGAAAGCAGAAGCTTCCTTTGAGGTATGGGGTAGGTCTTCAAAGTGATTCAAATATAGCTCTTGTCAAGGTATACACACCCAAATCCACCATTGATCAAGAACCACCTTTGCCCAAAGAAACCGACGAAAGATCAGTATTTCGGAGGAATTTCCTAATTATCGGAGTTGTCCTTGTTGTTTTCGGATTCATGATGATGGTGATCTCTATAGTTTTGTTCCGTAAGAGCAAAGTTTGGACATACAGAAAGATGGATTTCTATAAGGAAGCCGAACTTGGCGATGAAGTTGCGCTTCGACCCTATACATATGAAGAGCTAGAGAAGATGACCGAGGGTTTCAAGGAAGAGATTGGAAGAGGGTCATTTGGGACGGTTTATAAAGGAAGGATTCTCTACAGCGGAAAAGTAGTAGCTGTCAAGAGACTAGGAAGACTACTGCCAGAGCAAGGTGACAGAGAGTTCCAAAATGAGATGAAAGCTATTGGAAGAATCCATCACAGGAACCTAGTTCGTTTACTTGGGTTTTGCCGCGAAGGACCGAACAGGCTTTTGGTATACGAGTACATGGCCAATGGATCACTTGCAGATGTGCTCTTCACACCAGGGAATCATGGCGTGATTCGTTGGGACGAAAGAGTGAAAATCTCTTGTGAAATAGCAAGAGGAATCGTGTATCTCCATGAAGAGTGCGAGACGCAAATGATCCATTGCGATTTAAAGCCTCAGAACATACTCATGGATGAGAAAAGATGTGCCAAGATCTCCGATTTCGGGCTGGCTAAGTTGCTCAAGCCAGATCAAACCCAAACCTTTACCGGGATCAGAGGGACAAGAGGGTATGTTGCCCCTGAGTGGCATAAAAAATTTCCTGTTACCGTCAAAGCAGATGTCTACAGCTTTGGGATTGTGCTATTGGAGATAATATGTAGTCGCCGAAATGTTGCCATGGATGTTCCCGAGGAAGAAGCGATCCTGGAAGAATGGGCGCGTTCTTGTTTTGAGAATGGAGAGCTGCGGAAATTGGTGGTCGATGATGAAAATGTAGACGAGAGTCAATTAGAGAGGATGGTTAAAGTTGCACTTTGGTGCCTTGAGGAGGAACCGTCACTTAGGCCTTCCATGAAGAACGTTCTGCTCATGCTAGAAGGGATTTTGGACGTCTCAAGCCCTCTTAGTCCAAATTCTTTTGCTTAGCACAGTAAATTTTAGCAATTGTATCTGTGCTTGGAAGTGGCTCTGAGCTAAAAACAAATCAATAATTCGTCTCAATTCGCTAAAACACAAATCAAAAAACATAAAACAATTTTATGAATATTGTAGTTTTTTCTTCCTTTGCTCTTTATTGCTTCGACTTTGTAGCACTTCTACGTAGAAATGGTTCCGGTACATGATAAATATTAACAGACAATCAAAACATAACAACCTGCATTTTTCTTTTCTTTTTTAATTTTTTGTTTCAGAAGAACACAAATTGGAATTTATTATCTGTACAAACTAATTAAAAGCATCAGTTCAGAATTCTAAAAAAAATTAAGGCTCCAAAACTGCACATTTTCGGATACTTGTAGGCTGTTTTGATTGCCTAGTGGAACTTTTGTTTATCGCATAGGCCAGAACAGCCCCTCTCCATCCATTTTCTCCCCCTTTGGTTCCCTTGTCTGCGGGTTTTTCTCGTCTGTTCCGAATATCAAACACCACGGTCATTTATATATATATATATATATATATATATATATATATATCCCAAGAGAAAAGGTATTTAAACAATTTATGCCTCTTCTAACAAGTATATAGCTTGTAAAACCAAGTTGGTTAGTCACACGGCTAAATCCCAAAATCCCCAACAGAATTATAAGTGTAAGAATTGAGATAACTTTGCTCCGCTTTAGAAAGGAATAACATTCCTTTTTTATCTTTGCATCTAATTAAATCATCAATCAAACTAAACCATGGTGTGAGAGAATCTTGGTAAGTCGTTACAATCCTAAAACTTACAGTCCAAGTCATCTTTACATGTCATGTTTTTTTTTTTTTTTTTTTTTTTACAAATTACAATTTATTTGTGCTTAGATATAAAGAAATTCAATCTCTCTACAGATGACTATCACCGCTGCGTTGACATGAAGTTTTGGGCTTCAAGTTTGTGGGCTTAGACGGGTCACTGGGCCATACGTACGCTTAATTTTGCAGAAACTCTCGTTGAAGTGTCCAAACTATACATTCTTTTATAGAATTTTGCTACCTTTAAAATTTGCATTGTATCGGTTATCACTTGCAGTTTCTACTATGAGTCTTGAATGACAGAGTACAGAAGTTTTGCCGATAAATATGAACAGATTAGGAAGCTATTTTTGTACTTCAATCAAATATTAAGGTACTAAAAATTGATCTTGACGGGTTTTCATATTGTGAAAATGTTATATAATAAGCTCATTATCAAGGTTAATTAATGATTTTTTTGTCATTCTACACAAGCAAAGTGTCATTCAAGTTTCAACAATTGATCTCACATTAGATTGTGTAATTGATTCTTAACAATAATCACCAACCATAACGAAAAGAAGCACCCACTTTAAAGTAGCAGTAACAAAAGATGGAATTAATATTTATATTAGACATCAAATAAACTAATAGATATGTATTATTTTAAAAGGTAATTTTAAAATAGTAATAATAAAATGATAATGAAGGATTTCAAACTTGCCGAAAAATACTATTGGGCCTAATCTATCAGCCCATCCAAAAAATTAAAGTGAACCAAGACCGGCTAATAGTGACGAGCTTCAAACCGACATGTTTAACATGTTTCAAATTAACAGTTTTAATTAGTGTAGATGATAATCTCTGAGTCGATTTGTGAATAAGCCGACAAGAGTGTAGGGTCAACTTGAAATATCAGTGGTCATTCTATGCGATTTTGAAGAGATTAAAACTTTTTATAAGAGAAAAACATTAACATATACTATTTAAATCGGGGTTCGAACTTCTTTGCCAAACATGCACCAAATGTCTTAACTTTAATTGATCACTTTCCATTAGTTTTTTTCAATTTCAATACGACGAGATGGAGCTTGGAACCTCCAAATTCACGTCCCACTCTACTTTATCTTGTGCCCTTGACCTAATAATTATTTATCCTGTTAGGTTGTTGCCGGATAACGAGTGGGAATGGTCCTCTCAACCTTTTATTGACAAGTTGGTTCTGAATTTTCCTCTCTTTTTCTTTTTTAGAGGGGCCATCTTTATATTACACTCCCAAGATACATGCCAGTCAAATTTCATGCAGTTCTTTGACAGAACGGCTTTTCTATGGAATCTTGAAGATTTATATTTTGTTAGTTATCAAGAAAGTTGATTTTTATTATTTATTTTTCTTGATAGATAATAAAGTTGATTTTGATTTAAATTCAAGACCAGTCCTTGTTTTTCCCCTTCTTCTCAAGATTAGATCAGTCATTTTTTTTAAAAAAACAAACAAACAAAAACCGGATTCTTCATCTGCTTCTCAAACTTAAGGCCACTCATTTAGGAAGTTGTAAGTTTTAACATATTTTTTATAATTAATTAGGAAACAATATTTATGAACCATTTAATTCATATACTCAAACTTAAATAATTGATTATGTTATAATATTTATTTCTCATAAAAATTTAAAATTTAAAATATTAAAATTAAAAATTATAATTTAAATATACATTCTAAATAGATCTTTAACAAATGTTAAATTTGATATTCTCCTTATTTTTTTTGACATCATGCGAGCCTTATTGTCAGCATTAATTCGGTAGTAAAATGCATGAATATATAGAAAAGGGAAGCAAACACTTCTATCTTTACCTTTTCTATTCATGTAAAGTAACAATGTTATAAACGCCTAGTATTAGATTTATTTATTTTTGTTTGTTTTTTTAAAGTAGTATTAGATTTATTACATTATTAGATATTGTTTAATTTTTCCTTTTCTTCTTCCTATTCTTTAAGCATTCTTCAATTATGTTGTGAGTCTTGTGACATAATATTGGATCATATCATTGGTTGTTTTCGTAGGTAACTATTTGTTCTTGATTTAATTTTAGGACAAATTTTATAAATTCCTTCTAAATTTTGTTATTTGTCAACATGTCTCTAAACTTTAAAATGTGTATGTTGTACTCCTTGAATTTTGATCACTTATGTCAACATACCTATTGAGGTTAATTCCATTAATTTTTTAACGAAAATGCTTATAAATGCCCCTGAATTTTGTCACTTGTGTCCATATGCCTCATGATTTTAAAATATATATGTTTTGCCCACCGAACTATAATATATCTCCAACTTTTTCCCTCCATCTTAATTCCATCAGTTTTTTGAATAGAAATATTGATATGACCATTAAATTGGTAATTATCTATGATATTTAAGGTTGATTGAATACATTTTCCTCTTAAAATATTTGTTAATCATCAATTCTCAAAACATTAATTGATTAGAGGCAATAAAGAGGGAAAAAATTAAGAACAAATATGTATAATATAATGAATTTTGTTAGTATTTTTTTCTTAATATTTCAACTAGATAGAAGTGCTCAACATAAAACATGTTTATACTTTATACCTATATAGCATTTTTATATCCAAATGCGTTCAGGTCATTTACTTAATTATACCTAAAAAAAAACAACAACAACACAAATTTTAAAAACCCATAAACTTAACAAACTTTAATGGTGAAATATCATAGATAATTTATAATTTAATAGTCATATCAATATTTTTGTTCAAAAAACTGATAGAATCAAGATGATTGGAGAAAAGTTGGAGACATACCATAATTCATGGGGTAAAACAAGTACATTTTAAAGTTGAGCGGGCATATTGACACAAGTGACAAAATTTAAGGGGTATTTATAAACATTTCCGTTAAAAAACTTAACAAAGTTAACCTCAGGGAGCATGTTGACATAAGTAATAAAATTCAAGGGCATAACATGCACATTTTAAAGTTTAAAAAGTATGTTAATACAAATGACAAAATTTAAAAAGAATTTATAAAATTTGTCCTTAATTTTACAAACAAAAATATCCATGAACTCATTTTTAGTTCCACTTGTGGTTCATTTAAAATTTAAAGAGACAAAAAAAAAAAGAAAACTTTTTATATATTTTTTTTATTTAATATGATTTTTATCGTATCTAACAAGATTCTACAAGTGAAACCCTCTAAAATTTTATCATGTTAGAGCAAAATTGCAACTAATTTTTATATATATATATATATATATTTAAGTAAATTGCGACTAAAAATTGATAGTTTGCTTTTCTGACAAAAGAAAAAGTCAAATGTATGTTTGAAATTTATTTTAAAATTATTTTATTTTTTGTATAAAAATAAAAATGAAAATATTTTTAATTTTATACATAAATTATTTTTAAAAATATTTTAATAATTTTTTTCTAGAAATTATTTTCAGTATAAAAAAACTCATTAATATATATTTTTCTCTTTGTATTCGAGAGAGGAGAAAATGAAAAATTTTACACTAAATTAAAAAATCATATTTATTTTTGTTTTTTATCTTTATTGCACCAAACGCTATTTTGAAAATGTTTTTTTTTAAAACGTAAAAAAAAAAAAAAAAAAAAAATTTAATTCCAAACACAGCCCAAATTTAAAATTATGAAATTTGTCTTGTCATGCCCCTCACTTTTATAAGCTAGATAGATTCGATTGAAGCATTATTATTTAGGCTGCGTTTATTTCACCGATTTGAGTTTTCAGTTTTAGATTTTATAATTAAAAATTTTCAGAAAATATCACATCTCTGTGCTTGAGAGAAGAGGAAATGAAAAATGACTAAAAATCATTTTTCATTTCTATCTCATTTTATACTAAACCAAAAAAGTCATTTTCATTTTCATTTTTTGTCTTTATTGCGCCAAATGACGTTTTGAAAATGTTTTTATTTTTTATTTCTTAAAAACTATGAAAAATAAAAATGGGATCAATTCTAAACACAGTTCAAATTTAAAATTCTGAAATTCATCCTTGTCATACCCCTTACTTTTATAAGCTAAATAGATTCGATTGAAGCAATATTCATGCATCATTGATTTTACTAATTTGAATTTTTAGTTTTAAATTTTTATAGTTAAAATTTTTTTAAAAAATAGCATATTTAATTTTTTTTATTACAATTAAAAAATTTAAAAAATATTATATTTTAATTTAAATTAAAAATTTAAATTGCAAAATAAATAAGATCTCGTTAGTGAGAAGATAACAAGACGTTTCAACTTTCTAGAGTAGAGAGAAACACCGACTCTTCTAAACATTTAAAACTAAACTAGATTCGATTGGATTAAAAGGAATATTTCACTGTTTCAGTTAGGTGTTTAGCGAAGAACTTTTTAGTTATTTGTTAGCGTGGAAAGGAACTAGGAACTAACTCGGTTAAAATCTTGAGAAAAACAAACCGACCACATAAAAAGCGAAACCACTTTTACTAAAGCGATGGTCACTCATACTCAGTCACTCAGAAGCACAGAGCTACCTTACCTCGTTGGTGTGCCAAATTGTCTTTAGTGTTGGTCTCTGTTCAAAATTTTCCCTCCCGTCTATATGACTTTTCTTCTAAAGGCACTTTCAAAAGGTCCTGATCTCTTCTGTGTGCCAGGCTTAACTGTGCTGTACTGCTCTGCTTCTGTTTCTGCTTCTGTTTCTGCTTCTGTTTGTGTTCACCGACTAAATAAAAAAAGACGTATGGATGGATGATGGGAGAAAACCAAAAAAAGGCTGGAAGTGGCTAAACGCGCATATATATTAGCTAATGTTGGAGTGTGGATTTTGGTTTACTGCCAACAATTGTCAAATATGACAGTGCTGGTCATGTTGTACGGTTTTCACGCAAGAACTCGGGAAGAAATTGCTTTGAAATCAATATTCTGGTTTTTTTTTTTTTTTTTTTTTTTTTTATTTAAAAAAGTATCTTTTTTTATAAAGGATGTTTGATTATGTATTTATCATTCTTATTTAAAATTATTTTTATTTTATGTCTATTTTTTATGAAAAAAATATTATAATAAATTATGAATTATGATTTAAATTAAAATTTAAATTTTTTTTTAAATGTCTCATTAATTTTTAATTAATAAATATAATTAAAATCACATCACATTAAAAATATATAAAATAAATAATTTTTAATAAAAATTCAACGATTAAAAATCAAAAAATTATTAATAATTTATTTTTTTAATCTTATTAAAAAAAAACTCACAAAAAAATATAAATTTTTGAATAACAACTGTAATTTTCACTTACAAATAAAATAAAATAAGAAAGATGGTTTTATAATCCTTAGAGTCGATCAAGTGTTCACCTAAAAATTTATAGATATACAAAATAGCTTCTATTTATAGATTATAGTTTATACAACAGCTAAAATGATAATATCTAACAATAATGAAAGTTATATTTATTACAATTGAACTTGATAAAATAAAGAAAATTTCGTTGTAGGAGGCTAGGAGCTATAATTATAAATGATATTGTTTTAATTGTTGGATTAAGTTTTTAATGATTTGATATGTGATTGTAATAATAAGTTTTGCACGGTAAATTTTTTTAACATATACATTCATAAATCATATTGTTAAAACTTAATTCAACAGTTAAGATAATAATATCTACTGTAATTATAAATAATGAGTCATATCTTAAAAGTTTCTTTAAAATAAAATGAGATAAAATTTTAATAAAGAGTTTTTAATTTATTTAACCAAATAAGTTCAAAAGCTCTATTATATGCACTATCTAAATAGTCTTAAAGCACCCTAATTGACTTATGTTTTTTTAAGTGCTTAAAAATAAAAGGAAAAGTTATCCCAAACAAACATACTACCACTAGATATTTTTACCTAAAAAATAAAGAGAAAAATTTACACTATATAACAAAATTACTATGGTCAATTTGAAATTTTTAAAAAAATTCAGAATGTTTTCAAATAGAAAAATTAACACTGTAATTATTATAATAATGTCATATTTTGTATACACGTTTACATAGTAATAGTAATGATATTTGTTTTTATAATATTAAAATAATGTAAGTGTATAGTTTATATTTCTATTTCATTTTTGGAATTTTGATATATGTGTAAAAAGCTTTACAAAAAAAAAAAAAGCAAAATGATATCAGAATATTTCTTTTTTTTTTATGTAGTACATAAAAAATATTTCATAAATAGTTTTGTGCAATGATCTACTTGAATATTTTTTTTAGTTAGATCTAAATGATCATATATAGACTAATTTCTTTTGGGTTAATCTTACATGTGTTTCGTGATTCTTAGTGTTATCTCAATTTTCCCTTTAAATATTTAATTAAATTTCCATTTCACTCTCTAAATTATGAATCATGCCTACTTAATTCAATTTATTAGAATTGTTATTTAAAACAGAAAGAGAAAGTAGTGATGAAAGTTAATCATGTGGTCATTTTCATTTATTTTTTAACAAAAAGATCACATGACTATACTATCTTTTTTTTTTTTTTTTCTAGTTTGTTTTGAACATAAAATTTAATAGAGGAAGTTGAATAGAACTAATGAGACATTTGATTATGGATTCAGAATCATGATTCAAAACTATTTTTATTTTAGTGTATTTTTTATGAAAAAAAATATTATAACGAATCACGAATTATAATTCAAATTATAACATGAATCTCTATTCTAAACACACGCTAACTTAAAATTTGAATGAAAAAGTATGAACTTTCTAAGAGGTTAGTGGAAATGTTCAAGGGCCGTAAGAATAAAAAGTAATCATTTTATTCTTTAGGAGATTAATTTTTAGAATTTGTATTCATTACATGTTTATTTTATTCTTTAATTTATTGATTCAAATTGTTAATTTGAATTAAAATGTGATATTATATAAAAAAATTTTACTATAATAAAAAAAATTAAATATAAAATTTAAATTAACGAAATAAATGAGATAATATTTGGATAAAAGCTTACTAAATTTGAGGGACTCCACAATCCACATTTGGTTCAACTCGCTGCTCACTGTTCCAAAATCTTTGGGTTGCATTGGGTTCCAACATGCTGTCATACTGTTCCAAAATCTTTGGGTTGCCTTGGGTTCCAACATGCTGCCATACTTGGGGATGCCACCCACCACTTTTTCTTTACTTTTCATTTCACAGCTCAAAAATAATAATAAGAAAGCTTTTTTAATAAGACTAATAAGTTTGGTAAAAGAATTTAGGTCATAATTTATATTATAATTTGTAATTTATTACAGTATTTTTTTATAAAAAATATACGTAAAATGAGAATAATTTTAAATTATTATTATAAATTTATGAGCTAAACGTTCAAATTTTTTTAACGATTAAATTTGTATTAAAAATGATTTATTTTTCATATTTTTTAATTGAATGTAATTTTAATCATATTTAACTCTTAAACAATTAATCAAATTAATATATTAATTTATCAAATAAACTTATTAATAATAAGTGATATCGTTCATTTTATTAATTTAAATTTTAAATTTTAATTTTATCATAATTTAAAATTTTTATATAAAATTATATTTAAATTTAAATTAAAAATTAAAATTCGTAAACCGTTTATATATACGTCTTAAGAAATCGGGATGATGTACTCCAGTTGTTGCAGTGGAAACTTGTGAAAACCATTTACCAGTAAACAATCAATCTTTATATTTGTCAATTAGTGCTTGGTCCCATCATAATCATAGTTTTGGGGACGATGGACACTGAGATTCGTGGGGCGTGCGTCTGACTAATCTTGGCTAGCTGTTGTGCCGTCAGCTTTGGGTTAGGTTCTCGAGATCGCTGGTCTGAAAGCGATTAATTTAAAAGAATAAAAATAAACATCCAAAACATTGATTCAACCAAGAGAAGAGAAGGGAAGAGACCACACGCTTTTTATTTATTTATTCCTGCTCTTTTGGCCAGCTGTTTTCCCGTTTTCTTTTCCAAATTAACTCCTATCTATCTAGCCAGGCGGCTAATTTGGTACACACGTTAATCTCTCTCTTTCCTCAAAATCATCATCCCGAAAAAGTTTTATTTTACATGTTTACCCTTTGAACTTCTAATTTTCACAATTTACCTTTCCAAAATGTGGTGCTCTATGTTGCTCATAGTTGGCTTAAATTGATGATGACAAAGCATGTTGGATTAAAAAATTACAACACCTTACTTTAAACAGTAATATAATTTTCTTTGTATCCTAACTTTTGATCCTCTTAAATCTTACAAAAATATAAGCACACAATTAATAAAATTGGTAATGTTGTAATAATTTTAATAAGTTATAGGAGTAAATTGTCAAAAACAAAATTAAAAGAACAGACGTCAAAGTTCTAGAAGTTTAGAAAAAAAATACAAAAAACTCAAAAAATAAAAAATGCAGAAAGTGAAAAAGAATATTCCGTTGTGTTTAAAATTATTATTATTTTTATTTTTTATATTTTTTGAAAAAAAAAAAAACGATTTTAAAACAGAGTTTGACACAATTAAAAATAAAAAATAGAAATGAAAATAATTTTTTTATTTAGTATAAAATAAGAGAAATATAAAAAATAATTTTTTGTCATTTTTCCTTTTTGTTTTTATTTTCTCTCTTAAAGAGAGAGATAGACATTAATAAGTTTTTTTATACTAAAAATAATCTCTTGATAAAATTACTAAACGTATTTTTAAAAATAGTTTCTGTCTAATATTAAAAAAGTTTTCATATATATTTTCATTCAAAAAATAAAATAATCTTAAAATTAATTTAAACGCACCATTCCTTTCATGCTTCCACAATGCTATGTGTGTGTGTAGTAAATCTCATTTAGTGACCTGGTCCCATTCTTTGAACTTCTAATTTTCACAATTTACCTTTCTAACTTAAATGTTGCAGTGGCCAATGCTATGTTGCATATAGTTGTCTAAAATTGATGATGACAAAACATTTTCGACCAAAAAATTCCAACATCTTAATTTAAATAGTAATATAAATTTTTTATATCTTAACTTTTGATCCTCTTAAATTTTACAAAAAAAAAGCACAAAATTAATAAATAGATCGCGTTATAATAATATTAATAAGTTATAGGAGTAAATTGTTAAAATTAAAATTGAAAGAACATATGTCAAAGTTCTAGAAGTTTAGGGAAAAATGCAAAAAACTTAAAAAATAGAAAAAGGGCGAAAGTGAAAAAGGGGAGAAAGAATCTTCCTTCCCCGCTTCCTCAATGCTACGTGTGTGTAGTAAATCTCATTCAGTGACCTGGTCCCATTCTTTGCATGCCCGCTTCTTCAATTTTAGTCCCCTTTATTTTATTTATTTGAGTTTAAAATTTAAGTTTTCTTCCTCAATTTTTAATTTTTTTTTTTGTTACACTCTCACATCTTACTCTTGTCGTTTAACTCGTTAATTCAAATTTTTAATTTGAATTGAGATGTAATTTTATATGAGACTTTTTTACTATAATAAAAAAATTAGATATAACTATTTCTGAAAATTTTTTACTATAATAAAACTCAAATTTTAAATTTAAATCGGTGAAGGAGATGTGGTTTTAGAATCCCATTAAGAAGATGTTTAGTATGACAATTTTAGAATTGAAATTATGATTCTAGTTTAAATTAGTATTTATTTATAAAAAGTAAAAAGTGATCTTGAGTTGACTCAATAAAATTTAGCTTATATGATTCTAATTTAAGATTTAAATTTTAATGTGATGTTTTAAATCAAAATCACTATTAATTTTAAAATTACCATCTCTTAATTTTAAGTGATTCAAACTCTTAATTTTAATTCTAATTTTAAAATCACAATTTAGATTCAAAATTAAAAATTATGATTGTAATTTTAAAATTAAAATTAAAATTACTTTAATTTAAACTCTCGTATTAAATGGAACCTAATTGTGTCACTCTAGCTGTCTCTACTTTCCCTTTGTTTATTTTCTTTTTCTTTTTTGAACATTAAAAGAAGGGTTCTAAAAATATTCAAATCCAGAAGTCTCCAGCCGCTCTTCTAAAAAAAAAAAAAAAAAAGTCTCTAGCCGTTACTTTTTTACTTTTATATCTCTATTATTAATGTTTTAGGTAAATTATATCTCTATTATGTTGGATCTATCACACCATTCGCCAGCTCAGTTAATTGAGAGTCGAGTAAAAGTGATGGAATGTCTCCAAAATTCAAAAGATAAGAGCTTACTAATCTGCTTTTATGACGCGTCAATAGTACTTTCAAGCAAGCAGTATTTTTTTTTTTTGAAAATAATAATAATAAAGTAGATAATTTCATTTTCGGCAGTTCTCAAAATTCAGTTTTTCTAACTTGCATTTAAGCGGTAGAGATTGAATTTGTGTTGATAATTTTAAAACTGCTACACTTAGTTGGAACTGATAATTAATTATTTAGGGTTTGTTTGGTTTATAAATTTGAATCACTGATTCGAATCATGATTCATGATTGTTATAATATTTTCTCTCATAAAAAATACACGTAAATAAAAAATAATTTAAATCATATGATTTGAATCCATAAACCAAACGGACCCTTAAAATATTAGCGTAAAATTTGAACGCTGTATCTGTGTTTCTTCTTTTTTTTTTTTTTTTTTGTTGAATATCCACATTTCATCTTTTAACATTAAAAGTAGAATTAACGATTTGAATTTGACTTTTAACATTAATAACATCTGTGTGAAATTATTATATTAAGCTAATTCTGTAATTATATATCTCATTTATGTTACTTTCATGCTAAACTCTTTCAATGATTAATGGAATTCGGTGGCAATGTCCACTTTTTCCAATATTATCTAGATTCATAGAGACGTTTTAACCCCGTGACAGCAACCTAAAGAGAAAAAAAAAAAAAAAAAAATTGGTTTTGTAATTTTTTCTATGGAAATTTGGGGAGTTATTGATGCACATTTTCTTTTCAATTGATGGGTTCAAGCAAATCAATAGAGCGGTGGCACTTCAAAAGAAGCGTCGGAAAAAGTTCATGTTAAGCAAAGGCCAACCAGCCACTTGTGGAAATACTATAGGAAGAATATTTTTATTTTAGAGATATTTTAAGACGAGTTTTTAATTAGCTGTGTGTGGATAATAACAACAAAGGGAGAGAAATTAATTAAACCAAGGATCGCTTTCAAATTTGCATGCATAATTGCATGACATGATGAAAATCATGCAACGGTCTACATCATCGCTCATGATCATCCTGCTTACAAGTGTCCTCATCTAGATTTGTACTCCAGAAAGATTACCTCAGGTCTTTCATATCCAATCATACGTATTTTTCATAGTACACTCACCGATACCACGTGACTATCTCTCTCTCTAACTTTTAAACCTTACGCTATTGAGATCCAGCCCTATTTGAGCAAGACTCTTAACTGTGTTCAATCACTAATCTCAAACTAATTAAAGACGTAAATAATATTAATATATGTGTGGTTGCATGTTGAAAAAAAGGATGCGGTTGATCTCAATTTCATCTACAATGTTAATATCATATTTAACACTAAGAAAATGAGAAAATGACATTTATTTTGTACTCTAATGTATAATATTGTTTCAAATGTGTCATGTTTAATTCTCATCATAATTGTTAGAAATTGAAACTTATAAAAATAAACTTCAATATGAAAATCGTTTCAAAACAACAATGTTACAATAATTAAGACTTTTGTTCATTTTATAACTCAAGTCATGATTAAAGTTATATTACTACAATATTTTCTCATATAAATTTAAATTTAACTTTTTTATTATAGTATTTTTCTCTTACATACATAACTCAATTCATGACTTAAGTTTTTTACAAATTAACATAAATAAAAATCTGTTCTTAAAAAAAATATCAAAATAAATCTGATACGGACTATATTTTGTGCTGAATGTGACAAATTTTCACGTAACATTTAGCACACCAATTTAACACTTACAAGAAGCAGGAGGTAGAGGATGCTAACTCATACCATATTCCCTTAAGTACAAAACTAAATCCAGATCAAAAGTGTTAAAAGAAAATTATTGAGCTCGATACTTACTATTAATTAGTACTAGAACCGCTTCCAACAAGATTCCCGACAGACACATGATTAAGATTTGTATGCTTCTTGACGTGAAGGCATGAATGCGTTGCGTGTCCGATAAGGTCCATTTATATTAGCACACTTGTGTGTGTGTGTGTGTGTGTATTGCTAGTCTTGCTGATCAAAACTTGTATATATCAAAAGCAACCTTACTCATAATTAATTCTTCGGTACTTCTACTGAATTTTTAAGACGCACGCCAAGCTACATAAATTAACATTACACGCACACAGCTCTCCTTAGAAAAAGACCATACACCAGCTTGCCCCATTTTGAATTTGTTGGGAGGGTAGGGCAGGGCTATAATAATTCATTTCGAACAATTTTCACAGAAAAAAAAAAAAAAAATGAAATTTTTAAAAAAAAAAAGAACTCAAAAAAATATCTGCAACGTTTATCATGATGTTCTAATATATACAAGTTACGGATGACTTTAATAGTAAAAGACGATCAAAAAACAAAAACAAAAGAAACAGCAGATAAGAGGTTTTTCTACCAACAACAACAGTTCATTTCCTCGTATATACATTAGTCTCAAAGGTCTCGACATATATCGTACAATGGTACATTACAACAATTTTTTCGCTCCTAAACTATCTCGTTGATCCTTAACCGTAGGATCTTCCAGCTACACACCATAATATTACCGCCTGTGACGCAGGCCGTCCGATATAAAACGTGCCAAATCCGGTGCTATTAGTAAAATTTTTGTCGTCTTATACAGCCGTAGAGAAGTTAACATATGTGACAATACCATAACGTCCTTACGGTAATCTGCTACAGTCAGCCTTACCGAAGCCAACCCTGCGACCCACCAGATCAAACTCCACCCAGATATTTTGCTGATGGAAGTTCCCTATAATGTTGCTCGCGGCGCCAAGCATGTTGGACCGTCCGATCGCTAAACAGTGGACCCCGCCGCCAACGTCGGCGAGGATCCTCTCCTTTGGCGCCACGATCTCCACCCCCTTCTCGAACTCGAAAGCCATGTCGCCCACCAGCCGTCCGATCGCCACCGCGTCGGTTCCTTGGAAACACATGTCCGCCACTCCGCCGTACACGTAGCCCTTTTTGATCCTGGGCCCCACCAGCCTCACGATCTCCTCGCGCACCTTGTTGTAAGCCTCGTCCACCAAGAAGGTGAACTCCGAGCCTGAATCGATCATGGTCTGACCCGAACCGCTAGAGTCGGGTCGGAACACCGTCGCCGGAATATTGAGCCTTCTCGCTCCGATTCTTATGCCCTGCATCGGGAGCGTGAAGGCCAGTGGATCCAGATTCGGCATGCGCTGACTTTGTCGGAAAGTCAACAGGTTAACGTACTTGAACCAACGAGAGTTCGGGTTATTACCCAAGTAAAACGACCCCGTTGGTAAAGACCCGGATTTGGTTTTTCGGCCCCGAGTCGGGACGCAGTAGGAAAACTTGTTGATCTTGGCCTGGGAGGCGAAAGAGAGCCTACCAAGGTTCATTCCCAAAATGCCCTGCGAATCGCTGGGGTCCTTGGCGCAGCCGAGGATAAAAGGAGGGGTAGTTACGGAACGAGAGAAGGTAAATTTCTCCCTGACGAGATTGCCCTCGGCGAAGGTCCCGTCGGCGTAGAAGTAGGAGTAGTGGCAGAGGCGGTTCTGGTCGCAGGAGGTGGGGAGGGTAAAATCGGGAATTCGCGGCTTGCAGACGGGGTGGGAGCAGGGCAAAACGGAGAAAGTGGATGAGAGAGAGGGATCAAACGACGCAGTCGGAGGGGGAGCAACCTTGGGAGCCTTCTTATTGCACTGAATCCAAGACAGCTGGCTTCCGGTATCTAGCACCATCTGCTGGGTCTGCGGCGGCGTCCCGATGGGGAGCGACACGATCAGAGCCATCGAGTACTTAAACAACAGCTTGTAGTTATACGATGCCGTTCGGAGCCTCGGGTTCTGCTTGCGGTTGGCGATAAGAGCCGCCCGGAAAGTTCCGGAACTTGCCGAGCCGGAGGAGCTGTTGTGACGGACGGTGGTGAGAGGGAAGGAAAGGGAGAGGGGAAGAGTAGAACTGTCGTTATTTTCGGCCGCGGAGAGGGAGAGGAAAAGGGAAAGGGAAAGGAAAAGGAAGAGATGCATTTTGCTCTTGACAGCCATTTTTGGACAGAGAGTAGGGAAAGAAGTTGAGAAACGGGTTGTGTTTGTGGGAGAAGTGAGGGAGGTGAAGAGGAGTATTTATACGATGGAAAATGGGGAGGGAAAGAAAAAGGAAAGAGGAGGAAAAGCCAGAAGAAGTAAAAAGGAGAGTGATGTAAAGAAGGAGAGGACGCGTTTTCTTAATTGAGTAGTTAGGGATGACATTGATGGTACTTAAGTAATTAATTGCATGTTGATTGTTTGAGTGCTTAACGTCCACAGGCTTTGCTCAGTTTTCTCTCTCTTTTTTTACGTGCCTTTTACTTATTATTTTCATTTTTTTTGTCTTCTTTTTTTTTTTTTTAAAAGAACTGTGTCTAGAAAATGTGATTTGGACTATTCGCTCCCGCTTTAATTTTATATTTATTTGGCAATAAATTATGATTTGATGTCAGTTGACACGTACGGTGGATGGATGTAAATTGCTAAATTAAGAGAACGTTAAAATACTGTCAAAATCACGTGAAGATAAAAAAAAGTTGTTCCACATTAGTGTTCTTATAAATAATGTTATTTTTGACGTTAAATTTAATTAAAATTACATTAAAATAAAAAATATATATGCATAATACATAATTTATAATACAGAGTTAATAACTTAAAACAAAGATCTACTCATAAAAACATAACCAAACACAAATTCCTTATGTCATGATATTTATTACCAGCAGTATATAATTTTGGAGCATCAATCTTTAAGCCAGAATTAAATGTTCTTTTTGTTTAGATTACCTACAACAAAGAATTATAATGTTCTTTTTGTTTTGATACAATTCTCGTGCAATATCTAATGATTCATGATTGTGCAGCATTCGTAGAATAATTTTTTGTTTTCTATCTTGTAATTTTCTTCTAATGTTTCTTTTTTCTAAAAATTCCTTGTGCAAAAAAAGTAACCTTGATCTTGCTATTAGGTTTTTGATAATATCTGTTAAACTCTTTTTTTTTTGAGGAACTCGTATGTTTGTTTTAGTTACAATACAATTTTAATATTTCTCTTTTTTACTCAAATACATAGAAATTATTAAAAAATACGCAGAACATTATGTAAAAGAATATGAAAAATAACCTACAAATAACCAATCAAATTTTTAATCATCTGATTAAAACTCATGCAAAATAAAAAAATACAAATTTAACGTAACTTAATAAATATTTGATTGCATAAATTTAATAGTACACTATACAATACCCATCCTAATATTTATATTTATTTTTTAAAAGGAGGAGTTTGCTTTGGGGGATAAGAATACCAAAGTGAGTAAGACACATCAATGAAGTATTAGATCTTTAAGTTCGTCAAATTACGATACTTTTAAGGTTCTATGATTATGATGTGATTTGATAATGTAAAATTATTTTTTAAGAGATTTTTTTCCTATGTCATACCACATAATTTTACTTTTTTTTTTTTAAGAGTCCGTTTAGATTGACTTAACAAAATTATTTATGGTTTATTTAGTCTAAAAGTCACTTTTGAATCTCTTTAGATAGACAACCTTAAAATATTTTTAGTTTTTTTAACACTTTTAGAATAAGTCATTTCCTTTGTGTTTATGAAAAGTTTTTTTATTTACATTTTTAACTTTTTATTTGTGAACAACAAATTAAATATCTCATTTATATATTTTTTATGATATTACTTTTTATAACAGTAAGTACTTTTAATTTTTTTACCCAAACAAATTTAAAAGCTTTTATTAGATATTAAAATATTTTTTTTCAGACGCTATTCAAATACTAATAAAAAGTCACAACTTATATTTATCTTATCGTACTTTTTAAAAGTACAAACATAAACTATCCTAAACGAGCCTTAAATAATATGCCAACCTTTTTTTTGTACCACAAGCTTTTTTTTGGTCCAAATTTTTCATTTTTTTATTTATATATTTTTTTATCTTTTGAATTGTCTCACGAAAAGTTTATTCAATACATGAATATTGTTTTTATTTTTCTTTTTGAAAATTTTGTTTATTTTAACTCTCTCTTCCTTTGAATTATATATTCTCGTGATTGAATGCTAATTCCTCTCTTTATTTTCTTTTCCATTTTCCCAAATAAAAGCTTCTAATATACTATGTGTAGATACAAATGACTTTTGTAAATAGAAAAAATCTAAGATTTAAGAGGATAAAGTATATTTTAGTCTTTCCCTTTTCCTGTCGCATCATATAATCTAGACCTAAACGCCCAAGAAAGGAAGTACACCAAATTTATGGACTTCAATTATCAAATACTTTCATTGTTTCGGATATATATATATATATATATATATATATATATATAATATAATATAATATAAAGACACAGAGACGAATTTAATAAGAAACTTAATTATGCTGTATAATAAGAATTTAACATCATTAATTATCATATATACTTTTAATTAATTATTTAAGTTTTATTCTTTTCATAATTTAAATCACAACTTAAATTTTATTATTATAGTATTTTTTTATAAAAATTAAATTCAATTTTTACTATAATATTTTTTTTACATACACAATTTAAATTCTTAATTCAAATTGTCAAACAAATACACTCTTAATTTATTACAATTGTTTAATTAATATAGTACGATTAAAAGAATAATATTCACGGTATTTATATGAAGGTAGAGCCCGCACATGACTATTCAACTGCAGTTTTTTTTTTTTTTTTTTTTTTTTTTTGCTTTCTTTTGAATAGGAGCCACTCTTTTCTCCTTGTTTAATTAATTTTTTTTTTTTTCTCTTTAAAATGTCTTTCTTTATCTTTTCTCCTGTATTATTATTTTTTTTTTTTGTGCCATCTCCCATATTATTCTTGAATAATAATATTGTATATCTTTTATGAACTGCGCGATATTCTCTCCAAATATCTTTAGCACAACAAATAATAAATGTGTAGGACCAATTTGACTTGGTGGACCTCATCATTTGGTCCAACATTAATTCGTGCTTTCTTTATTTTCTTCACATAACTTTGTTTATGGTTGTGCCAAAATATGGGTCGGTCAAACTTTATGTTAAAAAACATGCATAAGGGATTAAACAACGCAGAGATCATACCTTTTCTTAAATGAGACGGCAGCAATATATATATATATATATATATATATATATAGGTGTTCTTCTTTTTTCTTTATATTTTTTAATGGGGTTTTTTTTTTCTCTATTTAATTTGGTTGGATTTAAAGCAAATTAAACAACGAAAGCACTAATTAATAATATATAGTTATGGCCTTGTTAACCGCTTTACGTTTTATACATGTATAACTAGGTTTATGTGGTAGTAGACTAGTAGATTTCATTTTATTAATAGTATATTAGGGCCCGTTTAGTTCGTTGATTCGAATTTTTAAATTTGAATTGAGATGTGATTTTATGTGAGAACTTTTTACTGTAGCAAAAAAGTTAGATGTGATTATTTGTGAGAGCTTTTTACTGTAGTAAAATTTAAATTTTAAACTCAAATAAACAAAATAAATGAGACCTTAATATGTGATAACACAACTGGTAGGGGTCTTTTTCTCACCCTCACTCCGCCATGCACAATTCTTAAGTTTTAATTTTATTCATTATTTAAACTTCTTTTTTTTTTCCTTTAAATTGACAGTCTCTTTCTTTTGGTTTTATTTTGTTGGCTAAATTTGTTAAAATATTTTAATCTAAAATTAGTTTATTTTGGATTAAATTAAGATCTCATTCATTTTATCAATTTAAATTTTATTATAATAATTTTTTTTTAATAATCATATTTAATTTTTTTATTATAATAAAAAATATTAATATAAAATTACACACCAATTTAAATTAGAAATTTAAATAAATATTAAGTCTGTTGCAATTGTGTGTTGGTCTTGAACATGCGCTAGTCTCTTGACTGTACAAAACATGGGGAATGCATATGCAATGTAGGTCACAGTGGAGACACCTTTGCAAAGCGTAAGCACTTGATAAGCGGCTCTAAATGGTGTGGGTCATAAACTGACACTGCACTGGAGATTAATGTTTCTGAAATATTTACAGTGATTTAGTGTTAGTCCCATCACACCACCTACCGCATTTTATTTTATTTTATATAATAATCTAAAGTGTAAGAACTTTCTACTTTCTAGTGAAACCTAATATTATCCGAATAAAAAAATAGGAAATTTTCGGCGATCGAAAAAATTACTGCTGGTTTAAATCTATAGTAATCACTATTCAGGATATTTTAAATGATGTGATTTAAATTATTTTTAATTTATATATATTTTTTATAAAATAAAATATTATAATAAATTATGAATTATAATTTAAATTAAAAAATAAATCTTTTACTAATCATCTTTTAATTGCTCGCCTTTCTAATATAACCCAATATTATACAATATTTTAATTTTAACGCATCATCACATGTTTCTTTTCCTTCTTTTTACCATTCCTTTTCTCTTGACACTATAACACGATAATTAATATGAAAATCACGAGATTAACATGTTGTCTAAATTTTTTTTTATTTCACTGATTTGATTTTAAAATTTGAGTTTTATTATAGTAAAAAATTTTTAAAAACAGTCACATCTAATTTTTTTACTATAATAAAAAGTTCTCACATAAAATCACATCTCAATTATAATTAAAAACTCGAATTAACAAACTAAACGAGCTCTTAATTTAACCGGTAACATAACATATATATATATAGGAAATAGTAGAAAATAGGCCAATATGAAAAGCTTAAGAAAGTAAATAGACCAATTTTTAGTTATAGAAATTAATAGGTCATAACTTGTCAGGTTATGATTCATAACCAGATAAGTTATGGACAAACTTGTCAAGTTATGGTTCATAACCAGACAAGTTATGGACAATTATGAATAATAACTTGTCAAGTTATGGTTCATAACCAGACAAGTTATGGACGAAAATAATAATTTAACATATTTATTAACTTATGTAAACTATTGGCCTATTAATTTTAATTCATCTTAAATTTTAGTCTATTTTCCTCTTTCTCTCTATATATATTTTAAATGTAACATGTATACTTTAGGGCAACGTTAAAGATTGCCAAGGATGCTTTACACAAGAATAATTAGGATACGAGTGATGTGCGCAAGGATATTTCCGTTGGCATTACAGTTCCTACACATGGCCTAGAAACAACGTTTCAAGGTATTGGGGACATTGTTCCAAGTGTTTAGAGGCGATTTCTAGGGTAATATTGTTTCATGTTGAAATTGAAAAAATAATAATAAAAAAAAAAAAACATACGCACACACAAGGTGTGATCATATAGACGCCTCACCACGTTGAGGTAAGCAACTATGTCTACTAGTATGAAACAATTATAGCTGTAACAAAAATATTGCACAAAATATATAGTAAGGATGATTGCGGCTTGTTCATTTGCACTTAAATTTTAAAAAAAATTTAAAATTAAGTTATAACTTTATTTAATTTCATATTGTTTTATCAAATTTGAGTTTGAATTTGAATTTTAACTTGAGTTTGAGGCTAAAATCGAGTTTAAGTCCCCTTTCAACTCAAGTTTCTAAACTCAAACTCAAGTTAATAAATAATATTTTTTTATTTTAAAAACATCATAATTTTTTCGTTTTAATTCCGACAGAGATGATTTTTTTCTATGCGTTAACAATGAAGAGACGAATAAAACCTCACCTATATATCCTATTAAAATTTTTCATCACCATTAAGTTTTTATTAAAATACTATTTAAATACAAATTCAAGTTTTGACCTATCAAAACACAAATTCAAATAGATTTTCAATTTAAACTACAACTCAAAATGTGCACATCTAAACACAAACTCAAATTAGAATCTCAACTCAAACTATACTTAAATACACCTTAATTTGAATCAAGATTTGAACTCAAGTCATCCTAACTCAAAAAAATGTAAATGAACAAGCCCACGTTGTCTTTCAAATGCCAACTAATTCATTTTAATCGCATTAACTTTCAATCAATCTTGAAGGACCTAGAGCGTTTTTCTTTTTTTTTTTTTACGTAATTTTTTTTTCTCTGTTTGTATTTGATTTCATCCGTTGACTGGTTCCTCAAGAAAATGCTGATCATGAACGCCCCACTACAAATATGGACAAGCTGAAAGTAGGAGAAAGAGGGTGACGGTTTGTTTGAGCAACTTGTGAAAGTGGGCGTGAGTTAGTCAACCACATGTACAACTGGCTTCCACGAGGGGAACAACTAACTAGTGATTGCAGGTTACAGCATTCAACAATGTTTAGCTGGTTCGTTCAAACAACAGCAATCAGCTTTCCCTTCCTTTTATTTCTGTGTGCATTTACAGTAGTTTGAACCGTTCGATTAATTTTATAACAGTCTGAGCTGCAGTAAAAACAATTTTATGTTAATAGCGGACACGGACATGTCAGTTAAAAAATCATTAAAAATAATAGTCCCTACCTACCCGTGATATAAAATAGCCTTCTCCATCATAAAAATTTCTTTTTATTTCTCTTCATATAATTAGATTTTTTGTTAACAAAAATCAATGAGAAAGACTTTAATTAGTCATTGTTAAAAAGTTTTAAGAGCAATACTAGTTATGCTATAGATATAATACGTTTTCTAACTACCGCTTTTCCATGTGATTTAATTTTTTTCGTTAATTTATTAAATTTTAACAGTTTTTTATATTATTTTATTTTGATATAATAATGATTTAATTAAATATAGGAAACGTGCCCTACCACTACGTAGTAACTATAGAAACAAAAATACACACACACACACACACACACACACATATATTTTAAGCAAAATAGAAAGAGTCAACTAGCATCAAGGACTTCCTTCAAATCCCAATTAAGTTGCCACCCATAGAAAAAACCTATCCCACACACACCCCCAGACACCATGCTTCTGAATTTATAATTAAAATACAATAATATATATGCTCTTCAAAACATATTAGTTACCGTGTATCCTTGTGTTCATTGTTTTTTTGTAAAAATCTACAAAACATAAACTATGAAAAGAAAAATCTTGTTGAAAAGATGACAGCATTAGATACTAGTAAAGACAAAGGAAGAGTTAAAAATTGTAAGTGTGGTCACGGACTAGTAGTTTAATTCATGGAAAGTAAGTGATCACGGACTAGTAGGTTAAAAATCTTGTTTTTGTTTTGAATATATGAATTTTTTTTATTTAAAAAATGAATAAGATAACGTTACTAATTAACTGCCTCACACTCACCTCCTATGATGTACGCAAGATATCAAACATTTGAGAAAGGTTGGCAGCTAAAACGTTGTAAGCATCTGAATTCTAGATATCTTCTCTTTTAGGTCACCCTTTGCCTTCATGTGGGCTCATGACACTTAATTTGCATATAATGGACCATGCCACATATAACGACAAAAATGCACAGTTTAATTCACTACACTCTCATATAATTTGAGATTTCTATTTTTTTAATCTATATTTGTCGATAAAAAAATGGATATACGTTGGCATTATGCAGAAACAAATCAAGAATTTTTGAAAGATAATAAATGCTTGTTTGTCAAATTTTGATTGGTACCGTACAACATTCTTATATATGTTGATCGCATATTGTCAAACTAATCTGAAAATATGATGCTTAATTTATCGGATGCTAAATGGTCGAGGTTTTTGATTACTTATATATAATTGGTTTCAAGTTTCCTTAGAAATATTTGGTTTAAAGTGTACCTTTGCCTTGATGTTTAAAGAAAGAATCCATATTTTTCAGGTCAGGTATTAATATTGTAATTTCTCTTTCAGGGTTTTGAGAGATTCTTATTTTTTAAAATTCACCCCCTAAATCAGCAATGAGTAACTTTTCCTTATTTCGATATCCTCTTTGATATATATATATATATATATATATATATATATATGTGTGTGTGTGTGTGTGTGTGTGTGTGTGTGTGTGTGTGTGTGTGTGTGTGTATTTTCTTCAAATGCTCTTTAATACTATCTATTCTCTAATGGTTTAAATGTATAATTCCTACTAACCTTTCATTCTAGCTAGTAGCCGACTCATGAGACTCCAAACTGTATAATTTCCTCCTTTTATCTACTTTGATTTATTGGCTTTGTGAGGGAAAAACTGCAGCATTTTCACGCCCTTATCCATCTAAGAAGGCCATGGCCATGACTATCATTAATGTCTTTGCAGGAAGGGTTGAATTTAATTATAAAATGTTGTCATTATCTCAGTAGTTTCATAAGCTGACAAAAATCATCTTATTATTTAGGACAGCCTAAGTTATGTTTTCACTATATGCGTATACACATAATAAATGTACTTAATTTCTTTCAATATTTACACAATATTATATTTCTTCGACAGAAATTCGACATTATTATATCATTCACCACCGAATTGTGTTAAATGTAGGCACACAGGAATGCTTTCTCAAGACAATGAATCAGCACAAAAAGACAGATTTTCATACACGTTTTGTGGGGAATATTTGCCATTCGGCTGCCCTTTGTTGATTTTGTTCGTTTATAAATTGCCCATATTTCGTATGTAATTAATGTCTGTGTGTGTGTGTGTGTATTATATAATGGATATTGGACAGAGAGAATCTTCACTTACGTTACATATTACAATCATATATATATATATATATATATATATATAAATCAAACCTGAATTATTGATGTTGGATTTGTATATATCAGATCTTAAACAAACATCATTTAGGTTGGTTTTTAGGTACAAAGATATAGGGTGTGTGGGTTTTTTTTTTTTTTTTTTTTTTTTTTTTTAACAAGTGGCTGACATATATGTATTGCGGCACTACGTATAAAATACGTACGAAAATAGAGACACAAACTTGAGTTTAATAAATAATATATATTTGTGCATGATCTGTCAATTAAACCGGCCAGCAGCTTTATTTGTCTCCTGAAACAGCGCTTGGATTTTGTTTTTTGTTTTTTTGGCTTTTTTTTTTTTTTTTTTTTTTTTTTTGCCAAAGGAAACAGTGCTTGATTAAGCATGAATATATGGTGCTACTTTATACAACACAACAAAGCCATTCCACCAACAACATTGACCATTATGCTCGAGACGTGTAATGCGAGCAAAAACAACGTTTGAACGAATTGATCATATATACCATATTGATCAGAAAGCATCTTATGCTTTTACTTATTTTTATTTTATTGTCATTATTATTATTTATTCAATATATTGTTGTACTACAATTAGGAATAGGGTTACAATGTTGCACACCTACGTCTCTCTGTTATAAACTTTACATATCGATCAGATGTAACGTTTAAGAAATGTATATGCACTACAAAAAAGGAAACTTACAAATTTCTCTTCATTAATAAATCAAACCGTTCGTTACCAATTCTTCGTTTAGTACATCATGTTCTATTGTACAGTAATTGCTTGATATTGAAGTGAATAAATTGATTTCGTTTATAGCATTATTCATACTATATGCACAAAGCTTACAACATGAAATGAAGGGTTAGTACTATAATACAGCTTATGGTTAACCAAATTCGGTTTTTTTATTTTTTTTTTTTTATCATCAATTGTTAGGTTATTATAAGGTTCAAAACCCTAGTTAACCTCAAATTCTCTTAACACGTACGTGGAAGAATTAGTTGAGATAAAGTAGATATCATCATTGGCCACTAATTATAAACAAGGGCATTGAGGATAAGTGATGCTTATAATCTAACATATTTAAAGTTGATGTTGATGCTTCACTGTGACATCAATTATGATCATTAAAACTTCTACCAAAAAAAAAAAAAAAAAAACGTTAGTGATCATTAGCACCTATACAGCTATATATCTTAACGCCAAATTTGACATATATGCATAATATATATATATATATGTATATTACGCATACACTTATATTTATTATGAATTTTCCTAACTTGGCCTTATATATATATATATATATATATATATATGTATATATGTATGTTCCGAAACCAACTTTGTTTTTAAAGTAGTTAATTAATTAAGTGCCAAAATACAAGTAGTGCTTATCCGAGATGCATTAATATTATATATAATTCTCCTTTCAATGACTTCAATATCGTAGTAAGTAGAAGACTACAGATGCTTTGATGGATTTTTTAATGATTTAATTTATTAATATATAGGCGTTAGAAATATTCTCAAGGGTACTATTAATATTGCCTTCCTCATTGTGGATGGATGGAGTTTTTTAAACATATTCAATAATTGCGAGACGGCCTACATCAGCCTTGGCGGAAGCTACAGTTTTTAATTTGTATTTTTATTGATGATCACTACCAAACTAAGGAAGCCATATTAATCTTCTCTCTCTCCCTCTCTTTTCTGAAAAAGAAAGAAACCATATATTCCTTTTCTCTATGCTCAAATTTCTAAATGAGATATACTTCTTTCGGTAAGAAACATACAATTAATATTCGCAGAGGTTGTGGTAGTACTTGACTCATTTATAGTTTTGGTTCTTGATCCCTTGACGCAGAACATAAAGAAAATAGTGGTTGTACGCATAGTTTACTGTTCATTTCGTTGATTCGAGTTTATAATTTGAGTTGAAATGTGATTTTATGTGAGAGTTTTTTAGTGTAGTAAAAAAGTTAAATGTGATTATTTCTGATAACTTTTTACTATAATAAAAATTAAATTTTAAACTCGAATCAGTGAAATGAACAAGGATATTATTTCACAACTGACTCTATTATAAATTAGTGTTAAGTTTGAATCTCTCTATCCGTAAGTTCAAGGAAAAAAAAAAAAAAAAAAACAAGACAAGAAAAAAAGAGAAAATAATGGCGCAAAAGCAAAACAAAACAAACGAAGAAAAAGAGGTCCTCTATTATTTTTCAAGAAAGAAAACAACAGATATGACATTCATTTGCCTTAAATTATAATGTGAAAAAACTAATATATATATATATTTTTTTTTTTTTTTTTTTAAGGATCAACTGACGTTTAATTTTGGATACTGCAACAAATATATCATTTTTTTACAGAGAGAAAAACATTAGAGGTAGTTTTAAGCAGCGGTAAAATTCAGTTCAGTGTTGAGGTTTGGAATTCGAATACCCCACCTCAGTAAAAAGAACAATAAAGAGCAACGACGAAAGTTATAGAGTGTGAAAATCCTAATTTGATGATTTTAGAATAGAGAAGCAAACTAATTAAGAACAGCTTTGTCAATTTTGAGAGTGTGACGTAATTGGAACAATGGGAAAATTAGACAATACAGTAAAATTATACAAGTCATATTGAAAGTTAGCAAAAATTTAGAATATTTTAAAACTAAGAAAAATTAATACCACTGAAATTGTTTCTATGTAGTTTTATAGTATAAAATATAAATATCAGTGTAACAATTATTTTATAATTTTTCTGTTCCTAAAATTTTTCAAAAACTTGCAATATATTATTTGCCGTGTGGTATCATTTTTAAACGAGAGAGAGAGAGAGAGAGAGAGAGAGAGAGAGAGAGAGAGAGAGAGAGAGAGAGAGAGAGAGAGAGAGAGAGATTTGAGTGGCATATCTGGATCCAAGCCATGTAAAAAATATGGGAAAATAGTAGAAAATAGGCTAATATGAAAAACTTAAGAAAGTAAATAGGCCAATTTTTAGTTATAGAAATTAATAGGCCATAACTTATCAAGTTATGGTTCATAACCAGATAAGTTATGAACAAACTTGTCAAGTTATAACTCATAACCGGATAAGTTATGGACAATTATGAATAATAACTTGTCAAGTTATGGTTCATAACCAGACAATTTATGGACGAAAATAATAATTTAGCCTATTTATTAACTTATGTAAACTATTGACCTATTAATTTTAATTCATCTCAAATTTTGACCTATTTTCCTTTTTCTTCCTAAAATATGAAATAGTGAGGCCCAGCTACATTTGTTAAGCCCACAAACCTGTAGCCCAAAACTTCGCATTAGCGCAGACGTAATAGAAAATATTAGAACTACTTCCTCGTTGACTACTTGTCCTCTGTTACCTTCTTCATTTTGTAAAGCAAAGATCTATTCAGTCGAGCATCGCTTCCGCAGGTGACTTTTTAGATTTTCATTGTTATTCCCTTCTGTCCAGCTTCAGCGCGCAAATAGGTGTTTGTTTTTTTCAATTGTTTTTCAGATTATCATACCAAATTTGTCATTTTTATGATATCTCTGTACGATTAGCTTGTTTCCGAAAATTCTGATAATGGATATAGTGCCCAAATGGCATAGTCTATGAGATTTCTTTTTATTTATTGTATCGGTAATTTATCCAAAAAGAAAGTTTGTTCCCGTGATTAATTGTTTGTTTTAACTTATACCCGCATTGGGCTTTCGTTGTATTGATCTAGCTAGTAAGTAGTGTGGTCTTAAATGATGTGGTGAGATTGTTGAATTCTTTGATTATATCTGCATATATGTGAAGAATGAGCTGTGTTGATATGGTTCAAGTATTGTTATCCCGCGTCAGCCTATTAAAAGTGTCAGCTAACTGGTTAGTTAAATCAGTTAGAGTCTCTAAAACAAACAATTAGGCATGGTTTGTTTTGCTCGCTCGAGTTTTCAATTTGAGTTGAAAATTAAATTTATGTGAGAAAGCTTGAGTTTTCAATTTGAGTTAAAAATTTTATGTGAGAAAACACTGTAGCACAAAAATTTGAATTTGAATTTTTGTGAGAGCAAAGACTTGAGTTGTGATTCAAACCAGTGAAATGAACTAGGATGTTAGAATTTATCTCAGTATTAAGTCATGTATCTTGTATACCTTTATATACTAGTTGGTAATTTCTTGAGTAATTAACTGATTGATTTGGGTGTAATTGGGCTCAAAGTGAGGTTTCAGAGAGGGTCTTTCGAGGCCTTGTTCTTTCTGATTCACTGGTTCAAGATCGTGTGGCTGTTGTGATCCTCCAAGTCTGAGATAGCATCCGACGAATTTCCGATTGAAATGTCAGCTCCAGGTTGTCAAACTTGATCCTTGAGAGTGTAACAGAGATTAATATAGTGGATTGAGTTGTTGGCTTGGCTAGGGTAGATGTAGGATTCCTCATTGAAATCTGATCCTTCGTGTTTGATTGTGTGTTCTGCAATTTTCTTTCTTTTTTTGTTTCTGCAATCGTTTTGGGAAATTGCTCGAAGTTCTTTCATCTGTTTTGGTGTTCAATCCTTGAAATTGGTTCAGAATTTCTAACAAATTGGCTAGTGAGCTTTGGGATGTAGGAATCAACATATTTTGTCATACCGTGGTTTGATTTGGTTAATGATTTAATTAGGTGCAAAAAAAGGATTCAAATTCCCTTTATATAAGTGGAACTATAGCATCTTAATTCTTACACTTCTTTTCCATTGGGAATTTTGGGATTTGGCCCTGTGAGTTGGGCGTTTTCCTTTTCTTTTGGGAACTGTTGTTTTAAGACCACAAGATTTGGTGTCTATGTGACCTTAATCGTTTTGTGTCAACATTCCATTTTCCTTTTCTTTTGGGAACTATTGTTTTTAGACCACAAGATTTGGTGTTCGAAAGAAACAAGATAAACCCACAAACAAGGGAACCTAAGTGGGAGAAAATAGATGGATTGGGGCTGTTTTGGCCTATGTCATAAAGAAAAGTTACACTAGGCAATCCAAACAGCCTAAAAGTATCTGAAAATGTGCATGTTTTGGAGCTATAGTTTTACAGGATTCGGAACTGATGCTTTTCATTTTGGGACCTGAGATGGGGGAAAAAAAAAAAAAAAAAAAAAGAAGGAAGAAAACAGAGAACACTCTGTTTCTTTCCCCCATGTGGTGTGACTTGGTGTGTCTAGATACTAAATTTCATTTATTTATTCGAGTTTAAAAGATGAAAAGAAAAACTCTCACATAAAATCAAATCTCAACTCGAATTAAAAACTCGAATCAGCAAACTAAACGGGTCTTAAATTTCATTTGTGGTGTTATGAAACAAAAAGATGAAAAGAAATGCAGGTTGTTATGTTTTGATTGTGAATGTGATGTAAGAAGTTTTTGATATAGTAGTCGTTTATTTTAATTGTATCATCATTTATTAGTTTAGTTTAGTTTTATTATTAGTATGTCTTTTATTTTAGTTGTTAGTTTGTTATTATTTTCTATGTGAACTATGTTTAAACTATAAACCCACATTACTTATGTAATTAAGGAAACTTGAATATTTTGACAATTTAATTAGAGATTCTTTCCTTGTGGGGTTTATTTTAGGTAAATTAGGATTGCAAGTCCCATCTTTTGTCCGGTAAAATTCTTTTGTATCCATTATGCCGCATCAGTTGGTATCAGAGCTCTCGGTCTTTCCCGGAGTTCGACACCATGATCGGTGATTGAAGCCACTTCTACGCGATGAGTGTGAAGTTTCACATCACCGGAGTTACAGATCTCGACGGTGGAGTGCCCACCAAGGAACCCGTTCTCCACCTTCACCATCTTCATCATCTTACTACTGTCACCACCACCATCTTCATCATCTACCACTGTCACCACCACCACCACCACCACACCGTGACTTTTACTCCGACCACCTCTACCATTACCACCATCAACACCAAAACCAACACCACCAGATTCACCAGCCCTAGCACCACTATCAACCAAGTTCGAAACAACCTGCACAGAAATCTCAAATTCCACATACATCCAAATCCATAAAGCCAGATTCAACAATTAGATTCAAGATCCCTAACTTCAGAGGAGTTTTTGATAAAAGGAAATTTACAGAATGGCTTGAAATTGTGGATGAATTTTTCAATAACATAGATGTAGAGATGACACACCAAGCTTTTCTGGTGGCTTCTCAATTCAGAGGCTATGTTGTCTATTGGTGGGAAAAGTTGCAGAAACAAAGAGAATCTCAGGGGAAAAAGAGGATTAGAAGTTGGTATAAAATGCGAGAAACATTGAAACAAAATTTCATGCCCACCGATCCGCAAATCAAACACTTAAGCTCCAGCCCAATGGCGGCTTTTACGGCGACGGCAAAATCGAATGGCGACATTGTGGACAACGAGAGTGGTGCGACGAACTCCTTGGGTGCGACGAAGAAGCAGAACCGCCAAGTAGAGAGGACGGATTTGGGGCACGACTCCGTGAGGGAGAAGAGTCGGAAGACTTCGCCAGCGGGCGCCTTTAGCTGCGACACGGGCAGCGCAGACAAATAAGGAAAAACGGAGCACCACCGCCCGAAACTAGTCAGCGCGAGACTCTCACGGCCTTCCGAGACCGTGCGCCACCCCGGCAAATCGTCCAACCCAGCCGGCGCGACAGCCCCAGGTTCAAACGGCTCCGACGGCGACGCGATATCCGGTGTTGATCCAAGCTTTGGCGGTGACTCTGGCGACGAGGGCAGTGATCCCAGCTGCGACGGCGCGAACGATTTACGCAAGGCACAAGGCGGTGTCGTATTCTGTTCGAAGGTCTCTTCTCCACGACCTTCTGATGATGTTCAGCGATAATGGGCTTTAGAGATGTTGACCTCGGCCAAGATCAAGATGACCCACTTCGAATTAATGAGCCCAACAATCCAATTGGCCCAAATCAGCTTTGTGAGTCCAGCAAATTATTTTGGGAATAAGGGAAGAAATAGGATAATGGGTAAAGTGATTTGTAAATTATAGGATATTTTTAAAAAATAGTAAATTATAGCCTAATTTGATATTTTAAGTTTTAAATATTATTAAAGACTTAAAAATACCATTAAACTTTCTTTTTCATTTTACTCTTCCCTCTTAAACATCTATTTTTTTTTTAAATAGTAAATTATAAAATATTATTTAAAATAGGTAGATTATAGTCAAGTTTATGAAACATCTATTTTTTTAAAAAAAAGTAGTTCTTATAGAATACTTACGGCCTTTACGCTACTACTAGTGATGTGAAATTCAAATTGGTTTGATCTTTATCATTTATCCTAGCCGGAACTCCAAACCAACTAGTTCGATCCAACCCAGCGGACTTAGAGCCAGAAATGCGTACTTTCTGAATAAGCGTATCATGTTTAAAGAGTTCCAACCTATTTTTCGCATGGGGCGGCAGTCAACCATCCACCTATTCATATTGATCAATCGATCTCCGCGTCCTGCCGCCCGGCTCGCTAAGTAGACTCACTTTTCAAACAAAGGCGGGAACTATTCCTCGCCGGGTATCGACTATATTTTTCAAAGAACTCAGGTAAATTTTTTCCAACATCAGATTTATTGGTAAATATCGTATTTATCAATAAATACCATATTTACTAGTAAATATTATATATACTCAAAAATTTAGTCATCAATTTCAATGACCGTTTAACACTATATTTATCAGTAAATATCGTATTTATTAGTAAATATCATATTTATGCGAAAATTCAGGCACCGATTTTAGTGAACGTTTAACACTGTCTTTATTAGTAAATACTATATTTATCAAGTAAAGATTGATTTTGAGGAGTTCAATATCAAAACTTCAAGTAGTCGTTTATTTTAGTTGTATCGTCATTTATTAATTTAGTTTAGTTTTATTATCAATATATTGTTTATCTTAGTTGTTATTTTGCTATCATTTTCTATGTGAGCTATAAATAGCCACATTGCCTACATAATAGGGAGACTTGAATGTTTTGACAATTGAATTAGAGTTGAGTTTCCTCTCCAAATTGGGGATTCTCCCTTGTGGGGTTTCTTTTTTGGTAGATTGGGATTGCATGTCCCGTCTTCCGTTTGGCTAGGCCGGTAAAATCTTTTTATCCATTCTGCTGCATCAGAGTGCTTGTCATTCATCAACACCAGGACTATGTCGGCGCATAAACACTGAAAAAGGGGGAAAAAGAGGAATTTGAAAAACTTCAATGATAATACTGTTTATGTTTTTTTTTTTTTTATTTTTTTATTTTTTTTACCGTGTTGCGATGAATTGTTGACATGTTTTTAGGTTATATACTGTCAGGATTAAATACAGGAAACAGCCATCTAGTTATTTAAACATAATAGTTCTGTGATGGACTTGGGGCTAGTAATGCATAGTGGAGGTTGCCACTGCAGGAAAGTAAAATGGCGGGTTCAAGCACCGAAGAGTGTTGTAGCTTGGGATTGCGACTGCTCGGATTGCGCCGTGAGGGGCAACACCCACTTCATTGTTCCTGCCGAGAGATTTCAGCTTTTGGGTGATTCTGAACGGTTTGTTACAACATACACCTTTGGCACTCATACTGCAAAACACACGTTTTGTAAAGTTTGCGGCATAACTTCATTTTACCGTCCGCGTTCAAACCCTGACGGGGTTGCAGTTACATTCAGGTGTGTTGATCCTGGAACTCTAGTCCACGTCGAGGTTAGGCGTTTCGATGGAAAAAATTGGGAGAGCTCCTACGACCAGTCTGGTGTTGCTTCATTTTCAAAGACAGATGAATCTGCACAATGTGAAGGCTCAAGTTGATTTGTGCTAGATTATTTTGTAGGCTGGTTCATTAGGATGAATTTAGCTTCAGATGTCAAAGAATTGTAAGAGATTGGGATGCTGGCGTGGTGGGGGTTGGATTTTTGTTAAAAATAATATTGCTCCTTTTATTTGGAATTGAAACTTTTAAAATTTTATGTCATAGTTTGATGTCTCGAAAAAAATTATTTTTAGACTTCTCTTGCATTGAATTCGTATATGGGGAATAAATTTGTCTTGTGTATAATATAGAGTCCATTTGACATTGCTTTTAGAAGCTGTTTTTAGCTTTTTTAAAGAAGCTACAATAGGTTAAGGTGTTTAGTAAATTATGCTTTTGTCCAGCAGTTATAAAAATTATTTTTCAGCAGAATTTGAGAAACAAGTAAGGGTTGTTTTTGCATAGCAACTTCTACTGTCATTGTCTAATTTTATTAAGATAACCTTAACGATAAAACTTGATTTTGAATCTACCTGTTTTACTTTTTTCCATATCAAATTAAAGATTACATAATTTAAAAATAACACAAGTATACTATGCTAAATTTTATTTAAATATTTTTAATAATTATCAAAATATCTAAAAATAATAATAATAGATAAAAAATTTAGCATGTGAATAATTTTTCCCCTTGAATAAAGCAATTTAATTTAAGAAATACTTTGGTTAATAAAATTAAAATTATATCTTTTTAGATTATGAATGTTGACCAAGGGCTTATAGTTGCATTGGCAGACAAAGCCATATATAGCATAACTACCATTCTTGTAAACTCATTACAAAGTTGCACGCAATTTTAAGTGTTCATATAATTCTAACATAAATATATATAGGTCGCAATATATGGATTAGTAAACAAATTGGATGATCCTTGTTCCAACTTTCTTCAATTATGAATATTTATGTCAATGAGATTAATAATAAAACTATAAAATTAAACAATTAATTATTTTGTGAGAACTATATGTATAAATATCTTTTACTCTGTAAGAACTATCCATACATAATAAGCCGGTTCCATGCATGTTGGGCCACATAAGTAAATAAATATATAAACAAACTCATAAATTAATAATAGCATATGAATCAAAACAAAACCCATGATAAGTGTGAGTTTAGAAGGGAGATTTATGTCATGGTTCGAATTATGGTTTGTGACTCACTACAATATTTTTTCTCCTAAAAAACATACGTAAAACAAGACTGATTCTGAATCCATAAATCAAACGCTCTCTCGTAAGAGTCTAAAGAGACCTTGTGGTACAAAAGCAAAAACAGTTTTGATCCCTAACCCGGACATGCAAATATGTGATCAAACTCATTAATATTTATACAATAATTAAAATTAAAGATTCCTCGACGAACCTGAATAGTTGAAGTTGAAAAAGAAGAGCAATGTGAAGGACAACAAAAAAAGATACTTATAACTCGGTAGTCATTTTGAACTAGTTAATATCACGTGAGAACAACATTAATTGGTGGGCATATATAGTAATTTTTCGTGGCTTAATTTTTGTTTGTGAAAAATCATAACCTCTGGATGTAAATCACTTGATTAATACTGTTATAATTGTAAATTAATTACTTTCCAATACCATGGGCCGTAGATATATCACAGTACGTAGTTTTCATTTTTCAGTACGTACGCATTTTATTACAAATATTTGCTTTCGGCCTTATCTTTACAAATTACAAGTTGCAAACAAGGAAAGAAATATTTTCTAAAATTACGTCAACTGGCCCGAAATATTCGTGTTAAGTTGTCTTTTATTGAATATATCTTATTAAAACTTGCAAAAATATTAAATTTCAGATGTCAGACCTAATTTACTAATTAATTAGCAGTTAATTTGTTGAACTTAAACCCTATAGTAATTACTTTAGCGAGCATTAGCTTTAGCAAATCAACTTAAACCGTGTAGTTGTACTTTGTAAACGTAAAATTATAAGCTTTCTTCAATTTGATATTTACAACTTGCAATTACAAGATTTTGAAGTGGTTAAAAGTCTAGCTACTCTATTCGCTAACCCACAACTATCAACCATAGACAGTTTTACTGTGTTCAAATTTGGTTAATTTGGTGAAATCATACTTCTAATTACAACGATATTGATGATATTAATTAATTGCAGATTCTCTATTTAAGTAAACCACCTACGAGCAAGCTAAATAATTAATTTTTTTTAAAATCTAATATCACACGTTTAACAAAACACATAACACATTGGTGAATCTTGTCACATGTTAATTAATCAAAGCAACAAAATATACTACACTCCAGAGGCAGAACAAGCTTATTAAGATTGATTAAAAAAAAAAAAAAAAAAAAAAAATCTTTTATATATGTGTGCTTGAAGGGCGGAGCTACTTATAGCTGAGGTAGGTGGCGGCCACCTAATTATATTTTGTTAAAATTTACAGTTATCTCTTTTTAAAATATGAAATTATGACTGTGTTTGGAGTTGTGTTTTTATTTTTTATTTTTTTATGTTTTTCATATTTTTTGAGAAAGAAAAAATAAAAACGAGAGATAAACGGTGTTTGGTATAATTAAAGATAAAAAATAAAAATAAAAATAATTTTTTAGTTTAGTGTAAAATGAGAGTGAAATGAAAAATGACTTTTAGTCGTTTTTTATTTTTTATTTTCGTTTTCTCCTCCTCAAGTAGAGAGAGAAACATTAATGTATTTTTTTATACTGAAAATAATCTCTTGATAAAACTACTAAATGCATTTTAAAAATAATTTATATTTGAGATTAAAAATATTTTTATTTCTATTTTTATATAAAAAATAAAATTATTTTAGAACAAATTTTAAACGCACATCTACTTCTTCTTTATCCCACTCAAAATTTGAAGTTATATACCCGACCCCATCCTCATTTATTTTTCTGACTCCGCCCTTGGGCCTTACTCATGCTTTGATAGCCATTGCTGCAACTTTAATGTAATAGAGTTTGAAACCGCATTAAGTGTCAATTATTATGTCTGTTGTGACATTCTTGTCAAATTACTTCTTAGTTAAATCAATTCCTTGTCCTAGGCAACTACATATTGTAACCAATCGGGTTATTATTTACCAAAATGATATCCACGGATTTGAATCTAGTGGAATAAAAAGAACTGGCTATAAATATAACTGTTTGGGATACAACTAATTATTGCTTACAATAATTCTAATTCATGACATTAAGTTGATTAACATAAGTAAATTCATAACTCAAAATTAATTTTATTGATAATATCAAAGATAATAAAAATACACTGACTCGATTGGTTCTTAAAAGCACATACATCGATAGGTTTTGTTGCTCATAAAGAAAAAAAAAAAAAAAAAAAAGAGAACAACAAAATGATCATTTTTTCTTTTTGGTAGAAAGTCGTCTATATAGGCAATGTAGTAATTTAGATGTTTGTGTGTGTAGATTGCAACAAAGTATACGAATCCTTTTACATTGTTGTACTATTTGTATACAAGAGTAAGTGATTGATTTACTCCAACATATTTGATTTTAGGGGGTTAAAGCCAACTTTGAAACTAAATCCTAGTTTGGTTAGTGACTTTCAAAACATCCCAACTCATTTTCCGACATAACAAAAACGTTCCATAAAGTTCCTACCATACTATAAAGTTAAATTAAAATGAAGATTTCTATGGTAAGACTTGAAAAAAAAGAGCTATCTAAATTTCAGTTTTTAAATGTCAGATCTGTTTTAAAAACTGTTTGTTTTGGGATGAATTTTTTTGTAGTTGTATTATCTAAATGCTAACTTTTTATTCAATAGGTATACCACATAAACATGATGACATGTTACACCCGATTCATTAAATAATTCTTCATGTTCTGCATATCATTTTATTTAGATGTCATTTAACCTAGATTCAACGGTGGAAGGAAAAATTATTAATAGGAGATCCTACCATATAACGACCCATTAAAAATTAGGCAGATTGAAACACATAATAGTCGCATATTTAATTGAGGCCATTACGGTTGAGATACACACACATGTAAATGAAATGACCATAATTCCTCGGTTAAAAAAAAGGTAAGTCAAATGCTTTATTTCATCCATTTTCATATCCTATACATTTTTTTTTTTGAAAGAAAACGCATCCTTAGTTTTAGGTTACATGTGCATGCCCTCCCTCTTCTCCTTTAAAATGGTTTTAGGTTACATGTGCATGTGCATGTTGAGATTTTTTTTTTTTAAGAAAAAAATTGCTTTCTTAGTTGAGATTTCCAGTTATATTTATTAATTTGTCTTATGTTTTGGACAAGCCACATCCTAGTTGTGATGTACTTAAAACTTTTTTTAAGTATGATTTTGTTTTCCTAATTAATTTTCCATATCCAGGAAAAAAAAAAAAAAAAAAAAAAGAAAAGAAAAGTAGTCTCATAGTTTGTTTCCTTTCCTTGGTACCTTATACTTATCCCTAGTTCTCTCTTACCCGTGTTTCATACACACACATTCATCATAGATTCATAGGTACATTTTCTTACATTTTTGGACTTACCAAACTGCACAATATAGTCCCTCGTGTTTTGTATGTAGGGAGTTTATCCAGTATTTCATCTTTGTTTAAAATATCAGTGTTCTTTGCCTTTGTAGTCGTTAAATTTAATCAAAACCATAATATATTAAAAAATATACAGAACAGACAGATTCTGATATAAATCTAACAGTTAAAAAATAAACAATATTAGGTGTTTTTAAAAAGGAGGGAACACCGGAAAAAGTCCTTTGTATATATATGACATATATATAAATGTAAACAAAATTGCGAGCGTTGGTGTTCCATGTATATTTCCTTTGCATGTCATAAATTGTTTTACATTCCTAATGTGTTCCTTTGGATTATACTTTCTACATATCTATTGTCCAAAACAATATGAAGTTTAGAATTTAAAATAAGAAGAAATAGGTATGCCTAGATAATTCTATGAATAAAGGATCTCATTGATAGAGAAAACATCGTAAAGATTAATTCGTGAATACATTTAGTTTAAAATGGAAAATATGGAACCACAAAAAAGGGCACAAAAATGCAAAACTTAAATACAAAAAATTTATGATTCTAGACTATGTTACATAGTAAATCCATACCCGACATCACTATAAGATGTATAATCTCCTATCCAAGTTCTAAAAGAAAAAAAGATTGCAAAAGTATGAAATACTAAAGTGGGTTTCGTGATTTGTAAATTGAAAGAAAAAGAAAAAGATTTGGGAGCGCTACAAAGAGAGCCAAAAAGAACAAATATTCATAGAAAGGAAAATTAGTAATAAATGGCGACAAAAACAATTGCCTCGGCAATGAGGACAGTAAACTTGGTAGTAAAATAAATTGCCTAGAAAAGAAAAATAGTAATAATGATTGAGGAAAAAAAAAAAATAGTAGCGTGTAGAGGCTGCCGACCTCCCATCTGGGCCTAGTGGTCTAAAGGTCCGTTTAATTCATAGATTTGAATTATGTGATTTAAATTATTTTTAATTTATGTGTATTTTTTATAAGAAAAATCACTATAACAAACAACGAATCATAATTCGAATCGGGAGATGAATCTCCCAATCAAACGGACCCTAAATGAAAATTTCGAATTAAACCTGTTCTTAAAAGAAAAAATAAAAAATTTATTTTTAAGAATGTATGAATTTAGATATTTATTTTTTATTTTTAATAAATATATTTTTATTAGTATAATTATTTAATTAAAAAAATTATAAATTAAAAATAAAAAATAAAAAATTTGACTCATAAATTTTTAACGGATATTTATTTAAAAGCTTAAAAAATTAAAAATCCGTCCAAAATTTTATAAGGTAATTTAAAAAATTTTTTTTTAAAAAAGTGTTAGACTGGATTAGTGGCTAACCCGGCTGTATAAATTTTTGACCTCGAAATCTTAACCTGAGTTGACCCATAGATTAAGGCCTGGCTAGATTCGGGTCACGGCCTACGTATTTGACTCAATCCAGACTCATAGCTTTAGTAGTATGGTATCAAGACTCAAAAATTAAGTGGCGGTCTCTTAAGAATAAAGAATTTATTTTGATTTGAATTATTTTTGATTTAAGATTTTTTTTATTATAGTAAATTTAAATTTTTTTGAATTTAAATCTTAAAATATAAAATTTTTTCATTTATTTTGTAAATTTTTTTATTAATAATTTAAGTTAAAATATAAATTTTTGAATTTTTTATATTTTTAAAATATTTTTTTTAAAATTTTTTATTAAAAAATTAAAAATTTAAATCGGTAAAGTGAACGAAACTGAAAAATTTTTTATTAAAAAAAAAAAAAAAAAAAAAAAACATCCCGGAAGAAAGAAAGAAAAGAAACACCCTAAACAAACACCCTAAAAAAATGCTATTGATAGTTCTCTATTTACATTCATCTAATTTATATTAAAAATTGTTAAGTTCCATGTATGTTGACATAATTTAATCAATAGAGAAACTCCAAGAATAATAAAAATAATAAAATACACCATTTTGCTTGGCCAAAAAGTCAAGAACCGCTTATAAAAACAACGAGTCCCGCAACAAAATAACACCAAGAGGAGAAATCAGATTCCAGAAGTCTCTTTGCTTTTATAAATATATATTTTTTTCCCTTCAGCCCTATCTATAGAATATCGACCTCCAAAGTCAAATCCTTATAGGTAATATTTTGCTTTCAATTTCCAGATCAGAAGAAAATGGCCGCCATAGATTTTCTTCCGAGAGAGTACGGATATGTGGCTCTTGTTCTTGTTTTCTACTGCTTTCTTAATTTCTGGATGGGTTTTCAAGTCGGCAAGGCCCGCAGAGAGTAAGTAAAAATTCCCTCTCTTTAATTTCTATCCTTTAAATCTTTTATGGGGTTTTTGTATTTTTCGTTTTTTTTTTTTTTTTCGCACAAAGAAATCCTTCTTATTAATGGTGAGAGTTTTCAACAGGTATAAGGTGCCATACCCAACTCTCTATGCCTCTGAATCTGAAAACAAAGATGCCAAGCTCTTTAACTGTATTCAGGTATATTTTTTTTTTCTCACACTTTTTATTTATTTATCAACTTTAAACGGTATTAAGGATATGTTTATTCCGTTAATTTAAATTTATAATTTGAGTTGAGATATAATTTTATGAGAAAATTTTTTATTATAATAAAAAAATTAAATATAATTATTTTTTAAAATTTTTTATTATAATAAAATTTAAATTTTTAAACTGATAAAATAAATAAGATTTAAAAATTAAAAAAAAAAATTAAAAAAAAATTGTATAATAAACTGAATAGTAGTGGTAGAGTGGTTTTTTAACCTTATGTTATAAAAGGGTATAATTTTTATTTTTTATTTTATTTTTTTTAAGAATGCAAAAGAAAAGGGTGCGTTTTTAATTGAAGGTTGAAATTGGTATTGGCAGAGAGGGCACCAGAACTCTCTGGAATATATGCCCATGTTTTTTGTGCTAATGGTGTTGGGAGGAATTAGGCATCCTTGCATATGCGCCGGCCTTGGATCTCTCTACATCGTCACCCGCTATTTCTACTTCAAAGGATATTCCACCGGGGACCCACAAAAGCGCCTCTCCATTGGGTTCGTCTCATCCTCTCTCTCTCTCTCTTATTTTTTATTTCTTAATATGATTCCACAAGTAATATCAATACTTTCATAAAGTTTTTAAAAAAAAAAAAAAAAAAAAAATTTGTAGGACTTCTCATTTTGTTCCGTTATTTGACGGAAAAAGTGTAATCTTAATAAATATTTTTTAAAAATATGAATTAAAATATTTATTTTTTATTTTAATTAATAAAAATATATTTATAAGAGTAAAAAGTAAAGACGCGTGTAATTTGTTAAATAAGAATAAATACATCATGTAATTTGCTAAATAAGAATAAGAATAAGTACATCAAGTAAATTTATGTACTTTTAAAAATAAATTTTTTATTTTTATAAAAAAAAAAAAAAAAACAAACAGTTCACGTGTTAAAAAGTTAATAATTTTAATTTATTGACAAAAATTTTATGTGATAAATATTAATAAAAATTTTGAAAATTAAAAAATTTAAGAAAAAAACACTTGTAGCATAATCAAATTAATAAATTTAAATATAAGCCTTCAGTTTATAGAACTTGTGTGGGCCAATCATATAGGACTAGAGTATTCTCTCTCGTTTTTATTTTTATTTTTTTTTATTTTAAATGAAGTCATAATGGTTGGGATGGACCTAGAACTCACAAGTAATAAATGGACGCATTTAGAATTCGTTTTAAATAATTTTATTTTTATATAAAAATAAAAATAAAAATATTTTTAAATTTTAGACATAAATTATTTTTAAAAATGTATTTAATAATTTTATTAATAGATTATTTTTAATACAAAAAAATTAATTAATATCTCTTTTTCTCTTTGAGAGAAAAAAAAAAAAATAAAAAAAAAAAAAATAATTAAAAATTATTTTTATTTTTTTTTCTCATTTTATATTTAATTAAAAAATTATTTTTATTTTTATTTTTATTTTTTTATTTCCAAATATTATTTTAAAAGTATTTTTATTTTTATTTTTTAAAAAATATAAAATATAAAAATGAGATTAATTTTAAATACGACTTATAAGAGCCTATATCGGTATTGCCTTACGTGGGATTGTCTTGCCAAAGCTCCTGAAAACTACCTCTGCCCACATTTCCTGAAAGGAATTAGAATTTGTGACTATTAAGACTTGATTGATTTTTGTTTATGCTGCAAATAATGCTTGATTAATTGGTTTCTGTTTTTTGGGACAACAGGAAGTACGGATTCTTGGCGTTGATGGGGCTTATGATATGCACCATTTCCTTTGGGGTTAGTCTTCTGCGTGCTTAACCGACTATAAATTTGCTCAGCGGTGCCCTCCCATTATCTGCAACACTAGTGTCCCTTTTGTCCTTTTTCCTCTTTTTGTTTTTTTTTTGTTTTTTTGTTTTTTTGTTTTTTTCCATTTTTCTCTTACTGGGTCAAGAATAAGAAAAAGAAAAAGCCCAATATTGTTTTGGGCTTGAAAGAGTTTCAGTTGTGTTATCTTGACATGCATCCTTCAGTTATGGTGGCGGCTTGTAACAGTTAGTGGGCTTGTAGTGTGTAGTCTTCAAATTGCGACAAAATGTCTTGAGAATCTGAGATTGACCTATTTCCTTTGAAATAGGCCTAATGCAATGCTTACTTTTAAGTATAATTGGATGAGCAGTAGTTCTTCTAAAAGCTCTCAATCTATTTTCACAAAAAAAAAGACTGATTTGAGTTTTACGTGACAGATGTTTATGGGTTAGATGTTTATGGGTTATTTGGTCGTTAGATTTAAATCATGATTCGTAGTTCATTACAATATTTTTTTTCATAAAAAATACACGTAAATTGATAGTGATTTTGAATCATAATTTATGAACTAAACGTTCACGATTTGATATCAAAATAAGGAACAAAAATGTTTCAAAAGTGTTTTCAAAAGGTGCTAATGATTCTTCTATCTTCTTCTTTAAATCTTCAATTTACAAGAGCCACCTTGTTCCATGTTATGTGATCTGGTTGTTCCTTCTTCTTCTTCTTCTTTAAATCTAATACAACATTCAACTTGTGCTCTCACAAATTTAATTCAGATCCCACTTTGTTCCATGTCATGTGATCTTGCTGTCCTTGATAGTTTTAACATCTAACGTGACATTCAACTGACATTCAACCTGGGCTTTAGCAAATTTAAGTCTCACCCCACTTTGTTCCATGTCATGTGATTTGGTTGTCCTTGATAATTTTAACTACATTTTGGCATTAAATATTTTTAAAAGTGGTAAGTTAAAACCGTTAATTCCCGACTTTTGAGCATAATTACGTTTTAGTTTGTCAACTTTTATTAAATGAATTATGGTTTAAGAATTTGTGTCATGATTTGAATTATAGGAAATACGATCCGACAAATAGCAATTTGGTATAAGGATTCGTGTCATGGTTTGTGGCTCGTTATAATATTTTCTTTCACAAAAACATACTTAAACCAAGAATAATTTTAAATCTGTAAATCAAATGCCCACTTAATTTATAAACTCGAATTAAATAGTACTTAAGTGAAATTGTGTGTATCAAGATCCCAATACATACATACACCAAAAGAGGTACATCAAATCGAGTACACACCCAACTATTTGGTAGATATTCTGTATATCATTAATAAAAATATCTGATCAATTGATGTTGAGAATCTCATAACATTATGTCTAAAAATACCTACAAAGAAACAATCATAAACTTTTTCTCCTATTCGGCCTGTGTACTTTTCAAAGCGAAAAAAAAAGGAAGAAAATTAACCAGATTGAAGTAATGCAATTTTATCTCTATCCGGAAAAATTGAAGTTTTCCATAAAACTAACCAGATTGCTGGAATATGAGGAAGAAAATTAATACGAACCTCAAGAACAGGAAACAAAGTGATTTGTCGCCCATATTCATGTTAAAGTGGTACAAAAATAGCTATACCTTATTTTTTAGTTTTCTTAACATTAAATAGGGTGACTCTAGCACTCACTTGTTGCCTCTTGAGGTTTAATTATTTGGTACTTTTCAATCTAATAATTTTAATGTAAGAAGTTTTATTTTAGCCCTGTATTTATGTGCTTGAGTAAGATAATGTGATAAAATAACTAAGTTTGCTTAAAAGCAAAGTTATTTCTCTTACGGGATTTATCTCTTTTTATTATACCTTAGGAACAATGTAAAAGTTCAATATTTTACACCTAAGTCAATATCCTAGGGGGTTGAAGTTGATCATATATGAATACCATAAAATCAGCTGAGTTGAAAAGAAACATCCAATGTAACTTGCTCAGATTAGATTATGTTGGCTTTTAGACAAAATAAAAGATTTAAGGCCCCGTTTATTCACCCGATTCGAGTTTAGAATTTGAGTTTTATTACAGTAAAAAGTTCTCAGAAACAATCACATCTAACTTTTTTATTACAGTAAAACGTTCTCACATAAAATCACATCTTAACTCGAATTACAAACTCGAATCAGCGAAGTGAATGGAATAGATAAGAAGATTCAAATAACCAACTCTTTGATTAGGTTATGTATAGCAAAGAACAACTGTATATCGATTGATTTTTGTACATTCTACACATTCATGCTTTCCTTCACCATAAATGTTCACAAAATCTAGAATTTTGGGAAACCTAATTTATAAAAGTAAGAGCGCGTTTTGAAACTCATTTTAAAATAATTTTATTTTTTATATGAAAATAAAAATAAAAACGTTTTAATTTCAGATAAAAATTATTTTTAAAAATGCGTTTAATAATTTTATCAAGAGATTATTTTTAATATAAAAAAACTCATTTATGTCTCTCTTTTTCTCTACTTGAGAAAGGAGAAAATAAAAATAAAAAAAAAAAAATAAAAAAGTCTTTTTTTTTTTTTTTTCATTTTCTTTTTTTTCATTTTCATTTTATTTTTATTACAGCAAACGCTGTTTTAAAAATATTTTTATTTTTCTTTTTGAAAAATATGAAAAACAAAAATATAATCAACTTCAAACAGAGTCAAAAAATTTTACAGCAAAAATGTTTTTATATTGCAGACCAAATTACAGTCAAAGAAAGCCTAAAATCATTTTTATTGGAAGGACTTCCAATGTTTCCAGAAGCTCTGGCCAAACGAAGAGAATAAATAAAAGAAAATTTGAAGCTTTATTGAAATAATACAAATTCGACCATTTCTCACTTCTTCAACAGCAATGCACTGCATTGTGCCATTATCTTTGATGCCCTGGTGATGGAATCAGTCATGTAAAAGTTCTCAACAGCTGTTCTGAAGGAATCTTGACTCAATTTCTGAGCGACTTTAGGCTTCAAGGAAGGCGAAAAAGTAGCTGGCTCTCTTTCGTCGACGTGCAAGAGGTTTGGTGCCACGGCTCTGATCCGGGATCGAATTGCCCCGAGTGAATCATAGGGCAGTGGAATCCCTGATACCTCTGATAGAGCCCTGATAATCTTCCAATCATCCCTGGCATCACCAACTGTTGGAACAGCAGGCAGTGTCTGTTGAGTGCAACCTTCGGTATTTTCGTATGTACCTTCCTTCTCACTGAATGCTGATGCAGGAAGAATTACATTGGCGCGGTACACACTCCGATCCCCGTGGTGCCCCTGATAAACCACAAAGGCGTCAGCTGGAACCTTCTCCAAGTTCACATCATCTGCACCCATCAGATACACAAACTTTGCGGACTCAATGCTGTTTTCAGACTCCGGCACAAGTCCAAGGTCGAGTGCTGCAGCCTGAGCAGCACTGAGAAGCAATACATTGTAACCATTCCAATCAGGTCTGATAGCTTTCGAATATTCAGCAATGGTCTCAACAGTAGAAAAAATTGCATCCATGTCTTTCCTATCAAAGAGCCCGGCCCCAAGAATAATAACAGGGTTTTTGGCATTCAAGAGAGCTGACGAAAAGGGATGGCGACGCTCAGCCAGTTCTGCTAGCGTTTGAGGACCTGTGCCAAGATGTTGGTGATCGTAGTTGAAATCTGTTTCAGGACCAATATACCCAACTTTAGCATTGGTAGCTCTAACTGTTTTCCGGATTCTAGCATTTATCATAGCAGCTTCAATCCTTGGCTGTCAATTAGAAATTAAAGAATGGAGATTAGTCTTTAATCATGCTTAAAACACAAGTTGTTAACATGCAGTCATCTTATAACTAAATTTAAGTGAGTAAAAGACACAGGATCATTTTGTACCAAGTGCGCTAAAGTTCAAAAAAAATGAAACAAAGGACATCAGGACAATACCTGGGTACCAATCAAGAGAAAAACATCTGCCTTCTCAAGATCAGCAATGCTAGTGTTCATCAGATACGTAGATCGGAGATCAGCATCACGATGGGCACCATTTCTTTCACACCAAACATTGTTAGACCCCAATTTGTTCAAGAAATCTTTTAGTGCCATCATGGACTCTGCATCAGATAGCTGACCAGCAACCCCAACAATTTCCTCTGGTTTAACTTGATTAACAACTTCAGCAACTACAGCAAGGGCATCACGCCAACTCACAGGCTTAAAGCGCCCATCAGCACCACGAATCATAGGGTCGTTTAGCCTTTGCCTCTTCAAACCATCATAACAGAAACGAGTCTTGTCTGATATCCATTCTTCATTTATGTCCTGCAATGTGAGGGAAATGGCATTACGGATTTGATACAGAACAACACGAGAAAACAACTTTAAACAAAAATTGCGCTTTCATTATGGTCTTACAGAACAACAATTACTTAAATACGTTCGTATAGCCGGAAAAGCAAAAGGGTCAACAGGTCAAGTTTTACTACAATTACTTGAAATGCGGTTGGATAACATCCTTTTTCGATTAGGTATGGCTTCAACTATTCCTCAAGCCCGGCAATTGGTTAACCATAGACATATTTTAGTTACTGGTCGTATAGTAGATATACCAAGTTATCGCTGCAAACCCCGAGATATTATTAGAGTGAAAGATGAACAAAAATCTAAGTCTCTGGTTCAAAATTATCTTGATTCATCCTCCCGTGAGGAATTGCCAAAACATTTGACTCTTCACCCATTCCAATATAAAGGATCAGTCAATCAAATAATAGATAGTAAATGTGTCGGTTTGAAAATAAATGAATTGCTAGTTGTAGAATATTATTCTCGTTAGACTTAAACATAACTAAAATAACAGGGATTCGGACAATTTTGAAGGTCTACAGCCGTGAAGAATAGCCTTAAAAAATCCAATCTCGAGTACTTCCTAGTGCCTTGCAAAAGGCAGACAGAGGAATTCTCAAGGTGATGGGAACCCATCAGAATTGGGTTCCGAGTGCTGTTGTATTGTGGGGCCCATCTTAAAACCTATGGGGCAGGTCTTGCAGTAAACACTTTCAACATCTATATAAAGCTTCATCCTAAGTGCACAAGAACAGAAATTTCTTCTTACATGGAAAGCTCCACAGAAGAAACAAATGGTGAAATATGTTTGCAATAAGTTGTTGAAACAATTAAGAGAGAAAAGAACCAAATCAAGTACATTATATGCATTTATAATGCACAGGTTTCCAACTTGCAACAAAAAAGTACTTTTACAGATTCTATCAACCTACTAGATACAGTAAATACTCAGTTCAATGAACATAGGTCTCTCACATATGGTTCTATTTTTCAACCACTAGTTTTTCACTTTTTCTTTATGAATATTTTAACCACTAGTTGAATGCCAATAAGCGAGAGCAATAACAGAACACAATCAAGCAACCCTTTTAAATATCATGCATAATCCAGTCATCATAATCATGGATGTCAATCCAGATAACTGGTTCGCACTTCAATTTGATCAACCAATTACCATAACATAAAGGATTTGGAAAGCTAAAACCTTTATCAATTCAAGAAAACACAGCTCAAAGGGCTATCAAAATCTGGCATCTAGTACATATTACAAGATATACCTCATTCAACCTTGGAAGGATGCGCATGACCTCTGGACCTCTACTGTCGATGCGAATGTTGGATCCTACGGCATCAGTAACATCGATGCTCTCAGTTCCTTTCAACTCCCAATTTCGGGCTTTAAATGCAAAAGGTTTTGAGGTCAGGGCTCCCACAGGACATATGTCTATCACATTTCCAGAAAGTTCACTTGTCATGAGTTTTCCAACATATGTTCCAATTTCTTCTCCACTTCCACGACCTAACATACCAAGGTCTTGAACCCCGGCAACCTCTGTTGCAAATCTGACACATCTGTTTGACCAGACACGTAGTTCACATTAGAAACTTCCTAGCTAGCTACAACTAATTAATTAATGACATAAATTGATTGATTCAATATCTGCATTCTGCAAACTACAAACACGCACACACAAGTATACATACATACACTAGCTACAACTAATTAATTAATGACATAAATTGATTGATTCAATATCTGCATTCTGCACACTACAAACTCGCACACACAAGTGTGTGTGTGTGTGTGTCTATATATCCAAACACTTGTAACAAACAGTTTTTTCAAAGAAACAACAAACATAAATGCTGTAAACAAAGCAGTTGAAGATCTTGGAATTTCCCTTGCGGATTTAGAAGAACAGCACGTTCGTTACCCTTTTGGTTTTTTGTTATTTAAAATTGCAAACAAGTATTAAGTAAACTTGCGATTAGCAACATAATCTAAAGCTGCACTGTCAAAATAAAGCTGCATCCCGTGATTCAAAAAATAACTGCTCCAATAAAGATTTTAAGCAGAAAACTAGAAAAAAAAAAATTAAGTCCACACGTCTCCAGAATAATCAGAGAAAAGTTTTCAATGTCATAGTGAGCTTGGAAGGATGTTTCAATTAAGGGAAAATAAGATTTTACCAAACTTTATTACATTACACAACATACAACAGTGACAACAATTGTAAATGATATCCTTTTTGTTTGTACTAGAACGCAATTGAAGAAAAATAGAAGCCACTACTCAAAAGAAACTCAGGGAAAACCACAACGTAAGGAGCAGGTTGCTATAAAAACATAAACTACTTAGTACTAACTGGAATGAAAAAGTTGACTTGTAAGAAAGACTTATCTTATAATAAACAGAAACTTTCACTGAATTAGAGTACATGAACCAACATGTGAAATGCTAATACGAATTTGGTCGGTCAAACCAGTATATCAGTATTCCAGAAAGATTTTTTTCTCTACAAACAAAACAAAGTATGTAATCCACGATGGGTAGTGAAAAAACATAGAAATGATCAATTAGAGCTTCTCACCTTGTACATTGAATGCACCTAGTCATTACAGTCTTCACCAGAGGACCAAGATTCTTATCCACCACAGATCTCTTCATCTCTGTGAAGCGGCCGCGATCAGACCCGAATGCCATGGACTGATCCTGGAGATCACATTCTCCACCCTGATCACAAATTGGACAATCTAATGGGTGATTCATCAGTAGGAACTCCATCACTCCTTCTCGGGCCTTCTTTGCTACCGGAGTATCAGTCTTTATTTTCATCCCTAAAATAAATTTTAAAAACAACAATAAATTACCAAAGCAAACAAAATAAAACACATTGGTTTTCAAAAGAACATTAAAATAGTGGGTGGGGGTGGAGGATAATTGGTTTTGGCTAAACGAACTATAAAAAGGGAAACTTCTAATGTCAAATAAAACCCTCAAACAATTCACAAGCTAGGAATTGAAGGTAATAATAACTGAATGGTATATCAAAAACTGTAGCAGTAGTACATTTGAAGATTACTAAGAGCTAAAGCATTCCATTGCATTTCATAGATAATAATTGAGCAAACAAACAAACCATTAGCCTGAACTAGAATCGATGAAAATGTCAGTGAATATCAGCAAAATCCCAATGCCAAAACATGATTCAACAAACTAGCAAAAACTAAATGTTTAGCACTCAAAGAAGCAGAAAAGAAAATCAGGTTTCATGAATTATCTCAAGATTATTAGACCTTAACCGAAAGAGAAATGATAATAAGCAAATCCGATCACTAGCTCAAGAGGTCAAACATCACAAACAACGATCAAAGAGGCGAAACCCTAACCAGGAAGCGCGGGCATGGCGCAGGAGGCGACGGGCTTGGGGGACTTCTCGACCTCAACGAGGCACATGCGGCAGTTTCCGGCGATGGAGAGGCGGCTGTGGTAGCAGAAGCGGGGAATATCGACGCCGGCGACCTCACAGGCCTGGAGGACCGTGAAGCCCTTCGGGATCTTCACCGGATAGCCATCGACAAACACCTCGATGGCGTCCTCCGGTGCGGGGAAGTGGACCCTGGCCCCGCCGACCGGCTTCCGAGGCGGGAGATCAGGCTCCGGATTTGCCGCCGCCGCCGCAGCTGATTGGTCGGCGTTCTTGAGCTCCGGCGTGGAAGTGACGGCCCTGAGGAAGGAGGTCCTAGGGCTGAGGAATTTCGCCGTCGAGGTTGTGGGTCGGAGGACCCTGGAAGCGAGCAATCCCAACCCCATTAGTGTAGTTCCAGAGCTTGGTGAAGCTCTCCGAGCTGCAAGTGATACTGATCGATCGTGTGAGAGGAGGTCTCTGAACTCTCGGCGATTGAGGGAGGAGATGTTTGGTTTTGTCTATGCGTACGATACTGCTGCTGCTCCTGCACGAATGGAAATTGGAATTGGAAATGGATGATGGGTCTTGACTTGTTGGGTTGGGCTTTGATTGGGCCTCACCTTTTGAGTTTGATATTTTAAAAAAGAAAGAAAGACGAAAATACATGAATTAAAATTAATAAATTAATAGGGTCTTAACTTGTTGGGTTGGGCTTTGATTGGGCCTCACCTTTTGAGTTTGATATTTTAAAAAAGAAAGAAAGACGAAAATACACTAAAATTATTTGAGATGAATTAAAATTAATAAATTAATAGTTTATATAAATTAATAAATAGGTTAAATTATTATTTTTATTTATAATTTATCTGGTTATAAATTATAAATTAAAAAAAAATAATTATTCATAATTTATCGAAAAATCAAAATAAAGAACTTATTTAGTTATGAACCATAACTTAACAAGTTATGACCTATTAATTTCTATATAAGTTAAAAATTGAAAATAAAATGTTGACCTATATACTTTTTAAAAAAAAAAAATTTTTAGGCATCTAGCAAAAAAAAAAAAAAAAAAAAAAAAAAAAAAAAAAAAAAGGAACTAAAATACAATATTCTTTTTTGTTGAAATATTCAAAAAAATAGTAAAATATTTAGGTTTCTATTTGATATTTAGAAATAGCATATTTTTTTACAAAATATTTCACTCCTTAAATTTAATTAGATTTCTAATTGAATATTTATTTAGAAATTTATTTATCATCGCCACTAAATTTATTCAGACCTTATTTTTATCTAAAATTTTCTCTTTGCTTAATTATCCATCCATAGGATAAACATGTTTGTTTTATAAATTTAAATTATTGTTTGAATTTTTTTAAAATGTTTTTTCTTACAAAATTTAAATTTTTATTCAAATCTATGAAGTTAATAAAACCATTTCTAATGTCAATATCATACAAATATTATAGTTGACAAAAAAAAAAGTGAGAATGATATGTAAGCTATATAACAATTTTTCTTAATTTATATTTTGTTCTCCCCTGTATTTCTATTTTTATTTCTTAAAATATTCTATTATTGTTTTGGGATTCACACAATGTTAGATTTATATTTTCCAAAATACTTTCAAGCTACTTTTAAATAATTGTTTTTGGAAAATGCATAAAATAAAATGTAGTTTTTTTTTTTTTTGGCAAATGAATTACAGTTGTATGTGCATAAACGTTTGATATTCTTTTCACAATTTCACCATGGATTTTTTTTTTTTTTTTAAATGGGCACCATGGATTTTCAAGCAACAGTGTTTTAATTAAAAAAAAAAAAAAAAAAAAAAAACAATTTGTGAATCAATCGATCCGAACTCCAAAACTCCACAGCCAAAATCCTTTAAAAAAGAAAAAGGAAAAGAAAACTCCATAGCCAAAATACCAAAAAGAGCTTTGAGTTTGTCCGTCGTTTGCTGTACCTTGCATGCTACATTCAACACGACCATGGTCTAGGGCTCTATCTCAGCAGAGAACTGTACCACTCACAAGAACCATGGTCTTCAATTTCCTTTACTTTGCTCTTTTGTTCACTTTCCAGCTCCAATTCTCTCTCGCTGGTTAAGTTCTCGCTCGAATTTCATTTCTGTTTTGTTCTCACTGCGATTACTGTAATATCTTTCTTTTTGCTGCTTCTTGATTTTGGTTTCTGATCGACTAATCGCCTCGACTGTTATGGATATTTATTTTGTCTGTTTGTTTGTTGCGAAAATGTGATGGAAAAAGAAGGAAATGTGGTTTTCACCCGCACGGTTTGAATAGATTCAACATAAGACCCATTCAGTTATGAGAGTTAATGCTTTTTGTTAGCAAGCTATTAGGCCTGTTTGGTAGGAGGGAAAAGAAAATATGAGAGAAAAGAAAGGGCCTTTCTTTTATTGTGTTTGTAGAGGTCAAAATTAGGTCTTATTGATGATTTTGAACGCTTCGTTACTCAGATCTTATTTTCTATGTTCATTCATTGTTTGAGTGTTGCTTTACTAATAGAATCTGTTTCTTATAGTTATAACTAAAAATGTTGTAATTTTTGTTCTATAAACATTTTAGGACAAACGAATTTGATGGAATCGGTTCCTGATCTTCAGAATTCTATGTACAAGGTGGTCGATGGATATCCTTGTGTACGGCTAGTCAATTCTTCTGGGGAGATTGGATGTTCAAGTATGGATTTTAATGATAATTCATTGTGTCATTGTAGCTTATCGCTATGATATTCATATTCTAGAGAAAATCTACTTTTGTAATGAACCTTTGTGCGTGTTTTGTCATTTGCATTTTCTTAGATCCTGGAAGAGAGAAGGTTGTTGCTCCAATTATAAGATTCAAAGATGCTAACACATTGTCTCGTTCGTCCACAATTTTGCTGTCATTTGATGAAGTTGAAAGATTTTTTGCCAGGTACATGAGCGACAACTAATATATTCTGCTTAAACTTAGTCCCTCCAATGAATCAGTTGCTATCATCTTGTGGTTGTTTCTAATTGTAGTTTTCCCTTTTTTCGCTTTTTGATTTTGAATAAAAGATATATGGGTTTTCTAATTGTCAATTAGAGAAACTTCCTTGAAGGAAATGGTGAAAAGTGTAAACATCCATCCACGTTGCTTCAACATCTATTTTTTTACATGTGCATTACCTACAAATTCAACATTTGTTGTCTACATTGATCAGTAACCAGTTGGATTGGTCAGATGGAATTATGTAACATATCAACTTGCACATATCTTTGGAAGAGTTGTTGAGAGAATTGCTAATCTCTTAAGAAGAAAAAATGGACTTCTAGTTGATTGGAGTATAAATTTTGTTCTTTTTGTCACTCTTTCTATAAGTAGATTGGGTTATGAAATGATATAGTAGCTTGGCTTGGGAATAAATAGGTTGGCCTAAGCCTTACAGCCTGTTTGGTTTGAGGGAGGGGAGAGATGGGGAGTTGAAGTCTAACTATACGCCCATAAAATCCAATAAAGAGATCCGTTAATGAAAAGCTTTGTTTTGGGTTTCTTATTTTTCGAAGTGATGCTCTTAACTTTACATATCTGGTCTTATTTCAGGATTGCGGATGATTCTACTTTTGCTAGAAATGTTGGTGGGGTTTTAGTTGAATCAGGGGCTGAATTTCAAGATAAGTTCAAGGTAAGTTAATCTAAAGTTATCCACCCGTCATGTTTTTGCTTCATAAGTGTAAACGTAAGTTGAGTGAATGACTTCTACTCGCTGATAGTGGCACTTCTCATTTGCAGGATTCTCTCCAGCTCATAAGTTCCCTCAAGCTGAATTTGCACCTTACAAAAGCACTAACTATGAGTGGAACCCAATTGTATGTTATTTTGCCTTACCATCAGCCAGCTCTTGTTGCAGATATCTTAGTTTGTTAGTAATGTGTCAAGAACGTCAGCGCTGTATTTTGTGCTATAGCAATTGTTTTGGCGGTCATATTTAATAATTAAGATGTATGTTAGTTGCTTGGTGATTTAGATAAATGGACGAGCATTTATTCTCACTTTAGTCATCACTCGCATAATTTATAGTGTTAGTCAACAAGCGAAATGACAATATTAGTTTTTGTTTTTATTCTTTCATTTCTTAACTTCGAATATACTGTTTGAAGGGAAATATGAATTTACTTAAATTGTACCAGTCACATTAGGTTTCAAATCATTATATCTTCACTTGTTGGTTTGAAATGGTTGACTTATGATAATGTAGTACTTACCGCTATATTCCATTTTTCACATCTTGTTTGGCAAATTTGACAACCTTCACACTTTCAGGGATCTGGTATTATGTGGCGGAGTTACAATTTTCCTGTGTTCTTGCTCTCTAAGAACAGTGCTGTGACCATCCAGGAGGTAATAAGCCTTTTGAAACTTCTTGAATTTTTGTCGCCCTTGCAAGATGTTACACATTTTACTGGAAAAGTAAGACGCTTCTCAAAGAAGTCCATGTAATCAATCAAGTTAATGCAGATGTGCCAAATTGGTAATAAACTAATAGTTGATTGAAAATAATACATGAACGTGCTATTTGAATATTTTTATGTAGACTTAGTTCACTCTTAATATGAATTATAACATGTTATGGACAGCTTTGTTATTGTGAATTTGTTAATACATATATGTTAAATATCGACCCATAATGGGATGAACACTTGTTTTATTGACTATCTTGAGGCCTTGGACTCCTTTCATAAATGAATTGATTAGCCTGTTAGATCAAATAACCTCTTCACACAATTGAAGTAAGCCCAATAAGCCCAATTAAAATGTGAGCCCAAAGGTAGTATATATTGTTGTGTGTGACCTAAGTGTTTATCCTTGGTGGTGCTTAGTGTGGTGGTTGAGGGAGAGAAAAGAACTCTCAGCTCCTCTACATTGACGGCGGTGTTTTAACGGCTTATCGACACTACCATCCAGTTACCCCTATTGTACCTGCTTCAATACTCATATAGATTGACATTTAAATTTCAACAATTGGTATCATAGCTCTCATCTTTCTTAGTCTCACCACATACAAGTGCCATACATATCATCAAGCCATACTCCATAGACCTACACACTCCACATTGCATAATATGCTTCATCCTATTCCTTAGGCCTATTGGGCTTTATAAATTGTGGTAGTGAGGTTATTTGGCCCAATGGGCTAACCAAAGTACTTATGAGAGAGGGAGTTCATAGGCCTCAAACGCAAAACCAAAATTTACTAACCATCCCATAATGGTTAAATATTAAAGTTGTTGTCACGCTTTTATGAATCTTTAGCACCTAGTTATGTTTAATATTTGTATCCTTGGTACAATATTATTACATAATTAGTTTGGCTATTTGGCTATATTTGTTGTAATATGACGCCTAAGATCCTTTGGTCTAGTAGCACTGGGGAATTTGGGTGGGATGGGATTTAGGAGGCAGGTTGCGGGTTTGATCCTGTGTTGTATCAAAAAAATTGTTGTAATATGACATTCTTGAATTTTGATTTCTTAAAATTAGTTGAAAGTATTTATATATTATTGCATGATTGGGCAGTCCAAGTGGGAGAACAATTGAATGTTTTGTGTGTGGACTTGCATAATCATTGGCAACTACTTAAATGTCATAATTAAAGCATGATAACATGATGAATTGAGGAAACATTGAGAACATGATTATGGTTTTACGTGCATAGTTATGTCACAATCCTAGTATAATATAATTTTAACATGTATATTTTATTATTTTCATTCTGCATTTTGATTATGCATTTGAGGTCTATAAACTCCCTCTCTCGTAAGTACTTTGATAAGCTCATTGGGCCAAAGAATCTCACCAACGCAATTTACAAAGCCCAATAGGCCCACCAAAATATGAGCCCATAAGGAATAGAGTGAAGCATATTATAATGTGGTGTGTGGGGGGCATGGGATACGTGTTAATGTGTGTGGCACTTGCTGGGGCTAAGAAAGAGAAGAGCTTATCCTAATTATTGAAATTTAAATGATATGAGTATCGAAGCATGTACAATAAGGGTTTCCTGGCAGTAGCACCGGTAAGCTGTCAAAATATAGTCGTCAACGTAGAGGAGTTGAGGGTACTATGAACTCTCCTTCTCTCTCCTCATTTACCACCACACTAAGCACCACCTAAAACTAAAGACTTAGGCCAAACACAACAATATATGCTACCCTTAAGCTCACATTTTAATTGGGCCTATTGGGCTTACTTAAATTGTGTGAAGAGGTTATTTGAACCAATGGGCTGACCAAATCATTTATGAAAGAGGGAGTTCTTGAGCCTCAAGCTAGTCAATGAAACGAGCGTTCATCCCATTACGGCCCGATATTAACATGCATGCATTAACAAATTCACAATAACAAAATTGTCCATAACATGTTATAATTTATATTGTAGAAGTCCACATAAAAATATTCCAACATGTACTCATTTTAAATTAATTATTAAGACAATTGTATTGTTAGATAAAAGTTCTTTATTTTTTCTTAGTTCTTCTAGAAGTGAGAGCTTGAAGTTGGCTGAGGTGTATGTGATCTGGAGTACTATTTTAGAGGGATTCTTGATCCACATATTTCATAATGTTGGAGAAAGTCAGCATCAATTGACTGGTGTTGATTATTTGTGTCAAACTAGTTAGGGCCCATTTGGGAAGTATATTTGAACCATGATTTGGATTTTGATTCAAATTTTTTTGTGAGAGAACTATTGGCAGGAATTTTTTTAATTCAAATTCTTTGTGAGAGGAAAAATACTGTAGCATAATCATGGTTTGGGCTTGAATACATGTACCAAACAACCCCTTAAGTATTTTATGGCTCGTTTGTTTCATGCATTTAAACCCATGGTTTTAATTCTAGTACAGTGTTTTCCTCTGAAAAAATTTTGAATTTTAAATGCCAAAATCAAGAATCACTGGTTTAAACGCATGAACCAAATGACCCTTAGTAATTATCTGATTGCAGGGTGCCGTTCTTGTATGTGGTAAATTTTTTAATAGTGTTCCTGGGTCCGTGGGGAACATCCGCATGCCATATGTTAGAACGTATTGTAGATAAGATCAGAATGATTTATACAGATAAATAGATATGTAAATGTGGCATGCATTAGTATAATAAAACCAGATTTTACCTCTCACTGCTCAGATGGTTGTTATGTTTTACTCTCCCTCCCACTATTCGAAAGGTTGTTATATTTTACTCTCCTCTCTCACTATTTGGTATAGCTAAAGATCATGAGTTACATAATACTACTTCTCTCCTCATATTGTTTTACCATGCTAAGTCCTTGATGGCTTTTGTTTTACCACTCTTCACTTAGTGAATTAGAAGAGCCTTTTACTACCCTCATCCGATAATACTATAACTTTCCCGTGAGTTAAATAACTTTATTTTCACCATTCATTGTATTATATTGCAACCCTAGTGCTTGCAAAGCTTGTTAGACACAATTGTATCATGGAGCACAATATTTCATATTTTACCATTGTACAATGAAGTCGCACAAGTCTTTTATGTAGCTAGTTTGGTAATATCAAGTATTTGATATTACTGATTTAGTGCACACCGGTATGAGTCCTAAAGGCAATGTTACGTCCAATCCTACCATACCACACCCCATAACATTGTTCCCTGATTTTTATGGTTAAAAGATCTATTTGAGGTTTTTTCTTGTCTTGTTTGTGTAATGTATTTCTGTTTTGAGCCGTTTGGAGTTTTTTCCTGTTTTGTCTTGTGTTCCCTGCTCAGATGGATTCCTCATCCATCTTGAAACTTCAATTGTAATTTATCTTATTCATTGAAGTTTCTCTCTTATAATACACACACACACACCCGCCGCGAGCGTATAAAAGATGTCTTTGAGGTTGAACTTTTGAAAAATAACCCATTTATTATTTCTAACCCTCTGAAGGTTAAAAATTATAATGTAGTCGTACTAATTTACCTACGTTAGGGTCCATTTATATTGGACTATAGTTCCAAGCCAATTACTACATACTTGTGTTGTCACCTTATGCAGGTTGCTCTAGAAAATGAGAAGAAAAAGAGATCTTATACCACTGTTGTGGCCGAGTTTGATCTGGTCATGCAGGTATCTGACACTGCTCTTTCGTATAATTTTTATGTTCAATATTTTAATGATTCATCTAATTATATATTTTTTTAAGTAACCTGTGATACATTTGAATTGGACTAGACAATGAAAGCTGGGACTCATGATTCCAAATCTTGTTTGACAGAAGAAACATGTCTTCCATTAGGTGGATATAGGTAAGTTTTTGTGGGTTTTTTGCTCCTCGTAATGCCGTTTAACAACGCTATAGCTGGTTCACTATTTGTTTAAGTTGGTTCTTTCTTTTGAGCCCAAGATGTCTTGCCATGTGTTCTCTAGATTTTTTGTTTTGGTCATGGAAGGACCGTTGTTCTTATTGGCTTGTTTATTTCTGAATTAAGTGTAATGTCTCTATGAAAAAAAGGAACAATAGATTCTTTTAAAAAAAAAGATGCTCCATAAAGTGAAAACCCTGGAGATTGTTATTTGTACCTTGGTTAGTTAATATTTATTGAGAAGTTTGATATATAGGAATTTATTGGCTAATAGATTTGAACATTGAATTTGTTTGTGGATGTCTTCTTCAAAGGAGTTTAGGGATCTTCCTTTATCTGTGATTTTACTGGATTGGAAGTCTTTATGGTGTGTATTGATTTAGGCATTTAGCACGAGTTCTTTCTCCCTTTTTATTTGCTGAGGACAACTTGTTCTTTCTTCTATTATGTTATTACTTTTGGCAGAAATTGTATACACGTACATTTATATAATTGTGTGTGTTTGTACATCTTATATTTGTCTTAGCCTCGCTAATTTACTTTAAAACTTATAATTTAAATCCTAATTTTGAAGGGCAGTGTTTGGTCATCGCTTCTGCCAATTAATACCTCATCCTTGGACCAGGCCAAGCCCATTATATTAACTGTGGCATCAATGGATGCAGCTTCATTTTTCCGCGACAAAAGCCTTGGTGCGGACTCCCCCATATCAGTAAGTTTTCAGCCTTTTAGCAATCGTTTGGTTGGTGGATTCGTGACATGATTCGAATCATGGTTCGTGGTTCGCAACAGTATTTTCTCTCACAAAAAACACACATAAATCGAAAATGGTTTTGAATCATGATTTTGAATCGATGAACCAAACGTCCACGCTTCCAGTGAAATTTTGCTTTGTTTTATGCTGTTTACTACTCGTTGATTAACATTCTTATGCAATGCTTTCAGGGTCTGATTTCACTGCTGGCTGCGGTTGATGCACTTTCACGTTTGGATGGTCTGGATGACCTCAATAAACAGGTTTGTCTAAGAGACTTGGTTTCTGTGCTGATGCCTGATGTTCTGTCCTTTTTTTTTTTTTTTTTTTTTTGTTCTTTGACTGATTAGTCTTATATTTTAATGCAGCTTGTTTTTCTTGTTTTAACTGGTGAGAGGTGGGGTTACCTTGGTAGTAGGAGATTTTTGCTCGAACTTGATCTGCAGTCCGATGCTGTTAGTGGCCTTGATAACTCATTGTTTGAGATGGTATACTTCTTAGCTGTTGCTGATGCTGATGCTGAAATCTAATACCGAAATGATAATTACTATCTTCTAAATGAAATAGTATCCGTTTTGGACATTTATTTATTAAAAAATGTTCGTCATTTTTTGTTTCTTTACTTTCATACGTAAATTATTGGTTTACCTAATTTGCTTTGTTGTATTGGTAAGAGTAAATGGTGCAACTCACCTTAGTTTGGGTCTTCCACGTTATGTGTCAACAATTGTATTGGAAATCAAACTATTATGTCGTTGAATATTTGTATGTAGGTGGTGGAAGTTGGATCTGTTGGAAAGGGCTTCAACCAAGGAGTCACTAACTTTTACGCTCATACCACTGGGGTAAGAATAGTTTATTATTACTCTTGAATATAAATGCTAAACTGCTATGGCCCACAGTTAATTGGAGGTATGGAAAGGTGCACCTATGGTAGATGTCTTAGTCAGTTTAGACGTGGTAGTTGCTATAGTATTCTTCTTGTTGTAAGTTTTTAGGATAGCAGTGAAGCGATGGTGGTGTTTAAGTCGTCTACTTTCTTTAAATAAAAAAGAAAGTAGCTTTGTTTTGCTCAGTTTTCACAAGGCCATATTATTTAAATGCTGAACAGTACTTTCCTTTATTGGAGTTGCTTTCAGAGTTTCTCTGCACAAGTTTGTGGATATCATAACACTTAGATGTAATCTTAAGAATGTCCTTGTTGACTTCATGTTAAACCTTCATAAAAATTTATAGTTAATGATTTCATCTAATTCATTATAGTCGCTACATTCTACAACTGTTATCTTGCTTGATGTAGGTTTCATCTGCTACAAAGAAGTTGTGGGATGCATTAAAGCACGCTGAAGATTCCCTCAAGTCTGAAAATGTTACAATCTTATCAGCAAATGCTTCGAACCCTGGGATACCCCCATCTTCCTTGATGACTTTCGTCAAAAAGGTTTTTGATTTGTTAGCGTACACGAAATATTTCTTACCTTGCCAGCAGTTATAGTCCTTGCATCCTTCATTTTATTTTCTTTTTCTTGCTGATACAAGGGCATGAAGCAATACAAAGTTACAAACTAACATCTGTTGCAATGAAGACTTCTGTGGCATTAACATACACAGCACAAATTGCTTCTGTTTGCTTATATTTCTTCCTTTTGTTTCATTTTTTATCCCTCGGAACAATATACTATGGTAATGGATCAGATAATGTGTCTTATGTGTCTGCTTGTGAATTCAATGGAAGCTAAGAAATTGTTTCATTTGATGTGAATATCTCTCAAGAAAATCTAGAAGTTAAAGCAAGAAATCTGTTATCCTTAACGTACTTAAGAAATGGAATATCTCTTAATCACTGACATAGTGTACAGTAAGATGTAATTATCTCTTTTCTTTTTTTCCTTTCGTTTTTACTTTCTCCTATCTTCTCTCTGCTGGTAACAGAACTCTCTTACCTCCGGGGTTGTGTTAGAAGATTTTGATACCGTCTTCTCCAACAAGTTCTATGATAGCCACCTTGATGATATTTGTGAGTTGATACGTTTTCTTAATTCTTTGTTACTGAATTGTATTGAAGGCTTTGCTTCAGTCACTTATCCGTTTCCCCTTTTTAACCAAATTTCTAATGCAGCAAATGTAAACTCTTCATCAATTGCGGCAGCTGCTTCCCTTCTGGCGCGGTCCCTTTACGTCCTTGCAAGTGATACTAAAAATTTAAGCACTTCAGCTCTAGCAGCTGTCAATGTGAATGTTTCACTAGTTGAAGAACTTATGGGTTGCCTACTAAGCTGTGAGCCTGGCCTGTCTTGCGAGCTTGTGAAAAATTATATTGCACCCTCCAGTACCTGCCCAAGCCATTATGTCGGTGTTATTCTCGATGAGCCTTCATCCACACCGCCTTTAGAATACGTCAGTGATGTTTCAAGATTTGTGTGGAATTTTCTGGCTGACCGAACCTCTGTTCTGAAAGGCCAGAATACTAGTTCTGCTTGTTCACAAGATTGCAGCAATGAAGGTGGAGTGTGCATCAGAGCGGAAACAGATGGAAAGGGAGTTTGTGTTGTCTCCACAACCAGGTATCTTGCTAGTCAGTTACCAAAGAAAAGAAAATGAACAGTACAATAGGTGGCTTGTCACTGACATGTCAATTTTAGAGGCTATACATGTTAGAGTTACTCTGCTTACATTCTACATCTCGTTGGTACGCAGATATGTACCGGCATACTCTACACGGTTGCAATTTCATTCTGGAACTTGGATTGTCTTGCCTCCAAATTCATCTGATCTTATGGGTTTGGTCGATCCTGTTTGGACGGAAAGTAATTGGAATGCAATTGGGCTGCGAGTCTACATTGTGCAGTCTGCTGCTTATGACCGCCTCGTTCTACTTGGCGGTATTGCTGTTACAGCCTTGGCTTACCTCGCCATTGTAACCACCAGAGCCACCATCGCAAAGATCTTGAAGCAAGATTGAGTAGGCGCCTCAAAAACCATTTTGAAGAACTTTTACCGAGGAGGTGTTGGGACTTGAATCAAGATGTTCTCGTTTGCGTCTTGGAATATCTTCGAAGGATGTTGCATTATTGAAGTTGCGTCCTCGGTTGGAATTTTTTAGGAATTATTCATTCCGTTTGGTTAGTGTAGGATGGATGGCCAAAGTAGTCTAGATAATGCTTGAATGAAATTCATCCTCTTAAGGAAGTCCCTGATTTCAATTTTTGCAAATATGTTGGGAATCTTCTTAGTTGGACAGTTTTGTCCCGACACTTAAACAAAGCATAGGTGAAAGCAAAATGTCATTTCTGTTGTCCTGCTTATCTCGATTGTTTATCTGATGTGCGACTTATGGAACAGTGGAAATTTTTTTCAGTGCCGTTTATAACAAGCACAGATGTAACGATTTAATTTGGAGTTTGGATGGTCTAGTTTAATTTGGGGATAAACGTGCACCTAAATTTTAGTATTTTTGTGCATTTTACTCTTTGGTTGGCCTTTTTGTTTCAATGGCCTTATTGACTTTCTTACATTTAACTTAGCTAAATGCTATATTTTTAATTTACATGATTTGAGTTCTCAACTCTTCAAGGGAACTCAATTTGATTTGACTTCCAACCAGTGAAACCAAACTCTTGACTTTATCAGCACATTTCCTTGATATCTGGACGATCCTCATAAGCACATTGCACGGACTCAGAATGTATGGTGTGGGCCTTCCATGCATGATACAGGGAACCCCATTTTAGCACGCAATTTATCTAACATTTTGGATAATTTTAACAAATATCTCTTAAAATAGTACAATTAAGAATTTTTAGGCCTCTACTGACCTATTGAATTTTGCCTATTTGGATAAGTAATTGGACATATTATTATTTTTATAATTTGACAAATTGCCTTGGCGGCGGGTCTCTGGTCACGGACAGTGGGTCTTTGATTATTGACAGTGAGTGTAATTTGACAAATTATTATATATGATTTAACAGATTATTATCAAACAGGTAGCCTATTACAATAAAATGATAGATCTCCAGAAGGATGTGTTTAAAGGTTGGTTTTTACAATTTTGTCCCAACATCTACAATCAAGTGAAAAGAGATAATTGAAGCTCATTGAAGCCTATTGACTTCGCGGGTTCAAATTGTGTGGTATTGAAAGGTTTGAATCAAAAATTCTAAACCTATGTGGGTTTTATTCTGGTTTAAATTAGTGTTTTGAAGTATAAAGTTTGAACAAGAAATAAAACATCACATCAATGACTAAAGTTTAAACTAGTATTTAATTTAGTGTGAGAATTATGAGTAAATCAAAAATAGAGTTATGGTTTTAAACTAGAAATACTATAGCAAATGGTCCAAACCCATAAGAAGAGGGGTGAGTTTCTACACCCACCTAGAATGGTTCTAAACCCGTAGCTTAGGTTCAAGCCGTTTACTTCGCTGATTCGAGTTTGTAATTTGAGTTAAGATTTGATTTTATGTGAAAACTTTTTACTGTAACAAAAAAATTAGATGTGACTGTTTCAAACTGTTCACTTCGCTGTTTTTTAATTATGTCTCTATAAACTCTTTATTGACTTAAGCGTCAAGTGGAGATGACTTAATCAACGGCCTTTTTATAATTGACTACAGATTGCTAACATCTACTATTGATTATTCAAATATTTATTCTTAAGATTAATATTAAGAAAATTCTATTATAGGATCTAAACAAGACCCTATTTACATGATGTAATTTTAATTATTAAATTACATCACAATCATATATTTTTTATATTGATTTAAGGAAACTTGATAAAAATTTGACAATTCATGAATTTATGCATTTACAGTTTAAATTATTTTTCCAATCACTTTATAGGGGTACTTTGGGTATTTTAAGAAGTTTAAAATTTAAATAACTGTTACTGTGATTACAATCAAAAGCTTTGTTCATTTTATAACTCAAATTATATTAATACAATATTTTTTTAATAAAAATTTAAATTAAATTTTTTTATTATAATATTTTTATCTCACATACACATTAAATAATAACTTAAATTATGTAAATGAGCATACCTAGAATGCGTAGCCGTAAATATCCATGAAATTCAGGAGTACTAGCGTAATTTAACTATTATTTATCTTTTTATTTTTAAAAAAAAGGAGAGAGACAAGAATTTGGCCCAGAAAGGGAAAGGGCGGGAAAATTCTCAGGCAACAGGGAGTGAAGCGAAGCAGCATTGCAAATGTCCGGCGGCGGTCGGAGCATCAGAGCTCTGAACGTGGCGGAGAAGCCGTCGGTGGCGAAGTCGGTCGCCACCATCCTCTACCGCAACCACCAAGGCTTCCGCGTGAGGGAAGGCCGTTCCCGTTACAACAAGATCTTCGAGTTCCCTTACTCCATCAATGGCGTTGCCGTCCAAATGCTCGTCACCTCCGTCACCGGCCACCTCATGGAGATCGAATTCGAAGATCGATTCCGCAAGTGGCATTCCTGCGACCCCGCCCACCTCTTCCAAGCGCCTATCCGCAAGTCCGTCCCCGACGACAAGCTCAACATCAAACGCACCCTCGAGGATGAGGCTCGCCGCTGCCAGTGGCTTATCCTCTGGCTCGACTGCGATCGCGAGGGCGAGAACATTGCTTTCGAGGTCATCGATGTCTGCACCGCGGCCAATCCTCATCTCACCCTTCGCAGGGCTCGTTTCTCTGCCTTGATCGATAGGTTTTTCATCTTTCTTAAACTCTTTCTTAATTTCTAGGGTTTCGATGTTTTTTTCGCTTCTTAGATTTTGGTGAATCGCAGGGAAATCCATGAGGCCGCGCAGAATCTTGTTCAGCCTAACAAGTTCTTCGCTGATGCGGTGGATGCTCGTCAAGTCAGTACCTTTCCTTTCCAGAAACTCATTTTATTTTTCCGAATCATTTGGTACTAGTACTGCTTTTGTAGATATAGCGTGTTAGTGAGAAGTGTGATATGATTTTGAGGAGAAGAAAATTATTTTATTATGTTTGGAGGTCTTAGGTTCCTAGAAAAACCTACTGGATGTTAATTTCTTTCAATAAGTTTTCCATATTAAACGCAGGAAATAGATCTTCGAATTGGTGCTTCTTTCACCAGGTTTCAGACTATGTTGCTGAGAGATGCGTTTGTTATTGATTCTGGAACTGATGACAGGAATCTTGTTCTAAGTTATGGTCCTTGTCAGGTATGTCTTTGATGCCAGCTCAAAGCACAATGATACAACTGATTTGAATTTTTTTAAAATGGATGCTTACTGCATTTGTGTTTTTCTCTCCTTGCCCAATCCAGTTCCCCACGCTTGGATTCGTTGTTGAACGTTATTGGGAAGTACAATCACATGAGCCTGAAGAGTTTTGGGCTATCAACTGTTCACACAGATCAGATGAAGTCATTGCTACGTTCAATTGGATGTAAAGCTTTGAAGCCTTTTTATGGAAACTTTCATTCCTTTTGAGCTTTAGTAATTACGAAGTTTAGAAGTTCAATGACATACATAAATTTTGCAGGCGTGGACATTTGTTTGATTACACTTGTGCAGTTGTAATATATGAGATGTGTGTTGAGGAACCAACTGCAACCGTGAGTATTGATAACCCAAATGCACATATTGACAACTTTGAAGCGCCCATTTAAATTAGCAGCTTTTTACATTTTCAGTTGCATTCAGGTCACAAATGTTAGAAAGCAGGAAAAACTTAAGTATCCTCCGTATCCTTTGAATACCATCGAGCTCGAAAAGCGTGCTTCAAGATACTTCAGGATGAGTTCTGAACATACCATGAAGGTGAGCACTTGGCGTCCCACGTACCATCATTTTCTTTCTTTGCTTCCATCAATAGTATCATTCCTACTTCCTAGTATATATTTTATGTCCTTTCAAATGAATCTTATGATTTTCCTTAGTTTCAAGCCTCCTTCAATCACCTTAAGTGTCCACTAATCATTTTGAAGCCAAACAAACAAAATTTTTAAGCATTAGATGTAATTATGTGTTATCGCACAAAATTCACATGTTATTTGAAATACATTTTGATTTGTGGTCCAATATCTTCAGCATTAGATGTACAATTTTTTACTTGGTATGCTCGCTGTTTTTGGTCTTATAGCTGACAATGTTTTGCTGGTTGGAGTTCTAGATGAAATTCTAAGCACTGGGTTCACTGATTTTCTCTGTATAGGTGGCAGAAGATCTGTACCAAGCAGGTTTTATCAGTTATCCTCGCACAGAGACAGATTGCTTTTCCCAAAGGACTAATTTGCATGTTGGTAACTGTCTTTGAATTATATTAAGTAACATTAGTGAAGGAAGTAATCCACATATCAAAGAGTCAATTGAAATTTATGATATCAAGATAATAGGCAGTTGTTACTGAATGTAATTTGATTCTCTTTGTTTTATGTAAGTGCTTCCGTTAGTAAATGCTTGTACTCAGCCCCTTGTTAAAATTACTTATGGTTAGAGCTTTGATCTGATCAGGCAATAGTGGAAGAGCAGCAAGGGCATCCTATATGGGGATCATATGCACAAAGGTTATTGGACCCTGGTTCCGGACTTTGGAGAAACCCTGGTAATGGCGGACATGATGACAAGGCCCATCCACCCATTCACCCAACAAAATTCTCTGCTGGAGAACCAGCATGGAGTCAAGATCACCTTGTAATAAGACTGTTATTATGTTTTGTCCAAGTCAACATTGCATCTCTATTCAGTTTTCCCCATGAATTTAATATTATTTCACCTTTCAGAGGTTATACGAATTGGTGGTACGCCATTTCCTTGCATGCGTCTCGCAGCCAGCTGTAGGGGCTGAAACTACTGTTGAGATTGATATTGCTGGTGAATTGTTTTTGGCATCAGGGAGGGTTGTACTAGCCGTAAGTTTTCTGCTGGATTCCCAGTTTTTAGTGTTCTTTAGTGAAAATTTTATTTTTATTTATTTGTGGGTTTGTAAGTAGTAAAGACACTTGTTATTTATTTATTTATTTTTTTTTCTGTGGGATGACAGCTAATATATGTAACCAAGTTTGCCTGAAACTTTGATCATTGCAATTTTTATTAACTTTTCATTCATAATTGGGCTGATGTGATTTAATAAATCTTGGACACTAGGCTAAAGGAGATGCTTATTCATATAGAATACTTAAACAAAAATTAATACAAGCACTGGAGACTTTGTTGGATTACTTTATACATTCAAGAAAATTGTCACAATTTCTCTCCCGCTCAACTCAATGGTTCTTATTCTTAGCTACTTGTATTAACAGAAAAATTACTTGGACGTATATCGCTTTGAATCATGGGGAGGTTCACTAATACCAACTTATGTTCTGGGGCAACAGGTTTGCTACATCTAACTTCAGTCTGGAGCTCGAATTTTGTCTCTGTATTCAGAATGTCGTGTTTCATGCATGCTTCATCACTTCTTTAACAAACACGTACTCCGTCCTATCTGCTAGATGAAGTTCTAGTCTAGCTTCAGCTCATATGCTTCCTATGAAGTTGTTTCACTGCTAGATATGTACTTGAAACTCTATGCAAGTGAAGAAAGATGCTCGACTGTTCCTTTACATGCATATATGTATGTACACACACGCACCACACTCCTAAAGTTAGAACTCCTCATTTATATCACGTTCTTTGTTCTCACTACGCAGTCCTATTGGTTACCCTTTCCTACTAAATAAGTATATACAGTGCAATTTTCTATGTTCTGAAATTCAAATACTTTCGCCTCTTTAGCATGTATGTGATCTTAGAAATAGAGAACATTAGATTTATTATGTTTTGCAGTTTGTTCCCACAACATTGACTCTTGATTCAGGAGTGACTAGACCGCCACCACTTCTGAGTGAAGCTGATTTGTTAAGTTGTATGGACAAGGTGATAAATATTAAATGCTCTGTTCTTGCTGGACTTTATTTCTATTATTAATTCTACTCATCTGTTTATCAGTGCAATGGTTAATCCACTTGCTAAACGCAAGGATCTATTTCCTATCTTCTTATCTACGTTCTAGGAGGGCATTGGTACAGATGCAACTATGCATGATCACATAAAAAAGGTGCTGGATCGATGTTATGCGACTAAGGACGCAAACACTCGTTTCTCACCCACTAATCTTGTAAATTTTCTGCCTCTAACTTGTTGCAGAAATTTTTGTTGCAATCTCATATATTTGATAAATTTTATTGCACATGATTTCAGGGCGAGGCGCTGGTTATGGGATATGATGACATGGGGTGCGTTTTTATCTTGTTTTGTAGCTTTAAAGCTATAGTAATCCTTTTATTTTTCTTATCACAAAATGTACAACTTTGAGGGCATACTAACTAACTAGTGATGTATGCGTGTGTCTATGACTCATACTAAAAAAAAAAAAAATGCACCGCATGCAATTTTAATTGCAAAACCATCATGTCATGTGAACAATAAATTGGAAAATGCACTTTTCATTTGCTTTGTATGTGTCACTATTTATACTATATTTGCACCAAATCTTATGCCTTGGTACTGTATGTATCCGCTGGCTAAATTATTCTAAGGTGCTGATGTTTGTCTATCTAGTTATGATTTCTACCTCACATTCTATTCCCCCCCTTTTGATAATAAAGTTGGAGTACTTTGCACCGCAGGTATAAATTATGGAAGCCATATCTTAGAGCCGTCATGGAGCGGGACATGAAAGCAGTTAGTGAAGGTGCAAAGAGCAAAGCTGAAGTTTTGGAAACTTGCTTGCAGCAGATGAAAGCTTGCTTTTTGGATGTAAGTTCGTACTCTCTATTTCTGTGGCTATAGAGTTTTGGTTCCAGTGGTGCTATGCTCTGACCTTGGTTTCATGCATGCTGTTATTAGCATTACAAAATTGCTCTATTACCTTGATGAATCATCACATTACTCCCTGCTTGATCTGGAACTTGGCCTTTTGATTTTATATATCTATTTAGCTCTCCCTTGCTAGTATGCTCTAGTTTATCGGTTCTTCACACTTAACTCAATGCCAACCAAAAATATAAGAGTTCATCATTACTCTCCTTTCTTTTTCTTCCTCTCTATTCCATGTTTGTTCCAATATAAAAATATCTTGCTGTTTCTTTCATATATAGTTGTATAATATTGTCCTCCGACAGCTCTCTGAATGGGTTTCTCTTTTCCAACCTCTTTTTAAATTGAGGAGTTTTTGTTGCCATTTAAAATAAATCCAGTGAATGATTATGGACGACGATAAGTTGGCTATTTAGTTGCTATGTGCACTCTTTCTTGCATATGTTTATCCCTTGTGCATTATAGGTATACAAACAAGCAACATCAGTTGTTACATCCTTGGGCATATTTGCAGGCAAGGTTAAACAAAGCTAAACTCTTGGAGACCATGGCAATTTTCTTTGAGAGGTAATTGGTAATTCCTATATGTTTTTTGTGTTATTGGCACCGGATTCCTTAACTGACATGCTTCCATCCTTCATGTAGATCTAATAGATCCAGTGGAGATGAGCAACATGGACCTGTAGAAGTTGTCCGGCCGTGTGCACTTTGCCACGAATCAGACATGGTTCTTAAGCAATACCGGGTAATCAAGTATATCTTGAATTTCTCCTAATATAAGTTTGGCTGGTAATTCATTTTCTGTTAAGTTATCCGTTTTCTTTTTCTTTTTTTTTTTTTCTCTGGCCACTCTAAAATGTGCGATTATTACTTTCTGCATCATTAATCTGCTGAACAAGGATCACACTGAAGCTTTTAGCAGTGCTATGTGATGTTACTGGAGTTAAAGGATGTTCCTTATATATATATATATATATATATATATTCCGTTTCTGAGAATGTTCTGTTTAATTCTTTTTTTTTTTTTTTTTCCCTTTTTAATCTTTTGGCATTAGAATGTATTGCTCTCTCTCTCTCTCTCTCTTTTCTTTTTCATGTTACTGTTTCCAACATGAAAACAAATATATATTCACACACACACACACAAAAATATATATATATATATATATAATTATATATCAATATCTAAATTGTTACTTTCTGGTATTTCACGCTTATAGGGATATGGTTTTGGGTCCTTCCTTTTAGTTTTAGTTTAGGGTTCCATTCGAGAATATATATTTCATTTTCTTTTCTGAGTCATTTAGGTTGTGTTTCTTTTTAAACTGGTATTCCTTCTGTCTGCAGGATGGAAATTTCTTGGTCGGATGCTTGGGTTATCCACAGGTTTGTAAACTAGTGTTGAGACATGTGCTTTACTACAACTCACATGTTTGCTAAAGCACTTGTAGAAATAGTAGAGTATTTGAGAGTAAAAAAACAAGGTAGCAAACGAGTTTTCAGTATGGGAGCGTGATATTTGTATCCCTTTCAGGCAAAGATATTTCTCTGAAACTTTCACTTTCTTTGTTTTGTTACGTTGGATTTGAAAGGTTTATTGAAGTTTACTTTTCTTTTGGTTTGAATGATTCCTTGTTCTCCTTTGGCAACGACAGTTTTTTAGTTGTCACTAATAAAATTTCTAATTCTTAAAACCGGAAGAGAAGAAAAAAGTGGCAAAAACAAAATTACTGATCATCTTCACTTGGGATCCAGTTGTTTGCTGTTGATTAAAAAATGTGTTAATTATATCTGTATGCAGCAGGAGTTTCTAATAGATTGTTCTCATCTAGTTATTAACCAGTATCTTCCTTGAAATAATTCCATCCTTTTGGCACATCCAACAATTTTCCCTGGCATTGTCATTGGTCTGTGCTCTTGTTTTCAACATGTGGAGAAATGGTTTCTAAACTGACCCAACTTTCGTAGGGTGATGCGTGGCTAGCCAGCAAAGTTCTTGGAAAACTCATATTTATACTGATAGCTTGACTTTTATTAACTATTTAGAGCTGTAATATAATGTGAGCTGGTCCCAACTTATTTTGTAAACTTGAATTAGAGTATACCTGATTTCTTAAGCCTCCTTGAGAAACTTGTTCTTATCTGGTCTCTTTAACTATGTTCCTCACGGAGAAACTTGCTGACTTTGAATCTCCTTTGCAGTCAGTCTTCACTTCTGTGATGGTAATTACATCTTTTTGTTAATACTTTTTAGTGTAGGAATGTTGTATGGCTCCCTGGTTCTGTATCAGAAGCTGCTGTAACATCCAATATTTGCAACTCTTGCACTCCAGGTTATTTTAATATTGTTATTTCAACATTCTTGCTTAATTACTTATTTAAATGCTACTGAATCCAACACGAGGTTTGCTACAAGTTTTTGGCCATGCTGACTTTTTAGTCATACTAACTTTTGTTTCTGTAGGTCCTGTCCACTTGATTCAGTTTAAATTTCGCCGCTTGGAAATACCACCCGACTACAATGCGAGCCATTTGGGTATGTATAACACAAGGAATAATTGGGCTGTCTATGCATAAACTTTGTATTGGGCTTTCTTGATCAGCCGAATCATTTGTTACTTATTGCTGTGTGGTGTTGCTGCATTATAATACGACATATCGTTGTATTTTCCATTAATTAATTTATAAATTATCGTTTACTTTAAGCACCTGTGAGCTTGTAATGGTGAGTTTCATGTTACATATCAGGTTGCATTGGTGGCTGCGACGCGATTCTTAGACAGTTGGTAGAAATTTGTGGAACCGGTACCAGGATGTCAGGTTTGTATGTTTTTATGTATTGCGAGTCCAAGAAATTATTTGAATAAAGCATACGTATACTAAATTTCAACTAGTGCATTTCTTGTAATGTTTTGGTGGAAGTTCTTAAATCTGCAATTAGCAAGTCAAATATCCATAACTAGTTTATTAACATATAATTTCTTATGCTGAGAACGTAAGAGTGTGGAAACAATAATGTGGTGTGCATTCATTTTTTTTTTTTTTTTTTCAGTCCCTGAGCAGTTATTTCACAGAAACCGAGTCTAGCGAACATAATACATCTATCAGTGATGATGTATTTTTTTTTTTTTTCGCTTAGAATTAGCGGTATCAACTTATGGGCCATGATGTTGCCTGATTTTGAAGGTCCTTGTGGTTGATCTGCCAATGGGTTTGGTGCGTTATTTGCTTCCGTGTGTTTTATCAAAAAAGGAAAAAAAAAAAAAAAAAAAAAAAAAAAAAAAAAAAAAAAAAAAAAAGAAAAGAAAAAGGTTCTTTTCTTAGAAAGTTATTTTAATTTATTCAATTAAAGGAAAATTCTGTCTTTCCCATTTGCCACCAAAAGTGTAGTCTGTCACAGTGGATCAGGAGTATAGTTCAAAAGACCAGACCTTGTAATTTAAGTTTCTGAGTAGATGCAGAACTTCAAAAGACATTGCATGTTTATCACAACTCTGTAAGTATTGTTCGAATATTAAAATATCAACCTGACAAGATCTATTTGGTTTCTTTGTGCGTGTGTGCTCGTGCATAGATATGCATATGTATACAAAGAGAAATGAGAGTGATGCACCTGCGTATATATAAACACATCACAAAAATGTAAAGGCTTTTACGAGTTTAATTATTACCTATAAACCACGCGTGCGCACACTTGGATTTGTACATACGTATGTATAGATACACACATACATTCTCATACTGGATTTCTTTTTCTTATGTTTCCTCCTTACTGTGCATGAATTTCTGAAACCAATCTGTCAATATTTCAATATGTGCTTCAGCAAGAGGACGCGGACCCACTGCATCATCAGGCAGTGCCCAACAAACTAACACTCGACAAGGTGTTTGCATATACTGCCATCAAACCGGGCATTCTTCAAGCGATTGCCCTTCCCAATTTTCAGCCCCTCAAAGTACTAGATCTCGTAGAGCAAACGTACAAAGTGGTGAGTAAATGATTTTGTTATTTCCGAAATATTTTTGGCAAAGTATTGAACGATCAAATTAGTTGAACGTGAGAAACGTATGCTGGGAGAGACAAAGCTGAGCCACTGACAATATATACTGCTCTAGGTATTTTATTTCAAATATATACTGCTCTAGGTATTTCATTTCAATGGATGCAATCAAAGTAACAATTTGAAAAGGATAGAAGGAGAGGAATAGCTTTGGACTCTCTAGAAGAGAACACCCTCGACAAAGTATACAGAAATTCCTAAAATTGAGTTTGATGCCTCCGTCAGGACAGTGATAGCTTTTTTACGGAGTTTAAAAAAAGTATCACGGATGGGGAAAAGCCTATTGAACAAAACAGTAAACAAACACACCCTATTGAAAGAGATATCAAGTAACAAATATGACTCGAAATTGAGTTCTTGCCAGCCTTTTGAACTTGCTATGTTATTTAATGAGAATAAATTGGACGATTTCAGTTTATATCCTGTTGCCATCCATGCTTTGCTACGGGCTAGAATAGAATTTCCCAATTTCATACTGTGCAGGTGATTCATCAATTCCATGTGGGACTTGTGGAGCTCCGTGTCCTTTGCGGACTGCAAATACAGCAAATAACAGAGGGCGAAAGTTCCACTCGTGTCAGTCACAGGAATGCAACTTCTTTGTGTATGTACACTCATTCACAATCCTGATTCTGATTCCATCCTCTATGCTTTAAAATGATAAAACTCCAGATTATCTTTCAAACCAGAGCCTGACTTTCTTTTGTTTCTGGCCTTTATTTTTCTCTCCAAATTTCTTATCCATCCCTTTCCTTTTTTTCAGATAGTAGACGTATATTGTTGTACATCTATTGTGCAAATTTTGTGTACGTACACTCATACATCTTTGGCCTCTTATGCAGATGGGAGGATAGCCTCAGCAATGGCAGTGGAGGAAGAAGTGTCCCGCGAGCAAGCACGCGGGCCCCAGCTTCTAATTCCAGCAGGAACGGTGGCCGCGGGAGAGGGGGCCGAGGGACAACTCGGGGGGCTGGTGCGACTTTTGTGTCAGCAACAGGTGATCCAACTTCTGGCAGAAGGTGCTTTCTTTGCGGCGATCCATCACACTTTGCGAATGTCTGCCCCAATTAGGGATGTAAATGGGGCGGATCGGGACGGGTTTTTGCCGCGCCGCCTGGTATATGGGGCAAAAAGGCGGGTGGGTCACGGTGCCCCTTTTTTTATATTTAATTTACTTTTATCATTAATAAGGATTCATTTCAGTCTTGAAAAACTGATAATTAAATTATTCAATTTAATAATGAGGTAGAAAATGGCTTTCTCAATTAGGTTTGTAGAGACTGATGCAGTGAATGTGGTGCATGCTGTTAGCCAAATCTGCGATCATCCGACTCAAATGTGATTGGTGATATGTTTCATCAAATTTCTCTAGTTTCTTCTTGTGGGTCTGTTTGTTACATTCTTCTTGTGGGCAATCTTCTTTGTTCTATGTATCTTCAATTGGCGAGCAACCCCTTCAAATGTTTCCATTCTTTTTGGTGTCCCAGACCAGTAGGAAACGCTTTTACGAATTTTCTCAATGCCAACCTTATAGATAGCTAAACCATCCTTCACAATGAGATTCAAAATTTGCGCACAACAACGCATATGAACTAACTTCCCACTCAAAAGTAGCGAACCACCAGACAACTTCTCCTTTACAAGCGGAATCATTGCATCATTTGTTGTACAATTATCTACTGTCAATGTAGACAATTTGTGGTCTACATTCCAATCCATCAAACAATCAATCATGCATTAGTTAATGTCGGACCATCATGTGGAGATGGAAGATATTGGAAACTCAAAATCTGGGATCTCAAAACCCAAGATTCATCAATAAAGAGGCCTGTTAGAGTCATGCACCATCTCTTCTGATTGTTAGCTGTCCACATATCAGTTGTAACAACAATTTTACTGGAGTTTTTCTCCATTAGCTGTATTACTTTCTCTTTCTTTTCAGAGTTGCCCAACAGGAGAATCCTTTAATTTAATTAACATATGAACATCCTTACAAATAAAAGCCTTAATTCTTTCTCAAATCAGTACTTATAAGAACAGAAAAGAACATCCTTACAAATAATTAGATCATCAATCATTACATACTTACAAGAACAGAAAAGAAGACTCAAAAAAATTGAAACGAAATCCTAATGAACCTCTAAAGCATTACATAAGCACATATATTTTGGAATTGATTGGATTTTAGAATAGGAAATCCTAAAGATCACTCAGAGTGGAAACAAATTCCTTCATCAAGTAGTACAACACTCCTGGATAAAACTATTGCAACATAAAATGGCAAGGAGAAATCTACCACCTTCATCAGAACACTAAACTGAAAATCAAAAAAAAAAAGAAAAGAAAAAAAATTACTAGCAGCAATACACGAGGAAAAAAACATTAAAAATATTCAGAGCTTACAAAAATTTACATAAACTGATTAAAAATTTGATCAATACCATTTTCTTGAAATCAAACAGCAAACTTAAAAGAGCACCCAAAGAAGAACTCGAATCCAAGATGAATTTCAGAGAGAGAAAAAGAGAGTTACACTTTTTACCTGAATATAAGGAACGGATTATGAACGACGATCAGCACATATACAGTTGGTCTTGAACATATTGCTAGCTGGTTTCGTGCTTGGCGCAATAGTGGTTCAAGACCAACTGAACTGATTTGAAAGGACTGACTACCTCTGTCTTGACATGTACAGCACAAATAATACCGCCTTCAAATAGCTCACAATTTTTTTAGATATTTCTAAGGCATGATTTAAAAAATAAACTATTTCTGTTGTTCGATTGTGACATGTGTAATAAAAATTCAGCACACTTTTTAATTAATGTGATTCTGATCATATTAAACTATTAGAAATACGTATTACCGGTTTGAGAACTCTTATTTTTATGAAGAAAAATAGTGAACAAAATATTGATCAATGTAGGTCTAAATCCGACTAAGAGATAAATGGTGAAGTTTAAATTTGGTTTTGACCTTGTTTTGGACTAGTGTCATGCCGTATTTTTTTTTCTCTAGAGGAGCGTAAAAATAAGGATTAATTACAAAATTTTTCTCTGAATTACACTTTTTATAACACTTTAGTTCTCAATCTTTAAAATATAATATCCGTTCGTCTTGAATAATGAAATGTTATCAAAATCACCCCTTCCAATAAGAAAATCTCACAATTATAGTTCTTTTTTCCTTTTGAATTTTTTTTATTTTCATTTGGTTATTTTACAGTAAAAAGAATTAAAAAAAAAACTTCATAAATTTTTATTTTGCAAAAAAAAAAAAAAATTTTTTAACTTATTTTCAATTACTAATGAATATTTCATAGTTAAAAGTTAAAATTTAAATTAGTTTTAATTTCAAATTATATTTTAAGCCATAAAGTTACAAAAATATTCTCAAAATAACAAATTAAATGTCAATTTTCGTTAAAAACCTAACGAAATGGGCTTTTTTATTAATATTTTATTATGTAAGGGTGAATGTTATATTTTAAAAATCATGAAGTCAAAGTATTACAACCAGCCTAACTTAAGAGAAATTTTTGTAATTAATCCTAAAAGCAAATTGTGGAAATTTATTTTTAGAATTCTATTGTAGGCACCAAGAAAAAAGTAGCTATTTTTAGACCTTAAAGTCTAAATTTAAAATTTTAAGTGACAATATCTAAATTAACATGCAAAATTTTTAAGAGTTTAGTGTTGGTAGAGAATTTTTCTCCCAGAATTCTCCATTTCATAATCTTGTTTGGTGTTTTCCTTACTGTGGTCACACGGCCAACAACTAAAAAATAGCAGCAAAAATATTTTATGGGAAAACGGATAATCAACCAATGTACCCTGGCAAAATATAAACGACAAAAAAAAAAAAAAAGAAAGAAAAAATTTCAGCAGCTGAGTAAGGATAGATATATAAACTTATATGAAATTGAAATTAAAAATAAAAAATCAGCAACTGGGTAAGGAAAGATATAAATTTATACGAAATTGAAATTTTAAAGTACAATATTGAAATATCTTAAATTATACGGTATATATTTTTGATAAGTATAAAAAATATGGTATATAAAAAGTAAATAATCAATTCTTAGCTGAAATTCACAGGAAAAGAAAAAAGAAAAGAAAAGAAAAGAAAAATCTTACTTCCTCGTATCGTATCTCTATCTCGTTACCCTTTTGCGCTCTAATGTCATCCAAAACCAAAAGCAAAACCAAAATGAAGAAGAGGATTGGTATCTGATTACTTCCCATTTCTCAACCAAGCCAGGTTTCTAATGTTTCCTTTATTTGTTTGTTTATTTATTTTTGTGTTAGTTCGATTCAACGGCTTTTGTTCAAGTCCCAAAGCTTGGACATTGGTCTGTCTGGATTTTGAGAGTTTTTTTTTTTTTTTTTTTTATCCATATAGCTTTCTTATTTTTATTTTTATTTTTATTGTTTAGTATTCAAGTTGAAAATCCATTTCAAAAGGGAAAAAGTTGAATATTTGGAAGTTCATGTATGTAAAGATTAGTTTTTTTAGCCTGACGAAGTTGTATTAGCAACAAAAACCATATGTATAATGCTGGGCAAAGCTTATTCTCCACCATTAGACTTGCATTTTATTGTTTTTCTGGAAATGGGTCCAAGACTAGAGTGCAATTCATTGTTTAAATTTCAAGGCTTTTTTTTTTTTTTTTTTTTTTTTTTTTTTTTTTTTTTTTTTTTTTGCAGAAGTTAAAGTAGCAGCAAAAAGACATATACAATGCTGGGAAAAGCTCATTCTCCACTATTGAACTTAGACTTGAACCCGTCCATCATCCACCATGGACCCACAACCTCATTCCCTCTCTCTCTCAACCTTTGGAACTTGGGAACTCAGAGGTTTGGTTCTTCTTCTTGTTGTAGTTGCAAATCTATGGCCACTGATTTTGAGAAATCAGAGGATTCCCACCACAAACCTCAACCCCCAGGTACTGCCTTTTTTTTCCCTCGATTTTTCTACGTCAATTCTGCCATTTTCATTGAGGAAAGAGGACAAGGTACCCTCAAGTATCAAAACAAAAACAGAAAAACAACGTGAAAAGACTCTAAAGAATTCACAAGTACTAAGTTTGGGAAATAAGAGTTTGTGATGGGGTGGCTTTGTGGATGCATTTCGAAAAAAGAGTTTAGGAGTGTGATGTTTCCAGAGCTATAGAAAAAAAACGTAGTTTGTTTGTTTTTTTTTTTTTTTTTTTTTTTTTTTTTTGTTGACTCCATGTCCATCTTTTATTGAACTTATTTCAGATTTATAATAGAATCATATAAAAAAAGTTATTCATTCGTAACTCAGATGTCGTCATTGGTGCAGATGCAGCAGCTGGCACTCCAACAATTGTGCGTTCCACGACGAGTTTTGGGAGATTGAAAGTACAAAGAGCGAAAATTCCCCGGTTTGTAGAAAGACAAGAACAAGATGAACATTTACCTTCATTTGATGATGAATCTGTTGATGTTGGTTCGAATGCCGGGGTTGAGCTCGTGAAGGGAGCAGGAGTTTCAAGCCATTCTCGGTGGCAACGATCCAGGGACAAGTCATCTGAGACTAGAAAACATGGCAGTGCAGAGGCTCCAGCTCCTAGAAGATGGAATTTAAGATATGACTCACTAGACCTAACCCAACGGTCAAAATCAACCTCTAGTGCTGCTGACTTTTTTAGTAGGAAATCCTTTAGAGATGTAGGCTGCTCCGATTTTATGATTGAATGCCTGAGGAAGCTGAATTTTCAACGCCCCTCGAATATTCAGGTATGACAAACATAGTTCTTACCAGGTTCCAACTTGCAATTACTAATGCAAGTTGCTAATTTTCGCAAGCTAACCTATCTGACTCGTTTGCATTTGGTGAAATCCTATCTCCACTTCTTTGTAGATTAGGAATGTGCCACTTTCTAATTTCTTTTGATAAGACCTTGTAGTATATTAATACTGAAAACTGTACAAAAATATCGAGGACAAGAAGTCCGCAGGTGAAAGCAACTAAGATACATCAAAAAGAGAAAAATACCAGTAGAAAACCTAGACTTTTAGAAGTCTAGTACATCTTTTGAATCCTACAAAATTAAAGAAATGGAAAGTCAAAAAACTTTATTAGTGAAGCCCACAAAGAATGTTTAGCCTTTTTGAAAAGGGGGCGCAAATCCATTTCCCTTTTCTTTGAAAATGTTCCACTTTCTAATTGAAGTATTTTATGCGGATTTTATTACCCCCCCCCTCTCTCTGGTTTCTATCTCGTTTGTTTATTTATCTCATAATTATGTGGTGGTATCGTTTGTGTGCTGCTATTGTGCTTGGCTAAGCAGTGTGTCATTGCCGTATTCAGTAGTGGAATTACCTTACAAAGAAACTTTCTGAAATCTGAACCAAATAGGATGGTCCCTCGAACCGAAAGAATGTGACTTGTTTAACGTTTTTGTTAAATGTTAATGCGTCTTTCTTGGCTGCCCTGATAATTATTTTCCAGTTCAGTTCTTTGGAGATTGCATTATTAGAAATCTTACTTTCGCATAACTTACGTACGTGTCCATGACGATTTTTATTGGTCCAACGGATTGAAGTGTTTGAATAATCAAAGAAAAAGGAAAGTCTTTAAAGATTGTCAGTCGTGACATTTCATGATTTCATCGACTGCAGGCCATGTCATTTGCAGCTGTTAAAGAGGGAAAGAGCTGTATCTTAGCCGATCAAAGTGGATCCGGAAAGACATTGGCATATCTTGCTCCCGTTATTCAGCGTCTTAGGCAAGAAGAAATGGAAGGAGTGAGCATGTCTTCTTCACAGAGTCCTCGACTGGTTGTATTGGTGCCGACAGCAGAGTTGGCTTCTCAGGTCTGGTCTGCTCATACTTTTACTTCTTTTCACTAAATTCAATTTTTGTCACCATTTTCTGCCACTTCTGTTCAACTCAACCTTGTTTTTCATGGAAGAAAGATGTAATAGTAACCATTTTTTATTACCATTAAAGATTTATTTTTGTACTTAGGAGTTCAGATTTGTAAATTATGACTCTGTTGTAATTAAGGCTTAGCCAAGACAAGACATGATTTAAGAATCGGTAATGAAGCCAGCCCCAAATTGCATAGGGATTCATGTATTTTGCTGAGATGTAATTATTCATATCAAGAGAGGACATGATGAGACATTTTTTGCTATTTCGTATTACTATATTTTGGTATTTCCTCCTACAATATCGGATTCAATTTATCTGCAAAAAAGAAATCAACCTTTTGATTTATAGTGACTTGTACGGGGGTGTCATCTCTCTTTGAAAAGCCATCTTACTTGGACATGCCCTCTTTGCTTTTGTGCAATATTCAATGTCCATACATATAAAACTGAGGGTCTGTGTATAGAGGCTGTATTTTGTTGGCAGTAGAGAGTTTGTTAATGACCGTGGTACATACGCATAAGAAGGCGTCAATTCCTTGCCCTTTTTCTTTTCTGTGCTACCAGATATAACCCAAAAAAAAAAAAAAAAGAGAATATTTTACTGTCCCATTTGAACCTCTTGAATATTTAAGGCATTAGCTATTACTAATGCAAGTGTAAATTTGGCAGGTTTTGGGTGTTTGTCGATCAATGTCAAAAAATGGGGTTCCTTTCCGGTCTATGGTTGTGACAGGAGGTTTTCGTCAGAGAACTCAACTTGAGAATTTACAAGAAGGTGTTGATGTCCTAATAGCAACACCTGGTCGTTTTATGTATTTGATGAAAGAGGGATTCTTGCAGCTATCAAATCTGAGATGGTATGTCATTTTTCTTCTGAATAATGGTTTATGGGCTGCTAGTTATTCGTAGAGATAATCTGTTTTTGTGTCTTACAGAGTTGATAGAACCCTGTCTGCACAATTCTAAGCGAATTGCTGTGGACGGCCAAAGTGAATTGAGGAAAATGGCCATAAATCCATTATTTTGCGCACAAATCAATTGATTCATAAATGCTGAAAATCTATATGTTACTGCATATAAAATCAATTGATTTACCGAAAACGGCCATTTTTTAAACCCCAAAAATTCCGGGTTTTTTTTTTTTTTTTTTTTTTTTTTTTTTTTTGCTGTTGCTGAAAATCTATGAGAAAAAAATTGCTTTCGGAGCAAAAAGAGAACATGTCTCTTTTCGGAAAGATCCTTGAAGTGGTGATCAAGTCTTGACCAACCAACTATAGTGTCTTGATCCCTCTCTCTCGTGATACTACAGAGACATATAATTTATTGATAATTACTGACAATTTCAATCAAAACCTTCCGTTGCAGTGCCGTGCTAGATGAAGTAGACATACTCTTCAACGATGAAGATTTTGAACCAGTGCTACAAAGTTTGATAAGTTCTTCACCTGTTACTGCGCAATATTTATTCGTGACTGCAACTTTGCCAGTTGACATTTACAACAAATTGGTTGAAGTCTTTCCGGATTGTGAAGTGGTCATGGGACCCGCAATGCATCGTATAAGTGCCGGCCTCGAAGAGGTTGGTTTCATGATTGATCTCACTAATTGTCAAGCATGTCCTCTTACTCAGAAAGCTTTCTTGTAAGAATTGTAGACATCAAAAGAATATCTAGAATATTTGTGTTACTTAAGTGCGGCGAGTATTGACTGGCTTGTTTGATATCTAGGTGCTTGTAGATTGTAGTGGAGATGATGGAACTGAAAGAACTCCAGAGACAGCATTTCTGAACAAGAAATCTGCACTTCTGCAGCTTGTGGAGGGAAGTCCAGTTCCAAAAACAATTGTTTTTTGTAACAAGGTAACGGGTAGGCGTTCATTGTGTACTTGATTTGGTCTTTATAGTTTTGAAACTTTAACAATGCCGCGTCTGCCTACCTTGCAGATAGAGACATGCAGGAAAGTCGAGAATGCATTGAAGCGCTTCGATAGGAGGGAAAACCAGGTGCAAGTTCTACCATTTCATGCCGCTATGGCACAAGAATCGCGGCTTGCAAATATGGAAAAATTCGTCAATACTCGCCCAGAAAAGGTCTCTCAGTTTCTAGTTTGCACCGATAGGTAAGCTCTTAATTCATTTGGGTGTTTGTTTGCAACAGTTAACAAAGGAAATGCTATTCATCACTAATAGTGATACAATCACCACAAATGTAACATTATGTTAAGACCACAACAAAACTTTAGTAAGCCCAGTTCTTTTATTTTTTGCCATATGATCGTTCTCTTTTACTGACATCGTATGATAATGCATCATGATTGTTTACAAAGTCAAATTATTTAATTAGAGAACATGATCTTTCATGATATGAATGGCAGAGCATCGCGTGGAATCGATTTTGCCGGAGTGGATCACGTTGTTCTCTTTGACTTTCCGCGCGATCCTAGTGAGTATGTGCGCCGTGTCGGAAGAACTGCTAGAGGTGTTGCAGGAAAGGGCAAGGCATTCATCTTAGTGGTGGGAAAGCAAGTCTCTCTCGCCCGCCGGATCATGGAAAGAAATCAAAAAGGGCACCCTTTGCATGATGTGCCATCAGCTTATGAGCTCTTCAGATGAAGGCCTGTTTTCTCCGTCTGTAAATATAACAAGATGAAGTTTTAGTAGTGGTCAATTTTGCCATATAGATTATTGTTATGGCTAGTTTTGTAGGAAAATGAAAGATAATGGATGTGTTATTTATTTATTTATTTTGTGGGGGGAGGATAAAGAGACTAACATTTCAAGGAATATGCAATAGGATAATAAGATATTAAAAAAAAAAAACTGAAAATTTGTAAAACTTACCAACAGAGCTAAGGAGAAAAAAAGTTGGTACACTGAATATGCGTTATGTATAATACATATGAGCACATTTTCTAAATGTTTAAACTATTTTCAAAGATGAAAAATTCGAGTTATAAAATTATAATATTTACGTTTGAGGATAACTTGACTGATATATTGAAAGTACTAAATCCCTATTTTTTTTTTTTTGGAATTAGCAAAGTCCTGAGAACCTTTGGGATACATGAAGATGAATCTTGATCTTTTGTAACAAAAGAAATGGATATTTTGTCCTCAAATAGAATATACTGGTATGATTATTTTGGGTGAATTTCTACAGAAACATCGGAGACATTTACCATTTCCGAAACTTTTTATCAAGTTTTGTTGATACTTGTGATTATAAATGATGATTTAAAAACTAAAAAAAAAAAAATGGATAATTGCATAAGCACATATAGATCTGAAAAAAAAAAAGGGGTAATAATTCTTTTTTTTTTTTTTTTAAAGCTTAGGTTTTGTTCGTTTTACAACTCAAATCACAATTTAAGTTCTATTGTTACAATATTTTTTCTTATAAAAATTTAAATATATTTTTTTAGAACAGTATTTTTCTCTCACAAACAGATCTTATTCTTGAAAAGGAATGAGACATTTAAAAAAAATATAGCAATTGAGGTACAATAATTAATGAAAATTATTAAATTGATAGTCTAAAACACAAGATTCACACATGAAATTCAAATCATCATATGCAAATAGTGTCTCGGATCACCAATTTGATAAGCTATTAAACTTTAATTGCTATTATTTTTAAAATACAAAGTATATTTAAATGAAATTAAATGTTCAGAATTCATTATGCAAAAAAAATGAATACTTGAAGGACAATGCAAATATTTTGACTCTATTTATTTTTTCAATTCGAATTTAGAATTTGAGTTTTATTATAATAAAATTTTTAAAAACAGTTATATTTAATTTTTTTATTACAATAAAAAATTTTCATATAAAATTACATCTTAATTTAAATTGACGAATTAAATGGCTCATTTATTTCATATTTTATTTTATTTTTGTTTATGCAGATAAAACACAGCACGCACATGCAAGACGACATTCACTTCTTTTCTTCTTCTTCTTCTTCTTCTTCTTCTTCTTCTTCTCGTCGCTGAACAGACGCGCGCGCGCACACACACACACACACTCTCCATAGAAGCACAACCGAGGCTTTCTTTCCTTGGCGTAACCACCGAGATTTCCAGCGAGTATAAGGCCAATTTCTGCAGCGAACTTTTTGGAGCAAGGAGATATTCTAGAGATTTTAAAAGTTTGAGGTAGATTTTTCTTTATTGAATGATCTTAATCCGAAATTTCCCTTTTGAATTGGTATATTTTCTAATTCCCTATTGACGTAGAATTTATTGAAAAAACTTTTGGCAATTGCCTTAATGGCTTATTGCAATTTCATCGAGATGAATAATAATGATTAAAAAAAAAAAAAAAAAGCTATGGATTGAACTGATTCAAACTCAGATAAAACTATTAGAAAAGTTTCACAATGGATTGTAACAGGTTCTTTCATTGTGTAAAAGCTTGCTTTTTTTTCAGTTTTCTAGAGGATAGAGTAATTAAGTCTTTTTTTGTTCCAACAAATAATTTTAGGCCGTTAGTGTTCTTTTTTATTGCTAAAATATTTGTTGCTATTGGACTGCAGATTTTGGGGTCAATTGAATCTCATTGTTAAGATCTTTTTGTAGAGAAATGGGAAGTGCCAACGTAGACAAACTCAGGTTTTGCGTTGACAGAGGGGGCACTTTCACTGATGTTTATGCCGAAATCCCGGGTCATTCGGATGGTCGAGTTCTGAAACTTTTGTCTGTTGACCCATCAAACTATGAAGATGCTCCAGTTGAGGGCATTAGGAGGATTCTTGAAGAGTTTACTGGAGAGGAAATTCCGCGGACTTCGAAGATACCCACTGATAAGATAGAGTGGATAAGAATGGGGACGACGGTGGCTACGAACGCCCTTTTAGAAAGAAAGGGAGAAAGGATTGCGCTTTGTGTGACTCGGGGCTTTCGGGATCTGCTCCAGATTGGTAACCAGGCCCGTCCGAACATATTCGACCTCACTGTATTGAAACCATCAAACCTTTATGAGGAGGTTGTTGAGGTTGATGAGAGAATTGAACTAGTGCAAGATGGAGAACAGAATGTGGACTCTTCTGCGCCGGTAATCAGAGGGGTTTCGGGTGAGCTTGTCAAGGTTTTGAAACCGCTTAATGAAGAAGCTTTGAAGCCTTTGCTGAAAGGTCTATTGGAAAAGGGGATTAACTGTTTGGCTGTTGTGTTGATGCACTCCTATACTTACCCGCACCATGAAATAGCCGTGAAAACGTTAGCAATGAGTTTGGGATTTCGACATGTTTCTTTATCTTCAGCTTTGACACCCATGGTTCGAGCTGTCCCTCGTGGTCTTACAGCTAGTGTGGATGCATACTTGACCCCTGTGATTAAAGAATACCTGTCAGGGTTCATTTCTAAATTTGATGAAGGCCTGCAACAGGTGATTGTTCTCTTTATGCAATCTGACGGAGGGCTTGCGCTGGAAAGTAGATTTTCTGGGCACAAAGCTGTTTTGTCAGGTCCTGCTGGGGGAGTTGTTGGTTACTCGCAGACTCTTTTTGGGCTCGAAACAGAGAAACCGCTTATCGGGTTTGACATGGGGGGTACATCTACAGATGTGAGTCGTTATGCAGGGAATTATGAACAAGTCTTAGAAACCCAGATTGCTGGTGCCATTATACAGGCACCTCAGCTTGACATAAATACCGTTGCTGCAGGTGGTGGATCAAAGTTGAAGTTCCAGTTTGGAGCTTTTCGGGTCGGACCAGAATCTGTCGGTGCACATCCAGGTCCAGTGTGTTACCGAAAAGGCGGGGAATTGGCAGTCACTGATGCAAACTTGATTCTTGGTTTTGTCATACCTGATTATTTTCCATCCATTTTTGGCCCTAATGAGGATCAGCCCTTAGATATCAAGGCAACTAGAGAAGAATTTGAAAAGCTTGCAAAGGAAATAAATTCCTACAGAAGGAGCCAAGATTCTTCTGCAAAGGACATGACGGTGGAGGAGATTGCGCTGGGGTTTGTAAATGTTGCAAATGAGACGATGTGTCGCCCGATAAGGCAATTAACTGAAATGAAGGGGCATGAGACAAGGAACCATGCTCTTGCTTGCTTTGGAGGTGCCGGGCCTCAGCATGCATGTGCTATTGCTAGGTCTTTGGGCATGACAGAAGTACTCATACACCGGTTTTGTGGGATCTTAAGTGCATATGGGATGGGATTGGCGGATGTTGTAGAAGATGCACAGGAGCCATATTCTGCTGTTTACTGTCAAGACTCTGTGGTGGAGGCCTCTTGCAGGGAAGCGGTTTTAATGAAGCAGGTAAAACAGAAGCTACAAGAGCAAGGATTTGGAGATGAAAGCATTAAAACGGAGACCTATCTAAACTTACGGTACGAAGGTACAGATACTTCAATTATGGTGAAGAAACAAACGTCCACAGATGGAGCTGGATACGACTTTGATGTGGAATTCGTGACGCTGTTCCAGCAGGAGTATGGGTTTAAACTAGAGAACAGGAATATTCTAATATGCGATGTGAGAGTTCGTGGGGTGGGAGTCACTAATATACTGAAACCAAGGGCTATACCACTTGCATTTGATACTCCTAAAGTTGAAGGCAGCTACAAGGTCTATTTTCGAAACGAGTGGCAAGATATGCCACTTTTCAAGCTTGAGAAACTAAGTTATGGTCATGTAGTGCCTGGTCCTGCGATAATTATGAATGGGAATAGTACTGTTATAGTAGAACCCAATTGCAAAGCTATCATAACCAAATATGGAAATATTAAAATCAAGCTAGAGCCTATTTGGAGCACTGTGAGAATATCAGAAAAAACCGCAGATGTTGTGCAACTCTCGATATTTAATCATCGGTTTATGGGCATAGCTGAACAGATGGGGAGGACCCTGCAAAGAACTTCTATATCTACAAACATAAAGGAAAGGCTAGACTTCTCTTGTGCCCTATTTGGACCCGAAGGGGGACTAGTTGCGAATGCCCCTCATGTTCCCGTGCACTTGGGAGCTATGTCTAGTACCGTTCGTTGGCAGCTGAACTACTGGGGTGACAATTTGAATGAAGGAGATGTTTTGGTAACCAACCATCCTTGTGCTGGAGGAAGTCATCTACCAGACATAACTGTTGTAACCCCCGTTTTTGATAACGGGAAGTTGATATTCTTTGTGGCGAGTAGAGGTCATCATGCTGAGGTCGGGGGTGTTACTCCTGGAAGCATGCCGCCCTTTTCCAAATCGATATGGGAAGAGGGGGCTGCCATAAAAGCGTTTAAGCTTGTCAAAAACGGGGTTTTTCAAGAAGAAGGAATCGTGGAACTTCTTCGGTTCCCCAGTTCTGGTGAATTGGCAAATCAGATCCCAGGAACCCGCAGGCTTCATGATAATTTATCAGACCTTCGGGCTCAAGTAGCCGCAAATCAGAGAGGAATTTCTCTCATCAAAGAACTTATTGAGCAGTATGGTTTGGAGACTGTTCAAGCTTACATGACTTATGTGCAGTCGAATGCAGAAGAAGCGGTGAGAGAAATGCTGAAGTCAGTTGCTGCTAGAGTTTCATCCAAATCAACTAATGTCGAAGATAAGAATTCCGTGACTATTGAAGAAGAGGATTACATGGATGATGGATCTGTTATTCGATTGAAGCTTACGATTGATTCTCATAAAGGCGAAGCAAATTTTGATTTCAGCGGAACCAGTCCAGAAGTTTATGGGAACTGGAATGCCCCAGAAGCAGTTACGACTGCGGCGGTCATATATTGTCTTCGTTGTTTGGTGGATGTCGATATTCCTCTCAATCAAGGTTGTTTGGCTCCTGTGAAAATTCACATCCCAGCAGGTTCATTCCTCTCTCCTAGCGATAAGGCAGCCGTGGTGGGAGGTAATGTTCTGACATCTCAGAGAATAACCGATGTTATACTTACTGCTTTTCAAGCTTGTGCTTGTTCACAGGGTTGTATGAACAATCTCACCTTTGGGGATGATACTTTTGGTTATTATGAGACAATTGGAGGGGGTAGTGGGGCTGGCCCCACCTGGGATGGGACCAGTGGAATTCAATGCCACATGACCAACACAAGAATGACTGATCCAGAGATTTTTGAGCAGAGATATCCAGTTTTGTTGCACAAATTCCAGCTGAGAGAGAGAAGTGGGGGGGTTGGAATTCATCAAGGGGGTGATGGGCTGGTTAGGGAGATAGAATTTCGGCGGCCTGTTGTTGTTAGCATTCTTTCGGAGAGGCGCGTTCATGCACCGAGAGGGTTGAATGGAGGAAAACACGGGGCTCGCGGAGCAAACTACCTGATTACGAAAGATAAACGAACTGTTTACCTCGGAGGTAAGAACACGGTTCAGGTAAAGGCAGGGGAAATCCTTCAGATTTTAACTCCTGGTGGTGGTGGATGGGGCTGCCCCTCTTGATCTTCTTCGGTATGATTTTGCTTATTTCTCTGGAAATCTGCTATAGATGATGATGTTGGTCTCTACATAATTGGAAAAAGAATATATTCAATCTCGAAATTTAGAGGAATAAAAGAATAAACTAGTTCTGCTCTTTGGAAATTACATCGTTCTATTTCAATTTTTAAATTTAGAGGAATAAAAGAATAAACTAGTTCTGCTGTTTGGAAATTAGATTGTTCTATTTTTACGCATCTTTCATGTGGTTAAAACCACAGAAAATGACTGATTGCTCACTAGACAGAAAAGGTATTTCTAAACGTCTCTGGATTTCCTTTTTTTTTTTTTTTTTTGATAACTAAGGTCTCTGGATTTCTGTTATCTTCTGTTTAACATTGATGTTACAGCAAAGTATTAATCTATTATACCAATAGTCTAAAACTATATAAAAAAATCACTTTTTTCTTCCGATCTAGGCATCAAATATGTGTTTATATCGTTAGAATTAATTGACAAACCCGGTGCTGCCATACTTCATTGATCAAAATGTTACGAATTCATAACTAATCAGTAACATATATAGAAAATATTGCTCATCGGATTCTTCTTTCATATAAAATGTGTTATTTTTGCGAATTATCCGTTTCTTTCATCCTCTCTTTTTTACTTCTTTTTTTTTTTTATCAGGATTTGACGTATAGGAATCTGGATTGGTGACAGAGAAATAGTAAAAAATAGATCGATATGAAAAGTTTTAAAAAATATGTAAGTTAATTTTTAATTATAAAAATTAATTGGTCATAACTTATTAAGTTATGGTTTATTATCAGATAAATTATGAATAAATTTGTTAAGTTATGGTTCATAGTCAGATAAATTAAATAAAAATCGTGAATTATAAATAATAATTTGTCATATAAATTATAAACAAAAATAATAATTTAACCTATTTATTAACTTATATAAATTATTAATTTATTAATTTTAATTCATCTTAAATCTTAATCTATTTATCTCTTTCTCTTATTTTATTATTTTGTCCCAACTAATCCACGGGATCCCTGCAAGTAAAGCGCCCCCTCCATTTTTTTCATGGGAAATGGTTAAATCTCGAGTTTTGGGCCTAGGGGCGTGGCCCCAGGGCCCAGTGAATTAATAGAACTCAATGGGCCTTGGAATGGGTAACATTAGTCTCTCCAAATATTTCAAACATCTCAAAATATCGGTTGGTTTGATTAATGGAAAATAGTACAAAATAGGTCCATATAAAAAGTTTAAGAAAATATACAGGTTAATTTTTAGTTATAAAAATTAATAGGTCATAATTTGTCAAATTATAATTCATAACTAGATAAATTATGGATAAATTTATTAAATTATAGTTCATAATCAGATAAATTATAGATAATTATAGACAATAATTTATTAAGTTATAGGTCATAACCAGACAAGTTATAGATGAAAATAATAATTTGGTCTATTTATTAATTTATGTAAACTATTAGCCTATTAATTTTAATTTATCTCAAGTTTTAGTCTATTTTCTTCTTTCTCTCTTGATTAATTTGTACTGTTTAATTAGAATATACGTCGTAAGGCAATTGAAACTCCGTTATTCTTCTGGTGATATTTGTGTACGCAATGAAAATTTTTTCAAACAAACATCATACATGAGAAATACATAGATAATTTATTAGCATAATAGTTTGTACCTTTATTATTATTTTCTGACTTGACACAATCCATTAGGAAATTTTCATAGCACAGGTGAAATTCTGCGTAACACCTTGGGAGACTTTCTTGATTTTGCCTTTCAATCAATATTGCTACTACAGGGCAATGTTGAGCAGCTTTTCATTGAAAAAGGAAATATCTACTTTGCAGTAATGCATGTCTCAACAATATCAGAACGTATTTCCCCAAAGATTGAAAAGTTTTCAAAAATTCTCCCCCAATCCAATTTCATCCAAGATATAAATGGAAAAATGACGTGGTAATTAATTAAATTAAAAAATAAGGGTACAAAGAAAATTTTACAAAACCATAATGACTAAATTTGTGACAATAAGGAGAATTTAGTGTTTTCTTTATAAGTCATGGGACACGTTATTACAAAACCATATAAAGTATGGGAAGAGAATGAATGTTTTCAAAAATAGGGGAAAAAATGAAAAAGAGATTTAAGTTGGGAGGATGAAATAAAAAATTGTGCTAGAAACTAGAAACACCTTTTTGCGGACTAGGGATGGCAACAGGTTGGATCTAGAGGGGATGGTCTTCTTGCCCATTTGCTCCTGCAAATAAAAACGTTCACCATTCTCATCAATTAAACCCGCATAAATTGATTAGGTATGAGACAAATTTTTTGACATAGGTTTAGAATATCTTCGGTATCCTATTTATCCGATTAAATGTTGTTTGTAAAAGTTTTTTTTTGTAACAAAACTCAAAACTCGTAAACAATAACTCGAATGTAAAAATAAATCCTAAATTAGTTGTTTTAATGGTAAAGTAATTAATTAATTAATACAACCATACATAACATTAAGTTAAAAGAAAGATATTTTTAAATTTTCGTATATATTATATAACATATGATACTTAAAATTAAAGAATAAATTTTATTTTTATCCCTAAATTTTAGTCCTTTTGCACTTTGCATCTCAAACTTTGAAAATTGGTTTGCACACCTCTTAAACTATGAAACACTACTAAATTTTCTCTTTTGTCCATTAGCTTAAAAATATGATTTTGTGACGGAAGGAACAAATTTAGTAATGTTTCATAGCTCAGAAAGTGTACAGATCAATTTTTAAAAATCAAAATAAAATGACAAAAGGATCAAAATTTTTAAGGGACAAAAATAAAATTTATTTAAAATTATATATTATTACATATTATACATAATATATTCATTTTAAAATATGATATAATTAAACGGGATGATAAACAAATAAAAAGGCAGTGGACCTCTAAATCTGTTTCCATCTTGCGACAAATCAATAATTTTTTTAACACATTTACGACTCAAATTTGGTTAAAGTGTGTCTTTCCCGCCCTGTTAAATGCAGGTCTCTGAGGATAAATTGAGTTTTCCTTGTTTCCTAATAAAGATTTTTTGTCCAACCAAACATTAATCTTACTGTATGAAGCCGATGTCGGTTAAGTCTAGCTACTAAGTAACTAAAAGCCAATAGAGGATTACTACTCGTCCTTTAGTTACTTTAGCGATCAAATGAAAAATATGAGTTTCTCTCTCCAATCCTTAGTTACGTAAAGACTTTATCTTTTTTTATCTACAAACCAATGAATGTCGTCTTATACTCAAGTAATTGTTATTAGGATTGATCTGAAGGGATGAGAATAATGTTAGAAACAATGTTCTAAGGACTCATTTACTTCACTAATTTAAGTTTTTAATTTGAGTTGAGATGTGACTTTATGTGAAATTTTTTTATTATAGTAAAAAAATTTAATGTGACTGTTTTTAAGAATTTTTTATTATAATAAAACTTAAATTTTAAATTTAAATCAGCTTAAATAAATGAGATCTAAAACTCCTAATAATTATTTGGGTACTCCTTAAGTAAGTGTTCACTAATCATCTTATGTAATTTAGACGATTGAGAATCTGTAACTTTAAATAACTTCAATTTCCTATGAGCAAGTGGAATTTCATTGGAGGGTAACGGAAATTACCGGAAAGTCATTCCCGGCGACGTACTGGCCCTAATTTCATTCGGCCGTCTCGTTGAGTCCCAGGGACTCCGAGCAGTGCCGTGGTGTGCACGCGCCGCACCTATCGGGACGACGGCGGGCGCGTTGACGATGCGCGTGCAGTAGGGTTCCCGAATTGAGTCCAGAAGAAAAGGTTTGACCTAGAATTCCAATCCAAGCATAGTAATAGTCTCTCTCTCTCTCTCTCTAGAACGTAAAAAGTTATGAATAAGGAAGCGCGCAATCTCGTTTGGGAAGGGGCGATTCCGCTGCAGATTCATCTCCACGAATCCCAAGTTACCACCGTTCCTCCTCCTCCACCAGCCCTCGTATGCAATTTCTAATATCTTTGATCTTATTTGATTGAATTCTTAGGATTTTATTTACTAAATTAACAACATTTGACAACTGTTACATTATCGCGCTTCAATTTTGGATTTTGATTTATGGATCAGTTAATATGCTCAAATCCCATATTGTAGTTATTGGATTTTAGCAAAGATTTCTGATTTCTCATATAATCCAATTTGGAATATGTTAATGTGAATGTACTTCTATAGCTTTCTTGTCTCTATTTCAGTGGGCTTTTTTTTTTTTTTTTTTTTTTTTTTTTTTTACATTTCCGTTTTTCACATAAATTATGCATAACTAAGTAGAATTATTATCAGAATTATGTATCTTTATGTATCCCTTTTCCTTTTTGACCTTTATTTATGAGTTTCTTTTCTTGTTTCAGATCTTAGCTCCTCGGTTAGGATACCTTCCTTTGTTGGCTTCTCAAATTAAACCTCACTTCAGTAGCACGCTTCCTCCCGGTGTTGACACTATCTGGTTTGAATACAAAGGATTGCCGCTGAAATGGTATATTCCTTATCCATACTTGGATAATTGCGTTTTCGTTTTCGTCGCTCTGGAAAAAGCTCTTTGTGGAGTATACATCGCATGGGAATCGAACAACGAGCATCCATGTTGGGAATTACTTATGTCTAGTTTTGTTGATCATCCTGTATGTGACCTGATTTAGGACAAGTGGGGAATTGGTAGGGTGATGAATGGGATAGGAGAAAGAAGAGTGTAATATGCTAGGGGGTGGACACAATTTAGAGGAAGGAATAGGACATTTAGGGAAAGAGATAGACAAAGTCAAAGGAAAAGGATTAATCATAAGAATCCGCTTCCATTCGCTATATTGGAATTGTACCTAGTTCAAGATGTAAACTGAAGTAGAGTTTATTTAAAAGAGAAAATACGTTCATGAAGTTATCCTTGAGCACAAGGGAAAGAAAAAAAAAAAGAAAAAAAAAAAAAAGAGACGTGTCCGGCCAAAAAATGCATGGGAGGCACAACCAAGAGATCGAAGTAAGCGTGACCAACTACTGACTAGGAAGGCAAGCAATAGGAAATAACCCCAACAAGGAAAGCCATTAGTCAGGAGGCAAGTTACGAGAGGGTGTTATGAACTAACTGGAACTAGGCTATTCAAACATCAAGCAATCGAGGAAGCATCTGAACATGAAAGGAAATAAGCGGTGCTCTTTTTGAGGTTACCTCCTGAAGATCCCGATGGGGAGGTTGAAATGCTAGAGAGTACCGTTTCGTAATCTAGAAACTTAGGCAGCTGCCGTGAATCCATTTACATAGATTTCTAGAAGGCCTATTTTAGTGTGTTTGAATTATACTCCACGTAAGAAAGATAATTAAGTGATGGTATGACATTCTGTAATTTTCAGAATTTTGTAACTTTTGCCAATTTAATTTGCTAGAGTTTTTCTTATTGCTCTATTGATTTTATTGAGCTGGCTCATAACTACATATGTAGTGTTTTAATCATCTCAAAACAGTTAATACGTTCATAAATTTATGACGTTAATGGAGGAAGATTTAACATAACATATAACTATTTGGCTTACCGTATATATTCTCTTGTCAGTCCCTTGAAGATTCATATCTCTTACTTGCCATTGCGTGCTAGTTGCATTTCATCACCAAACTACATGCTTGTTGTTCTTGTTGTGTGAGATTATTTGTGCTTCTTTCAGGTATATTCCAACTGGGGTTCTATTTGATCTTCTATGTGCAGAACCAGAAAGGCCTTGGAATCTAACGGTACAGATCTTTTAATTAATAATTAATTGGTGACAATCAGGTGTCTTATACTGTTTTGTTCCTCTGAGGTTTTCTTTTTTTGACAAGAAGACCTTACAAAATACAATAGGAAAGTGGCGAAGAAGTGGTTCACCTAGAGCAAGAAAAAAGAGATAACAAAGAAGCAAATCCAAAAGGATAGGCTACAACAAGTTTTCCTGTCCAAAGTGATTAAGGAAAAGGAAAACTCGCTAAAATATATAAAGTTCCCAAAAAGAAACCCAAAGTTTAAATCTATCAAAAACCACACTGAAATCAATAGAATGATGCACTTATATCCATTTTTTGTTGTCATCTCTATCAGATAAACTTTTTGGATTTTGAATGATCGTCAAATCTCTCTAATCATATACTAGTCCTTTTTTTTTTCTCCCTCTGCTTTTGCATAAAAAAAGAAAAAAATCTGCAACTTTCACATCAGGTTTTGGACCGTCTTTTTGCAGGTGCATTTTAGAGGATATCCGGGGAATGTACTAACTCCATGTGAAGGTGAAGATAGTATAAAGTGGAGCTTGATTAACTCATTGAAAGAGGTTGGTTTGTGATTTGCCTCTCAGCTCGATAGAACTAGTTAGTTTCTAATCTCAATGGTGTTGTTATTATCTGAATCATTATCAAAAGCAAGCAAGCAAGCAAAATAAAAATAAAAAAAAAAATAACACGGCTGCAATTCTAGAATGAAACTTTGGAAATTCATTACTAATAGTCTTTGATCTCATGAGAAGGGTAAATTCTATTTCTATAAATTTAAAAGACTTGAGGAGCCACTACCTTGGTGACAAATCTATTTAAACTTTTGGCCAAGGTAAAATTGATATGTGACATGGGATTGTCATGTTAATTAGGATTTGGGATTATTATGATGAATACGGTTAACAATCATAGCTTAATATTACTTTTATCTATGTTCCTAGTTGATTTAGGAACATCTGTCTAGAAGTATACTTAGATCCCTGATTTTGTTATATTTTTTCAGAATGTGTTTATGGAAGTATAAGATTTTTCCTTCCTCTGAATTCCCCTTCTTCCTTCATAAGCTCTTATTTCTTTCTTGCGTTTCTCTTTCTTTCTCTGACTACTTTCTCTTTGGCGCCTTCTGGTTGTTCATTAGTGTGTAAAATAATGGGATATAGATGTCATTTCTTCTCTGATATCATTTTGAACTTTTGTTCTTTTGTTCTTTTTTTTTTTCTCTCTCTCTTTTACTGTTATGTTTGGAATTGGTTATAACATTCCCATTGTATGCATCTAATGGTATTTAGTTATAATTACAGGCAGCATACATAATCAATGGAAACTCTAAGAATGTGATGAACATGTCTCAAGCTGATCAGGTGGAGCTTTGGCGTTCTGTCGTAAGTGGTATGTCTGCAACTTGAAGACATTTTGGCATGATACAACTTATTTTGAGTTGCCCCGTCCTCGCCATAAATACTCATTTAGTTCTTAATTATAGAAGATTTGTTGTCCCCGGCAGTGTTCCAAGTGATGTAGGCCCACCAGGCGATATAGAGAGAAATGAGATAATCGGATAGGGGATATGAATAACAGAGAGGAAGCTTGAGAAAGAAAACTCAATGACATTGTTGTCAAATATAAATGTGAAAACCGATATGAACACACCTACATTATAAGGCAAATATAGAAGCAACCTAAAATATCACCAAGGGATGTTGATTCAATTTACTGCATCACAACCAAAATAAGGAAACATGATCAAACAAGGTAACAAAACAACTGACTTGGGAAATCCACCAACATGTCTAAGCTTGATGTCTACACCTGACGTAGGTACACATGTCCGAAAGGAGAATTTCACATTCTTTGGGTTAAAGGAAATCAGATGAGAAAACTTTCAGGAAGGATGGAGAAAAAAGGATAATTTGCATTCTATAAAATAGAATTTCTTTTGTTATGATGCAGAACTTGTAATCGGCATGGTGAAAATTTGTTGTAGGCAATTTAGAAGTTTATGCACGTGTTTCATCCAAACTTAAGCTTGGAATGGTTTTAGATGAATACACTGCAAATTCAAATTTATCCTCTGCAAGATCCGGACAATTTGTGGATGAGACTGATATTTCTGGACAGGACAAGGCAGGTGAGCAAATTTTAATTTTAAGGATTCTGAAGTTTTTTTTTTTTTTTTTTTTTTTTTTTTTTTTTTTTTTTTTTTTTTTGTTTGTAATTCTCCATTGTTGGCTTGTGGTATTTAGAAACGTGAACGGTTTTTTAGAATGTTTCATGAGGCATAAGGTACGATTTGTCCTGGAGAGAGATGAGACTTTTATTGCAAAAAGAATAGAAACATGAGTCTTCTATGTTCCTTGGGTATTGTCACTGCAGCGTGACTTCTCCGTGAAACTTATGGAAAATTTTGTCCCTACGCTTTTATCATATCTTTGCCCTATTCTGGACTTGTTAGTTGTCGTATGATTATGTGAAATAATAACCTCTTTACACAAATGCTTTTGATAACGAGGTGTTTTTAGTTATTTTATTTTTTGGTTCAATTATTATATCTTCTATTGTTATTATTTAGAAATTTTATGAAATTTGTATCTTTTTTTATGAATAAACTTATCGCACTTATTTTTTATGTTATTTTATTTTTTGTAGGTAGAGTTCCAGTGCGGTTATATGTTTGGAGTGTTAGTGAAGATATTGACGATTCAGAAGATGCACCACCTATTGATACTTGGGACAAAATCTCTTATATAAACCAACCTGTTGAAATTCAAGAAGGTAAGAAAGGCCTATGTTATTTGTAGAACCCTCCGTAATGAATATGTGAATATGGCGAACTTAGCTGTTTCATCGTTCTTTTTATTTAGCTGTTTCATGCATTAAACCCAGAATTGAGATTGTCTTTGAATCTGGCAATTGGTAGTCAGCCGCCTAACTTTGGCAAGTAGAAAGGAAAAGTCACTTTTAACCTTCTTTTAGAGCTAAATTAAAACACATGCAAATGAATTGCTGCAGGAAAATTGATATTACAAAATGTGAAAAACAAGTTGCTCTTATTTCAGATATTCTTGGAATTAAAACTAAGCATGACCGTGATTTTGTCTCAAGCCCCTTTATAAAGTTAGGATTTTTTGTGTTACTCCTTGAATTATTAGTAGCATCGTGAAAATATTAGTCTCTAAACCTTTTTTTTTTTTGTTGATTAGTCTCTAAACTTAATATTTTTGGCAGTTTTGGTATCTAGACGATGGTGTTTAAAATTTGATGGAAGTAATCACATCCTCATCAGGTGATAACTTGAAATTTTATGAAAATAGTTATAAGGTGCAAAATAGTGTGTTGAATGTCTCTGAAAACCCCTGAAAATTAGAACATTTTGCTTATCATGCAAATGTTTTTTGTAAGATTTCAATTTTTTTCGTGATATGCAAATATGTCTTTCAAATTTCAAAAAAAAAAAATGGTGAAGAAAATAGAGATCAAATTGTCACTTCTTGAAAGACGGATAAAACCCATAGAATTAAGTGAACAATTTCTGTGTACTTTTAAACATTACCGTTTGTGTTTCTTGGCCCAACTATCTATTGATTCTAGTAGAATGACAAAGGTAAAGGTTCAATATGGTAAGATATAACTGATTGCACAGGGACTCTGGAAACACGCTTGAGTGATGATCTTATGTTCAGTTTACGTTTTGAAGTTGACTTTAATCTTTGTAAGCTTAAACTGTTACAAAGCAGGTAAATACTTCACCCTACACGATGCAGTGAAAAGCCTTCTGCCAGAGTATTTCCAGGGAAGTTTTTTGATTGATGAAGAATCAACAAGAGTACAAGGTGAAGACGAGCAGACAGATTCCTCTGAAGAGGCAAGCAGCAACAAAATTGCTGAAGATGGAGCCGAAATTCTATGTGAACACACAAAGTCTTGCCAGAAATCCGACAATGCTGAGATCAAGCTTGTTCGAATCCAAGGTATCGAGCCAAAACTGGAAATACCCTTTTCTTGGGTGGCAAACAACTTGATGAACCCCGATTATTTTCTTCACATTTGTGTCTGCTTGAAAATTCCAAGATTAAACACCACGTGTAGGTGAAAAGTGGTATTTTCAAATGCATGAACATGTACAGAAAAGTTTGTACTGACAACGTGTAATTATTTCTTCGTTCTTCATGTTTCTGTTTTTCCTCTGTAAGAAATTTCACGATTTTACAAGATTTGCTGATCCCTGATTACAAGAGTAGTATGAGCGAATAGATTCTTAGGTACATACTTAAAAGAAAGTCGGAAAAGATCGTTGGAAATACATTTCTGTTCCAAACAATTTAAGCCATTGAGAAATAATCTTTTTTGAACTGCCAGTACTGATTTTATACTGGTGCTCTTGCTCAAAACGAGACGGTATTTTTTTTTTTTTTTTGGCTAGTGAAAATGAGACGATATTTATTCGTTATATGTTACGTGAGAAAAGTAATTTTTAACTCCTTGTGCTGGTCTGCTTTCTTTTTATCATTATCATTTTATAATTAATATTATTGAGATTCGTTTGTTCATGAACTTTTAAGAGGTGGCAGTTCCATCTCTATTTTTTCTTCATAATTAATATTTTAATTTAACGGTTTATGTTTGAAATATAACGGCGGTAATCATGTGGTAATTGTGAAAATGGTTTAAAATTTTACCAAAACAACTCATAAGATGAATATTCTATAATATGCAAGGGTTTTTAGGGGTGAGATATTGAATTCTCAAAACTTAATAGGAAATTACCTACCTATCTATCGCTTAATAAACTGAAGTTTTACAATTTATTAAGCATTAGGGACTAAACTGCCGTAATACTAATAAAAAGGGTTGAGAGAGCAATATACATAAACATCTGGCCGGCTAGTTACGTACTAGTCCAAGGACAAAAGTTTGATCTATCTCAGCACAGCCGCTCTCCAAACTCCATTGGGTCATACAGCACTAAAGGCCATCAAATATCATGTTAAGCATCGAAAATACCAAAGAACTTAGGCTGCTCCGGAAGGGCAAAACCAATGACAAAGAGACTTTGAAATCTCCATTTTCTAGACCAACTCTTTCCTATAAAACTCGTATTTTCTAACACATTGGTTACCACCAATACAATAGAAATACTAAGAAGAGATAGAAAGAGGTACCACCCAAAAAATAAAAAATAAATAAGAAATATGTCAAAGGACGGAAAGCTTCTTCTTTTAGATTTCTGGGCAAGCCCTTTCTGCGCCAGGGTGAAAATTGCCCTGGAGGAGAAAGGTCAGAAATATGAACAAAGTGAGGAGAATTTGTTTGGGGGAAAAAGTGAGCTTTTGCTCAAAAGTAACCCAATACACCAAAAGGTGCCTGTAATTTTCCACAATGGGAAACCAATTCTGGAGTCTTCCATCATTGTGGAATACATCGATGAGACTTGGCCTTCTCCACCACTTCTCCCATCTTGTCCTTATGGGAAGGCACAAGCCAAGTTCTGGGCTGACTATATTGACAAGAAGGTTGTGTTGCTAACTATACTTTAGGCTATAATTATTTATTTATGTTCTCGCATTACATACATATAAATATAATTAAAGAGATAGTGCTTTATTCTTTTGCATGACAAAAGTTGCATGACCATTTATTAGTACTATATAGGGGTGATTAGAGAAGCCGCCAAACCGAGGAAACCTAGAATTTATTTAGGTTAAGAAAAACTTGTTCAAATCTTTTTATTACAGTATTTCTCTTATTAAAATTTAAATTTTTATGAACTTAAAAAACAAATAGGCATTTAAGTTCTTTTTATAAATTTATCGAACTATAGAGAATGAAACACTTTATTATTAATGGAAAAACCGGAACATACTTTTAGAGTCCGTTTAGTTCACTGATTTTAGTTTTTAATTCGAGTTGAGATGTGACTTTATGTGAGAGCTTTTTATTGTAGCAAAAAATTAAATGTGGCTATTTCTAAAAGCTTTTTACTGTAACAAAATTTGAATCGGTGAAATAAACGGAATACATCTCAACAAAAGTGACCGCAACGACTAAAAACTAAAAACTCATCCCACGATATGTCCGTACCGAAATTTTAAATAAGTTACAGGTTTTAAACTGTTTTTTTAATTTTCCCACTATTATATACATATATATATGCAGAGTCTCCAATCCGGCACTTATGTTTGTATATTTCTTTGTAAAATATGTATATTTCTTCTTTAGAATGTGTATATTTCTTCTTAAAAGATGTACATTCCTTTTTTGGTAAAATATACAATATGTACACATTTTAAAGAAAAAATGTACACATTTTAAAGAAGAAATATACATGTTTTATAAAAAAATGTACAACTACCGTTTCAGTCCACATACCGGACTGGAGACTCATCCTATATATATATATATATATATATATATATATATTTATTCTCATTTTATAGTATAATATAATATAACGGTCATAGTGTGACTATTTCTCAATACACCATGTTGTTTATTTTGTCATTGTGAGAAGGTCTTTGAGGTGGGGGGCAATATATGGAGGAACGCAGCGGGAGAAGTACAAGAGGAAGCTGTAAAGGAATTCATAAAGATTCTTAAACAGCTAGAGGAAGCCCTAGGTGACAAAGATTTCTTCGGCGGCAAGGCATTCGGGTACGTTGACATCCTAGCAATCCCTCTCACAAGTTGGTTCCCAGCATTCGAGAAATTCGGTGGGTTTAAGGTTGAGGATCACGTCCCCAAATTCTCAGCTTGGATCAAAAGGTGCTTGCAAAGGGAGACTGTGTCCAAAGTTTATCCCGACCCAGAAAAGATCTGTGAATTTGTTGCCAATTTCAGAAAGATGAATGGCATTGAGTAGTTAAAAAACAAAACAAAAAAAAAAAAAAAAAAAAAAAAAAAAAGAAAGAAAAGAAGAAGAAAGAAGCGGATGCTCTACTTTAAGAGAATTTTATGCTAAGATTTGAAAATTATCTTGCTGGTACCACTGAATTGTTTTGGATTGTCAGATCATATTCAAATCACGTTAAAATTGAAAAGACATACAATTTTAAGAAATTTGATTCAAATCTGACCGTTCAGAATAATGTAGTATCACCGGATAATTTGCCAAACTCTACCAAAAATTCTCCCTACTTTTATAGTGAATAAGTTATTTTGAGTCTCTGTTTGTTTGCTTTTCTCCAAATCCTTTATGGGATTGTTAAGTTAAACATTCAAAAAGCATGTGATGTTATAATAAAGTTAAACCTTATTAAGTGGCATCAATTAATATCTTTATAACTTAGTATTTATTATTGTATTTAAATGATGTGCGACTTGAGTTTATTTTTACCTTTACATCATGTATTATTAAAAGGATCTTCAAATTTTTTGACTAATTAATAAGGTTTATTGCTTCTCTCATTAATCTCTCTCTCTCTCTCTTTTGTTTGTTTTTTTTTTTTTTTTTTTTTTTTAAAAAAAAGAGCCTTTAGGCTCTAGGAACACTTTAATTAAGTATAACTCTTATTAAAACCAACTATTGTCATTGTGAGCATCGATCAATGAGTAATCTCGCTCACTACGTACGTACCTATAAGATCAACGAGAATTTGATACGTACTCTAGGCGTGTGTGTGTGTGTGTGTGTGTCTATAATGTTATATTGTGATGATCACTACTACTTTTTCAAGATCCTGAATTGATAGTATATCTGCCAAGATCCAGACTCACTACCCCATTTAATGTAACGCTTTTAGACAAGTTGGTTTTCGTTTGTATTTAGTTTCGGAATTCATGGAGGCATATGGTCGACATAGACAAGTTCATATATACGTACATATCATGTGGATCCCGGCCCCAATCTCACATAACGTGTTACATATAATTATATATATGTCTATAAGTTTTTGTTATGATCCATCTAGATGGATGGCCCATCTAATGTAATATGAGACGTTAAAAAGACGTAATACATTTTATGTCATGATTAATAATTGTCATGTTACCATCAGTGATTGTTTATGTTATGCTTTTTATTTCTATATGTTATGTGAATCGACCAACAAAACCTGCATATAATATATATATATATATATATTTATATATATAAGAGCTAATTCAAGTACAAGGCATATGCCACACGTATGGAATATGGAAGGTGGGTCGGCAGCTTTTTAGCACGTCTCCTAACGTTTATCAATGAGGCCAAAACCAATCAATGTTGCGGTAAGGTTTGCCCTAGGCATGTGGTTTTGGAGGCCTAGACAGCCATTATTCCTTTGTCAGATGCAACGTAGCCCCATATCTTCTTGACGTCCTCTTGGCCCTGGGGAGTGAGAAACGCCCCACAATACAAACGACACTCAATGTGCTCCAAAATATTTCTTGTCCAACAACTGACCGGGCCCTGCCCTCTTGCGATTTGGACTGTTTCCGACAACTAATCCCTCTTGTACATAGCCAGCCAATTCTTATTACCTATTGTGAAAGGTCTTGGAAAAACGTCAAATTTTTTGTCAAGAAACATTTAATTCGTACGACCAATTAGTGGTGTAATGTGCGACACTAATTATCCAAGTTTAATGTTTCTATCTTCTTGATGTTACTGGTTAATTATAACGTCTCTTAGTAGTACATTTATGTTCTTAATTAGTAACTACAAGATGAATATAAACACTAGCTAGTGGACACTTTTTTTTTTTTTTTTTTGAAGAAACAGAATGTCGGCCGAACCATTAGTAATTGAAATTTAAACTGCCAATTATATTGCTAGTTGCTTCAATAATTGACTAGTAGTGCATGATCAAGTCCTTCTGCAATAGGACTTCATAACGGGTAATATATACTTTTTTTTATCATTAGATCACGTTAAAATCACATCAAAATTAAAAGTATGTTGAATAAATTGTTTTAAATATAAATTTGAGTTAAAAAATAGAGATTTATTTGCATTAAAATTTCCTATAAATACAAAATAAAATAAACTAAAATAAAATGTCTTTATATGAGGACTAGATGAGTACAAGATTTTTGGGCTTTCTTGCCAGCCTATTCATATAATTTATTTCTCTAGTTAATGCTAGACTTTAGTATATGTTATTTCATTATTATTATTATTATTATTAGTTTTAGGTCTATAGACTCCCTCTCCTAATTTTAATCAGTCTATTGGGTCAAAAAACCTCTCTATCACAATTTGTGAAGCTGAATAGGCCCACTGAACTTAAGCCCATATAGTTTAAAAGGTTATGCATATCTATTTATAAGTGATTGGGTGCTAAAGGGTGTGTGATCATTTTTGTGTGTAATCAGTGTGTGTGGAGAGGCAAAGAAAGAGGAGAATTTCAGTACTGTCAAGCCCGTTCCACTGATAAGTTCTGATGGCTTAATGGCTATGCCAACACTTTTTACAGGTAACTCACGAATATTTTATTCTTTGACATGTTTTAGACACTAGATAGGTATGATTAATTTTCCAACAATCTTTGCAAGAGTCATTTTGCATACAAGGACTTTTGCCTCGTGTCTCGTGCATTCGCTGACAATCGTTTTTGCCAATATTGTTGCAATCTAGAATCACTTTTGTAATATCCATCTCATATAAATGTATAATATATATATATATATATATGTAGAAAATAGCTTCAAGTACAAGGCATATGCCACACATATGGAATATGGAAGGTGGGTCAATCAGCTTTTTAGCATGTCTCCTAATGTTTGTCAATGAGGCCGAAACCAATCAATGATGCGGTAAGGTTTGCCCTAGGCATGTGGTTATGGAGGCCTAGATAGCCATTATTCCTTTGTCAAATGCAACGTAGCCCCATATCTTCTTGACGTCCTCTTGGGGAGTGAGAAATGCCCCACAAACGACACTTCAATATGCTCCAAAATATTTCTTGTCCAACGAGTGACTTAGGCCCTTGCCTTTTGCGATTTGGACTGTTTCCCACAACTAATCCTTCTTGTAGCTAGCTACACCCCTTATATATAACTCTCTTCTATCTATTTTATCTATTCTGAAAAGTCTTGGAGAAACGACAAATTCTTTGTCAAAAACTTATAATGAGTATGACCAATTAATGCGACACTAATTATCCAAGTTTAATGTTTCTATCTTCTTGATGTCACGGGTTAATTATAATGTCTCTTAGTAATACATTTATGTTCTTAATTAGTAACGACAAGATGAATATAAACACTAGCCAGTGGACGAGCTTTTTTCGTTTTTTTTTTTTTTTTTTTTTTTCTTTTCTTTGAAGAAACAAAATGTTGGCCGAAACATTAGTAATTGAAACTTACACTACCAATTACAATTACATTGCTAGTTGTTTCAATAATTGACTGGTAGTGATTAGTTGTCAGTCTTTAAATCAATTTAATATAAGTAAGGGTCCTTCTATCGATTTAAATATGACCGTGAAATCTAATTAAAATTATACCATGTTCATTTCACAGATTTGAATTTAGAATTCAAATTTTACTATAGTAAAAATCTCTAAAAAACAGGCACATCTAACTTTTTTGCTAAAGTAAAAAGTTCACATAAAATCACATCTCAGCGAACTAAACGGGCCCTAAGAATATAAAATATGCAGTTTGTCATTAGTTTTTACAGTTGAAAAATTAGGTCATATTTTAAAACCATATTTGAATGAAATCTAGAGAAAGAGTTTCCATAAGATAAAAAGAAAAAAAATGGAATGGAGAAAACGTTCTGCAATGTACTAAAAAAAAAGAGGGAGAAGCATTAAGCAAAGTGCAAGATTAAGGGTCCGTTTGTTACTTAGATTCGCTCCCTAATTCGAATCATAATTCGTGGTTCGCTACAGTATTTTTTTCTCACAAAAAATACACGTAAATCGAAAATAGTTCTAATCACATTATTTGAATCCATGAACTAAATGGACTCTGGCTCTTGTTTAGCAGCTAAATAATTAGACCAAAACACTACTTCACAAGTCAACAGACTCGTATTAACTAGGACAATAAACAGCAAGACTCATCGCTTAAACAAAATAAATAGGGACTTGGTCAAATACAGACCCACACGACTGGACATCAAATTATATGCAGTCCTCTATTCTTTCAAATAGCTTTTAATTCTTCAAAATTGTTGAAGGACCACATCATTACAGATAAAAGCAAGAAGAGTGCCGTCCATTTCACACCTTCAATATCATTTCTTTACGAGAATTCTATAGGATACGAAAAAAAATACCTAGTAGAAATACCTGTTGTATCCAATAAAAATTCATCAAACTCTCTGAATGATCTGCTATAGAGCCAGGTAATTTATCAGATGATCTGTTGGGAGACAAAGGCCTTAATCTAATAATTGTGTCCAAACGTCACATCTAAATCTATTTTAGTCATACTGTCTGTTTAAGGTAAAGAAAGAATCGATCACAGGCTATAAACACGTGATTAATCAGTATACAAGTTTATAGCTATCTAATAGCAAATGGCAATAGTTTTTTTTTTTTTTTTTTTTTTCGTCCCTCTTCCTTTTCCACGAAGGATAAGTTGCTAAATTTATACCCTCAAAAAGAAAAAGTTTACACATTTATGAATGTAATTATACGTCAAAACTTCAAAAGGATTTACATCAATTATGTAAACACCATTTACCGTTACAATGTATTGTACTCACTTAAAACAACTTAAGATTCCAGAGAAAAGGGGACCATTTGAACTTGGACATACATGTTAATAAACAGTAAGGAGCAGATTAGCAGAGAAAAAAAAAAGTACAACATATTAAATTATATAATGATTGCTTGTCCAATGTTTGAATTACTGGCTGCTCTCAAAATTCATAGTCATACTGTTTCAACAGAGGGTAAGGGAAAAAAGATGATACCCATTAAACATTATGCAAACCGATCATGGTGGTTGACCCCAGGTGCGTAGTCATGCCGCTGCTTTCCCTCCATTGGGTTTGCTGGTGGGCTTCCTGCCTTTCTCTTGCGGCTGCTGGATTTTGGCGATTGATAACCCGCGTCATCAAGTACTGATAACTCGCCTTCTTCCACATTGTTCAAATCCGGTCCAGACGTCTGGCCCTTTTTCTGATAAGGCTCATCTCCAGCAGTGTCTTGATGTTTTCCCTGATGCAAGTCGTCGTTTTCTGGTCTAGAGGGCTTAGACCAACTTTGCCTCCGGTCTCGCTTGTTCTTCTCATTCCCAGCAGCCAACTCGATGCCATCTTCCAATTCCCTCTCAATGAGATCATCCTCGTCCATCAAGTCTGTTTTCCGAGTCACATCACCAATTGACTTCCTTCGTTTCTCCAGCGCGGCCTTTACTTTATCTCTGTCGATCTTCTTTATTGCTTCCTGAGGTGACCGACCAAGTGCACTCTGTCTGTTTTCGAGATTTCGGCCATGATGTTTGTCCTTCAATTCCCCAGCTTCTCTTGTTTCACTTCTCCCCACATTATTTTGTTGATCCTCTTCACCAGCTAAATCTGACAAATGCCTTAATGTGTTTTGACCTTCCCCCACCTTCTCATGGTGTGGCAGCTGCTCTGGCTCAGTGTGATGATTGTCTCTGAATTCAACATCCACTTTGTGGTCAGAATTTTTCATTTCTGTGTTCCCATGGTCATTACTTCGGCTTTCTGTTGTTCTTGGAGGCCCGCCATGATGGTCAGCATGCGTCAACTCAGATGCTGGTCTAGATGACGCTGGCTTTGAGGCTCCAGGCTTTGTGCTTCCAGCCTGCGAATGACTATTGGTTGTCACATGTTCTTCGTTGCTAGTAGTAGATTTTGCAGGGGCCCGATGAGTGACACCACTCGCAGAACTTCCTTCGACGTCACTGGACAGTGGCACTCGATTTTGTTCATACAGTTCCAACATTTGATTGCTTACTTCTGCAGGAAATTACCATAAATATTAAGAGCTGATACTTATACAGATTTTACTGAAATTTCTTTAATTTAAACATGACCATACAACTGTAACTGTTGTGGACTCAAAAAACTAAGAGCAAGGAGGGAAGAAAAAAGGAAGAAGAAAGAAAGAAAGGAGAGAAATAGGGATTACGAGTGCTCGATGGATATCTAGAAAGAAGAGAAATAGGGATTACTAAGTGCTCGACGGATATTTATTCTTATCCATTTTCTTGTCCTGAATGGCTAACAATTAGTTTTTTTTTTAATACCCAGAAATCCCCCAAACCCACTTTGCGAGTTCAAGTTAGAAACTGAAGCCCCCTGTCAAACCCTACAATCTTTAGAAGGCAGGAAACTATGACTTTTGTCATGTAGGTGGCGATAAGGTGGTTTGAACCCCAGAACTCATAGGAGCAAACCAAAGGCCTGACCATCCCAACCAACACTGCATGGGAGAATGGCTGTAATTAGTTATCATTTAATCCTTTATACCTATCACCACCACTTACAAACAGGCAAAATTAGGTCAATGCAATGCAAATGATAAGGCATGACTCCAACCTTCCAATTGGCGAGGGGTGACATCAAACTCCTGCCACCAAACCTTCTCACCATCGGATGGAAGCTTTACTTTGAGGAACTTGGCAGCAAGAAAAATAGCACCAGCAGCGATGTGATGAGGTTTAAATTGCAAGCAAAGAGACGTCCGGAGTCTGCATGCCGCATTCAATTTCAGAAGAATGACCACAGTGGACAGGAAAAAGAAACTAACATAAGCATACCCATCATTGACAAAATTCCAGGCAACTTGAGCAAGTGCATTTTGAGCTACTTTGAACTTCTTTATTGCCTCAACAAGGGGTTTATATGGATGCTGCACGTTGAGATCAAAACCAAGAGTTGCAAGGACAACCCTCTCTCCAAGTAAAATTAATTCTTTCTGCTGTTCATATACTTCCTGTATGCAAATGAATGAATAAATAAAATATAAAACTACGAAAATAAATAAAACGGAATTTGGACAAGCAATATCATCTTCTCTAGACAAGAAAAAACCAGCCCCAATAAAAAAATAATAATTACTGGATGAGAAAGTAATAACACAAACGTTGATCCAGGAGAAATGATCTATCACGGTTGGTTCTATTCACAAAAAAGTTTCGATTTAATTTAATAAACAGTATTAATTGCATTTTGTTTTGAGCGTAAGTGTGTGCAGAAACATGATATCCTAAGGTGTAACACAGATTAGAATGGTCAATAATATCGAATCCTGTTGACCATGATATGTCAAAAAGTATCAAGATCAAGCTGGTCTAACAAATAGATTGCATTCAAATCACCCTCTTTCTCCTTTATTCACTCGCTAATAGACCACACATGTTACCAAGATATAAATTCTGTTGTTCCAAGGCAGTGAAGAAGGGTAACAATTTGTAGCGACTTCAACAGACAAAGACAAGTAAAAAAGTTATATTTTTCTTCTGTTTCAGGGGAGGGGAAAAGGGACAATTATTTATCAGGCTTGTTATCAGGCTTGTACACTGGAGGAAAGAAAAATTCAACAATTTTGCTCTCCAAAATGATTAGACTCCATATACTTTATTTGAGGTAAAATCGTAGAAAATTTAAGTCTTAGAAATATCTGAAAAGTTTTTAGACTGCTTCATGGCGTCAGGCATACCTTGCTTGATCCTCATAGATTTGTTTTAAACCCAAAATTGTAAACTTTAGTCTACACCAATGAAATTATAAAACCATGACTTTCACAAATTACTTTAAAATATATCAGTTGTTCGACTTAATTATAGAACCACTTCTGTACAATAATTAATCCATTTTGCCTAGTTTCAGGCCAAAACCAACCTCAGATCTTCCTATTTGGTCCCCTTTTGGGCCTTTTCACTCAACAACCTTGAATTTAAGCCAAAAAAATCAGCTGTCCCACTTACTATTAATGCACCATTGTCAAAATTTCCAATTTGATATCTTCTTCTACCAATAAAAATGAACTGTAAGCCCACAAGCTACCAACTTAATTGCGAATAAAGAAACATGGTCTCACTATCAAGGTCTTCCGGAAACTAACTAACAATTTATCATTACCAAAAGGTAACTAGCAGCAACCTATCATGAATATGTAACTGGCAATTTAAAATTTCATATAAAGAGGAGAATAAAACAAAGGAAAACATCATGTACTCCTTCATGAAAAACAAAAATAAGAGTAAAGAGAAGAGAATAAAACAAAGGAAAACGTCATGAACTCCTTTATGAAAAACTAAAATAATGAGTAACTAAACAAGTCAAACAAAGGTGAACCATTTCTTTATTAAGTATAAACAAAAAATATATAAAAATATATATTTGTATACGGAAATTACAGCAATAAAAGATACCTTTTGTTTAATCCTCTGTACTGCTGTGGGGTCCTTTTTATGAATGATTTCATATGAGACTAGAATAACATCTTTTAAGGGGCGGGGGGTTTCTTCAACCTTCCCAGCAAGAAACATACACACTGTTGCAATGGTCTGCGGAAGATTTTAAATCAAAATTAGAGCACTGATATTGATAATTTGATACATGTAAATCTCAACTCACTACTTTCTAACATCTCTCTCTTCATACATAATTGATGCCAATCAGCATATAAAGGCAATATCTTATTCCTCTATTACTACCTAGGGGGCAAGTTATTCATGGGCTTACCCTCCTATCATTCTTAGCATGGGATTGACGAAGGAAGAATCGATGACAGAAAATTATGGCCGTTGCAATTGTTACTTGGGGTCTGCATTATACAATACTTGGGATCATTATCAAGCCGAATCAGTGATCGTGCTACCTCAATGAAATTTGAGGCAGAGTAAATATGCAACAGATCTTTTCACTTGAGTATATTACACACACGCTACCTCAATGAAATTTGAGGCAAAGTAAATATGCAACAGTTCTTTTCACTTAAGTATATTACACCCCACACACAGAGTTCTATCAACTTAAGTAATGCTACACAAACGCACACGCCACACATATAAAATTAGCACCAAATAGGTCTAGCAAAGAAAACATAGGTCCTAGACTGACATTTTAAGGTCATTTAACACAAAGCTGCTTAATGGACACAATATTAAGCACCACATAGTAGGAGCTAGAACATTAAGTCAATGTTCGATCTCTCACTACACCAGTGTTTAACTGAAGGTAAAAAGTGAGAACTCAACAATTCACATGTTGGAATAGATGAGAAGTAAAAACACTTACACTTTAAGTCTCATCCCTAAATCTTGGAGAAACGTACAGTATGACTTGCGTAGATAAGTCTCTTTCTTCAAGTCAACTCCATCACGCCTTGACGGGGAGTTCTCTTCAATTTCCTTCCTTGAAAAGTACCAGCGAGCACCATCCTCTGGCTTATCCTGAGCATGTTTGTGGGAACCACCTTCATATGTTCCATGATGGGAGGCATCACCAGCCAAAAAACCAGCCATATGGATCTCCTTTTTACCAAATTAAATTACAGTCTCAATGTATCATAGACGATCTCTCTCCTTGCCGGCTGTTAAAAGTACATTACCAAAATGTAGTCGCACCTTACAGCCCATGAATAGTTGAGATAGGTCAGATATGGTTGGCCTAAAGATCATACTTACATAAATACAAAAATGAAATGCAACCACAAACTTATCAAAAAATAGCTTGTTTTGAGAATTCAATCATTTAGAGAAAAAAACCCAAATTACACTCCAAAGCTCGTACAATTACCACGATGAACATAATTTCAAAACTATGAACAGAAGATTTCCAAAAAAAAAAAAAAAGAAAAGAATTAGACATATGAAAAAATAAACCAAATAACAAAATGAATGTAAAATAGAACCAAAAGCAACCGTTACAAACAAAGTAGGAACCCAGATCGAAGTTGGACAGGCACACACAATCAAATAACCTACTTTGTTTCAAATAAAGTAAAACAAAAGAAAGATCCAATAATCCCGATGCTAGCAACAATAAAGAAATTACTTTAGAACTGTTACTCAATATGAAAAACAAGATAAAAAGTTTCAACTATGCTATGTCAGTGCCTATTCCTTAAAGCATCTTGCTTTATAATTTCTAGCTCACGGATTACCAAATAACTTGCGTGTTATGGACTATAAGCATTTTGAAATCTAAGAATAAGATGCAAAAACCAGCATGTCAAAAAGAGTTTCTTAGAAGTTGTTTCAGCATATGGAAAACAAACCATAAATCTCAAATTCCTTACTTGATAAGGTTTTCAGCAAAGAGTTATGCTATCGTACATCCTTAATGAATTTTCGGTTTTACAAAATTGAGTGGTGAATTAACTTCTCTAATTCAACTGAGAGAATTTCTTAATTCACTTCTTTGAACTCGGAATACATTGACATCGAGAAAGATGAAAAGCACGCAAGCCATAGAAATTGAAATCACTCCCAACATTCACAACCATCAAAAACAATAAAAACAAAGGAAAACACGAAAATTCCTAAAAACAAACCTCAAAATACTAAAGTTCAACAAAACGAATGAGAGAACACCCTAAAATTGAAAATCAATAACCCCAAATTATCTTCAAAAATGAATCACCAGTTACCGGAGCTTAAACGTCGATAAGATAAGTTAGGAAGCGGGAAAAAAACCCCTAACTACGAACTTAATTCGTGGCTAACTTTCTTTGACGGCAATGGCTAATTCTTCGTCTACTAATGCTAAGCGTTGGACATGAAAAACACATTGAAAGGAGCTTAAAGAGAGGAGATAAGGAAGATAGTAGTTAGGGCTAGGAAAGAGCGCAGTGGAGGAGAAAATGGAGGAATTAGAGGTCAATTTAGGCAACGGCAACAAGCGTGGAGAAAAGATGAGAGAGAATCTCGAGAGTGCGAACACAAAAAAGGGTTTTCTTTTCGGACTAATTTGAGGGTTTTTACTATGATTGTGCAGGGGAAAGTGTACGGTAATGAAGGAACACATGAGAACAAAAACTAATTGTGCAAAAACACATATGTATTTTTGCAGAAGCACACGGAAGAGATTTAAATAACGACAAGGCATGGAAAAACGAAAATCAAATCATCCAAAGGCTTCTTTGCATGGACACCCCCTCAACTTTACAAGTTTGACAAATTGGTCCCTTAACCTTTTTTCATATCAATTCACCCTCTAAACTTTAAAATTTGTTGCATTGTTGGTCAAAGGAGAAGATTTTTATCTTGGTTTTAAGTACAAAAAAACCAATATACAATTGTTGACCATGTTATAGACTATAAACATATTGAAATTCAAGAATAAGATGTGAAAACCAGTATGTCGAAAAGAGTTTCTCAAAAGTTGTTTCCGCATATCAAAAACAAATCCTAAATTTAACACACACGTGAAGGATACCGTCAAAATTTTTAACTTCATTTTCAATTTGACTAACAATGCAACAAATTTCAAAGTTTAAATGGTGAATTGTCAGGGAAAAAAATTATGGGACCAATTTGTCAAACTCGTAAAGTTGAGGAGGTGTCCATGCAAAAAACCTTTGGATGATTTGCTTGTCGTTTTTCTATGTCTTCTCATTATTTTAATCTCTTCTGTGTCCTTCCAAAAAAAAAATACGTGTTTCTGCACTACTAGCTCTTGTTCTCATATATTCCTTCCTTATCATACGTCTTCCCCACACAATCAGAGAAAAAACCCCCAAATTAGTCTGAAAAGAAAATTCTTTCTCGTTTTCACACTCTCCAAACTCTCTCTCTCTTCTCTCTCTCTCTCTCTCATCCTTTCTCTACGCTCATTTGTTGTCGCCTAAATCGACCACCAATTCCTCAATTTTCTCCTCCGTCACGCTCTTTCCAAGCCCTAGTCGCTTTCAAATCTTCATTCTCTCCTCTCTTTAAGCTCCTTTCATGGTGTTATTCATGTCCAAATATCGGCATTAGCAGACAAAGTATTAGCCTTCGCCACCAGAGAAAGGTAGCCACGAATCAAGTTTGTGGTTATGGGTTTTTTTCCCTTTTTTCCTAACTTATCTTCTTGACGTTTAAACTCCGGTAACCAGTGAGTCGTTTTTAAAGATAATTTTGGGTTATTCATTTTAAATTTTAGGGTTTTCTCTCGTTCGTTTTGTTGAATTTCAGCATTTTTGAGGATTTTTTTAGGAATTTTCGTGTTTTCCTTTGCTTTTGTGTTTTTGGTGGTTGCTAATATCGGGAGTGATTTCAATTTCTACAGTTTGCGGGCTATTTCATCTTTCACTCAATGTTCGTGTATTTGGAGTTCAAAGAAGTGAAGTAAGATATTCTCTCAGTTGAACCAAAGAGAAATTAATTCACCACTCAATTTTGTAAAACCAAAACTTCATTAAAGATGGACGATAGCAGAACACTTTACTGAAAATCCCATCAAGTAAGGAATTTGAGACTTAGGATTTGTTTTCCATACGCAGAAACAGCTTCCAAGAAACTCTTTCTGACATACTGGTTTTCACATCTTATTCTTGGATTTCAAAATGCTTATAGTCCATAACATGGTCAATAGTTGTATATTGGCTTCAATAGCTAAAATCAAGATAAATATCTTCTCCTTTGCTTTTACTCCCTGATATAATTTGTAGCTGATCCTTCGCGAAATAATATTGAAGTTATAGCTAGCAAGAGGGAAAATGCAAGTTATTTGGTAATCCGTGAGCTAGAAGTTATAGAGCAAGATGCTTTAAGGAATAAGCGCTTACATAGCATAGTTGAAACCTTTTATCTTGTTTTTCATAATGAGTAACAGTTCTAAAGTAATTTCTTTACTTGTGGCTAGCGCCGGTAATATTGGATCATTCTTTTGTTTATTACTTTATTTGAAACAAAGTAGAAACATAGATCGAAGTCAGACAAGCACACATAATCAAATAACCAACAAATGACAGGCAGAGCAGAACTCTTTGCTGAAAACCCCATCAAGTAAGGAATTTGAGATTTAGGGTTTGTTTTTCGTACGCAAAAACAGCTTCCGATGAACTCTTTCTGACAGACTTGTTTTTGCATCTTATTCTTAGATTTCAAAATGCTTATAGTCCATAACATGGTCAATAGTTGTATATTGGATTTTATGTACCTAAAACCAAGATATTTTGCAAACATGTTGACTTCCCTTACTTAATTAAGCCCCAAGTGTCTTCTTCTCTTCTAAAAAAAAGTTGGCAAAAAATCTTTAGCAACAATAGTACCACGGGAGGGGAGAGTGAATCTAGGCTGCATCACTTGACAAAAATTCCTAAACCCTTGACCTTCAACAAACCTAAAGGAAGCTCATCCACAATCACCATTTTTGCCAAAGCTTTTCTACAATTCTCCTAGTTAAACCCAATGGCAACCAAATTACTCCCAATTTCAGTATTGGTTTGGAAACTCAAAATTTTTTACTTCTTTTATTGGATCCTATATGGGTACTTCTTGCATTGATGCTCTATGTGAACCTTCATACTCCTCGTCACATGCCTCCTACTATCACATGAATATTGTGCCCCACAATAGATACACTCACACCTAGGCTCATATCCCCACCCTCTATCATTTTGAAATGATCCCAAACAGGAGACTTCTTTTGTGACTTTTTTTCTCTTTTTTGCTTATTCCTCTCCTTTTTCCGTTTAAATTTCGGTGTGCACAACAGCAACAGGGATGGATTCTTTTGGTTGAGAGGTGGGATTTGTGGTGTGGACAGGTTTAGTAGGGGACTTAAAAGTGCATTCAGAAGTTTGGGTGGTAGTGGAGTTGGGTGAGGAATTTTTCCATTTAACAAAGATAAAAAAGGATTTCAGAATAGGGAAAAAAAAAGAAACAGATTCACATTTAGTAAAAAAAAATCATAAACATATTTCAGTATATCAGAACAAAATAAACAAAATAACCAAATACAAGATTTCAGTATATCAATTATCAAACCATAGATCTTAAGGGTGCGTTTGGTTAAACCGGTGGAATGGTAATAGGAATAGTAATGGTAAAAGTAATGGAATAGAATAGAAAAGAATGAGTATGCTTGTGTTTGGTTGAGTTTTTATGGATACTATAGAATGGAATAGGATATAATTTATTTTGACGAAATTAACCTTACTCCCTGCTCTTTCCTTTTTTTTCTTTTTTGGTGCGTAAATTATAACTGTTCGACAAAAAGCACACCCAAACAACAGCTCATGCCCGATTCAAGACCAATTTCACGTCTGAAAATTAATGATCCATGTCAATATCTTGGGCTGCCTTCCAATTCCAACTACAATCACATCCCAATAATTAAAAAGCTTCAAGTAAACTTCCAAAAGAAAAAAAAGAGAGGGAATGGGCGTGAAGAATTTCTCAAGAACTGGGCATTGAGTGAAATATGTAAAGATGGGCAAAGACTTGGTCATGACAGGCGTGGCGGAGCTAATCCCCGAGGTGGGGATGGCGGATACCGTCGGGAGGAGGATACAGGTTGTGTGGCGGAGGGAAGGGGTTTGCAAATTGGGGCGTCGTTCGGTGACGAAGCTAGTAGATCTTGGGGCGAAAAAGGAGATTGGGGCGTCGTTCGGTGATTAAGTTCTTACAGATTTCAGCAAATATTAAAGAAAAAACCTTAACAAAATCAAACGAAATTTCTGAAATCAAACAGAAAAACAAAAAAAAACATATGAATATTTTTCAGAAATCAAACGGAACTTCATAAATTAAACAACAAAAACACAAACCTTTTACTTTGTTTCTTCTTGTAAATGCCTCCGTGCCCTCTTCTTTTTTGCCTCTCTCACAGCAGAACAAAACCTGACAAGAACAAAAGAGAGTTCCTTAGGTTCTGACGACAAAATCAGTTTTTCGACAACAAAAGCAAAATCACGAAAAAAAAAAAAAAGGAACAAACTCTCACAGCACTCAGCAGTTCTACAGCAGTTCGAAGCTCGAGCTTCAAACTTCAAATCCTCAACATATGAAGGAGATTTCGGAAGAAGATGACGAAAAAAAAAAAAAAAAGAAGGATTTTACGTTTTAGGGTTTGAGAGACGAAGAGGGTGAGAGTCTGAAAGAGGGAGAAATTGAGTGTGAGGCGGCGAAAAATGGGCAACAGAGAAAAAAAAAAAAAAAAAAAAAAAAAAAAAAAAAAAAAAAAACCTTTAATAGGTTGGATTTTAATTAATAGGAACAAATTTATTTTTACCTCTAATTTTTAACTATTTGTCACTATATTTTTTGAACTTTTAAAAAGCTTGTACGCACTCTTTAAATTTTAAAATATTATTGACTTTATTTTTTATATTTATTTAACTAATAGATTAATAACGTGACAATTATGAAAAGAGTAATTTAATAAAATATTTATATAAATGTCTCTTAAAATATATATTATATTTTAAAATGTCTCTTAATTTTTATTAATTTTTATAAAACACATCAAAACATTTTTAATTTTTAGAAAATATACATGTAGCATGTCATTAAAAAGTAATTAGACATTAAATTCTAATTGAATCAATAAAAATGATTAATCATGAAAAAAAATATAAATATAAAAATGCTTCACTTAAAAAAAAAAAAAAAAATTCAAAAAAAATTCAAAAATTAAAAAACCCAAAAAAAAGAGAAAAAAATTGAAAAACCTTCCTCCTCTTCCGCTCTTCAAATGCACATTAAAATAAGTTTTTTCGCTTAAAGAAGAATAAGATTTTTGATGTTTAGATTTTTTTATCCTTTTTCGATATTTTTTACTTATCTTTTGGATTTTTCAAATTTTTAGTAGCATGTTATATCAACTAATTTAAAAAAATAAAAAACCCAAAAAACAATTCAAAAATAAAAAAAATCCATCTTTTAAAGAAAAAATGTGTTTTCATATGTATTATCAGAGCTGAAGATGAATAAAGTTTTTCAAAAAAAAAAAAAGTCTTCTTTTTTTTTGTTTTGATTTTTGAAAAAAAAATAGTTCATTTATTTATTTTTTGAATTTTTTGAAGTGAAGTATTTTTTATATTTATTTATTTATTATTATTTTTTAATATTTAATCACTTTTATTGTCTCAATTAGAATTTAATATCTATTTAATTTTTAATGACATGCCATATTAACAAAACTGTTATTTTATCATGTTTTCCATAGATTGGGACATTTTAAAATGTTTTAATAAATCAGAAGACACTTTAAAATATGATACATACTTTAATGGATATTTATACAAATAAATTATTAAATTATTCCTCTAATAATTGTCACGTCATCAAATCCGTTAGTTAAATAAATAGAAAGAGCAAAGTTAATAATATTTTAAAATTCAAAAAGTGCGTAGAACAATTTTTTAAATTTGAGAGGTAAAGTGACAAAAAAATTAAAATTCAAGAGTAAAAATAGAATTTATCCTAATTAATATATAACTAGTTGAAACACGCACTTCTTACATGCCTATTTAACTTTTTAAAAAAAAAAAACATTATAGTTATGTTTTCTATCATTATTTTCTTTAAAATTTAGTCTAGCAGAACAAATATTAAACATGGCAAAATTAAAAGGAAAATATATTTTTAATAGAGCGAATTAGACATAAATTATTTAGGGTCCATGGAAAGAAATTTAATTATAAAAATCACAGACAAAATGTTTTGCTAAAAGACGCACTTGAGAACAAAATGTTAAAGATTATTTGTTGAGTATATATAAAAATTTATATCTGTGAGGGTCATTTTCTAAAATATTGGGTTATTATTTTGGGTATTTAGTAGCTCTATAATTTAAAATTTTAGTTTGAATTTAAAGTTAATTTAAATTTAAACTTTTAATTATGCTTCATTTATTATTGATTGAATATAAGTTACAAATTTTATGAATTTTTTTATTAGAATAAAAAAAATTTATGATGTTTTTTTTTTTGAATTTTTAAATTAGACCTCTTTAGTATTAATTTCTTGTCAAAAGTAATAAACATTAAATTTATTTATCTACCTTAATAAACTATTATACAATTAATAATTATTTATTTATATAAAAAAATATTTTAGTTATTAAATTCATAACATTACTATTTTTAATTTTAATAAACATAAAAAAGAAAATATTATTATTTTTCATCACACCTCTAATAATTAGGTAAACATATGAAAAAAAAAATAACTACTATTAATTCTATTGGGTGTGTTTGAAGTTGTTTTCATTTTTATTTTTATGTTTTTCGATAAAAAAAAAAAAAAAAGGAGAGAAATGACGTTTGGTACACTTAAAGAGAAAAAATGGAAATAAAAATAATTTTTTAGTTTAGTGTAAAATGAGAGATAAATGAAAAACGGATTTTAATCGTTTTTTATTTTTTATTTTTGTTTTCTTCTTTCTCAAGTAGAAAGAAAAAAATTAATACATTTTTTATACTAAAAATAATTTCTTAAAAAAATTATTAAATATATTTTTATTTTTAATTTTTATCTAAAATTAAAATTATTTTTATTTTTATTTTCATATAAAAAATAAAATTATTTTAAAATAAACTTTAAACGCACGCATTACTTTTCTTTCTAAACTTTTTCTATTAAATTCTTTTACTATTCAGTAAACGCGCCAGTTATGTTGGCATCTAATGAATTATTTGCCGAGTCTTTTTGCATACAAGGACTTTTGCCGCGTGTCTCATGCATTCGCTGACATTCGTTTTTGCCAATATCATTGCAATCTACAGTCAGTTTTGTATCATCCATCTCATATATATGTATAATAGTGTATATCTATTTTAGTCCTCTTTAATTTATTAATTCAAATTCTTAATTTAAATTAAAATATAATTTTATATGAATATTTTTTATTATAATAAAAAAATTAAATATAATTTTTTATAAAAAATTTTAATTATAATAAAATTAAAATTAAAAATTCCAACCATCATCTATCTCAGCTATTTATTGAAAGCAAAGATATTGTCAACATCAATGCAATACCAGATCTACTGCAACAGGTTTGAATCAGCAATTTAATAGCTATATATTTCTAAGTTTGGTAAATACTCACCTCATTTATCTTCATTATTCGTTGCTTTAGAGAAAGAACTTCCAGATAAAAGCTAAAATTTCTTTAATAGACTCTGAGCAAAAATTCTTGTACTTGTGCTGTGAAAAACGTCACAAATCTGCAACAATTGGATACAATCAATTATACAATTGTTAGCGCTGCAACAAAAACAATGCGAAAGCAATACCCAGGTAACGACTTACATGTTATAATTACTGTGTTAAACACTACATTAAAGTTCATTATAAACCATCTATTTTCATTAAAGTACAACTACAAGATAAATCAGGAGTTCTACTAGCAACAATGTTTGGAAATAATGCAGAGGAATTTCTACACTGCACAGCAATAGATTTAATGGAACATACTGCTGAGGTACTTTGTTAAATGTGTTCCTCCCTCCCCATTGAACATAAAATTTATTTTTACTTACATATGTTTCATCGATATTAAAATATGAAACAATAGATTTTCTCCTCATTAAGATGAAATACCAGAAATTCAAAGCTTCGCACATACAACAAGTTTGATAGAGCATTTCATCTATATTAAAAATTATAAACCGGATTATTTACGCGTTGAAAACAAATATATTATTAGTCAAATGCTTGATGTCTTTGACGCTACTACAATATATAAGAGCAACTGATTCCACAGAAACCTGATTTCAACAACATTTTTAGTTAAGACAAGGATGTCTCAATTTTTTTATTACAGTGAAAAGCTTTTCACATCTCAGTTCAAATACAAAATTCATATAAATGAAGGAGACTAATGAAACCAGTAAGCTGTCTCATGTTTTTTTGACATTTATTATAAACATATATACTAGCTACTTTTGATCAATCACCACTGATGTAAATTTGTTTGGTTGTAAATATATTGTACATATTGGAAAAGCAATCGTGAATATTTTGTACAATCATGTTTTTGGTAAATGCTTATTACCTGAGGAATAACAATTAAATTTGAACTTTGGTTCTGAGTAGGCTGTCTAAATTTTGGTTCTCGATTCTGTTCGTGTTCAATGAGTAAACACAGCACCCAATGGCAACAATTCCAAAGGCTTAAATCTTCAATTTATATGAATCTGTTAATTTTATTGATTTGAATTTAAAATTTAAATTTTATTTCAGTAAAAATTATCAGAAACAATTACATATCTAAATTTTTATTACAATAAAAAACTTCTCACATAAAATCAAATCTAAACTAGAATTAAAAACTTAAATCAACAAACTAAACGGGTCCTAAAATTTCATTTTCATAGTCCATTACGCGTTGTATTTTAGTCTATTCATCTGCGTATGTATACGCAACTTTTTTTCCGGTGGTGCAGCAAGTGCAAGATACTGGTATATTACAAGTTTGTAAATTTGTTCTTTTGTTGGTTATGATCCCCATTTTGTGTTTAGTATAATCTTATGTGGGGCCAATTTTGTGAGTTAATCTTAATAGCAATTTATGTACGTTACATTATCAAATGAAAGCTGCTAAAAATAATTTGACATCACACGTCAAAAACATTTTGTCTTGAATATACAAGAATTAACAAGTCTATTTCAGTATGTTGATCAACGTTGATGCCTTCAAGTCTACTTATTTGCTGCAAAAAAACAATCAAACTTTACAAAATTGAGTTATGAACAAATCACATTAAGGGTATGTTTACTTTGCAATTAAAAAAAAAAAAGTAACAAGTAATTCTCTTTTTTATATAATAATGTGTTTATTTATAAAATTAATAACAAGATTTAGTGAGTCCCATACAATATAAGGAATGAGGAAAAGAGAATATAAATCCATACACTCTCTTAGTATTGATTTCTTATTAAAAGAAATGAATGCTAAATTTACTTATTACTCTTAATGAATTACTATACAATCAATTAATATTTAATTATGTAAAAGGATATTTTAGTGACTACATTCACAAAATTGATATTTTTAATTTTAGTAAACATAAAAAAGGAAATGAGGTTATTTCTCATTACATCTATCTAATAGTTAAATAAACACATGAAAAAATAAATGAATAACTCTTAATCTTATTACTTATATTTTCATTTCCAATCTCATTATCCTTCCTATTAAATTCCTTTATGGTTTAATAAACACACCCTAAAAATTATCTTTTCCATTATATTCTTTACAGTTTAATAAACGCGCCTTAAAAGTAAATGCTTATATTGGGAGGAAACTATATAGGCTAGTATTTTGGTAGAAGAAGTATTTGAAGACTGAATATATACAAGTTAAATTCTGCTCAAGAATTCCTAGATGTACAGGAGTTTTGTGACTGTTACAGCTGGAAGACAATTTGCTTGAATAGATACTGAATCTATGGCACCAGAGGGGAAAAATCATAACATTGAACCAAAGGATGTAATAATAAATGAAATATACTTGTGGCAGTACTCAAATTGACACATTCTTAGGAAAAAAGAAAAGGAAAGAATTTGGAAACTTACATGAAGCAAGTTTTGAAAATACCTTGTATTTGTTTAGATGCTAAGTCTACTACAGACAGCCGTACAAATAGTACCATGCAGGTATGCAAACATCATTCTCGTTGAATAGAAGAATTAATAGACGTTTAGTTTATTGATTTAAAATTATAATTAAGAATTATTTTTTATTTATGTATATTTTTTATAAGAAAAAATACTATAATGAATCACAAATTATAATTTAAATCATGACACAAATTTATCAACTAAACGCATTCTTTAAAACAGAAAGGAGAGTTTCCATTAGATTGTAAACTATTACGTAAAATAAATGTAATAAGCTTAATAGTGTACACATATTGCCCACGATGATTTGTGAAGGTAATGTCAATTGGCAAGAAACTGCTAAATTAAAAATATCTAAGAATAATAAGGTGGAGCCAATTTTTTTGAGAAATTGATCAATAAGGAAGGTAACTGAAGTAACAAAAAGTAAATAAACGAACTATTATTTGTGTACATTTTCATTATCAGTTCTGTCGAGCATAGGTAGGTTCCCGTTGACAAAATACAATTAATAGTTAATAATAACGTCAAACCATGTGGCAGCACCATGAATAATTTGAAGTACATGTACTTTTTACGTTGGCATCGAATGAATTCTTTATTGAAATATTTTTATGTAGATTTCATAATAATTTATTCTAATATAAATTAAAATATATTATGGATAACTTTGTTAATATAAATTAATTTATGTGTATATGTTAAATATTAATTTATAATGAGATGAATATTTAATTTATTGACTAATTTAAAACCTATAGACTCTCTCTCTTGTAAGTATTTTGATCAACCCATTAAGATAAAAAACCTCTCTATCACAATTTGTGAAACACAATAGGCTCAATTACTTTAAGTCCATATAGATGTAAAAGGTTATACACATCTATTTATAAATGAATAGGTATTAAAAAGTGTGTGACTATTTTAAAAAAATGAAAATTTATTTTTAAAAATATATGAATCTAAATTTTTATTCTTTATTTTTTTAAAAATTTATTTTATTAATGTAATTATTTTAACTAAAATATTTATACATTAAAAATAAATAATAAAAATCTTAACTCATATATTTTTAAAAAATATTTATCAAGATTACTCAGTATTTTTGTATATAAGTGTGTGAAGAGAGGTTAAGAAAGAAGAGAGTTTCATTGCCCTCAAGCCCGTTCTACGACAAGTTTGGACGTCTTAACGGCAAGCCAACGCTTTTTATATGTAACCCACAAATCTTTTCTTTTTAGACACATCTTAAACACTAGATAGACATGATTAATTCTAACAATTAGTGTGAGAGCAACCTATTTTAGTTGTAAGACTGTCAAGTTTGATGTTCTTCGTGGGTGTTGAAGATTCTGTATACGAATCTCTTGATTTTGCTCATTGATTTTTTATTGTGCACGTAGAGTTTGTTCCCATTTTTGGTCAAAAATTTCGGATTACAGAAACCACAAATGTTATTCATGGGTTTCACAGGACCCACTTGAATCTTTAATTTTGCTTTGTATTAAGCTTATGATGTTGAAATCAAAGTACTGGTGTTTGTTATTGTGGCCCATGTTTCCTCTGCTATGCGGATTTAAAAAAAAAAAAAATTATAATTATAATTTTAAAAATAAATACTGCGTTTATTTCGTGGGTTTTGAAACCCAATGGTGTGGTTTGAATTTTCGCTCAAATAAAAGCTTGGTGAGGCTTCAAACATCAAATATGTGTTGTGGGTGATATTTTTCTTGAATTTTTCCGGCCAATTTTGCTTGCTTATCACTCGTTTGAAGCTCGAATAAAAGCCGGATAAGGGTTTTAATTACAGTAAAAGTTTTGAGCTTTTCTGGGTCATTTGATGTCATGGATCAAAAGAGGATGGAATTTGGAGAAAAACTCAGTTTCAATCGCTGAAAACGGAGTTCCAAATGTCAAGATATGGCTGGGTCGGGTCTAAGCGGGTTGAATTTCGGGTCGTTCTGCAGAGTTTAGAGGTCAGGGACGACCAGAAACGACGCGTAGCTTGAATTTTACGCAAAAAACGGCGTCTAGCTTTAACTAAGAGAATTGCTGTCGTTTTGATAAAAAGACTTGTCGTTTTTCTGTTTTTTCATAAAAACTACATGTCGTTTCAAGGAGCTGCAAAATTTAAATTAAAAAAGGTTTTTTGACCAAACTTTAACCTGTCCGTACAGGCACATCCCAAGTTTGTTTTGATACTCGTTTTCACCGTTATGCTCCGTTTTTCGTTTTCTTAGTCACCATAAAATATTTGTTTTCATATATTATTGGTTAAAAATATTATTAGTGGTTAATTCTCACAATTATTTCAACAAAATTTTTTTTTGGACATTTTGTATATAATTTGTTTAATGATTAAATGCCGTAAAATTCATAATATGTTATTTGATATCATATGGCATATTTAATTGTGAGAATTCAACAATAGTGCATGATTATATATTTATTTATCGTGAGTTTAAACATGTCAAATTATCTAGGTTGTTCTGTTATAGAGTTCTCCCACTAAATTTTATTTTTGTCTTGAGAGAATCTTTTGGATGCACAACACTCCTTATATCAATCCAAGTGAGCTATCAGAAAATATTTTATTTAGTTATTTGTTTATTTTAATGTTTTTCTTATATTTAATAGATAATTTTATTCCCACTATTTTAAGACCTAAAATTTTAAATTGTGTTTAATTTCCATAGTATATGTTCATATTTTATTTATTCTCCTACATTTTTTTTTTTATTTTGATAAATAAAATTTAAACATATAATATGGATATTTATTCAAATTTTAAAATGCTCATTTAATATTAATTGTTTTAATGCCTAATTATTGGCTGTTGAGGCATACATTATTTTTTAATTCGAGTTGAGATTTGATTTTATGTGAGAGCATACAGATGTGATTGTTTGTCTCTTCTCGAATTCTAAACTCGTAAGTTGAAGCAAGAAGAATGAAAATTTTGTTTGATACTCACGTGCTTACATAATGACTTAAGCTACAAGTTTATCCATATTTTAATTATTATTGTTATTATTATTTGATATAGTATTTTATGTGAATATTATATTTTATTTTTAATTATACCGTCAAAGTGGGAGAAAATTAAAAATATTTATTTATGGATTAGCATAATTACTAACTCACATACTTATTAAATAATAAATTGATAAACATAATTTATTAATCATGTTAAAAAAAATTCATACCGGTGATAAAATTATCGAATCAATAGTTTTATTACTTGATAAGACGCTTGAATCTTATTGAAGCTTAAGCTTGTTATTTTTATCCTTGTTTCTTCTATTTGATTATTATTTGACATTTTGTATTATATGAGTATCTGTTGTTATTAATTATGGAGTTCAAGTAGGAGAGTATTGGAAGTTATGTGTGGACTTGCATAATCACTAAACTCATATTATGGTCAAATAATAAATTAAAATGTTAAGAATAAAGTATTATATTTATCATATTGCTCAGATTCATACAAACAATTAACTTATCCTATCGATAATTAATTGTTTGGTAGGATGATTAGACCGGTGAAGGAAATTTATTGAATGTCATGAACTGCATAATCTTGACTACCCTTTCAGTGGTGGATTGATGCATTTGGTTGTGATGTTTTAATGAATTGTCCTTAATTGTGAAGGAGTCCTATTTTGCTCAAAGGACTCTAACATGCATTGATCATGTTAGCTTGAATCATTGGAAAATGCTAAGTAAAAGACAAATTGCATGATCTTATTTTACATGCTTATTGTTGGTTGCCCCTATTGTTTTCTCTAGCCTTGAGCAATCCTTGTATCTCTGCTATCTTGACGCTAAATGGGATAAGTCATTATATATATGGTACGGATCTCTTATAATAAATATGTTAACGTTGAAATGGACATAGCCTTGAGGGTAGATATGTTTTCTAGCTCTACTAATGTGTTGAGAAACTCTGTGATGAGTAGGAGTGTATAGAAAATATTGATGTGGTAATACCTCAATTTGGATGAAACAGTCAATGAAATTAGCTTTGTGGAAAACGTTGTTAATTGATACATATGCATAAAGGTCAGTGGGAGCAGTTGCATATTTATGTTTTTATGTTGATGACAACTTGCTTGCGTTTAATAATTATGATATGATGCCTAGTCACTTTGGTTTAAGAATCTTAGAAAAGCCTCTTATATTCTAGGTGTACAGGTTCTCCGTGACAAGGGTAGTAATATAAGAGAGGTTAGATTAAATTGTCTCTTATGCTTTTGTGTTTAGCTGCCTGATGTATGCTCAAGTATGCACACATCCTATTGTTATGTTTGTCATTGATGTGCAGATTTGGTACTTGAGTGATCATTATTGTTATTGAATTTTGGAAATTAGAGTATTCAAAAACCAAATTAACTAGGAATGAAGAACTAGATAGTTGTGTATCGACGAACCGACACTTTTTTTTTAGGTAGACCTTGTGACGCTGATTATGCAAGCCACATAGATGATAGAAGCATGAGCTATTTTGTTGAATAGTATCAAGTGGACACTCGTAGCATCCTCGATTATAGATGCAAAGTATGTGGCGTATTGTGAGGCTTCTTGTGTGATATGGATGTGGGACCTTATTTCAGCATTAAGAGTAGTTGACTCTATTTTTGGACCCGTTGAAACCATATTATGAAAGTTCCACATAGTGTCTTTCTCTTAGAATACTAGGAGCATTTCTCGCTCAAACGTATTGATAATGTGTTCTATTTTGTGAAAAGAAAAAATGTAAAATGACTTATTGTTATTGAAAACACGTTTATAAATAACATGTTGGCAAGTCCACTAATGACTTAGCTATTTGGTATTTTGAGAACACACATCCTTTTTTAGACTATAAAGTGCCTACAGTTGTATTGAGTTAGTGAGAGTTTACTATCATTTATGTGTGACATGTTGTTATTGTTAAGGATTGTTTATGCCTTAAATAATGCATATATATTATGGATCGCATGTATATTATGGATCACATGTTTATGGATCTTTGTCACTTTGTGTGTGATATTGTATTGACACACATGTTTGGTTGGGCAAGTGACATAATGGAAAATGAGACATCTGATTGTTAGTCTCAATATATGTAATGTTCTTAGATCCATATGTATATTTAAAGTTGTCGCCGTGTTTTGATGAATCTCTAGTGCCTAATTATGTATAATGATTATATCATGTCAATACGTTTTTATGCATAATTGTTTTGGACTTGTGTTTATTGTGTGAGATTCCTGGTTTATTCTTATGTTGTGATGAGTGAATGTTTGTTGTATGATTATGCCGTCTAAGTGGTAGACAGTTGGAATATTTTTATGTGGACTTTCATAATCAATAATAATTCACTCTAATTTGAACTGAAGCATATTATGGACAACTTTGTAAATATAAATTAGTTTATGCATGTATGTCAAATACTAGTCCGTAATGTGATGGACACTCAGTTTATTGACTAATTTGGGGCCTATAGACTCTCGTTTCTGTATGTACTTTGGTCAATCTATTGAATCAGAGAACCTCTCTATCAAAATTTGTGACTTAAGCCTATAGTTTAAAAGATTATGCACATCTATTTATAAGTGAGTGGGTGCTAAAGTGTGTGCGGCCATTTTTTGTGTAATCAGTGTGTGTGGAGAGACAAAGAGAGAGGAGAGTTTCATTACCCTTAAGCCCGTTCCACTGACAAGTTCTAACGGCTTAACGGCGACGCCAACGCTTCTAATTGGTAACTCACGAATTTTTTTTTCTTAGACATGTTTTAGACACTAGATAGGTATGATTAATTTTCCAACAATCTTTGCCAAGAGTCATTTTGCATACAAGGACTTTTGCCCCGTGCATTCGCTGACAATCGTTTTTGCCAATATTATTGCAATCTAGAATCACTTTTGTAACATCCATATCATATAAATGTATAATATATATATATATATATATAATAACTTCAAGTACAAGGCATATGCCACACATATGGAATATGGAAGGTGGGTCAATCAGCATTTTAGCATGTCTCCTAATGTTTGTCAATGAGGCCGAAATCAATCAATGCTGTGGTAAGGTTTGCCCTAGGCACGTGGTCATGGAGGCCTAGCTAGCCATTATTCCTTTGTCAAGTGCAATGTAGCCCCATATCTTCTTGACGTCCTCTTGGGGAGTGAGAAATGCCCCACAAACGACACTCAATATGCTCCAAAATATTTCTTGTCCATCGACTGACCGGGCCCTGCCCTCTTGCGATTTGGACTGTTTCCGACAACTAATCCCTCTTGTACATAGCTAGCCAATTCTTATTATCTATTGTGAAAGGTCTTGGAAAAACGTCAAATTTTTTGTCAAGAACATTTAATACGTACGACCAATTAGCGGTGCAATGTGCGACACTAATTATCCAAGTTTAATGTTTCTATCTTCTTGATGTTACGGGTTAATTATAACGTCTCTTAGTAATACATTTATGTTCTTAATTAGTAACTACAAGATGAATATAAACACTAGCTAGTGGACACTTTTTTTTTTTTTTTTGAAGAAACAGAATGTCGGTCGAACCATTAGTAATTGAAATTTAAAATGCTAATTATATTGCCAGTTGTTTCAATAATTGACTAGTAGTGCATGACTACTTAATTAATGAGTTGTAAGTTTTTAGATCAAGTCCTTCTGGAACAGTACTTCATAACGGGTAATATATATATATATATATATATATATATATTTTATCATTAAATTTAATTAAAATCATATTAAAATTAAAAATATATTAAATATAAATTTAACAATTAAAAAATATAAATTTGTCTATGTAAAAATTTCCTACAAATATTAAAATAAAATAAAATGTCTTAATATAAGAACTGGATGAGTACTAGATCTTCGGGCTTTCTTGCCAGCCTATTCATATAATTTATTTCGCTAGCTAATGTTAGACTTTAGTATACGTTATTTCATCATCATCATCATCATTATTATCATTATCATCATCATCATCATCATCATCATCATCATCATATATTATTATTATTATTATCATCATCATCATCATCCAGTTTGGGTTATAACCTCGCGGCATTTTTATCTTGTAACTTTCTTTTTGTTTATTTACTGAAATTGATTGAGCTAACAGAGGATTTCGAGCTTAGTTGAGTGTTCTTCAATAAAATGCTTTTAGGATATTTCGGTGCTTGACTCTATATCCGATATTAAAATAATAGTAGTATCAATTTAAAAAATATAATAGTATATTATGAGTTTAGTAATATGCATATATATATATATATATTATAGTTTAACTAAATTGATGTTGATCAACGCGTGACACGTCTTCTAAACATTATCAGGAGCCTTTTAGGAGAAAAAAAAAACATTATTAGAAATACAAATTACAGATCCGATTTGTGCGTGTGTTGTAGAAGCAAGCTGACACTTTGTAAAGATATAAATCAAGATGCATCATGTGAGGATATTATTAATGATCAGAAGGTAATTAATGAGTGATGGATCAAATGATCATGTTTGATCGCTAGGCTAATCCATAAGGCTCATGCTAGTTATATTTTTCTCTTCCATGAAGTGTATGTTTGGGGCGATTTGCAAAAATAATGCAATTTAGGATGTTATTTTACGAAATGCTCTCACAAGTTCTTATAGTTGTAAAATTGATTAAATAAAAAAAGTCGTATTCATGGGGTAAAAATTGATGCTGCATCTGGAGTAAAGATTCGTGTTATGATTCAAATTATAGTTCGTGACTCGCTATAATATTTCTCTTATAAAAAAATACACGTTAATAGAGAATTATTCTGAACCCATAAACCAAAAGTCCACTGAGTTACCCAAGCTAACAAATAAGGTAAAATAACAATATTTTATCAGATACTAATTAACTATGAATCACGTGTCAACGAGTAAATATTTAGTCATTGTATAAAAATTCAAGCATTAGGGCATGCTTGACGTTGTTTTTAAAGGCTGCTTTTACTTCTTTTTTTCTTATTTTTAAGAAGTTATAACAGGTTAGGGTATTTAGCAAAACTTATTTTTGTCTAGTAACTTCTAAAAACTGCTGCCTCACAACAGAATTTGAGAAACAAATTAGTGGTTGCTTTTCCATAGTATCTTTTGCTGCCATTGTCTAAATTTATTAAAATGACCCAAATAATAAAACTTAATTCCCAATCAACTTATTTTATTTTGTCCAAATCAAATTAAAAAATATATTTTATTTTAAATGTTTATTAATAAATTAAAAATCTTTAATAAATATCTTATGCTAAATTTTAATAGTATATTTTTATTATAATGTTCTAAGTTTGAAAAATAATTTACCTTCAGTTCTTTACGTTATTTAATTTCTTTATATATATACTTTATCTCTTTGCATAAAAGTAATTTATTTTTTAGAGATATTTTAATTAATAAAATAAAAGTTATATTTTTTTAGTATTTTGGTGCATAAATATTATGAATACTATAAAATAGAAATAAAACTAATAATAAGTTTGTGTGTTAAAATATGTTTATTTTAGTCATTATACATCTTAACAATAATTTTGTATATAATTTAAGTTTACCAAACTCCTAAATTTCTACTTTTGGTATTCACAGCAATTTTGAAAAAAAATTTACCAAGCAACTACATGTTTCTGGTCACAATAACTTTTGACTGACAATACATTAACAACATAAATTTTTATCAGCACAACAATTTTAAACTGACCCTTAATTACGTACATCTATTTTTTAAGCACTGATAATTAGACAAATATCTTAACAGCGGTGCAAACTATGAAAAATATTAAGAATTTTCATTTATTGATTTGATGTGATTAGCAATTTTCTCTTTCCTAAGCAAAAAATAAGGACTGAAGAAACCAATCAATCAACTTATGAGTGAGAATATTATCGGCACTCATCACCCAGTTAAAATAGTAGGATTGAAAAATCTCATGCGATGTGCGCGATGTTATTGCTGCTAATAAGAGTTGCTCTTCTTTGGCCATTGAACGCCTTGTTAGTTGGGGACATCAAGAGTCTTCTCATATACAGGTTGGTCGTGGATCTTGCTCCTCTGTCTCTCGAGCTGGGAATAGAGTTGCCCATTGTCTAGCCAGTTTGGTGTTCTTTTCTGATGTTATGTAAATCTGTTTTAAAAAATATACACAAGACAACAAGGAATTAAATAAGTATAAACACTAGTTGTACGTACGACAATCAATTCTCTTGTGTATGCGTATATGAGTTTTAACTCTTGCTTGTAGTGTTAGTGAACACAAGTTGATTAAATTTTGCTTGTTCTCCTGGGGATATGTAGGGACATGAATTTAATTAGCAAGTGACAGAGCTCCAAGTTTTGAGACAATGGGGTATCCTTTTATGTTGTTGTCCAACTGTGTCACCAATTATTTGATCTCTGCACAAATGCTTGCAGCACTAAGACGTAGGTGTATCTATGGACAATAATTATTTTGACGTGGTTTTGAAGCATGAATTCATCCATTAGAAGTGTATCCATAAACTTTTTATTTCTCAAGGAAAATGGAGTGCTATTAATTCAAAAGCATTTTCGCGAATACAAACAATTCAAGCCATAATCAAATAAAACTCAAATATCATATTAATGTTTAAATAAAATAATAGCTTAGTAGGTCGGCCCGTATATTCATTTTTATGGATGAAGCAGCAAAAACCACCACCTGCACTGTTTGAGCATACCGCTTTATATATAGAGAGGCCAATCTTTTTGTATATCTTTTGAATTACTTCCCATCTATTCATATCATTCATTATTCGTTAGCTACTAAAATTGTAAGGTAAATGGTTTTTATGACCGAATGAATTATCATTCTTCAAAGGTAAAAAAAGACTTAATAACAATCATTAGACTCGTTTAGTTTGTTGATTCAAAATTTTAATTCAAATTGAAATGTGACTTTATGTGAGAGTTTTTTTATTATAGTACAAAGGTTAAATGTGATTATATCTTAAAACTTTTTACTGTAATAAAACTTAAATTTTAAATTTAAATCAGTAAAATAAATGAAACCTTTAAATGAGCCATTGTACATCTATCAAGAGGTATTAGGGCCCGTTTAGCTCGCTGATTTGAGTTTTTAATTCGAGTTGAGATGTGATTTTATGTGAGAATTTTTTACTGTAGTGAAAAAGTTAGATGTGATTGTTTGTGAGAGTTTTTTACTGTAATAAAACTTAAATTTTAAACTCAAATTAACGAAATAAACGGGACCTTAATATATGTAGTTTTTACTCTTAAGTGTTTTGTTTATAATTCTTTACCAATCTAATCTATACATGCATAAAAAAAGGCAAAGAATTTTTTGTTTCATGCTCCATGTTCTGTCAAGTGTCAGCCTTTTTTTTTTTTGTTGCCTTTTGCTTTGGTTTCTTGTTTTTTTGCCTTTTACTTTTTCTAACTTTTAGTTTTTGACTCGTTTGCTCCTTTCCACTAGATTTTTTTAAACAGTTTAACAACATACTTTCTTAAAATATTTTTTTTTTTCGTTTCTCATCTTATAACATTTTTTATATAATCTTATATTTTAAGATGTCTTTCACTAAATTATTGTTTTCATATTTATTTTACTTAAATGGTTGTATAACTCGTTCACTTGACCGATTTGAGTTTTTAATTTTAAGTTTTTACAGTAAAAAATTTTTAAAAAATGTTACATTAAAATTTTTTATTATAGTAAAAAACTCTCAAAAAATGTCACATCTCAATTTAAATTAAAAATTTAAATCTACAAAATAAAAAGATGTAAGTGACTTCTAACATTGCAACTGAACGTTCTAAAACTAGTAAAGATGAAAAGAAAGAAGAAGAAATGTTACACTTCTCCCTCTCTCTCTCTCTCTTTTTTTTTTTTTTTGCTAATCAATGTTTACACTTTTCTTGGGAGAGTTTCCTTGTACTGTTGTTGTTTCCCTCTTTTTAGGCAATGTCCAGTAGCAGTGGTCAGAATCAGTTAGAAGGGTAGTAAATACTTTTTAAATTTTCCAACAAGAAAAAAAAAAAAACTTTTATTTAACCGATGACTTTAGTAAATGCATATTTTCTATATTCCAAAGGGAAAAAAAAGGTAAATACATATGAGTAAAGTCAAGGTGAATGAGAAAAGGAGCCTGAAAAGTCAAGTCGAACTGCGAAAGGGGTCCTACATGAGCGGCAATCTGCAGAGCTCAAATGACTTTTTGTAATATTTTTTCTTTTTTTTTTTTTTTTAAATGGTCTCCAATACGCCGTTTTACTGATAGAATAAGTTTGATAATTTTTAAATATGATTAAAATTAAATAAAATTAAAAAAATATGTATAATAGATAATTTTTAATGCACAATTAAAAATAGATGATGAAAAATAAAATTATCAATAGTTTTATTTTTTTAATTTTATGAGAGAAACTCTTTTTTTTTTAAATAACATTTTGTAAACCAATATTACAGGTAGTTGAATATACATATGGTCGTATCTTTTTTTGCTTTTAGGGTCCGTTTAATAAGAATGATAGATTGATAAAAGGATGTATAGGATGTGAGGAGAGATGGAGTGGAAAATAGGGTATGAATTGTAATTTTTCTTAAAGTTGTTTGGTATGTTAGGAAGGTATGAATGTTGTTATCATTTCTCTTGTTTGATATTTAAAAAAAAGAAGGGAATAATTGATTTAATTTGTAAAACTACTACATTGTCCATGCAAAATAAATTGGGTTTTTTTTTTTTTCTAATGTGTATTAATTAATAATTAATAATGTTATACTCATTTTCTTCAAATAAAATTTTTAATATTCAAGTTGTACGCATAAATAATTAAATTTTTTTAAAAAAATTTTGTAGAAAAATAAGACAAATATTAACACACAAATAAAGGACTTTTCAGTATACTTGGTATTTTTTTTTTATAAATTAATAGACATTTATATATTCCATCAGAGTGGAGTAGAGAAGCAATGTTAAATTGAAAAAAAAAAATTGAAAGAGAGAGAAATAAATAATTTAAAGAAACAAAATGAGGGGTAGAATTGTAATTAGCGGCCATAATGCTAGCCTTCCTTCACTTTCCGTCCAATTATGGAGGGATTGATTTTTGGTGGGTCCCATGGATTGGGAACCCCTTCCCCAATCCTTCCCTTGGACCAATCCCCCTAACAAACAAAGGAATGATCTGACCTTCCCCTCAACACCACCAATCCATCCTTCCTACAACACCTCCTACCAAACACACCGTTAACGTTTTATCAATAGTGAGACATAAGTAATTTTTTTTTAAATATTAATTTGAGGTCAATTTGTATCATTACAATCTTAAAATTTTGAGGATAACATATACAACATAATAGTTGAAATATAAAGATATATAAAGAAAAGGGTAGACTATGTTATTTGGTTTTGAGTGTTAAGGGAAATAATTTATACTTTCAAATAACTGAAAGCAATTAATTGTTCTGTTTTGTGCCTTTGATTACTGAAGAAAAAAAAGCTCCGTCAACATAAATCTTTAATTTTATTTATTTTTCCCAATATGAAGGAGTGGTCAATTTGACATTATTGGGAATGAATGATACAAATCAATGCAGCATATATATATACATGTTCAATATCAAAGAGCCCTTTTTTCCTCCTTCAAAATTTCCCTTAATACTGTCCACTCGTCCCTTAAAGGACTCCTATAATTATGCTTTCTCCAACCCATAACCTTCCAATCATGAAGAAGAATTAGTATTCATTTTCAAATTTCTTCTTGTTTTCTTCCTCTCTGTTTTTTTTCCTCTTTTAATTCAATAATCTTTTTTTTTTTGGAAATTTGTATTCGGGTTTTTTTTTTTCCTGTCGTGCCAGGGTCTTGTTTACACGGGACCTGTTCACTTTGTTAATTCGAGTTTAGATGTAATTTTATGTGAGAATTTTTTACTGTAGTAAAAAAGTTAAATGTGACTGTTTTTGAGAATTTTTTACTGTAACAAAACTTAAATTAGTGAAGTGAACGAGGCCTAATAAGTGATATCATGCTCTAAGAGCATAATTTGTCAGCCAACAATTAAAAAGCTCTCACAAACAATCACATCTAATTTTTTTGCTACAGTAAAAAGTTCTCACATAAAATCAAATCTCAACTCGAACTAAAAACTCGAATCAGCGAAGTGAACGGGTCCAAAAATTGTTTGGTAAGGAGAAATGTAAAAAAAAAAAAGAAAAAAAAGAAAAAGGAGGATACGGGTAAAAAAGATTAGTAAAAGAATTTTGCTTGTTTAATTAACGAAGATAAAAAAATGAATGAATTGAGTGAGAGATTCAAAATTCTACACTATTGACAGGAAATTTTTTATAAATCTTATAAAAAAAATTATTCTGATTATGATTGTGAGATTTTGCACTAATGTATTTGACAATGTATTTTGTTTTCATGCTGGAAAAAGATGGCAAGATACGTATTTTATTTGTTTATTTTTATTAATCTATGTGAGGGAGGCACGTTATATACGTCATTACCCACAAGTACAAGAGATTAGAAAGAATCAAGCGCCTCCAAAAGTCATATATAATATTAATACAGAAAAGACAAAAGAGCATGTGAAAATACAATTTAGATAATACCAATTAATATTGTTGGGAGAAATAAGCATGTGATTTGGAGTACACGTGCAATATATTTATATATATATATTGTTGTGTATAACAGTTCACTTCTTACTTCTTACACTTCCGCTCTCTCTCTCTCTCTCTCTGTCTCTGCACAACTTTCGAAGTGAAGAAAACAGTAATGGAAGAAACGGATTCAATCACTATTTTAAGCTAAGAAGGAAAGAAAATGAAAGAAAATGAAATAAAACCCAGAAAAGGAAAAAGAAAATAACTCTCTCTCTCTCTCTCTCTCTCTCTCTCTCTCTCTCTCTTTATTTTTTTTTGTTGTTTTTATTCTCCTAAACTGGTGCGTCTCTGAGCAAAAGAGAAGGACAATCATGTTTGTGTTGTCATTTTGCATTCCTTTGCTCTGGTTTTTAAAAACATTCTGATTCTGCAGTTAAGGAAAAAAAAAAAAAATTCCCCTTTGTGGGAAGAGAAAGGAAACCAAAGAAGGGTCTTTTTCTTTTGTCTCTGCTATCAAGTTTCTTTCTTTGTTTCTCTTCTTCCAAACAAACCCAATGGCTGAAGAATCCTTAACTACACTTCCCTTTGACAGAGCTGTTCAACAGGTCTCATTTGCCTCTCTCTCTCTCTCTCTCTCTCTCTCTCTCTCTCTCTCTCTCTCTGTTTCTGTGGTTCCATTTTGAAAAGATTGTTTTGTTTAGTCCTACACAATCTTGTTTGATCATGGTGGTTTCTTGTTTGCAATATATATATATATATATATATATATATATATATATGAGTTTCTCTCTGTTGTGTATAGTGTTCATTTGGGTTTTGATTTGTGTAGTAGTGTAAAGTTTCTTTTAGCACAGTGGTTAAGGAGGTCTTGTCATGACTTTATTACATTCTCATTGTTTGTTTATTAATGAAGTTTAGAATTGTTTAATATGAATTAAAGTTTCTCTTCTTTATGTTTATGATCAGATCACAATTATAATTCTTCATCAAGTTTTGATACATATACTTTCATCAAAAAAGTAACCAGGGAATTCTCCAATTGTTAATTTTTCATTAGCTGCATGCATATCTAGTGCTTAAAATTTTGCACACATTATCAGCCTTTCTGCATGATTATATGCTAAAATAAAAAAAGTTAAATTTTTGCAAATATTGTGAATCGATGCTGTTTATATATCATCAAAATATAAACTTTTGCTAATCATGAATATTACTCATGAGAATGGACCTTGCTTTGCTTTTCTTTCTTTTTTCTTTTTCTCCAAAAGAATTTGTTTCTGAATCTGCAGGCAATACTTTCCGTAAAGAAGGGTGCATATCTGTTGAAATGTGGAAGAAGAGGGAAGCCCAAGTTTTGTCCTTTCCGGCTTTCTACGGTAGGCATGTTACAATTCAAGAATTAAGAAGACTCTTTGTGAGTTAATCATGAGACATATTATTTTGGTGTAGTACTAGCAGATCATTTTGTTAGTCAAACATCCAATTTGATGTCATCCAACATGCACAATTTCATGAAGAACTAATTTCTTAGATGTTCATATATTTTTCTTTGGTTTGTCACAACAAAGCTAGCACTATACTCTTCCACATTGCCTTTTTTTAGAAAGCTAAAATGTTTAGCTTCATCATGGGCCTCTATTGATTAAAGCTTTCAAAGATTTTCCTTTTTCCTTGATTGTTCTAATTTGGATGGATGTCATGGGTCGTTAGTACTTTCTGGTCTCTAGTTATTTTTCTTTGATGCTTTGTTCTTACTTTTGTATTGCTCTCCAAGTTTTAATGAAGATTTCTTATTAAAAAAAAGAGAGAGATTAGCCAATATGAACAATTTTATGAAATACTTTTTCAAATATTCATTCAAGTTCCTTTGGTTGATCAGAATCTCAATACAAGTTGATTGGGTTTGAAAACCAGATCCACTAGCTAGTTGGACAATCAAGGGTACTATTTCATGAAAAGTACCATTCCATCGTTGGTACTTTGTGTTTTCTCAGTAGAAGTTACGATACGGAAACTTTGTAAGCAAACATTAAATGGTTGGTGTAACAAGTCGTGCACTTCACCCTAATTGTTACTTTTGATTTACACTAATTAAAGTTGGTTTCAGCAAAAAGCACAAGACTTAATGCGTAAAGTTAAAGTTGCATCCTTGGTGTAGTCAGCAGGGATAATATGTGTTCTCACTGCTATTACTTTATGATTTGAGCACGCTAACAAACAAACAGAGAATCGAACAATCTCATTTGCATCCTTGCGTATCTTATATCAATTAGTTGCTTTCTCATGTCATTTAGTTATAGATAATTTAAAATTCACAAGTAGGATTTTTCTCTTGAAAAATTGAGCCTTAAATAAACCAGATTTTAAGTAACATATTCATTTCATCAGCTACAAATGAAAAAAAAAAAAAGTAAACAAATAATTGATTTGTTTCTGGATTTCAGGATGAGAAATTTTTGATTTGGTATTCTGGACAAGAGGAAAGACAATTGAGAGTGAGCTCTGTTATGAAGATTATTCCTGGACAGAAGACTGTGTGTAATAGATATTTATGTTTTAGCTTGTGTTTTTTAAACTCTAATAACGATATTGGCTTTTAGAAAATAACATTTTCTATAATACGGTTGTTGATTCCACTTCTTGCAGGTTAGTTTCCAGCGGCAACTTCAACCAGAAAAGGAACCACAGTCTTTTTCACTCGTCTATGCAAATGGTGAACGCTCACTTGATCTGGTATTATACTTACTGCCTATATATAGTTCAAAAGTGCGCAGTTAACTTTTTGGTTTGTCTAGTCATTTTTGTTTTTGGCTTTTCCTATATAGATTTGCAAGGACAAAGAGCAAGCTGATTCTTGGATGCTAGGATTGAGAGTCATAATATCAAGGTGTCACCATCCTAGACCATTTAATAGCTTGAGAGGTCACAAAGGAGTACAAAGTTGTATTAGTAGTCCCGCTGGTTTTATTCGGAGAAAGCATAATCTTGGACTTTCGGAGGATGCCACTGAATTTTCTGAGGTAGGGTTCTTAATTTTCAGAGGTCTTACCTCTATTATTTTATCATGACCTTTTTTTTTTCACTTTATTTTATCATGTTAAAAGACATGTTATAAAGTATAAACCATAGTTTTATGAGTCTTTGTAATTAGACTAGGAAAATTAACATGTCTTCAACTTTGAAATCATGATTGCAATTTGAATCTATTTATCTATTTTTTAAAGGTCCATAGCATGTGTGGGAGTCCTAGTTTGTCACTTGCAGAGAGGTGCTTTTCTGATGGCTTGTCACATTCTTCTGATAGCTTTTATTGGTCAGAGGCAGTGCAAAATGTAAGGAATGTTTCTGTCCCAAATTCTCCATATATGGGACCCAGTCATGTCGAGAAGAGATACGAAGTGGACGTGCCTCATAGGTTGGCTGCCTCTACAATTGAATCTCCAGTAATGGAAAAGAAGAATGTTTTGAAGGATGTTATGATCTGGGGTGAAAAAGTAGAAGGGATTTTAGAGGGTGCAAGCAATAATAGTTCTAATAACCACAATGTAAGGAAAGTAGACGTGTTATTGCCGAAATTACTTGAATCCGCGACTATGTTAGATTTACAGAATATGTCATTAGGAGGAAAACATGCTGCCTTAGTTACTAAACAAGGGGAAGTCTTTTGCTGGGGTGAAGAGAGAAAAGGAAGGCTTGGACACAGGATTGACATTAATGTAAGCCACCCCAAACTTGTTGACTACCTTGGTGGGGTCCAGGTAAAATCTGTCGCCTGCAGTGAATATCAAACATATGCTTTGACACATTCTGGAGAGGTATATAGTTGGGGGGACACTGATTGTGGTGCTGTGATAGGCCAGGAGAAAAGTTCGAGTCATTGGTTGCCACATAGAATTTCGGGTCCTTTGGATGGCATAGTCATATCTAAAGTTGCTTGTGGGGAATGGCATTCGGCGATGGTATCCACTACCGGAAAGTTATTTACATGTGGAGATGGAACTTTTGGGGTTTTGGGTCATGGTAACTTCCAAAGTGTCTCTCAACCGAAAGAAGTTGAATCTCTAAAGGGTTTGTGGGTAAAATCCGTTGCATGTGGGTCATGGCACACTGCTGCGGTTGTTGAAGTCATGGTTGATCGTTTCAAGTTCAATGCTGTCGGTGGGAAGTTATTTACATGGGGTGATGGGGATAAAGGCAGGCTTGGGCATGCTGATGAGAAGAAGAAGCTTTTACCGATGTGTGTTGTGCAACTTGTGGACCATGATTTTGTTCAAGTTTGTTGTGGAAGAATGTTGACTGCTGGGCTTACCAGTCACGGGACAGTCTATACGATGGGAAGTGCAATACATGGGCAGCTAGGAAATCCACAGGCCAAAGATAGAACAATCACAATAGTTGAGGGAAATCTTAAAGAAGAGTTCGTTAAGGAGATAGCATCAGGCTCATATCATGTCGCTGTTTTGACCACTACTGGAAGTGTTTATTCGTGGGGAAAGGGCGCAAACGGGCAGTTAGGACTAGGTGTCATTGAAGATAGGAACTTGCCGACTTTAGTGGAGGCTCTGAGAGACAGGCAGGTGGAAAGTATTGTTTGTGGATCAAATTCCACAGCTGCAATCTGTTTGCACAAATCAATTTCAGTTACTGAGCAATCAGCTTGCAGTGGATGTAAGGTGCCTTTCGGGTTTATGAGGAAGAAACATAACTGTTATAACTGTGGTCTTCTCTTCTGCCACGCTTGTAGTAGTAAGAAGGCTATAAACACATCTCTGGCACCTAACAAAAGCAAGGCTTTTCGAGTCTGTGACCGATGCTTCAATAACCTACGGGGAGTACATTCAGGTCGACTACTGAAGCAAGAGAATCAAAGTATGAAGCAGCCATCAAATGAATGGAAGGGATTCCAGGAAGAGAAAGAAAGTAGGGGATCCGTGACACCAAAATATGGTAAAGTAATTTCTGTCAATCAGTCTTCTAATAAGGAAAGTCAATTTTCTAGAAGAATGTTGGCAAAAAGCCAATGGGAAAACCGGGTGAATCTAGACTCTGTATCTTTATTGGGTGGACTGCCACAATGGGGTCAGGTACCATGTCCCCCTCTTTTCAAAGTACATCACAGAGAAGTTTCTAAAGCGCATAGCCCTCTGTCAAAAAATCAATTGTCTCCTATAGCTCAAAGGCATCTAGAATCCAATTTATCTAGTACCGCCACTGCGGAGAATTCCATATCTAAGCCAGATGAGATGCTCACTGAAGAAGTTCAGTGGCTGAGAGCTAAGGTAAGTCCATCCATTCTTTTGGTATTCTCGAAGTTATTAAGTTAATGAATTGGCTTTCAGCAATCAGTTGACATATCATATCTTCTCATTTAGGCAAAGTTGCTTGATACCTAATTTTTAGCTAACTGAAGTTGCAAATTGAAAACATTCTTGGGTTACAGATTTTTTATTTTTATTTTTATTTATTTATTTTTTTTAAATTATTATTATTATTATTATTATTATTATTATTATTATTATTATTATTATTATTTTTTATTTTGCTGCATTTGGATGAGTGGGATTAAGATCAAAACTTGAACTGGTCCAACTGTGAGAAACTTTATAGTTCTTGTCAGTGTTAGTTGAACTTGGGAAATGTTTTCCAAAAGCCAATAAAAAGCTCAAATTGGACCTCTGCAAAACAATTACCGGCATTAATATAAATATATCTATAATTATGGGATTAGACTATTACTTGAGTTAATTCTAGAACCAAGTTTGCGTTCTATCAGACTCGCCAACTGTCGCATGCTCAGGTTTTATTTTGTGTCTTGAGTTTCTGTCCTTTAGTCAATGTTACCCGTGCACTGGACTACTTTCCAGATGTTAAAGAGTTCTTTTAGTGGAAATACTTTCCAGGCTTTTTGTTTCTTTGTTTTTTTTCCCCGGTCAGAGGTGTATTCAAATGCTATTTTAGATGCTTTCTTTATTTAAGAGTTCATTTACTCTTATAGGTGACGAGTCTGGAAAAGAAATGTCAGAGTGGAAACCAGAAGATTCAAGAATGTCAACAGAAAATTGAGGAAACATGGTCCTTGGCGAGGGAGGAAGCCACAAGATGTAAAGCAGCCAAGGAGGTCATCAAAGCTTTGGCATTGAGGGTAAGATATTTTGTCTCTAGCCCTTCACGGGCGGTTTTAATTTTCAATTGCATTGAGCTTTGTTTCAGTTTTGATTTCCCTAATACGTGGAGAATAGGATTCTTTTAGGTTTTCGTTGACTTTTCTAGACTGTGATGCCACATGTTTCTCGAAAAGCTTATCGAGCAAATTCAATTATGAGAACGTCATACTTGTTGTCACATATTGCAACGTCACAAGCCTTCTGTTCAACCGACATGAAACTTAACACAAAGCTGCAATTCTGTTTAAACAAGAAAGCAGCATTTGGTAGTTAATTCGTTAGTCTCATAATTGGCACATTTTTTGTTGCAGCTTCATAAAATCTCGGAGAATGCCTCTACTAATGGAAGGAAATTGAAAGATGGAGTTGAAACTAGTCTTCTTCCGATCACCCCTGTGTATACATATAGCCCTACGTTCGGATGTGTTCAGTCTGCATCAGTTGCTACTGATTTGCCTCAAGTTGGATTACCAAAAGAGAAACAATTAGATAGTGTATCTAACTCTCCTATTGTGTTCTCCGAAACACTGAAACTCCTATATGGGAGTGACACATGCCGTGACAGCAGCAGATCAGAGGCCGACACCCAAGTTGGATCTAAGGCATCGCGGAAGCAAGAAACTAAAGGCCTCGAGCTTGAATGGGTAGAACAATATGAACCTGGCGTGTATATCACTTTCACTATTTTGCCAAGTGGACAGAAGGGATTGAAGCGAGTGAGATTTAGGTAGGTCTTTTTTGCGGGGACTTCACTCGATGAATGTGACCCTTGTTACGATTTCATCTACTTTCTCTTTTTCATTCATTCTCAAAAGCTTTCGATTTGGAACTCTTTCTTTTCTCTTTGGTGTGTCGTTTGAATTCTGTCCTATGTTTGGTTAAAGAACTAGACTGTGATTGCCATATGGGGCTGGATATATTTGCTTGTTAATTGATTGATTTTCTTTTTGCAGCCGGAGAAGATTCACCGAGAGGGAAGCGGAGCGATGGTGGGAGGAGAACCAAGTGGTGATGTACCAAAAGTATGATATTGAAGGATATGTCAACTCAAATCAAAGTCAAAGTTGAGGTATAGGCTTACTTGCCCTTTGTAAGTAAATGTAAAGAGGTCTTTGTATGTAATCTGCTAGACAGGTTATTTTGACAAGTAAAATTGTTTCAGCGAGGGGAAAAATCAAGCAGCCTTTTGTATACCAACTGTACAGTAAGACAAAGGAGCCGTTTTTCTGCCCCACTTAAATAAGGTGTTAACTAAGGCCTCGTTCGTTTCACGGATTTGAGTATTCAATTCGAGTTAAAATGTGATATTTTCTAAAAACTTTTTACTGTAGCAAAAAAATGTTAGATATGACATTTTCTGAGAATTTTTAACTTTAGAAATTTAGAACTTAAAATTTGAATGGGTGAAACGAATGAGGCCTAAGTATTTGAGAGGAATTACATGTTAAAAAACTGTTTTATTTTCTTTTACACATTGGACATGTGACTACCTTTGTTTATATTTCAAAAGTTTATCATCAATTTTAATTACTAAAAAAAAAAGGATTAAATTATCACTTCTTAAATAGTTTAGGGTTGCATATCAGCCAAACTTTTTTATTTTTAAATGTAGTTACATCATTATTTCCTTTGTGAAAATACAGTATACGATTTCTAAAAATACATTTATTCACCTAATCTTTCAATTTATAGTCGTTATTTTTCACTAAAAGAGTGACCAGAATTTGTCACTTGGGCCTCAAACAATCCCTAACTTGGTGTTTATACGGAGTTAAAAAAATAATAATGATAAAAGCCATTCATAAGCAAACTTGGCATAGTTTAGATACTCTAAAACTATATGTATACACAGATAGTATTGGTAAAACAAGTGTTGCTTCTACCCACTAAATAGTCATCTATTTATCGAGCCTTCTGTTTAAAATAAAATAAAATTTTGTAACAACAAAATTAAAAACTAAGGAATTAAAATTTTAGAACCTCTGTCAAATCTTTTGGTTTCAAAAGATTTCAATAAAGTTAGAAAAAACTACTCAAACTGTCAAAGAAAATTCAATTTGATTTATTTGGCATCTTTGTCGAGTGAGAAAATGATGAGAGTAGTCCCTTTATTTCTGAAATGTGGGACTGTAGTCTTGATATCTTTACGTACTATGGCCTATTGGCATCCATAATAATAGGTTTCTTTCGGCGGCATTTCTTAGAAATGAATTTTTTTTATTTAAAAAGCATTCCTGAAAATTCAAACCAATAAAAATCAATATGTCTTATTGGCGGTTGCTACTTTTTAGGCCCTTTTGGTTCTAGACTTCTGCCGTTCGGAAGGAATGGAGTAAGGACTGACTTTATCCTCCTCTCTCGTCCCGCTAATTTAAAAGAATATAATAAAAGGACGACTTTTCTTGAAGGAACGACTCACTATTTTAAAGGAATGAGATAAGGGCCAACCTTCTAAAAAGAAAAAAGCGTTTGAGATCACTCACGGTCTAATTAGTCATAGTTTCCTTTCTCAGAGGGTTGCTTTGCCTTCTCATCCACTTGAGATCGGCCAGATGAGATGGTCACTTTGTTTACCTGGAGTTCTTTCCATCTAGTTTGGTTTGCTTCTTTGCGTTCACTTGCGCCACCTTCTCGTTGGCGATCACCGTCGCCAAGAATGGCATGGTCGCAAAGCTTCGTCAGAATTCATAATTCTGATTTTATTTTCTTATAAAAAAATTCTCGCCATTGAGCTCTCTTATAAAATTTGAATTTATAATTAAATTTACGGACTAAAAAAAGTGAACTAAACGGCATTAATGTTCCTTCAACTATGCTTTGCTTTTCTTTCATCGCTATTATTTTGGAGAAAAAAAAAAGGAAAAAGCTTGTAGATGTATCATCAATTCATTAAAAAGCTAGAAATTGAATCTTCATCGTCGATTTTTCATTCATCCACCATTTATTCAAAAGAAAAAAAAAGCATTAATCGACCATATTTTATAGATATAAACATTAAAGAATGATTCGTTCATCCATCATTTCTTTAAAAACAAAAAAATCAAACAAACATAATTCATCAACCATATTATTAATAAAAGAATGTCGACAGTTCATAACTTTATTTAAATTAAAAGGAACAGCTTAAACTCTCTAAGGATTCTTATTGACGTTTTGCTTCCATTTTTCTCTTTCCTTTTTTCTTTGACAAATTTCAGTACTCATATTACTCATATGATCATTTCTTTTACTCACTAAACTATTCTCACAAATTCTATATTTTAAATAAGATAACTTTTAGTCAACCTTGCAATTTGTTCTATTAGGATGTTTATATAAAATATGGGATTTTTATTTTTTATAAAAAAACCAGTGAGCTACTAATAATTATTTACTTTTTAGTTATTAAATATGTATAAAAAAATTAATTGTTCTACGTATTTTTTAATTCGATGTGATTTGACCACACTTAACTATGATAGAAAAACTTACCAAAAAAAGCAATAAAATAATTACTAATACTTTTCTTCTTGTTGGAGGTCTACGACTGCAATACAAGTCTACGTATATAAATGTATGATTTTTTTCCCCTAGAAAAAATGTATGATTTTTTTATGGCATCACGTACGGGGATAGATCGTGGAGTGTTATATATACTATTATCATTCCTGTACATATTTCAGTTTCCACTCACGACAAATAAATAATTTCTCTTTTACAAAAATTCCAGCAAAAAGAGGATTTTGTTCTATTTATACAGTAATATTGTGAGCTAATAATTGATAATTTAATTGTTCTCAAAGAAAGAAATATGGTATTAGTAAGTTAACGTGGCATTTTACTGAATTTCACTTGAATTCGAGTAGTATAATAGCTGTCACCAAAATCATTAATTTTTAATAAACTACATTTAAACCGGTTCATTTCACCGATTTGAGTTTATAATTTGAATTTTATTACAATAAAAAGCTCTCATAAATAATCACATCTAATTTTTTTGCTACAGTAAAAAGTCTTATATAAAATTACATCTCAACTTAAATCATCAAACTAAATAAACCATAATAACTACTTAATGGCAAAAATAAATCATTAGGAAGATCACTAAACTGAAGAAGCATAAACCCAAAAAGGGGAAAAGAACCAAAAGATGGATTGATGAAAAGGAAAAGCAAGAGAGAGAGAGAGAGAGAGAGAGAGAAGGGAAGGCAAAGGATGAATAAACTTGCAAGTGATGCTGCAAATGCCAGCGTGGAAACTCCTTTACTTCACGTGGCAAAAGCTAGCCCCACATGTGGGGCCTTGTGGTTGTGGACCGTATAAAATTCTTTCATCTGATCTTTGCCTAGCCATTGGTCGTTTTGTTCGTTATATGTCAGATTCTTTACCTGCCTTTACATAGGCTATTAATTTAACGTCAATTTTCCTTAGAAAATACGGGTGATAATTGAGTTAGCAATAAGGCTCATACATATAAATTAACTTGAAATTAATTTATTTGAATTAAAAGTTAATGCTTCAGTGGAAAGATATAATTTTTCTGTCTTTTTTTTTTTTCCTAGGTAAATTAACTAACATATAGAGAGGCTGCAAGGAGATTAATTACACAGAGATAGACAAGTTAAAGATAAAAAAAGAGGGGAAAAATCAACAACATTCAAAATTATTCATTTAAGATGTCAACTATTAAAGAACAAGCTAAAACTACATATAAAACTTTTTTTTTTTATAAACAGTAAGAGAAATTAACTGATATCAGAATTTTTAAATATATTCTAATTAAGTTGGCGCCCATCTGAAAGGCTCATCCTGTATCAAACTTCTAACTCAATATTATTAATAAAAAGAAGCAAAAGTACAAAAGAGTCCATACAAAACTGAAGTGGAAAATAAAGGCAAACAGCCTGAAAATAAGGCAAAGGAAAATACAAAAGCTGGAGGTTAGTGGCAAAGAATTGAGCCTAAACTCAGAACAAACCCCCAATTATGTCTCGTTAAAAACCCTCTAAACAAAACCCAATAGGAAAAAGACTAAAGGGAAAAAAGAGTACATAATTACTACAGACAGTCGATTTAACAAATGATAAAAACAAAAACTAATCACAAAAACGATACGTGGGAAAACCGGCTGTCTTTAGCCATACTTGCCATGCAGAAACCTGGAACTGTAAACCACCATCCTTCATCTTCAAAGTGAACAGCATTAATAGCAAGCCTGTCTGCCACATGATTTACTTCCCTGAAGATATGAGAAACACAGTACATCTTCCTATTGAGAAATTGAATAGCCCGCTTCCACCTAACTAAAAACTTCTCCAAGGGACAGGAAGACTTCTGGTTTTTAGCAGGTTGACAACATACATAGAATCACATTCGAACCAAAGACAGTCCCAATCATATTTTTGGGCATAATGAACTGCAGTAATTACCCTTGTTAGCTCAGCTTCATAACCATATAAAATGCCTAGAGGCTTGGCAAAGCATCCCTTACAAAAGCCCCGATAAGTTTTGAAAATACCACCATTGAAAGTTTTGAGAATCATTAAATCAGTAACAATGTTTTCCATCCATAGTCTCAGAATCAAGATTATCTACTTCTTGAATACAATGCCAAAGGAGCAGAATGACTTGTTGTAGCAAAAAAGATGCATCATCGAAAATAATCTGATTACGCACCTTCCAAATGAGCCAGAAAACTGAGATTACTCCTGCGATCCATACATTTTTTACCTGTCTACTCATCCTTATCTTGAAAGCAGAGTCAAATAGATGACGAATGCTATCCTTATTGAGACGAGCATGGAAAGCACTCTCTCTAACCTGTCCCAAACACTGTTAACAAAACGAAATTGTGAGAAAATTTGTTCGACAGATTCCTCCTCTGACCGACAAAATCTGCAGCAGAAAGGAAGATGAAAACCAATCTTTTTGAGGTTATTATTCAATAATCTAGAAAGCCAAATGAATTACCGAAGTTTTCCGTAGAAATTATCTAGTTGATAAAGCTATACTAATAAGTACAGCCTCGATTAATATACTTAAAAGTGAATAATTGTAAGTATGAATATGGGATTTTAAAGCTCGCGGGGAATTTAATCCGAGACAAGTTTATGTATATATGTATATTATCTATGTGTGCAATGATTGTATACACAGTAAATACAATTAGAAAGACTACCGTCACAAATTCCATCTTAGGTACTGTTTATTATTCTAGAATCTAGAACAATCCGCACAATGGCCAGTCAATTTGCTGAATTAATTGAAGACATCAAGTCAATCCATTAGATTTGATATGCTAATAAAATCCTATTTTTGATCGGTTTTGGCATTGGGCCAAAGAATTGGAGGGTGATGAATGGAGATGAACTCCTAGAATAAAATCCTAGACTATGAAATAATATAAGTAAAAATGCCTGGTAGGAAGTTAAAAAAAAAAAAAAAGTCTTACATGTAATACTTTTGAAAAAGAATAATGCTTGGTAGGGCTGTTCCCAAAACTCGGTCAACAACACCTACAGCTGGATATTGTTAAAATATAAAATTATTATTAACCTACTTCTTAATAGCTTAAGCTTTTTGGATGGATTAGTAAACTAATATGATATTAGAACGGGAGGTCTTGAGTTCAAACTCCCGTAATTACACTCTTTATCCTCATTTAAATTGTCATTATGTGTTAGGTCTTTAATATATCTCAGGTTTAAATATTCACGTGTTGGGCTTTCCAATTAATTTACTTATACGATTGCTCATTGTCCAGCCCACACGTGAAGTGGAATGTTAAATTATAAAACTATTGTTGACCCACTTCTTAATATCTTAAGCTTTTAAGATGAATTGATAAACTAACATATACCATAAAAAATGGTCATGAAACACTGCTGGATTTATGTTACATCACAACTGACCTCATCAATCGGTTAACTGGACTGCCCATGTAATGGAAAATATATTGTTGGTAATGTGTTCTCACCCATCCTCGGTCATGGGAATCAAAATTGATCAAATCTGGACAGAGTATGCATTGTCGGCCCCTTTCTCCTTGGTCCTCATTGTACGTAGATCAATAATTCGTCCCAGATCACCTCGTCACACACATAGCAGCTCATTGTCCTAGATCTCTCCTCATCGTGCACCTTCTTTTTGTCCCAGGCCTTCGACTTCCAAAACTGGTTGCACCGATTGACGAAAATCGAGCCTTTTTGGTACTACTTTTTCATGACCAACCAAGATTTTCTACATCCATGATGATAAAAGTTGGGAGAATTCTATGACAAGCTATAATATGAAAAAAAAAAAAAATATCCTATTAGTAAAATATAGTTGTGAATCATTTGACTACATTATAATCATACCAAATTCAAAATTTAATTAAGATCTTACAGTTTAGAATTGGAATCATCATAAAAGTTAAATGAATGCCAACAAATTATATAGAAAATAATACTGCATGAAAAGGCACGAAAAGGGAAAATAAAAGTGGAGAGAGATTTGAGTAAAATTCCGTTATAAGCAATTATCGGATAATAAAAGTGAATGAAAGAGTTATTTTCACTATTAATTTCTAAGGATATGCATTGCTTGTCTTATTTTGACCCCTCTAGATATTCACTTTTATCGCATTTAAAACTCTAATTAGATGCCATTATTGCGCTATAAACAGTATTTTAATAGAATGACGAAAACTGTTTATTCTATAAATGTGAGATCAATAGCTGGATCTTTAATAAATCTTTAGAGTTAAAATGAAATAATTGCATATCGTTGGGGCCTATTGATGAAAAGCCGAAAGAGAAATGGACTAATTAGCGAACTTGAAGTGGGAAATTAAGAGAGAAAAGGAGAGCGAATAATATGATGAGGAAAGGGACATTATTCATTCTTCAGTCAGCAACGCCGCCGAAATTCTTTTTCCACAGTTTCTCGTTAACGTGAGATCCTCCAATCCATAAAGCGACGGTTATGTCAGCCAATCCTTGATCTCCACGTACACCCCAGATTCCAAGAAAGGACAAGAACGAAGCATGGGATAATTGGTGTAGAGAGAGCCGAGATAACATCATTAAAACAAGGCATTTTGCTTGTTGCATGAGAACAAGACTTGAGAGGAACGATATGAAGAATAATTGTTCATTTTACCGATTTAAATTTTCAGTTTTAAGTTTTTACGGTAAAAAGTTCTCAGAAAATATCACATTTAATTTTTTTTTTTATAGTGAAAAACTTTTAAAAAATATCATATCTCAATTCAAATTGAAAATTCAAATTCGTAAATTAAACGAGACCTTAATATATATCATTCATCAACAGACTGTTGTTTTTGACAAATAAATAATAGATAACCAAAAAAAAAAAAAGGAAAGAAAAACATTTGAAAAAGTGAAAGGTGAAAAGGAAAAAAAAAAAAGAAGGGAGGTGGTGGGGTTGGCACCTTTTTTGAAATTTGCTTTCTCTCTCTTTTTTTTTTTTTTTTTTTTTTTTTTTTTTTTTCTTCTTATACTTAATAGAACCCCCCCAACCAATACATATCCACCCCCAACAATAATATTCTCACTCCTCCAATTTTCCCTTTTCCTTTCTCTCTCTTTCTCTTTCTCTCTCTTTCAGTTTTGTTTGCATTAGGTCCTTCTTGATCAAATTCTGTCCCATCTAGCCGATCTCTTTCTGTAGCCTCCAACTAAATACATGCACGTATATCAACATATACATAAAGAAAGCAGTTCTGATCATCATATAATTCAATATCAAAGTTCATACCTCCCTTTTTTTTTTTTTTTTAAAACTCTCATGATCAAAACAAGGTTAATTCTTGACGTTTGTTGAGAGTTTTAGGGTCGAGAACTTTGTTTTCTTTCTTGAGTATTACTTAGAAAGAAGCTTAGGAGAGAGAAAGAGAGAGAGAGAGAGAGAGATCAAGAGTAGTTAGTGAGAGAAATTAATAAGAGATTATAAAATGGCTCCAGTTTCACTGCCACCTGGTTTTAGGTTCCACCCTACAGATGAGGAGCTGGTAGCTTACTATCTCAAGAGGAAGATCAATGGTCGTAAGATTGATTTGGAGATCATCCCTGAGGTTGATCTCTACAAGTGTGAGCCTTGGGACTTACCCGGTATATATAATATATGTTCTCTCTCTCTCTTTTTTTTTTTTTTTTTTTTTTTTTTTTTTCCCCAATCAACAATTAATTATCGTTGATTGATTTGGCGTTTGTGCATGGTGAAGACTTGGATTTTTTTTTTGATGATAGCATTTGGTGTGGTATATATAAATATATGCTTGTCAATATACTTATTGCACTTTCTCTTCAGTGTTGTCTTGTTTCATCATAGCTTAACCCTACACAATATTCCTTCGTTTAGCCTACTTAACAAGATCATATATTGTGATTAATTTTTTGAAACGATTTTTTTTTTCACCAAATAATAAGTACAAAACAGATCACATCCAATTATTACTATTTACTAGCTAGTAATTAAAGCAGAAGAGATTATCAGTTCTTTTTTTTTTTTTTTTTTTTTATTTTTAGTTTTTGAATCCAGCTAGCCAAGAGGAACAGATTATATTCGTCCTTCCCTAACTAATTCTCTTTTTCATTTTTTATTTTCAAACATTTTTTTGACAAGATGATAAATAATTACAGCTTAAAAAGGCCATCATTGAGATACAATAATAAACTTTTGTTAAGCACGATTTTTTGCTTTTTTTTTTTTACGCAATTATTTGGAACACTAAGATATATATATATATATATATATATATATATATATATATATCTTAGCGCCTATAAGAAGAAGCTAGCTTTATCAGTCAAATATGTTGTGCTTTTGATTAACTAATTAATAAAGTATTTTTGGGTGTGTATATATTATATTTATCTATTTCTGGGAAGGAAAAAGGAATTACTTTAAGACAACCCAAGAGATATGGTCCCGCAATCTTTAGGGTTCCTGTTGTGAACAAGAAGATTTCTTAGAAAATAGGGGGAGACCCGAGTCAAAAGTACTCACACACGTAAAGAAAAGAATTACATTCTCTTCAAGAAACATGCATGAGTTCCAAGCTGTGCTTTACGTCTTTTTAAATACTTTTTTTTTTTACGTTTAATTTGTAGGGTTTTAACTTCTAATGAAGTTCCAAATTACCTATGTATTTCTTTGTGCGTGTAGGTTTTTCTTTTTTTTTTTTTTTTTTTTTTTTGTCACATTTTCTATTTTTCTTCATTTTTGACACAATATTTTGCTTTTTGTTGGTTAGTTTTCCTCATTTTCATAACATTGAATATTGATAGTTATAGGCTTTTCAGATGATTATCTATGTGCCAACTAATTACTTAAAAAATTTATTATTAATCCCCAACATATAAAAAGCAAAGTCACGGAGTTTCTCCTCATAACAAACACAATAAGCAGGTCCCACTAATTAGTTAAAAACACGTTAAATTTGAGATTTTTTTTTTTTTTTTTTTTCCATGCCCTTGTAATTAGTTAAAGAGCTAATGAAACTTGAACATTAACATGAATTATTTTCCATGCATGCAGGAAAGTCATTGTTACCAAGCAAAGATCTTGAGTGGTATTTCTTCAGTCCTCGAGATCGAAAGTACCCGAACGGGTCGAGGACTAATCGAGCAACAAAAGCTGGATATTGGAAGGCCACCGGGAAAGACCGAAAAGTTAACTCGCAGACGCGTTCTGTAGGGATGAAGAAAACCTTGGTCTACTACAGAGGAAGGGCTCCTCATGGCTCAAGAACTGGTTGGGTTATGCATGAATATCGTCTTGATGAAAGAGAGTGTGAGATTCCTTCTGGTTTGCAGGTTTGTGCATTAAAGCAAGGCCTAATAATATTAATTTTTTTCTTTCTTATATATATATATGTATGTGGGTTTTGCATGAATATATATATATATATATATATGTATGTGTGTATTAATATGAGATGTATAAATGTCCTGCAGGATGCATATGCTCTTTGTCGTGTATTCAAGAAGAGTGCCTGTGCCCCAAAGATAGGAGAACATTATGCCACAACAAGCACTAATCACCATATGATTAACACTAATCATATCGCTAGTGATCATTCATCGAGCATTGAAATATATTCCGATGGAAGATGCGACGATTTTGAGAGCTCCAATTATCCAATGCCACCAGACTCTTCGGCAGTACCAATGTTGCACAGATCAGCTTCACATCTCAATGATCATGCTAGCGGAAGATTCACATCCGATGCAAATAGATACACGCAATTCTTATCTCATCATGAGGACCCATTTAATACCTTTTCAAGCCCTTCATTTCCCAATTATGGTAGCACGTCATACCATCCATCTAAGGTACGGTACTTTCTCGTATATATAAATAAATATTATATATATATATATATATATATATGTTCATTTCTTTGTAATTCATATCAAAATTAGAATATATTAAATTCGTGCTTTCTGAATTAAAAGATGATACTTTTTTTTTTTTTTTTTTTTTTTTTTTTTTTTGTAATTCTTTTATGAATTAAACTTGTAAGCACTTCCTGCATTTTTTTTTTCTTTCAGTTTAATACATAAATTTTCTGTTATAGTCAGAAAAAAATTTAAGAAATAGTAATTAATAATTCACTTGTCACAATATATATTTAGTACAAATTAAAATTAGTATATATAACATTGGTCCTGAAGTATTATGAAAGATTAATTACATAATTCAAGATTCTTTTGTTGAATAGTATGTACAGCATTACTCATGAAGTATTATGAAAAATTAATAAATTACACATTTGATCAAGATTCTTATGTTCAACACGAGTGTGATTAGTCTGTATGATACTTATAAACATACCCTAGACTTTATAACTACAGTTCATCAACAAAAAATTTAGGAGTGAAAGTAAGCACATTAATTGAAAGAATTTGTCTTGAGGAATTTATTTCATATATCATATACTTATAATCTGACCTTTTTTTTTTTTGTTAAATATTGAAAGGTTGATGTAGCACTAGAGTGCGCAAGGTTACAGCATCGGCTCTTACTTCCGCCCTTAGAGGTAGAGGACTTCCCTCAAGCTGTGGGGATCAATGACTACAAAATGCTGCAATCAAACAGTACTGCTCGCCACGCCGGGGATCAAACGTTGGCGAACGAAACCGATATTTTGCAGGAGATTCTTTCCGTTGCTCATGTTTCTCAAGAACTGATCAACCAGCCCAGTTGTAACTTTGCGGATCACACGACGTGGGGAGGGAATTATGCTCTGGCGGCTGATGATTTTACCTTCATGGTTGGCAGAGAAGCTCAGTACTGTGGTACTCAACAAGCAGCTTATAGTAACAACGACATGAATTCTATGAGGTATATGCAGGAAAAATCATGGGAAAATCCCATGATTAATACGAGGTCAATAGACATTGGAGATCTGGAAGAAGATTTCAAGACGGATCAGACGGTGGTGGAGAACCTAAGATGGGTTGGAATGTCAAGCAAAGATGGAGAGGATCAGGTACTTAATGTTTATTATTCATATACATACATACATAAAGATACACTTATAATGTATATATATACATATAATACATAAAACGGAAGGGCTCAGGTAAAAATTAACTACACGTATACGCTAAAGATTCATGTGAAACCTGCAACGAGTAATTTTATATTCTAAAGGCAAGCATTAGCTAGAGTCTCTTTTGTACTACTTATTAAGGGAGACAACATTACTGAACCGAATCTAGACCTGAATGAAAAAGTCGGTTTCTTTTAGCTAGTTATGTATTTACAATGATTTTTATTAGTAAATTAGTGGGGGGTTTTGATTAAAAAAAAAAAAAAAAAAAAAAACAAGTTGCTTATTGAGCACCAACCTAATTGGAACGTGCTAAGTTTTTCAGATATTGTTTTTTATATTTTTATTTATAAAAGATGGGAAACTTTCAAGGTCAAAACTGTTTTATTTCATTATGAGTAGAAACTGTACTTGTTTTTAGCAATTGGATAGTCTGATTTGTGAATGGGAGTAATTTTATATTGTTCGTTATATATATATATATATATATTGTAACACTCACTAATCAGAGAGTTGAAAAATTAATCTAAGGGCTATTTACAGTGAAAATTCCCTAAAGAATAAATGTGGTTTTTACTATTTTCATAGGTAAACTACGAACTATATTGAATCATAGCAAATCAATTGTCACTAATTGTCAGATATAACTCTCTTCTTTTCTTTTCTTTTCCCTATGAACCTGCATTAATTATCCTCTTGTCAAATTAAATTGGACAGAGTTTCATGGAAGAACGCAAGATAGTTCCATTTGAAAATATTTCAAGCTTCCGAAGGGAAGAACATGATCAGGATGTTCAAGTTCAAGGTACAACGATAATTGAATATATATCTACTTTTCCTAAACTATATCTTCCTTTACTTTCTATCTCCGCTTTCACACTAGAAAAAGTCCAAATTATATGTAGAAGATGAATCAGGTCAGCAAAGCAGCTGCAAGGAATTCAATGAAGATACCGATCAAAATGATGAGGCAAACGATTTCTCTCTCGGATTCATCAACAGCGACCCGAACGACAACTTTCTAGACGTCGACGGAAACTTGGAAGTCTACTCAAGCTCTCCGAGCTTTGAGGTGGTTGAGGAAATCAAAGTTAACCACGGACTTTTCGTCTCAACCCGTCAAGTGGCAGATACATTCTTTCACCAACTTGTGCCTTCTCAAACTGTCCAAGTCCACCTAAACCCCGTATCCTTATTCGGCAACAACTTCTCGGTAGAGAAATCCGCTTCGCGAGTGAGATCGGAGATCATCAGCGCTGACGATTCGATCTTCTCAAAGTTGAAGGCATTTGGGACCAAGTCAAAGAAGACGTGGTGGACAATAGCCAGTGCATTAATTTGCGCTATTGCTTTTCTTTTGATGAATATGGTGAATATTGAGAAAATGGATATAAATGGTTTGGCTTCAAGTACTACTTCTAGAGTACTTCATGATCAAAAGGGTTGCACTAATATTGTTCTTTGTAGGCACGAGGAAGAAAAGGTTTCGGCTGTGAACATAAGAGGTGGGAACAGCTTTAGTGTGTTTTTGAAGAAAATGGGGATTTTTCTCACCATTTCATTTGCTCTTTGTACCATGTGGGCAAACCACAATATGACTTATTGCTGATTCTGTTTAGTTTCCACACCAATGTGTATTTTTCATATATATTTTTTTTAATGTTTTCATACAACATTAGTGTTAACTTGGGGAGGTCATAACTCGGCCTTTTCCATGACATGACATAGACGTTTCGTGACATAATTGTACTTTGTAATTTGTATACCCAATTAATTAATTTCCATAATTTGTTGTTATTTGAATTGTAGAAGTGGCTTGAATTATATTATGTTTCTCTCGTTGCAAATTAAACTTGACTTGAGAGTGTGTGACCCTATATAAATTTGTTGATTGTGGGTATCTTCTTTATTAATGTTTCTATAACTTTCTCTTGCTTGTGCGCATTTGGTATACGGTAATATGAGGTAAGAAAATGATAATATTCCCACGTTTTGTATAGAAGAAAAATTATTGAACTTACTTTTAGAGTGCATCATGAGTATAGATTTTAATCTCTTACTCTTAATTAATATCTTTTTGACTATTGTATTTATTTAATAAAAAAAATATTAATTAAAAGTAAGGGGTAAAAATTTAGACCTATGCACTTTAAAAAGTATTTGTCTTCTTTTCCCTTCAAATAATTATTGGAGCTTTTCAAAACCTCAAAAAGTGAAGCCTGTGAGAATATTTTGAGGTAACATGAAACTCATCCAAATAATGTTATTTATTTTCCTAATACCATAAAAACTCATGAAGAATTAACAAATTAGCTCTTTCCTTCGTTGCCGACAACCCCTCCTCCCCTTTGCCATTCACCGTCGCCGAGCAAGGTCCTACTCCCCTACGAGATTGTCGTCGCAAAGCCCAAAGATAGGAGAGCATTATGCCACACAAAAGCACTAACCATCATGACATAACATGAATATTTATGGTGGATTGATCGCCACATGTGCAGTTGTTGTTTTTAGAAGATGATCATGCACGTTAATTCTTTTTCTCTGGACGCATTTTTTCACTGGGGTTTTGCCATTCAAGGGTTTTAATGAGGCATTTTTTTAGGGCCCATTTAGTTCGTTGATTTGAGCTGAGATGTGACTTTATGTGAGAGCTTTTTACTATAGTAAAAAAGTTAGATGTGACTATTTCTGAAAACTTTTTACTGTAGCAAAACTCGAATTCTAAATTCGAATCAGTGAAATGAACGGAATCTAGATCTATATATAATAATATAACTTAAAACTTCAATATACTTATTCTCAAAAAAAAAAAAAAAAAAAAAAACGTTCAATATACTTTACTTTGTTTGGGTTGCCCTATGCGCTATTCGCCTATACCTATTCCTTTTATGTACTTTTTTATTATTTAATAAATTGGGTGGCCAAGGGAATCTCTCGCTCTTAAGTCATTACAAAAAAAGTTATTGGTTGAGCATGAATTAAGATATTTTTACTTATATAATTGATTTTAGAGTTGAATAATTCTTCGAGAGTATAAAAATATGTGGGAAGATAAATTCTTAGCGTTTTACTTTTATTATCGAGAAATGATATACATTTTTTCATTGAAGGGTTAGAACTGCAGTTTTACAAATCTTATTACGGCACTATTAGTTTATGAATTTTGTCTTCGTAAATTCTCGAATGACTAGTGAAATAAAATTCCCAGATCTATCTATCATGTTTGATAAATGTTATATAAACTAACTAGAAATTTAGGTGTATTTTTTTTTTTTTAAAAATTAGACACTACATATTATATACGGCATAACAAATTAGAAGTTCATTCATTTTACGAGACCGTGATTAATTATATATATATATATATATATATTTGAAATAAAACGTTACTCTGCCTTTCGTCTTCCCGAACAATCATCAATATATCGTATGCAATAACATCTCATATATACCTATAGAAAAATCCAATGCGAATTTGTTGTTACCTTAAAAAAAAAAAAAAAAAAAAAAAAAAGTTTTCCATTATTGGTAGTTCTCTTGCAAAAGAGGAATATAACACAAACGATATCTGAGTCCCTCGATTTATTCAGTTGTTCCTCTTATATATATATATATATATATATATATATATATATATATATATATGGTTGCAAATCAATGTTTAAAAAAGAAAAAAAACAAAATGAAAAGGTAACGAGAGATTTTGCAAAACCCAAACGAAATCCAAAAGCCCACAGGAATGAGATTTCCCTTTCTTTATTGGTTTGTAATATGGTGTTAATGGGATGACCTTTATTTGGAAAAAAAAAAAAAAAAAGACAAGTGTAAGCCATTCACTCATGAGAATATCTCTATATAAATTACTCAGAGAGAGTCACAAAAAAAGGCAAACAACATTATAATTTATACATAATAATCTCCTTCTATAATTTGTATCTCAAGAGTAATATTGCAATATTTCTATCTGATATCAGTGCTAATTTGTTTGTCGCAAGAATTATTAATGGAGATTGAGATTTTCTCGGGCGATGAATTTGATGATCAGCAATTGCAAGCTGCAAATTCTAGTTCTCGCAAGGGCAAGAAGAAGTATCATCGCCACAGTGCCTACCAGATACAACGTCTTGAAGCGTAAGAATATATTTGCATATATTATTTCACATATAAACTCTTTAATAAGTATAGCAAAGCTAAAAAAAGGTTTTTTTTTTTTTGGTATTTAACCACAATTCATGTTCATAAACCCTGCGAAAATGGCACATTATTGTTTGTTGATTTCTAAACTCAATTGTTTCAATGTTATTAGAACACATGCATAAACAAGGTAAGATTTTTTCTCACAAAATAAATTAACTTCAGAAAAAAAAAAAGTATTTATTTGTAGTTTCATTGTACGATCATCTGATTTATATAAAAATTAGTTAAAACGTGACGAGTTACTTCTAGTCTCAAGGGATATATTTCTGGATCTTAGAACTTCTAGTAGAAAATTAAATATTTGTTAAGTGTTGTTTGGATAAATATCTCAAATGACCATAAAATATAGCCCTTAATAATCTGTAATGTTTGACGTGGTGATCGTTGTACTTGTGAAGAGTTTTCAAGGAATTCCCACATCCAGATGAAAATCAAAGGCGTGAACTGGGGAGGGAGCTTGGGCTTGATCCAAAACAGGTCAAGTTTTGGTTCCAAAACAAGAGGACTCAAAGAAAGGTGTACATGTGATTAATTATTTAATAATTAATTTGTTGATCATATCTTTTCATTCTGTCTAATATTTTTTTTCTATATATATGAACCTAACCAAAATCAATTATTTGGTTAAATAAATTTATAAGAATTGAGTAAAAAGATTGGCTATATATATATATATATATATATATATAACATTGTCTAGCTATAATATTGACATATAGTCCGCACTTTTAAGGCTCAAAATGAAAGATCCGATAATGGTATTCTTCGCTCGGAAAATGAAAGGATCCATTGCGAAAATGTTGCAATTCAGGAAGCGCTGAAGAATGTTAATTGCGATGCTTGTGGAGGACCATCCTGTGGCTCGGAAGAACGCAAGCGCAATTTGAAAAAACTGCAGCTCCAAAATGCTAAGTTGAAAGAAGAGGTACGTACACTTCTTTTTGTTAGGGCACGATAATGAGGGCAAGAGATGGATTTAAGTACAATGTTGATTATTATTCTATTCTCTAATAATGATTATGGAAGTTTATTTACGCTGCTTGCAAGAATATATGATCAGGCAATAAATCTTGACTACTTTTAGTAATTAAAATTAAATATTTGTCAAGAATATTCGTATATTTAGACAAGGAAGACAAAGAGCGCATCGCATATTTTATACGAATGTACGAATATTTTTGCTAGATTGCATTGACATCCAACAATATTATAATAGTATTTATTGGATTGAAGATATCACGTCATGATCATACTTACGTAGTACACTGTTGATGTTTGTCACTGTCAATCTCTCATACATTTTGCTAACTAGCTTCGCATATAGTAGGGTTAGTGCATAAACAAGGAGTTTACGTCGAAGCATGTTATTTTTTCTTATCAATTAATTACATAGCATCTTATCATTCTTCTTCCAAATTGAGTCTCCAAGAAATGTAAAGGATGATATAATTAATGGGAAAATGCATGAAAAAGGAAACCCTAATTTGGAAACGTATTTATTTAGTTGGCATAAGAAAAAATCAACTTGTACGAAAGGAAATCATCAATATGTTAGAGAAATTTCGAGGAATAAGGGTTTTTTTTTTTTTTTTCTCTCTCTCTATTGGCTTGGGGCAGTGATTTGGAAAAGATCGTGGGAGAGAAAATACGTGCCTTGCACAGTTGCCTTTTGCGCGAAAATTCGGTTTACATTTCTTGTAGGGTAATAGTTTTTCAAAAACGCTATTGGGCTAGTAGTATTAGCCCTTGCTAACAATGAGTTTTATTCTTGTAGTGTTATAAATGAAAAATCTTGTGACACCATACTCAACAAATATAAAAATAACTTGTAAACTGCTAGTGTATTGTACTATGTATGATATATATTGATAAATTACGTACATGTCAAAAATTTGTGACACTATATTCTTACGTAGGTACTATTATCTTATTTGATCAAATTGTTTATATTTTGCAGCACCACAGGGTTACCACCCTTGTGGCCAAGTACACCGGGAAGCCATTATCTGAAATTGAGAACTTAACAACCCTCCCTAAGTCTTCCTTTGGTCTATCAGTACCTTTAAGAAATTTCCTTATAAACAACCGCGTGGCAATGAAAATAAGAAACAATCAGGAATTCCCTAATCACCAAATGAATGGAACCATCGATATGGAAAGAGCCCTTATAGTGGAGACTGCGGCAAGTGCTATGGATGAGGTAACCAAGCTCTTGCAAATAGATGAGCCTCTCTGGATCAAGTCCCCCTCTGAGGGCCGGTGCATTCTTCACCGCGGCAGCTATGAGAAGATATTCCCTACGAGAGCCAGTTTTAATATAAGAAGCTTTACCAATAGTGCTCGTTTTGAGTCTTCCAAGCATTCCGGGATCGTCACCATGAGTGCCATGCACTTAGTTGACGCGTTTCTAGATTCGGTACGTATTCTCAATTAGAGTATACTTGTCAGTCATAAATATTTTTTAACGTTAAAACTAAATATAGAATCATGAAGCTTCTCTAGTAGGACCAATAAAAATAAACTGCCGGTAGTTTTTAGTTTTTTTAACTGTTAAATCTGCATCAGAAACTGTCCATTCTGTATATTTTTTTTTTTAATTTAATGTGTCAGATCTAACAATTAAAAAACTGAGTTTGCCAGTATGATGGCCTACTAGAACTCCCATAGAATTATACTAAAGTTATACAGATATACCTAGCGGAACTTATATAAAAATAAGGGCTGTTGAGAATCATTCACTACCACATTATTCCTCAAGCGCTAGTTTTCCTATATTAGTTCATACATTTATTTTCTTTTTTCTTTAAAAGTCAAATAATTCTGAATTTATTTGTTCTTTTTTTTTCAACTGTATCCTGAATTTATTGATATTGTTTAAAAAGCTGTACAAATAGAGATTATATTCAGCAAAAATATTTAAAAGATATATAAGATAACTACGTTTTATCTTTTTCAGAATAAATGGGGAGATATCTTTCCCACAATTGTTACAAAGGAGAAGACAATTCAAGCACTTGAAAAAGGAGCATTGGCAAACAGACACGGTTCCTTGCATATGGTAATATTTGTTTGATTAATATATTGACGTTGGGATAAATATTAACAATTTAGTTTTGCACATGTAATAAAATTTGCAGATGTATGAAAAATTGCACATCCTTTCACCTCTTGTTCCGTCACGGGAGTTCTGCTTTCTCCGCCATTGCCGGCAGATCGAGCTTGGCACTTGGGTGATTGCCGATGTTTCTTATGATTTCTCAAAGGAGAGTGTCTTTCCTTCTCGTAGTTGGAGGCTTCCCTCCGGCTGCATGATTGAAGATATGTCAAATGGCTCCTCCAAGGTAATAACTCATCAACAAACCTCAATTTCTTTTTCTTTTTTTTTTTTTTTTTTTTCCTTCCAAAAATAAAGAACTGCATTTAGAAATACAGAGTGACGTACGTACTACAATATAAGCGAGATAATGCGAAAAAGGTAAGGCATCTTCATATGTGATACGTGCATCAAATGCAAGACCTTATTGAGGAGAATGCGCAGACTCTCGTACATTTGGTATAGCATACGTGAATGTAATAGTGCGCTCTAACAAGTTTTATTGCTAGAAATTAGTGGGCTTGATGAAATTTTATAAATTTTTATGTTTGTCACAATATTATTGTTGAATATGGAATAGGTTACTTGGGTTGAACATGTGCACGTGGATGATAAGAGCCGAACCAATCGGCTGTATAGGGATCTCGTATGCGGTAGTCATAACACCGCATATGGAGCTGAAAGATGGATTCTTACACTCAAACGAATGTGTGAGAGATTCACTTATTTCTCCAAGCTGCCAGAAACTACTGCAACGGCCGATAACGGATTTGGCAGAGGTACTTCATTATTTTCATCATCTTTTTTTTTTTTTTTTTTTTTTTTTTTTTTTTTTTTTAATATGTCAGTGTAGTTGTATTTTGTGTTATTTGTTGCCTTATTTGTTGCTTTTTTTTTTTTTTTGAAAACTGATTTGCACTTCTATTTTCTATATAATAAACACTAGTGAGGGGGCTTGGCACGGAAATGATTTCTAGTGGGCGTTTTTCATTTTTTTTTTAAATTTAACTTCTATGTTAGGCTAATTATGCATCAATCCTGCAGTGATAATTATGGCTGAAGGCAAACAAAGCGTAATGAATCTTAGCCATAGAATGGTGAAAAACTTCTGTGGGACGTTGAACATGTCAGGTAAATTGGATTTCCCTCAGCTAGCAGAGGTGACCAATAGTGGGGTTCGAGTCTCCGTTCGCGAAGCCACAGAAACAGGCCAGCCTAGCGGCATAATTGTTGGCGCCGCCACCTCTCTTCGGCTTCCTCTTCCTCCTCAGGCTGTCTTTGATTTCTTCAAAGATGACAAAACCCGATTCCAGGTCTAGTACTTAATTGAAATCTACATTTATATATGATATGTTATATATGAGTAAAATGGTTACCTAATTAAATTAATAATTAACATGTACGTACATGTGATTAAGATTCTTATAATTATATATTTGTGAAGATCATGCAACGAATTCAAAGAGAATAATTATGTTAAATTGATTATGTTATAGCCCGCTTTTTTTTGTCTAAATTATCAGTGGGACGTCCTTAGCAATGGTTATCCAATGCATGAGATAGAACACATCTCAACTGGAGCTCATCCGGGAAACTGCATATCCATCATTCGGGTACGTAATTAATTTCTTAGTTCTCCATTAGATTTGACTTCCATGGCTTCGCTTTTCATGTCCCATTTCATATCCCTACAATAATATCATATATACTACTTCAACTAAAAAATATCACGTGCTCAATTAAATATTTCAATATTTAATGTAGTATGATATCATTAAGAACACGGTAGAGGACATGACAGGGGATTTTTAATTTCTACACCATAGTTAATACCGTCAATCATCAATCTCTTTTTTCGCTAATCCTAATTATCTAGTTATAATGAAACGACAAATTGGATGCAAATAACCAAGTGTGTGCTTTTTGTTTAATTGATTTCATAATAGATATTGATGCGATCTTGTCATTTTAATTTATTTAAAAAAAAAAAAACTGATTTCATTTATTTTGTATGAGGCAGCCGTTTATCCCAACTGAGAACAACATGTTGATGCTGCAAGAGAGCTGCATAGACCGATTGGGGTCCCTGATAGTATATGCACCAATTGACGTAACAACCCTCAACATGGCAATAACTGGCCAGGACTTCTCTGCCATACCAATCCTCCCCTCTGGATTTATAATCTCTGCCGACGGCCGCGGCACAAATCACCGCTCTCCCGAAGCCATGTCGACCAGTTCCAACGGGCCGACAAGTGGCAGCCCCTCGTCAGGTGGATCACTTCTCACTGTGGCTTTCCAGATATTGGTTTCATGCAAGCAGCTAAACGAGGAGTCCATTGCAGCCGTCAATACTCTCATCAGCTCGACGGTTCAGAAAATCAAATCTTCCTTGAACTGCTCTAACGATCTGGATTGATTAATTCTAATTAATCCAAACGATCAATTGATCTTGGCCGGTTTGTGAAGATGGAAAACATCTTCTGTCGCCTTTGCTTTATAATTTTTTTTTGTTTTTGTTTTTGTTTTTTTTTTTTTTTTGTTTTTTTTTTTCCAGTTTTACCTATGAATGAATAATAGTGTCACATTGTGGCTAACTATATATTATATTTGTTCCAATTATAAATGAAAAATTTTATTGAGACAATTTTGAGTACAGTGATCTGCATGTTTTCAATATTTTCTAGACCATCTTGAAGGATAAAGAAATAATTCTTCCGTTTGGTTCACAAATTTAAATAAAATAGAAAATTTTATAGTAAAAAAATTTAAACAGTAATTCAAACTTACAAAACAAAAAAAATATTTGGTCATTAATTCTCCAACAGTACAGGCTTGCTAACATTTAATAGAAATAAGGGAGTTCGGAAAGAGGAGATTGCTTTGTAGGCAATATAGGTGGGGGAAAATGCATCATAATGGAGCTGACTTGGGTGCTAATAATTTATCAGATTAAGTACTTGCTGAAGTATCTATTCACTATTTTCCATAGATTGTACTGGTCTCCGTATTGTGGTTGCATTATCGTGAATGTGTATTTATTTATTTATTTAAAACATGCACGTTATAGCATATGTATAATCTTGACAAGAAGAAATAAAAATTACAAGTGAGATTGAATTCGCAACCCTAATTTAGTTTAAATTACTTTTTAGAAATAAAATAAAATCAAGGTTATTTTCACTACTTGTTCCCGGGTTCCGTTATTCACTTAATTTTAGAAGTCCAGCTATCATAATGCTTCTAAAATATACAGTTTGGCCCATTCTTTAATAAATTGTCTATTTTCATATAGAATCAAACAAGAGGATGACACCTTAGAAATTTAAGAGAGATCACAAACATTAAAAACAACAAGCAAACATGAAAAACAAAATTTGAAAAAAATAAACCGCTCGTGTTGTTCACTTCTTTTTTTTTTTTTTTTTTTTTTTTTTATTATTAAAGATATATATATTTTTTAGATCTTCTTATAATTTGTTTCTTATCATTTTATCTCTTAGAACCCTATCGTGATCCTCGTGTTACATGTTGACAGTTTATTAATAGAAGGGGTCAGCATTCTATATCTTAAAAATATCATAGTAAGTACACCTCTGAAAGTGAATATTAAAATGACAAGATGGGATAAACACATATTCCAAGTATTACTAATACTAATGGCATATTCAGCACAATAGAATGGGGGACAAAGAAAAGGACTTTGCATGAAGAGCATTGGGCACTTGGCCAACCGAAAATTGTATTTTTCTTTTTCCAACCCGAAAAATTAAAGCAATTGGCCCTGCAACAGAGCAAAAGTCACAGCACCAGATATTTTTCTTTTTCAATATTTATCCCTATTTATTTTGGGTTGTTGTTTCTACCCAATTTAAACCCTTTTTCTTTAATGAAATCGACCTTTATCAAGCTCTAGGAATATTTGGTACTCATTAGAGCCATTGCTTTAGGGTTGGGGCCGGCCTGGGACGTTAGGTGGATGTAGTTGGTGAAAGTTAGACGACGCCTTTGTTGAAGAGTGCTGAGGGAAAAATCATCCTCACAACTTTGCCCCAAAACATCTCTTTTATTAACCAAAACGCCATTTGCTTAAATCCTTGATGCCTTTGAAATGTGAAGTTACAAATCTGTAACCAGGTCAGTTTGTTCCCTAAGGGCTAAGGCTAAATGGCTATTCGGTTATAATCGAGCCCTCAACAAAATCCTAACTCCGTAATGGACCCTTACAACAAACCGTCGGTTTAGGTCATTTACCGGTGATTGTTGGTGTGGATTTAAAACCGAACCAGTGGCAAAGCTTATCAGTTTTGCCGGTTCCACCCGATCAATTTAGACCACATATGTTCCATTATCATTAGTCTCGTCTTAAGTGAATGCATGTATAAATTTAGTGCCACATTTATTAGCGTGATGCTACTTGTTAAGTGTGTGATGAATGGCAGTTGAAGAATTAAAATTTTTAGAGTAACCAGTTGTTAGAAGTGAATTATTAAAATAAACAATCAATTTCTACCGTCCTTGTGGTAAGCAAATGACTCGCAAGGCCTCAGGGATAGAGCTACAAACCTATCATACCATAACAATTACCTAAAAATTATTATTAAACCCTCATGTAAGAGAGAACTTATTATTATTCTTTATATACTTTTATACCTATGTTGAAAAATTTATCGTGCCACTCATGCTCATGTTGGCTTGTCTCCAAATGATCGGTTTTGGAATTACGCGTCATAAATCGGGATGCATAAATATAACCAGAAAGAAGGCATCATTAGACTTGGAAGTATTTCTTGACTCACACCATCAATATATCATTAGACCTACTTTTAAGTAGTGGGATGCGTGTGGTAGCAACAGTATAAAAAGCATGTTTGCCTAGCTAATTTATTTAATAAATTTTTTGCTTCTACTAACCAACAAGTCAGCATCTTTCTCCGGTTGAATAGGCCAAAATCACATAAAATATGCTTATTAATCCAAATAAAAGGTTACTGTCACAAATGACTGCCGAATTATACACATTCCATACGTACATGTAGACACAGACAAGCAAACAGGCCACTTGAGATCTAAAATATAAGTGGACATATATATCTTAAGAGACAGAGAAACAGAGAACTAAACTTAAGGATATGAATATTTGTAATAGATATTGTTGAATTTCAATTTGACACTAAAATTCTTAATTAGTCAAAGGTAAGAGGATGACTTTCTTTTTAAAAGGTTTCAGCCTTAACATTTTCATTAAATTTATGGGTTTTTAGGCATATGCTTCTGAACTTATCGTGATTTAACAAATTGCCCTTTAAACTTTTAAGTTTTTTTTTTCTTCATTTCCCGTTTTCACCGGGTGCTTCTCCGTCAACCACCATCGACCACCGTCTCTGTTCAGTCTTGTCAGACCTCTACACAAACCGAGCCAAATAGAGAAACCCACAGCCCACAAAACTTGTCCACGATGAAATGACGTTTCAAATTTGTGGGAAATACTATTATTTTTTTTATCATATGCAATTCATGTGGGAGTGAGGTTTAAAATACCATAAATGCCCTTTTAATAGGCACATGTGTGCGCACATAAGCGATTACGAGAAGTTTATAATAAATATTTACCAAATGGGCTTAATTGCCACATTCAAGAAAATTTAGGAGGCTGATTGTCAAAATGAAAAGTTTGGAGAGCAATTTGTTAAAATACGACAAGTTCATGAGGCAAATATGCTTAAAACTCTAAATTTATTAACGGACAACCATCATAGTAGTGAAACCACAATATTATGAATAAAAATACGCAACTTCATTCAATTTTTAAAATTTTAATTTTTGTCTGTAAAATTTTTTTAACAACTTTAGTCATATTGGTATTTTTATAAGAAAGTTATAGTTGTACCTTTACTTAATAATTAAATTGTGTTATTTTGTCTCTATTTTACAAGAAAAGTTACCACACAATAATATAAATATATCTAAACATAAAAGGAAAAAAAAATATAAGTGAAATCCTAACAATCTAAACAAAAATAGACAAAAAATTGAAACTGAAATCTTAACAATCTAGACAATAATAGAAAAAAATTAAAACTGAAATCTTAAAAATCTAAACAAAAATGAAAAAGAAAATTAAAAGTGAAATCTTAACAATCTAAAAAAATAGTTACGTTTTTTTGAGTAAAATATGTGGCTATTGTTTATGTCTAAAAATGACAAAAGTAAAATTCCGAACATCTGTTTTATTTTTTATTTTCTAAAACAACCACCTTCTCTATAAACTTCTCTTCAAATTGTTGGGCTATGATTCCAAACATATTTATATGTTTTTGTCATAATACTTTTCTTACCCTGTCATATATACATATAATAATTATGCATCGGCTCAATAATTCATTTGTTATGTCGAAGAATGATTTAGTAAATATGAAGGATGTCGGAGGGCAAACTTGGTAGACCATAAACTATATAAAAAAAAAAGAGATACAAAATGTCCAAAATTGTTCCCTAAAAAAACAAAAGTCTCCAAAAATTGGAGTCCCAAATCTCTCTCTCTCTCTCTCTCTCTCATGAGTCATGAGCGATGAGATGAGAGTATAAAAGGGAGTGTCGTAGTTGTTCCGTGCTCCATTGGCCGAGCCTATTCATTTCATTTGCCTCTCACCAGTCAATTCCTGCTCTCTTCTCCGCAACTCCTTTCTTCTTCGCCCAAAACAATGGCTTTCCAGAAGATCAAGGTCGCCAATCCCATCGTCGAGATGGACGGTCATACTCTCCTCTCTCTCTCTCTCTCGCTCTCTCTCTATTTGCTCTGATCTGATCTGCTTCTGTTTTCCTTTATTTTTCGATTCAATACAGCGTTTCTCATTGCGAATCGACGAAAAAATTCCAACTCTTTAATTAAAAGCTACATTCGAAATATGAATCCGTGAGAAAAAAAGATTTTTCTACGGATGAGAAATGTGGAAGATCTGTTTTCATGGAGTTAGATCCTGCTTTTTATTTGAATACACTCAGATTCGTAAATCGGAATTCCTTTTTTGTTTATTTAAAGATTTTTTTTACTCACAAGTATATTCTCTGGCTTCTTTTTTTTTATTTTTTATTTTTTGCTTTTCGACTGTTAATGGAAGATTTCTTTAAGATTATATTTTCCGGTGCTTTTCTGTTTCGGTTCTATTTTGATGAATCTGATCTTTAAGTTCCATTTGGTGAATTATTTTGAATGTCTCATGTATCAAATCCAGATTTTGTTTTTTTCTTTTTTGTTTTGTTTTGTTTTGTTTTGTTTTTTTTTTTTTTGTTTTTTTTTCCAGTATATCAATAACTTTATGATGAAAGCTATGATTGATTCTTAAAAAAAAAAAAAGCTAAGTTTGAATGGACCTGGATAATATTGCGAGAGTTATTGGTGCTATCGCAAACATGATGAATATAATTAATTGGATTTGAAAATTCGCAAAATTTGTCTGATATTGATATATGTTTCTTTTCTTTTGATCTATACAGGTGATGAAATGACAAGGGTTTTCTGGCAATCAATTAAGGACAAGGTCATTTCCACGTTGTTTCTCTTTTGCTTAAGTGCATTATGGCTTGTCATATTATTATTTTTTTCTGGATTAAGCGTTGAATGGTTTCATTTTGATATGTTTGTATGTATGTTGTATGTGCAGCTTATCTTCCCATTCTTGGATTTGGATATAAAGTACTTTGACCTCGGCCTTCCTAATCGTGATGCGACCGATGACAAAGTTACCGTTGAGAGTGCTGAGGCTACACTTAAGTATGTATTTGTTTTGCATCTCTAGTTAAGTGTTCAAGAAGGTGTTCTTTCTTAGCCTCAAATATTTGTATTTCTTATCTTTGAATTTATGTGAGAGTTGAGTGAAAAATGAATATCTATTTTTTTTGTTTGTTATTCTTATGGTATTTATTGACGTTTTATTGAGTTTTTTCTTGGAATTTTCTTACTCCTTATTGCTTTCTGAAACTTGGGCTTTTTTATCTTTAGGTACAATGTAGCAATTAAATGTGCAACAATTACCCCAGGTATAGATAAATGAATTTATTGGGAAAAGCAGCATACACATTACTAATTGAATCTTTCAATGCTGGATTTTCGTTAGAATTATGCATGGATAAAAACTCATATACTGGTGTTGATTGACAGATGAAGCTCGTGTGAAGGAATTTAACTTGAAGCATATGTGGAAGAGTCCAAATGGTACCATTAGGAACATCTTGAATGGTCAGTAGACTTACAACTGGTAAACTGCATAACAATGTTTTGGGTTCCTTCATAATTTATTTTAAACTGACTTGTGGCTTTTCTACAGGAACCGTGTTCAGAGAACCGATCCTTTGCAAGAACATTCCTCGTCTTGTCCCAGGTATTTTTCTTGACAGTTTGTATGTGTGGTTTCAAGGGAATAGATCTATATAGATTGTTCTTAATGCCAGGGTGGACAAAGCCGATATGCATTGGAAGGCACGCTTTTGGTGATCAATATCGAGCAACTGACACAGTCATTAAAGGAGCTGGCACACTGAAGTTGGTGTATGGTAATATTCTTTATTTTTTGACGGGCTTCATAAGACTATTCATTGTGCCAATTGTTGGTTGATAGTTTTAATCTATGGTTCACTAGATACCTGAGTAGTTTTCACCTTGTTCTTTTTTATTATGTTGTATGATATGGGCTTGCAATTGAAAGGCTATATATACTTGCAGAGCCAGAACAAGGTGAGAAGACGGAAATTGAGGTTTTCAAATTTACAGGAGCTGGCGGGGTAGCTTTGTCCATGTATAACACCGATGAGGTTTGACTATTTCCCCAGCAGTTTTGTTGTCATTATATTGATTCCTGTAATGCACTAATCTTTTGTTCACGTATTTTATCTTCTATGGGTGTTTGCAGTCCATCCGTGCTTTTGCCGAGGCTTCTATGAACACTGCCTATGAGAAGAAGTGGCCTTTATATCTTAGCACCAAAAATACTATTCTTAAGAAGTATGATGGAAGGTAAGAAAATTTCTGTGTCAAACTGGTTATTCATAATTTTATTCGTCACCATTGTTATTCAAGATAATCATATCTGTTATCTTTTTCTTAATGAAGATTCAAGGACATATTCCAAGAAGTTTACGAGGCCAACTGGAAATCAAAGTTTGAGGCTGCTGGAATCTGGTGAGGGGTTAGTTGTAATTTTACTAGACATGATGGTTAATGTGTTACATTCTTGCGATTGACCTTTTGTAATTGAATTTGAAGGTATGAGCATCGTCTCATTGATGATATGGTGGCTTATGCACTCAAGAGTGAAGGAGGTTATGTTTGGGCATGCAAGAATTACGATGGAGATGTACAGAGTGATTTCTTAGCTCAAGGTTTGTCAACTAACAATTTTCAAAATTTGACAGAGTTGTGCACAAATGCCGTACTTGAACATTAAATCGAATGCAGTTTTGTTGTTAACTTTCTCATATAAGAATTTGAACATGGTATTCTGGTTCTTATTTGATTTCTGACTTCTGCTTGCATGATACAGGGTTCGGATCTCTTGGATTGATGGCCTCTGTACTGGTATGCTTTTCTCCTAGTTACTTTTATTAGTTTTGGTTGTTTTTAATGACAATTATACTTCCTATGCATTTCTAATCTATTTACCTAAAAATTTCTTTTATTTTGCTTAACAATGGTTGGAAGAAAGACTGAATTTCCCTCACAAATTTTGGCCTTGGTTGCATATTGTTTTATGGAATATAAAACGTTAGAACCCCATATAATTGAGGTAAATGCCATTTATATTTATCATGTAAACAGAAATATGGCTAAGAAAAAAAAAAAAAAAAAAGAAAATCCATACTAGAAGCAGACTTTGACGTGGATTTCCGTTGTGGGATTTATACTTTTCTTTTTGAGAACAGAATAAAACGTGGTTACTTGTAGATGTATGAAGCTGTGTGTTCTAGTGAAATGCGGGCTGTATTTTAACATTCATTGCAATTTGGTTCAGGTTTGTCCTGATGGGAAGACTATCGAAGCAGAAGCAGCCCATGGTACAGTTACAAGGCATTACAGGGTTCACCAAAAAGGTGGTGAAACTAGCACAAACAGCATTGCTTCAATCTTTGCTTGGTCTCGAGGGCTTGCTCACAGGTACATTTATTATGTTAATCTTTCAAGTTTGCTTTTGTTGAAAACTCCATTCCAAAATTCATGGGTGCGATAATGTTTATCAAAAATTAACTTATTGTTAACAGGGCAAAGTTGGACAACAATGAGAGACTCCTGGCTTTCACTCAGAAGCTGGAAGCTGCTTGTATTGGAGTAGTGGAATCTGGGAAGATGACCAAGGACCTTGCTCTAATTATCCATGGATCTAAGTATGTATTTGCCAGATAGTTATTATCCACTGAGAGTTTCCATCATTAATGCTTAATGTATTCTCCTACGTGATGCAGGCTTAGTAGGAAGGATTATCTGAACACAGAGGAGTTCATCGATGCTGTGGCAGCGGAACTGAGAGCAAAGCTTTCTTCCTAGGCATCATTGTATGTATTTGAGCTATTATGCATTTGGCCCCTCTGCACTCGAATAATGATCTCTCTTTTGTGCTTTTCCAATCCGGAGAAGCAGATTATCTTATTTGATTTACGGGGGGACAAAAAAGTTACAATATTTCTCTTTTAAGCCTTAGTTCTTGTATTGCGTCTTGCTTTGCTATTTTTTTTTTCCCCTGATAGTTTTATTTGCTTTGAATTCCCATCGGTTTTGGTTGTCTCAAAAGATTTCTTCCCCAACTCTTTTCAAAATGCTTAGGTTGTCAATGAGCGTTATCTTGTTAGTAAAAAATTTAGGCCCTTGTTCACTGTTGAGTTTGAATAAAATTTGACTGGAATGTTGTTTTTTATTTGCAGGGCCAGGTATGCAAAGTGGCATGGAAGAAAAGTTAGTTTAAGTTGGGGATTATTGAGACGAAATAAAGAATGTTGGGGCAATGATGGAAGAGTGGCTCTCGGACCCCCTGGTGAGAGGTTGCTGTTTCTGGGATTTATTACTTTGGTTGAGAGGGGAATTGAGGTTGTTTCTTTTTTGTTTTATGCCCAAGACGTTTGAGGTTTTGAATTAATTACATTTTAACTGTCAATTCTATATTTTAGGAAAAAGGAATCTTTTTTATCAGTTTAATGCCCACTCTGCCTCAATTCAACAATAATATCTGGTGTTGAATTGATGGTTTAACATTGAATGATGCTTAATTCTGATGATACTTACTGCTATTTATTTAGGATGCTGTTTTTATTGTCAGCAAAATTTTGGTTATGCTATTATTATGGCTCAATAATTCGCAGAAAAATTCCAAACTTTTTACCTTTTGATGGTTTAACATTGAATGACGCTTAATTCTGATGATACTTATTGCTATTTATTTAGGATGCTGTTTTTATTGTCAGCAAAAGTTTGGTTATGCTATTATTATAGCTCAATAATTTGCAGAAAAATTCCAAACTTTTTACCTTTTCAAATGATGAAAATCTTCGCGGAACTTGAGCCATGTTTATTTTGTTTTAACTGAAAATTTTCTCTATTAGAAAGGTAAGCCGTAAGAGAACTAAGAACAAAGTTTGATAACAATTTTATGAAAATTTCTTGAATTTTAGTTCCTTTTTTGCTGTGTTATCATCTATCATCTTTATAACGTATTGCTCTTTAAAAAGTTAAAATCTCCTTCCATTTAATTCTGTTCAAAAATTGAAAGAAAAAAAATAAACAACTATAAACTAAGAAAGTAATCCCTGTATGTTTCAAGTGTATGTTCATGTGCATTCACTCATACCTACATTATACCAATGAATGTACGAATGTCAAGACTCCATTTTGCTATTGTAAAAGAATGGCCTGAATCTATTTATTTTAATGAGAAGTTTCGCTGAATGGAAGTGGACGCTGGACAGTGAATTTATGATGTCATTTAGGGGCGTTTGGTATGCAGTAATCTTAAAGATGGAAATAAAAATCTACAATAATTATAATTTTTAGATTCACAGGAAAGTGATTACTATGGGATTAACTTTTTATTATTTTAAGATAATTTAAATACCACCTAACATGGTGTTATTCAAATTCTCAGGAATCTCAAAATTATGAGAATCTTATTATTATTATTATATTAATAATAATTATTATATTAATATTAATTATAATAATAATAATTATAATTATAATAATTATTATTATATTAATAATAATATATTAATAATTATATAATAATAATAATAATAATATTATTATTATCTTTATTATTATTATTATGATTATTATTATTATTATGGATCTTCTTCCATGTGAACAACCAAACACAGTAATGTAATATTCTTGAGAATTTAAAAAAGATTCATGTATAGAACCAAACACAGTAATATATTATTCCTAAGAATCATATTACCTTCTATCACTTTTCTAAAAATATAATTCCTACTGATTGCTGCATACCAATTGCCCCTATCGCCCCTGGAGAACTTTTTCATTCCAAGACCTATTATCTAAGTTTCAAAACCGAATAAGTTGAAAGAAACAAAGAATATTTTACCTTTGTAGCTAATCTTCTCACTGTAGTAGAATATAAGAACCAAACGAGGTCTAAACAAAAGCTAGATGAAATTCTAACTCTTTTTACTTGAGTTCATCTAATAGTAATTAGTAACCTACATGATTGAAGATGCAAAAAAACTTCCTTAAGCCCATCCAATAGAAAGGTAATGTAAAATTCCATTTCTTAAGGATCCAACATGCTACACCTATAAAGCAGCTCCAATATTTGACACTTGTTTCCTGGAGCCTATAGGATCCAAAGAAAAGTTGGGATGCCTAAAAATAACAACATATCCTCTTTTGTATATAGATCATAACTGAGGAAAAAGAGTTAGAAATTCCCCTTAAAACACCACCCATACTTCTAAGCCAGGCAAATATAAATTTCCGAACTTCTGCCAACCAATAGAGCAGCTCTAGCACCTCTGAAATTAGATCAAATTTATGCCTTAGGATTGATTTTCTCGGCGATATAACCGTAAAATAAACAATGATAATGCATTCTTACCGAGAGAGAGCCTTAAATGAAGGTAGCTCACATTTGTTTTCAATCTGGACAAGACTTTCATTGAAAAATCTGAAATCACGGACGGAATCAAGGATGGAAGAGAAATTAATAAAAAATGGAATGTTGAAAGTTTGGTAATAGCAAGAACTCTTTAAATTTGAAACAACTCATGGAGTTACCAAAGATCTTTCACTTATAGGTGCTCAACAAAAATTAGCAAAACCAGGGAGTACCAGAACAAATTCTAGTTCCCTAAAGACCACTCAACATTCTATTTTCTTTGAAAAGAAAATCCCAGGACAGGTCGTAAAAGAAGTCCCTCTCAAAATTGTCAAAAGGGTATAATAAAATCCCACAACCAAAGCTATAGAGAAAGCAGGAAAAAAATGATAGATAATCCCAATATGTAAGGTCTATCATTCATCTAATAGAGGAAAATGTACAAACTGAGTACGTCCTTTCAATTTACTAGCTGGCATTACCTACCTGATTCGCAATTGACCTTTGAAGAAAGACCATGTAATGCAAATTTGGCATAGGCTAGCAACCTGACCCGCTGAGAGGCACCCAACTTGTTAATTATAGATCTTAGTAGTCCGCTGAAAACAGAGAACAGATAAATGAGGGTTAAAACACAAGAAATCGCATCCTCTAAATTTTTATTTTTAGTATTCATTTCATTTTCTTTTACTCCGTGCATAATATTCTCAGAAAGTCGGGCGGCAGAGATTCCATGAAAGAAGATATATCCTCCATCTTTATAGATTTCAGTTCCTCCTTCAAGTTACTTTTCTCTTCAGCTGACATTCCCTTGCCAAGAGCCAGTTTACTGTGATTACACGGCAAAACTGCCATTAGTTGATATCATATTGTTCAATGTGATCAATAATTGAAAAAAATGCTTCATTCGAGGAATATGATTCTCAATGCATCCAATAAAAATATCCGCAGTAAAGAAATAATAAACTATACTAAGCTATTAAAAGTCATCAAGAATTGAAGAAGCCATGATTTCTCATGCAATCTAAAAGGATGTAAACAAGATTCGAGTACCTTATCTTTGTCAAGACCAAATTGGATAATTTTTAATAGCCAAATACCCACATGCATACGTATACACAGATAGCTGATCGTAATTGAACATGGGTAGATGATAAAAATTCAAACTCTCTTAACTTCTAGTGAAAGGTAAAACAATCAACTACCTGTCAATAGGTCTTCCTGTAAAAATGACTGGAAAGTACCTAGAGTACTTTGCAACGCCAAATTGTTCACCCAAATGATGTATCTTATTGGAGTCCAGAACTATCAGAGCTTTCCAAAGCTCACAATAGTTCAATCTAAATTCTTCATCTAGCTGTCTGTAAATTCCGTGATCTATCAGAACTGCATGATTTAACCACCAAAAAAAAGAAAAGAAATAGCACCATAAGCCCGAGGAGAATTATAAGTGTTTCAAGTTCAGATTAAAGGTCCATATATCTTACAAGATCAGCAGGACATACCCAATGAAAGCCCACTTGGACCTTCTGGAGAAACTAATATGTTACCAGGGTGTAGATCACCATGCAGAAAACCATGAACAAAAATCATCTCAGCAAACACCTCCGCCAATACTTTTGCCACCTATACCAAAACATAGGCCAATAAAGACTTGAGAAACATTTGCATCGCTATTCTCATCTATACCGGCAAATATAAATGCCTTCAGATTGGGGAAGTTCAGAAGATATTATAGTGCCTCAATCTACCAATGCTGCATCACTGGTGGACGGTAAAACTGTTCACAGTTGACTTCTAATGATATTTGTTGGCTAATACACATCATACTCTGAATCTTGATTTATTTTAATAAGATTATAGATAACAAACAGATTAACAGCTTGAACTACTTATCAATAAGTCCTTGAATCTGATTAGCTCAACTTTTAGTGATTTAAGCATAGTCCAGCTTCAGTCTAGTTTCAGTGCCAAGTAAGAAATATCAGGAAGCCCACCCTACCTTACTTTCTCTCAGCCAGTCAGTCTCGTAAGCAAACAACATGATAGAAGTTTTACCTAGTTATTGCTGCTGAATCAATGTTAGTCCTCATAAAAAGATTTATTACGAACCTCTTTCCAAGAATTTTAAGACGTTTACAAAGTTAATCTTCGAGAACTAAACAGTGAGTGGATAATTTAATACAAGGCAAGTTCAAACACCTTAATGTTTCATGAAACCAACAAAAAGCATCTTCACGGAGAATTCAACAAACTTTAAATTGGCTCAGGTTATTCACGGAGAATTCAATTTCACCACCCAGAATGCAGAATTCATGTCATTATGAGAACAAAAATGCAACAAAAAGGTAATTTCAATAACCAACCTTGATTGGATCAATTTCCTTGTTCTTCATATATGCCACATCATCAACCTGAAATCTATGAAACATCTTGTTAGTAGCACACAACAATCACAAGTCAAAAACATCAAAAATGGATACACCAGGGAGACCAAGGAAAAGAAATCTCGAAGATTGAGAGTAGTTTTTCTTTAATTGTGAATATTATAAATTCTTTTACAGTTTTTCTTTAATCTTCATTTGACAATGTTATAACCTGTCCCAGCCAACTTTTAGACAGAATCTTAGAAAATGCTTCTAGTTACGACTCATGAGTCTTCAAAGACATCCCATCCTTTATTTTGTATCTCGTAATTCTTCCCTTTTCTTTCCATGTATTAATGGAGGTATCTGTTGTTATCCAAAATTAAAAATGCAAGAGGTAGCTATTTTCCTAGTAGAACATTTAATGTAGACCAAAAGCAGGAGAAGTAGAGCAGGGCATGTAGCATTAAGAAATTTTGAACTGACTCACATATATAAATGGCATAACATGTTAAGCAGGTTAAAAAAGGTATACCTTATGTCCCCTGCAAAATTGCATAGTCAGAACCTGATTGGTTGTCAGGCCCTGGATACGTATTATGGTCAGCCAGATGCTTACACAAATATTATATTAGAACAATAAATGTGTGAATAAATTGAGTGTGAAATGATAATTACATAAACTTATAAGGAAGAGCCCACGGGTTGGTCATACCCAAAATACAAGAGGAACCTTGACCACTTTGTTGTTTTTAAAGTTATTGGCAGCTTTCTCAGAATTTCTAGCTTCTTGAACAAAGTCTGTGGAAAAGCAAGAGAGAACAAATCCTTTTAGAGCATGTTTGTTTGACCGTATTAGATCACCGTATTGTATAATAATACAATAATATAATTTGGTGTGACCATCGTATTGTATAAATTGATACGGATGATAAATTGATACGGTCTATGTCAGAGTCGGGCCGACATAAGGTCATTCCAGAGCCTATAATTATTGAAAAATTCAGGGAGCACAATGCAAATTTTATATTTATTAAAAATTACATTTGACCCCAAAACTTTTGAAAAATTATATTTTTGACCCAAATTTTCAAAAATTACATTTTGACCCCAAAATCATTAAAATTTTGCATTTTGACCCCTTGTACAATACGTCATGACACCAAACACCGTATTGTATTATGATAATACAACACAATACAATACACCTTATACAATACAAGCTACAAAACATGACCTTATAGTCTTAGTTTCTCATATTGACTTATAGTCCACTGTTCAGATCACGAATGTTAGAATAGAACACGGAATAAAAAGTATTAATTAGCCAAATCTCGGTATGATTCAGACTATTCATGTAAATTTCACTGTTTAATAAATGTCAGAAGTAGTTTTGGCAAGAGACCGATTCAATATAATGACAAATAATGATAGTGCTCTGGCACAATAAGTTTGACAGTGTATGCTAAGAAGTTCAAAACACGCAAAATCTTCAGACGAAAATAGTCGTTAATGCATCAAATATAATTAAAAAAATCATTAACAATTTCATGCCTAGCACCCTTTATAACTTACAGGATTTCAGACACACATAAATATGCACATGTAATTTTGCATATATCCATCTATATAAGCATAGATACAATGGATATATCAAAACTTTATGAGAACTTTGGAAATTCATTTTCCTAAAAAAGGAATCAAAACATATAAACAGCTACTTACAATCTGCAACTTACCAAGTTCCAGAACAATGTCTTCCACAAATGCAGACAATAACCACTCGAATCTGTATTCTGGGAAAAACTATAGAATAAAAGGGCATTACAACCAAATAGAAAGACATAAAAAAAACAGAAAACAGAAAACAGAAAAACTACAGAAAAGAACAAAAACAGTGATAAAATAGACAATTTACGAGGTAATAAACAAGCTAGCATACAATAGTCCAATTAATGGCGGGGAAAATGGTTACAATGTTTATACTAGGATTTATCTGAGATTAAATCAATTGATAAATAATTTCTCCAAGAGCTGCCAACCTTAATTCCGTTTAAAATAAAATTAACACAAAAATGTTACAGTTCCTCAAAAATTTCAACCACAGTCAAGCAACTGAGTCAAATTCTCAGCTCACCACGTGGAGTTGAGGAGGTGTTGGAGAACAGAAAAAGAACTTCAAGATCATATTAGAGAACATTTTTAGCCTCATTCCAGAGGATATAGTCAAAATGATTTCAAATATCACATATGGTTTAAACTAAAATAAAAACAACGTAAATAATTTGCTATAAGCATAAAGTATTATGATTCAATAAATTCAGTGCACACCCATGCAACCGATCTTGAAAGGAAAGACATGGTCGTTATGTCTATTTTCAACTGCTGCTGCAACCCAGGGTACTGGACCTGCTCTCCTTGCAAGAAAACCATTTAGGAATTAGCTACTCACTTGTATCGATTTTCTTATTCAGTAAAATAATATTTATGTTGTGTGTATTTGTTACGTTCCTTCACAGTCACAGGTTCACAGATGGAAGCAAGACTCACAGGTTCACAGATGGAAGCAAGATGATTCTCTAGAAATTCAGATAGGTCCTTTTATTGATTCAACCAACAGATCTCCGTGGAGGTAAATTCCTCCCTCAGAGAGTTACAGAAAAGTAATGGAAATAGAAAAGAACCAAGGAAAGATAGAAATGGGATAATTCGAGGTTCCCAGCCTCCAAGGTCTGAAACAGAAAAATACTCAATTCCCAGACAACATGTCTCACGTCCCACCTCCTGCCTAAATACCTCTCAGCCCACATCGTAACTAACCCGACATGTCAGCCTCTTTTTCCCTCATTCCACTTCCTTCCCCTAATTCCTGCGGTATTCCTTTCCTGCCCCTTTTCCTAGAATAGACCAACGCAATAGGAGGCCTAACAGTATTTCCCACCATGACCTGTAAGAGTCTTGGAAGAAAGGCATTTTTTCACATTTTTTTCCCCCTTCTCTAGAATGCAGAGTGACATGTGCAGAACCAGTACATTCAGAAAATCATATAAGCACAGTCAACTAATATTAATTCAGACAAACCTTAACTGCTACTTCCTGACCATCCTTTAAAACTGCTCGGTGCACTTGAGCAATGGACGCAGCAGCTATAGGATTTTCATCAAAGGAGAAAAATCTGAGGAGTATATAGATCCCGAAATCATTGAAAGAGTCCTAGACTTTCAAAATTACAAAATTTTAGTGCAGGAAAATTGAAGTACAAATATTTTCACGTCAAAGCTTTCAACTGTTCTAATGATACTAGGCATTAAAATTAGTGGTTGTTGGTTCATGCATAAACCTCATTGCTTAGGTTTCCGAAAAGACAAATCAGTGTTAATAATAACTTACATTTCTGACAGATCCTGACCCAGATTCTGTATTAGAACTTCTTTGATGGCTTTGAAATGACAAGGAACTGCCTAAGAGCATTAAAAAGAGCGAAATGCCATATAATTCAGTTAGAGACACCTATGCAATCACGCACCAAAAAGGAGATGTTAGCTGCTATCAAATTCGTAATTCCAACCTGATCTTGTAATGAAGAAAGAATCGACGAGTATTCTTTCGGAACCTGTCGCAATGCAGCGACAAACTGACCGGCTTTCACATAAAAGCCTCTGTTGGCTTCACATAATTTGAGACTTCTCTCGGCAGAGCGTAAGTGAACCTACAATAGAATTCACAGATCACCTGACATAGTTCTCCAGTTCTCCAGCAGCAAAAACATGTCAAGTCTACCATTTTATTTTATAACAGTTATCAAAATCCAATAACATTTCACAATCCCAGTGTAACCTGAACTATGGTTAGAAAATACTGTAAAATGACATTTTCGAGTATTATGAATATTATTGGTGTTTATTTCATTAGAAACATGAATTTGTGTCTGCTTGACGCTTTGTATTCATTTCTGTCATTTTGAACAAATTAAACAGCAATAAAATTTCTTGACCACACTTTTGAGACACCAAAAATAAAATAACAATAATATCTTGAAAAAGTTTTCCTTTGTTGATCTCTAACCACACTAGCTCAGTTACCTTATTTCTGATTTTAGAATGCAAATTATACACAGTTTCACTTTTTTACTTTACAAAACATCTTCGAAAAACAATTACCAAACATGTTTTGAAAACACGACTTCAATAACTATTCCCAAAGTCTAAATTCAAAATAAATTGAGTCTTTCGCGCAAAAATATCTCAGCTATGAAAGCTTTTTTTTTTTTTTTCTCGCTCAAAAGTGAAAACCAAGTCCTTGAGACTAAAAATTGATGGATTTCAGAGTGGCTAACCTCGGATAATATGCGACGATACTCGTCGGAGTTGCTTGGGAGGCCATGTAAGGAGAACTTGTAGTCGATGGCGGTGAGAGTGATCTGCAAATCAACCGTGTTTTGCAGTGTTATTCTCGGAAGTTAAGAAGTTCGAGAACAGAATGCGAGAAGAGAGAGAGAGAGAGGGACGGACGGTGGAGATTGCTCGAGAGGAGCGGAGGACGGCGTGTATTGCGAAGGAGAATTGATTGAAAGGAGGAGGAGGAGAAGAAGAGGGATTGAAGAAAAGAGGGAAAGAAAGTCCGGCGGCGGCTGCGCCTATGCACACGGCGGCGCTTTTCCACTTCATCATTCTCATTTTCTCATTCAGCGCGCGCCGCCCCGCTCCGATCTCACCGCCAACGTCCCCTAATTCAAAGCTTTTTTATTTTATTTTTTAAACACCACTAATTTAAGGGTTATTAGCGATGTTAATCCATGATTTAGTGCATTCTATCACTTTAGGCCCTGCACCGTTAATTTTAAGATATTAATTCCGTCTTAAATTAGCAATGTTAGTCCATGAATTAGTGCATTCTGTCACTTTAGGCCCTGCACTCATAACTTTAAGAAATTAACTCCGCCTTTAATTGGTTAATTGTTAGCCCATGAATTAGTGCATTCACTTTAATCTCTGTACCATTAATTTTAAAACATTAATTTCTAAACTTTAATTATTGACTAGTTTTGTCCTCGTATCGTATACTAAAATTGACGATTGGATATCACGAAGGCCATTATGTCCTAATTGTATAATAAATGATTTTTTTTACATAAATAGTTATGTTAAATGTTAAATATTATTTATTATTTTAATAAATTATTAACAACTAGTTCATTGTGTATCAAATGTTACTATTTTTTATTAAAATTTCAATTACTATGCATCTAAGAGTGATTATCTTCGAGATATTTTAAAAATTATTTGTCAATTTCAGTACTTAGAGATTAAAGTGGTCAAAAATAAAAGTTCTAAGGGTAAAAAGATGAAGGTTAAAGTGACACAACGCATGTAATTTAATTACTAATTGGGCTAATCACCCCTGATTCAAAGATTAATTCTGCAATAGTGGACCATTCACATGGGCATTGATGTAATTTTGCTGTAAGGTGTTTTTTTTTTTTTTTTTTTTTTTAACACTAAGAATTAGTTTTATTGATGTTTTTGGATTTTGTTTGACTGTTAGAAAATTGCCAGTCTGATTTTTAGTTGATATTGGTTAAAGTTGCTATCTTGATTTAGTTCGTGTGTTTGGCTATTTGTGCTCTTTTGTTGATTACTTTACTATTGTTGGAAGATTGATATTTGTTGTAAATTGGGTTGTGAGGTTGATTTTAGTAAATTCAAGATAGCATAATTGAGGTTTCACTTTCTCATTAATGTTCGACAAAAGCAAAATTGATATGTATTTGAAATTGTCGACACTTCGAATCCCTCGCAAACTTTTCAAGGTCGCAAACCGGATGCTAAACGGGCAAGTCTCCGCAATCTGGATAATACACAAAAATTAGTAAGTTAGTGTGCTTATATGATACTAGAATTGATCTTCCTTTTGTTTTCCTAACCTTCAAATTCCTGAATTTGCTCTTATATATTCTGCTGCCACTGTACTTTCAGATATTTGCTTGATAAGCCTCGCATTAAAACAATTACTGAAAACCAATATGTGAAAAGAAACGTCACGACCCCCAGCGGGTTAGGAGCTCAATATGTGTACTCGCGACTTACAGATACAAATGCCGGACTAAAAGACTCACTCTGTGCAGGTCTTGTTTTACAATTTTATTTTTACCCCTTCCAGCCAAAACCGAACTTAATAACCATAATGGTTGGTAAATGAGCTTTATGGTGTGCTTAAGGAGAGTAATGGGGCTAACCATAATGGAGTGCTTAATAGTTGGTAAATGAGCTTTATGGTGTGCTCAAGGAGAGTAATGAGGTTTAATGAAGGAAAACCCGAATTAGGCTTAATGACTTCAGTTTTTTTCATAAAAAAATCCGAATCTTGGTGTAGAAAGGTGGCCGGATTCATCATGAAGAAATTGAATATTATTAGCCCCGTAATAATGTGTGTTTAATTCTCATTAATCTATATTTTATAACACTCTTTATCAAGGACCGATATAAAGGGTTCTCTACATGAACACTCATCGTGTCACGTTAATCATGTATAACTTTCTTTACTTTTTTTCTTTTTTAACAAATTATTATTCATCTAAAATATATCCGAAGACACACAAACATTAACCCAAGAGTCTCTAGAAAAACAAAATAGACACAACCCTTTTTTATTGGTAACAGACATGACCTTTGTCAATATACACAAGTTAAACTTTTAAATTCTTCGTAGGAATTCATAAACATTGTTATAAAGGGCAATTCCCATTTTTTTCTTTTTATTTAATAATGAACGATTTATATTGCGCGACAAAGCTTTTTGATATAAAAAGCAATTTGGACTAGGCAATATCAATAAGTGGGATATATGGATAGAAGTTGTATGAGAGTTGTTGTGAGGAAAAATCTAGCCAGCCACGTCGAACAACGATTGAGCTTTATGTGGCCATCGTAATGCCAGGTCAGCCAGCAGACAGGTGCTGACAGCTAAAGGATCAGCTTTTAAAGATGAGTGTTGTATCAATGAGAAAAGGATCAACCATCCAGGGTATTTTAGAGTAATTCTTAAAGGAACGCTCTGCAATAGTAAGCTTGTGACCATCGACGTCAAGCAGTCGAGGCAGAGATGAATCCAAGTCCCTTCCGATTAACGACGCTATGGAGGGATTGGCAGAGACGAGGGCTCCGTTTTGGCTCGCCATGGTCTGACAGAGACGCAGAAGGTATGACGCTTAGCCTTTTTGACCCAGATCCCAAGAGTAACTTCTAAGGTGACAGGGGGAAATCCCTAGGTTACTTGTGTGCTTGGGGAAAGTCAGCATTAGAGAAAATGATTACTTGCCTATAAGCCACCCAAAACGGACCAATAGAAATCACGGAAGATCCACAGAGCCGCAATAGTGGACAAATTAGGTAGATGAACATTCCAAAAAGTATTGAAAAGCCACAGTCTAGGAAGGTAGGATAATAGGCCACTTAAGAAAAACCACCAGATACCTCTGTCTCGGTTTCCTCTAATATGCACTACAACAAAAAGGGTTATTAGCGACGACATTTTTCGTTGCTAAAATTACAATATTAGCGACGACATCTCGTCGCTTAAAATAAAATAAAATTTTTGAACAATTTGTCGTCACATTCAATATTTGCGATGACATGTCATTGCACAAAATTTACATAATTACAACGATATGGTACTAAAAAGCTACAGTCTAGGAAGGTAAGATAATAGGCCACTCAAGTGAAACCACTAGATACCTCTGTCTCGGTTTCCTCTAATATGCACTACAACAAAAAGGGTTATTAGCGACGACATTTGTTGTTGCTAAAATTACAGTATTAGCGATGACATCTCATCACTTAAAATAAAACAAAATTTTTGAATGACCTGTCATCGCATTCAATATTTGCGACGACATGTTGCACAAAATTTATATAATTACGACGACATGTCTTCACTAAAGTGGAATGTAATATTCGTGACGACATGTCGTCGCTAATACCCATTGGCCCCAAAACCAATCTGGCGCCAACAATTTTGGCACCAGTTTGTACATTTTTTACGAGGACATGTCGTCGCAAATAATAATGGTTACAGTTGGTGATAACGTGGCCAAAAAGGGGCGGGCAATTTGGTGCTTTCCATATATTTTTTTTTTATTTTTTGCAACGACAATGCGAAACGTCGTCATAAAAAATGGTTCCAGAAAATTCTTTTTAGAACGACTTTTTTGCAACGACACATGTCATTAGAAAAAAGGGTTCCAAAAAATTCTATCAAGGACGACTAATTTTTGCAATGACAATGTCGTCACAAATAATTAGGGAATATTCTCTGAAATATTAAGAGGTGAAGAAGAACGTTGTCGTTTTAACACGAATTGCAATGACTATTTAATGTTTTTTGCAACGACATAATGTTGTCGCAAAAAATGACCTGTATAACCATGATCGCAGAACTCCTTCCGCCATTTTTCCTGATGAGACTCTTGGTTTTCTCTCATTTTCTCCATCCAAAACCTCCAAAAACACTGAAAATAACTTAGCATTATCGTTCTCTCCTCAAATCTTTCATTTGCAGAGAAAAAAGGTCAAAAAACACGGACTTTTCATCTCCCTCTCGCCTCCCACTTTTCCGGCCAAACTCGTCATTTTCTAGCCGCCGGCGTCCTCTTTTCTTGCTGCATTTCCGTTCTCCAACCCCCGTTATTTGTGGGTTTAAATTTTGTGAGTTAATATTTTGGTATTTTATTAATTGATTTTGGTATTTTGTTAATTGATTTTGGTATTTTGTTAATTGATTTTGGTATTTTTGTTATGGTTTATAATTTTGTTTTTAATTTTAGATATAGTTTATGGTTTTGAATTTAGAATTGTAAATTTTAAATTAGAATTGAAATTGAAATATGTGATAATTAGATTAAAATTTGTATAAAATTTGTTTAATGATGATTATGTGATAATTAAAAAATTAGATAAAATTTTAATTAAGATTATAATAATAAAATAATTAAATAAACTAATGTTAAATACTTATTATAAAATAATTTGTGTTAATTTTCATAAAATTTGATAGAACTTTATAAATTCTTCGTAGTAGAGATGCCTATGGGCAAGAGTTTGATACATTTAAGGAACTGGTCGTCTGATGAGTACTAGGATGGTTTGTGTGCTTTTATTGAGGTTGGAAAGAATTATGCAAATTCACTCAGGGGTATTAGTTGTCTGTGTATAAAGTGTAGAAATCATGAGATTCATCCACCCGAAATAGTGAAAGCGCACATACATCGATGGTGTTTTGATACAAGTTACACCACATGGATTTACCATGGTGAAGTACGCCCTGCTGCTGCAGTTGTCAGTGAATCTGTTGACGAGATGTTTGCAGTGCTAAATGATATGGCTGAGATTAGTGATGATCATGAGACAATAGGTGAGACATAAACAGTTATAGAAGATACGCATTATGATGAATTTAGAGATCTCTTATCCGAGCTACAAGTCGAATTGTATCCGAGTTGCACTAAGTATTCATTGTTGAATTTTTTAGTGAAACTAATGCATCTAAAAGTATTGTACAAGTGGCCTAAATAATGCATGGATGAAATGTTGAAGCTACTGAGAGATGCACTTCTGAAGAGAACAAGTTACCTGCATCGCATTACGAGGCGAAGAAGTTATTGAGTAAATTGAATCTGAGCTATGAGGCAATTCATGTGTGTAAGTATGACTGCGCTTTGTTTTGGAAGCAGAATGCTGCTTTGCAGTCTTGTCCAGTATGTAGTACAAGTCTTTGGAAGAGCAAAAAGGAAAAAAAGGTTCTGTGGAAAGTACTCCGATATTTCCCTTTGAAGAATCGGTTGAAGAGTCTATATGCTTCCCGTCACACTGCTAAGGAAATGACGTGGCACGTGCAGGTGCGTTTGAGGGATGCAGACTTAATGCGTCATCCAGTTGATGGTATAGAGTGGAAAGATTTTGATGAAAAACATCCACAATTTGCACGTGAACTGAGAAATGTTCGATTAGGGTTAGCTACTGATGGTTTCAACCCATTCAGGAATATGAGTCTATCATACAGTATGTGGCCTGTTATTGTGACTGCATATAATTTACCCCTGTGGCTATGTATGAAGGACCCATATAAGATGTTGACGTTATTGATTCCTAGTCGTAATGCTCCTAGGAAAGATATTGATGTGTTTTTAAGGCCCCTTGTCGATGAGCTAAAGGAGTTGTGGGATGAAGGGGTTGTTGTTCGTGATGCTGCTACGAATATGTCGTTTTGAATGCGGGCTGTGTTGCTGATGACAGTTAACGACTTTCTTGCGCGTAGTAGTTTATCTGGTTGGAGTGGTCAAGGGTACTTCGCGTGTCCTAATTGTAACGATGCAACTCCATCAAAGTGAATAACCAGTAAAATTTGCTTTGTTGGGCATAGATAATGGCTTCCTATGAGTCATAGGATGAAGACTAATAAAAAGTTCAATGGTAAGGTTGATCGACGACCTCCCCCGCCTCGAAAATTTGTTAAGCAATTATTGACTCAATTAAAAATAGTGTAAACTCGATTGCCAAGTAAGCATGAAAAATTTGGCGGTAAGAAGCGAAAGAGACAACCGACAAAGCTTAATTGGATGAAGAAAAGTATCTTTTGGGAATTGACTTACTGGACCTCATTGTCGCTACGTCATAACTTAGATGTCATGCATATCGAGAAGAATATGTGTGATAGTTTGTTGGGCACAATTCTAAATATTGATGGAAAAAGTAAGGATACAGATAAAACGAGGATCGATTTACATAAGATCTATGTAAATAGAAATTATGTAATGCGATTATTGTTTTAATAATTATAATTATTCATATAACATAAGATCTATGTAAATAAGATAATAACATTTATGATGACTTCTTAACAGGCAATCATGTATGGCCCAGTCACTACATCTGATGGCTCTTCAGGGGGAGCGCAACCTCTACCCGATCCTTATAGGTTGCCATCACACTGTGAGTCAAGTATGTCAGTCTTTTTTCTTGTAGTGATGTAATCTGTAAGATATAAAAAGAATAAGGCCCTAGAGAGAAAGGAGAAAAAAATGGAGAAAAGAGAAGCCTCTGTAATCAAAGAAGAAAGAAAATAGTAAAAACTTCTTCAAAGTGGATGTAACTCTTTCATTGGGAGTGAACCATTATAATTTCTGGCATTCTTCTTATTCATTGGCATTCTCATTCATGTTCAGAGCACTCTTAGGATCCACACAAGACCAGTTGCACTCCTCTACTTATTATCACGTATGTTAGCCAGTAATCAAACGGATTACTAAACGGTAATCCGACAGATTTCTGTTGACGAGATTTCACCATCAACAAGAGTAATAATCACAATTATGATGGCAATATTAAGTTTGCATGTTCTTTTTGTGTGCGCTACTAAGAATCCTCATGACCTTCTCACCCAACTCATTCATTACCACGGAAGTCATGATTCTTTGCACCTGTCTAATGATTAATGAACATAAAAGCATGATTATTTATGAGGAAACTAAAGTTGTGCATGGAAAGGGCTTTTCAGCGTTGCAAAGAGGGTACGGAGTTCATTACGAAAAGTACAATTAGATATCAGAGACATTTTTACTTGTGTTATGACAAAACATTATTGGAATGCCTCCCTAAGGAACTCCAACAATCACCATAAATTAAAATTACACGATATTTGAGTGCAGATAACGATTATATACATCATTTTCTCACATGTAAAATTAATATATGTATGCATGGATTGTTTCTTGTTGGTTAGCATTAAAGGAAAGTACAAAGTCATAAGCTTCATTATCATGTCATTGTCTTTAGTATGTATCATACAATTGTAAATTAAACATTGATTCCGTATTATTAGAATAAGAATCCTCATCCACGTGCTGAGATTTTTTTAATTAAATCCCACGGTTGATTGGATGCATTTATGCTTTAACAAATACACAGAAAAAAAAAAAAAAAAAAAAAAAAAAAAGATTCCTTCCTAAAAAAATTGAGCATTGATAGTTTTAACGTATTGTCTCACCATTTGATAGCATTTTTTTTAAAGCATTAATGGGATTTTATCACTCATTTCAACTACGTTTGGCTCATAGATTAGAACCATTTGATTATAACCATTTTCGATTTACGTGTGTTTTTTGTAAGAGAAAATACTGTAACAAACTACGAATCATGATTCGAATCAGGGGACGAATCCCCCAACCAAACAACCTAGACTTATGAGAAATTACTTACTATTATGTAATCGTGTACGTTATCAAACTCTTCAGATTGAAAGATCATTACTAACCTATTTATGTCCGAAAACTGCGGGTATGGTGGTGTCGGTCGAGGACTGGTGCATATATTATCAAGACATTAATTACTAAATTCTTTTCTGAGTAAAGATTTTGCGTGCAAGGAAATTGTTGTAATAAATTTCTTTTCATGGACAATATGAGTCTTAATTTATCTCATTTATTTATGTTTAAGTCTCCGTGTAATGGGTGTATATATGTGTGTGTGAGTGTGTATAGATGATTAGACTTGATAAGCAGTGATCTATATCTATTTTACTATGTCATTTTTGCCCCTTTTACCCCTAACGTGATAGTTTTAGAAGAGGTACTTGTTGTAATCTTGCTAGAAAAAGAAAAAAAGAAAAAAAGATTAAAAAGAAAATTCCTAAACACTCTAATGAATCTAAAACGGGCAATTCAAGTGTATTTCTTATTAAAGACTAAAAATACTAGATGTTGATGAAGAAAAAGCGCATAAAAGATGCCTAAGAACTCTTGGTCTAGTGACATGGAGAGTTTGGGGAGAATTGCAGGTTCCATCCCGTATTGTATAAAAAAAAAAAAATTTAATTAAAAAAAAGCGCATAAAATTAGATAAAATACAACAGGAACTTCATATCTTAAATTTGCTATTGAACCATTGATGAAATAATATCTGCGAAATGTGAACTTGAACGATGGAGCTTCTAGCAAAGGGCAAGGGTTTAATAATAATTAACTCTTGAAATGTATTCAATTGTTGCTCTAGCGTCATACTATGGGTCCGTTAATGTATACTAAAAACACCAAAAATGATCAGAATATTTTTTATTTATTTATAGTATGAGAATATATTAATAAAAAAATTATCTAATTGACCTTTGTTTTATAGGCACAAGTTATATAACACGTACCATCTTGTAAAAAAGGTTATAAATAAAATAGAACCAATACCACATTCGATGGGACGTTTGGTTCATGGATTCAGAATTATGATTCAAAATTATGCTCGTTTTATGTGTATTTTTTGTGAGAAAAAATAATTTAACGAGTCATGAACCATAATTCAAACCATGACATGATTGAAACCTTGGAATAGTTTTTATTTATATATTTGTGTATACATATATTTTCGTGAAGAAAAAGTTTAGGAGCCGCGATCAATATTAGCATATTTCACCGAGCACTATTAAACAGGCATGTATCAAATCATATCTCTTTACCATTAAGTAGGGCCTAACTCGAACAGATTCAGCGGTTAAAAACTGAGTTCGGTAGGCATTAATAAAAACTGTTTTCCAACCTAAAATCTTTACAAAGTTGCCCAAACTCAGTCCAAATTGAATGCCCCAAAAGGCCGGAAGGCCTCTCTCAGTGGGCCATATGACAAGGATATGAGGCAGTTAAAAGCCCGTGGTAGTGATTAAGGCCTACTTTCCAACACTGTAAGAGAGCTCCAGAACCTATTATTATTTAGTTCATAGGGCAGTACCCCCACAAGAACACACCCTTGTTGGCAAGTAGTCTAGGCCAATTAACAATGGGCAAAGCTCCATTTATATGAAAATGATGGAGCAATCAATTGAACCCCTCTCACCTATACCTTCTGAGTATTGGTCCCAAGTATATGCCATATTATCCTGAATTCCATATAGGGGGATAAGCTACAAATAAAGTCCTACTTGACGAAATTGTGAAACATTTGTAGTTGACATATTATCTACAAAATAGTTGTAAAATAAAATAAAATTGGACCACTCTGGATATAATAAATGGAGACGGTTACTTTCCTTGTAACATAATTCTGTAGGTAAGGTGCTACTCTAGACATTTTATTCAAGATCAAAGTACCACGAAAGATGGTTGTCAAGTACCCGATTTGTAAGGGTGAGTGGTCATGAGGTTACGTCTAAGACGGTGATTGAGATAACACAACACCTAAGTTTGTTCTTTTGTTTTTTAATCTCAAAATAAAAAGAGAAAAAAAGAGGGGCAAATAAAAAAAAATACCACTCAAAATAACACTAATTAACATTTATGCCACTCAAGTAAAAAGGTAAAACACATTTTATTAAGCCAATTAAAAAAATAAGGGTTATTACCACTGGTGCCCCAGGTTCTTTAAAGTCATTTTCAGTTTGCTACGAACTTTAAAAATTCTCACTTTACCTTTAAACTTTGAATTGTTCCCACCTAACTCTTTTTATTGTAATTTCTGTTAAAAATAAATAAAAAGAGAGAGTAATACATTTATGTAGTCTTTTTGTTTGAATTTATGTAAAAAAAAATAAATAGATAAAAACTATATGGTCACACTTAACCCTACTTTTTTTGTCAGATTTTATTAGAGATTCTTACAGAAGGACTTAAATGGGAAAAGTTCAAAATTTAAGGGTAAAGAGTTTTTAAAGTTTAAGGAAATTTAGAGGCACTAGTGAGATTAATCCAATAAATAAACTTAAATGGCACAAACTTATATTTTGAGTGGCTGAAGAATACAAAAAAAGATGACAATCTTTCAAATTAAACATTGTTTTTTCTAACTCTTTTATTTATGTCATTACACAAAATTTTGATGCCTCTATAAAAAATAACATGTAAGATATGAAGTAACAACCTACATATTACAAGAGATAACCTCCAGGATACGAAAAATAACCTGTAGGTTGTTAATGACATAAGATAAATTTAACAATAGTTGCAGAAATAAAAGTGTTAATTTATTACCGAATTTTTGAAAATTTCTCTTGGGTAATCTTGACAAATATTTTTTAAAAGTGCATAGATTAGGATTTTTACTATTTGTTCTTAATTCATAACCTTTTTAGTTAAATAATTATATAAATAAAAGAATATTTATCAAAGAATAGTAAAATCTGAACTCTAAAGGGTAAATTATCCATGTTTTTCATTTCTCATAGATTAATGAAGTCAAGCCCAAGCCAAAGCCCAAGTTCAGCCCAGAAAAATTTGATGATCCGATGCGTTGAGAAATCCCAGTTTCTTACCACGATAAGTGGCGAAGCTAAAATTTCCAAAAACATAATAAGAAGCATCAAAATGTGATTCTAATTAAATGAGATTATAAATATAAGTTTTCATAGTCTTTGTTGGAACACAATTATAATTTTTCAAATGTCACTGATTGTTTACATTTAAAACGTGAAAGAAACTTTGCATAATAAAGATTAAAAATTTGACAATCTAACGTTCATGACAAAAAACGAACACATCATGTCATGACTCAAAGTTCTACTTGCTATGACTTTTATCTTTATTTTTCAAGAAATACATCCTTTTTATTTTGGTAATTATCCTTTTTTTTTTTTTTGAAAAAAACAAAAAAGAAGAAGAAATTAGGAAGGGCGTTCAACACTATAAAATTGTAACAATGATCATGAACTTTGAATTGACACAAAATGGACGAATTAATGGATGGAGGTAGGCCCATAAAACAGTAGGTTCATTTAGGGTGTTACAGTGGTGCTACTTTTCTATTCTGTGCATGTATTAATAATTGGTTGTTTTTGCAGGGCCTATTAGTATTTTAAGTTAGGGAACTGTTTGTTGGCTATTATTTTAAGGATTTCAAATTAAAGAAAAAAAAAGAAATTTTTATGATAAGTATTGAAAAAATGAACTACGAAAAGGTCTCAACTACCGAATAGTCTCAATTTTTAATTGTTACATATGCATCAAAAATTATTTATTTTGTATTTTTTTTAAAATCTAATATGATGTTAAACAGATTTAACGGTCAAAAACCGACTTCAGTTTGAAAAAAGAAGTTAATTTTGGGAATTGACTAGGAGTGAATTATTGAAATTAGCTAGATCATATACTTGAAAGGTTCAGGTAAATTTATAGCAGATTATTAGTAATAATCAAATGATTAAGTGAGAGAATAAATAGATTATTAGGAAGTGGGTCTAGTACTTGAAGTAATATTTGTTTGTTACCCTAGACATTAATATATAGTATTGACTATAATAGATGGTTTGAATGCTTGGCAGACAATACGGTCAGCTACTTTGGTAAAAGGACAATGTCAGTGTCTCTCTTCCCATGAACAGCCCTTTTTAACTACAAGGGCATGATGTGAAAACTCAGTCACCAATATTATTCATCACATAGCACACTATAACTGCTACTTCTATTTTCCTTATTGTCTTTGGCTTCTTTTTTTATTTGCTACTTAACCTATCACCCATAGGTCTGGATATATATTTAATCCAACAATTATATAAGGCTGACCAAATTAAAACGAGAGAAGAAAAGGCGAGAATGAAGGAGCATTTCATGGGTTTGTCCTCTGTGTGTATGTGTGTATTTGTACGTTTATTAGTGTTTTGCTTAAGAATATGCTATTAATACCATGTATTAGTTCTGCAATAAGAACATCTAGATTGCATTTGGTATGAGAGTTCAAATCAAGATAGTTTTGGTTTTAAAACCAAAATCATGATTCATGGATTGAATTACTTGAGGCCAAACCATGATTCTAAAACCAAAATCAGAACTAAGGGTTTGAACCGTCCAAAACCAATGGGGGAGGTTTTATTTTTTAGGTGGTTCTGGTTTAAGACATCACATTAAGATTCAAACCTTGAACCAGAACTATCCAAACCAAATACTAATTTTCAAGAACCATTTTTTTAACATTTTATAGACAAACAAAGGTTTAAACTAAAATCATGGTTTCAGTTCTCAAACCCTCATACTAAATGCAACCCTAGAGTCTCTATGGTTGGCGGGAGCGATTTTATGGAGGGACAAGAGAGAGGGGGCGGAGATTGAAAGGGTTGGCTAATGTCTTGTTTGGTTGGAGGAAGGAAATGAGGAAAGGAAGAGACGGAGGGTGAAGTCTTCTTTTGACCTAATGAAAATAGCTACTTTGCCCTCTAAAAAAATTATTAACATATAGTAAAATGGCCAATATTATATAGATAAATAACTATTTATCCATTCCTTTCAACCCTCATTTCTTCTTATCAAACAATATCAAGAATAACTATGATTTTTTTTTTTAAATGAAAACAAAATCCTTCACATTCTTCATCTTTTTAATTTAACCATCTATCTTATTTTTCCTTCCTCCTTAACAAACATACCCTTAAAGTAGGACATCTTGCTCTTATTTGTTTATTTATTATATATATATATATATATATATATATATATATATTTTAGAAACTAGGAATTGGGGATTCGAACCACGTTAAATGGTCTAGATTTATCACTGGACTAACATTTTGTCTTGTTTATTTATCAACACCCAGCGAATATTTACTAGAAATATTAGTTACTGATATGTTCCCTATGCTTGTATTGTTTAGTTACATAATAGAACCAAAAGGGTAAATGACTTTATCCGTTGCTACAGATAGATACATTATACACGCATATATGCATATCATATAACCATAAAACCATGGACGGATGAGAACAAACGCTTGCATATCATATTGTCATCATAACCTCATAATGGTTTACTATATTTTGACTTTTTTTTTCCGGGTGTTGTCAGATCAAAGAGAAAAACAAAAGTTAAAAAAGAACATTTTTGAAAAGAAAAAGAAATAACAAAAAAAAAAAAGAAATAAAAAGAAGATGACTTTTCTTTTTCTTTCCACTTTCCTGCTCATAATTCTTTTTCTTTGTCCCTCCATTCCGCTCCTTCTCATGCATACACCTAATTCCTTTATTATTATTATTATTTTTTTTTTTTTTTTGTAAATTCCACAATCAGTATTCTTTTTTATTTTATTTTTTCAAAAAAAAAAAGCTCACCAATCATAAAGCAATCGATTACAAAATCATTTCTCACCTCTCACATCACTCCGTCTTTTTTGTTTCTGACAAAAAAGTCCTGTATCCTTCTGCCCCTTCGCATTTATTACTCTTATTTCGAGGATGGGCCTTTGGCTAAGCTATCTATCTGACCCCCGCCCCACAACCATCAATTCATCCCCTCTCTCTCTCTCTCTCCCCTCTCAAGTTTCTCTCTCTTCTTCCCTCACGTATTCATCTGTCAACTTCAGAGCGTACAACTTTGTTCCATGTGTGTGTATATATATATATATATATATTATAAGGAATGAAATTATTTTGGTACTCTATTTTGATACCGAAATATTTTCTTACGTTTCGTTTAGTTTTAATTTGGGTTTTAAATTTTAATTTATTATAGTAAAAAATATTTATAAAAAATTATATTTAATTTTTTTATTATAATAAAATTTTTTTATAAAAAAATTATATTTTAATTTAAATTAAAAATTTGAATCAGACAATTGAATAAGGCGTTTAACACTTGTATCAAAATAATTTTTGGGTTCAAGATTTTTTTTTACCACTGAGAACGACAACTCATTTACACGAAGGAATTAAATTCTATATATAGCTTGTCTCCTAAGCGCGTGGCGCACTTTTGTTGTTTGTAATTCTAATACCCTATGCATGCCTAATGCCCATCATAATAAGTTAATTAACAACGGTTTAACGTTTTATCACCTCTTTTATTTGAATTATAAAAGTTAGTTTTAAGGTTGCAGTTTCACTAATTTGCCCATGTTCACGTCAGTTTTCTTTGGATTCTTTTTTTTTTTTTTTTTTTCTTAAAGACAAATGTTTTCTTAAAGTTTTATTTTACTATTATGCAGCTACTCAGAAACAGATGTAAATAGTGCTCTCAAGATTTTGAAATAAATTGGCAGAGCTTAATATGTTATGAAAGGCCGTGGCTACTGATCTCAAAACGAATAAAGTCTTTGCTCCCTGTCCTCGAAATAGGAAGGTTTTCAAATTGCATAAAAAAAGATTAGATTGGATCATGCATGCATTTTTACCCTCTGCCACTTTACCAATGAAACGGTTTAATAGCATGGGAACTTTTTGCATTTTTACCCTCTTCTTTTTGAATTATAAATGGTTTAATCCTTATATTTAATCCAATGGCCAAAGAAAAAAAAAAAGAATTAAATGCATTCATGTTGAGATGAGCTTAATAGCATATGGGAACTTTTTGCATTGTAGCTAGGGAGTCTCAAACACTTATCTGATTCTTTGCCATTGTCAATGGCCTCGTCCAAACTCTGAGGAGACTCCTTTACCAATGTTAGGCTTGCCTCTTCTGAAAACCGCCCCTAAAAGTTCAACGCATTAACCATTGAAGGGAATTTTAGCCCCTATTCATTCTCCTCAGTGACCAATGCCCTACCAGCTCTTCCGTCACGCTCCAAATCGCTAAGGGTGTGTTTGGTAGATAGATCTAGAATCATGATTCTGGATCCTGGTTCAAAATTAGTGTTTGTTTATAGTGATTTTGAATCAATATTTGGTTTAGATGATTTAGGATCTGATGTGATATTTTAAACTAGCTCAAATCATGATTCTAAAACCACCCCCCTTCTTGATTCAAGGTGATTCAAATCTCAAATTCTAAATTATGGTTTTAGAATCATGATTTGAACCCAAAATCATAAATCATGGTTCTGGTTTCAGAATCATGATTAGAATCACTCTGGTTTGAATCATCGTACCAAACAAATCCTAAGGCTTTGTACTCAACTTACCATACCCTAAAAAATAGCTGAGAGGCTATTTTGACACAAAATACAAAATCTAAGAACTTATAAATAATTATAATATCTTATAGTTTCTGCTGGACAAAGGTAAAAGAGACAAGGAGAAGAGATAAAAGAAGAGATATCAAAGCACATGGAAATGTATGTCAATAATTGTGTGTATATTGTACTGGTCAATTGAAGATTTCTAGTCTATATCCTTGAGTATAATTGGTGAACAAATTTGATAATGGACCCTCTTCTTTCGTCCTTTAATTCCCTCACGTCAAACAAAATATAAAGTGGGCTTTGAGTACATATATATATGCAT